>CM052703.1:70135181-70225023 GCA_028551405.1 Uromys caudimaculatus
AATCCGACTCCTGGACTCACGTGTTTAGAGGCTCACCTCTCCTTGTTTCTTTAACTATAAGTCAGTTAAAGCTAAAACCGAGGTGAGTGGTGGGAGATGACTCAGTGGGTAGAGAAGTCCGTTGCCAAGCTTGGTAGCTGAGCTGGAGTCCCAGGACCTACACGCTTTAGAAAACCAACTTGTGCAAATTGTCCTTTGACTTCCAATCAAGAGCAGTGACAGCTGCATGTACACACACCACACATACACACCATACACACACACACAAATGTAAAAAAAATTACAAAAGGGGGCGTGGTGATGATAGGAAGGAGCAAACGCCTACTTCTACTTATTATTGTTGTTGTTGTTATTATTATTATTGCTATTGTTATTCTGAGGCCAGGTCTGGTGAGCTCCTCTTCCTCAGCCTCCCAGAGTGTGAAGACTCCTGACATCCGCCACCATACCCAGCTTCCTTAAAAAACCCTTTGATACTTATTCCAAGTTTAACTTTAGCTAGTTGCAGAGTATTTTTCTATTGGTCAGCTTGGAGACCCCAGGCTCTGCCCCAGCCTGGCTCCTGGGAGTCCTATCTCCACCCTGATCAGCCAGCTAGTGTTCTATTGATCATGCTGTAACCCAACAGAGGTCTCTCTGCTTCCTCCCAGGCCTGCAACTCCTGTTGTCCCCTACGACCCTGGCATCCCTGGCGAACAGCTGGCTGCAAGAGGACTGCCCGGGCCTCAATTTTGCATCCTTGGTTAGTGGGTCGGCGCCCTCGCAAGCTGCGCTGTGGGCCAAATCTCCCGGGGTTCTGGCAGGGCGACCTTTCTTTGATGCCATCTTCACTCAGCTCAACTGCCAAGTGTCCTGGTTCCTCCCGGAAGGATCGAAACTGGTACCTGTAGTCAAAGTGGCAGAGGTCAGGGGACCTGCCCACCACCTGCTGCTGGGGGAACGAGTGGCCCTTAACACCCTGGCCCGCTGCAGTGGGATTGCCAGCGCGGCAGCGACAGCTGTGGAGGTGGCCAGAAGCACCGGCTGGACAGGACAGGTGGCGGGCACGAGGAAGACGACGCCGGGCTTCCGACTGGTAGAGAAGTATGGGCTCCTAGTAGGCGGGGCTGCATGCCACCGCTATGACCTAGGAGGGCTGGTGATGGTGAAAGACAACCACGTGGTGGCAGCCGGCAGCATGGAAAAGGTGAGTGCCCGGATGAGCCTCTGTCCTCACTCTGGTCCGCCTCTGACAGGCATTTCAGTTCCTCCACCAGAGACCAGCCACTGCCTGGTGACAAGTGATCCCAGCGTCAGTGTTGCCTCCAAGCCTTTCCATCTGTAGATGTAGCAGGCTGTCTTCCTTTTTGTGTGTGATTCAAAGCACAGCTCTCTGGGCCCCCCAGGGTCCACAGCCAGGCTACCCAACCTAGTCCTCTCTCTATTGACCTGGCAGGCAGTGCTGAAGGCCCGGCAGGCAGCCGACTTCTCCCTGAAGGTAGAGGTGGAATGTAGCAAGCTGAAGGAGGCCTTGCAGGCGGCAGAGGCTGGGGCTGATTTGGTAATGCTGGATAACTTCAAGCCTGAGGTGAGATGGGACCCGACTCCTGGGCAGGGCCTGTGGGCAATGTTAGGATGGGACTTGGGAGGCTCTCACCTCCCCTTGGCTTCTATCTTACAGGAGCTGCACCCCACAGCAGCTGCACTTAAAGCCAAATTCCCCAGCGTGGCTGTGGAAGCCAGTGGGGGCGTCACACTGGACAACCTTCCCCAGTTCTGTGGGACACACATTGACGTCATCTCGTTGGGGATGCTGACCCAGGCTGCTCCAGCCCTGGATTTTTCCCTCAAACTGTTTGCTGAAGGAGATACTCCAGTGCCCCGTGCTCGCCGGTCCTAAAGCTAAAGAAGATGCTACCAGAATGGATTATGTCAGCTTGGTGGGCCCCTTGGGTCACACTTCTTTAGGCTCAGAGGCCAACAGGACATACCTAGCATTTACCTAGGTTTTCCACTAGCTCTGCCATCTCCAGCTTGTGTGACTTGCCAGGGCTGACTTTGGTTTTGCTTGCCTCAGTTTTCACATCTATGCAATAGGTCTAATAAATGTTCAGTCTTACTGGGCTGTTGATGATAACTACCACGCAGCAAGTGGTTGGTAAATGCTAGAAATCAGCGCTGTTCATCTATCTCAGACATATACTTGTTTTCGGACACTACCTTCTGAAAAGGTTTCCCCTTTAGCAGATGGTGTTTCATAGCAAGACTCTGGCAGCCGGCAGCTGACATCACATAGCCTGTATTGCAGCTAGGGACACATGACAAGAAACAAGCTGCTAGCACAGCCCAAAGTGTTCTTTTCTGTTTCCATTAAGGATGGAGCCAGGGTCATGGGCAAGTGATCTAACATAGCTGCCCTCAGCCCTCTCTTCCCTCCCTCCCTCCTCCTTTCCTGCCTCCCTCATCCCTGCTCTGCCTCACCATGTAGCCTAGGCTGGCCGTGAACTTTGGCCTTAGATGTGCTCCTGACTCAGCTGCTTGTACTGCTCTCTGCACCTGGCTTAAAAATTCTTTCCACACATGTACCTTAGAAGCTGTGATCAATGACACTGGTTAGAAGTGCACGGCACTTCTTCATACCAGGAAGGATCTTACATTCAAAGGTATGTGGCATCTGGCTGGGACATTCCCATTGACTGATATCTGAGAACCTACCCTGACCTCACCTAAGCCTAGATCCAAAGGCAGATCCAGGAGGAACATGTCCTAGGTGCTGGTGGTCCATGAGGCAACCCCTCCTGGGAACTCCCTCAGGAGCTTTCTCTGCCTCTCAGAGCCCACTTCTCCCCCTTGGCCACAAAGACCCCATTTCCTACCCAGTGTCGCTTAGGAGAGAGGTGGAAAGGCAAACACTAAGCACTTTGCACAGTCTAGAGCCTAACAGACCAAGGCCTGCATCATTCATGCCCCTGCCCTTGGCAGGTGGTGCATCAGGAGGCAGAGATTTACTTGGCAGAGATACTGGACAGATCTGGCCAACGTTCTGAACCAAGGGGGCCGTCCTCGTGGACACAGCTTGGATGTGCCACATGGGATAACACCCAATGTCTCTCACTCCCTCCTGGTCCCCGTCCTTCCTCCAGGGGCGGCATGGATGCTCTTAGCAAAGTGGTCCAATTCCAGAGACCTTGGTCTTTAAAAGCCCTAAATCCTCACTTCTAAAGAGGAAGAACTGAGTCCCCGCAGAACTGGGCACTGCTGGGTACCAGTGCAGGAAATATGAGTCCCAAGTAGGGGTGAGGGGAAGCGGAGGAGCTCTGGTAACCAGAAAGTCCTAAATCTGGAATTGCGGATGGTATCGGAACTGAGAGGGGCAGTAGTGAGGAATGAGCTTTAGGAGACCCAATGCTCTGGAATCTAAAATTAGTGAGTGAGTGAGTGAGGAGCAGACAGGAGAATGGACTGCACCCAGCTGGAGCACACTGCACATGTCTCCTCCACAGAATTGCTGTTTTGTTATTGCTTTTAGATGTAATTTCTCATTAGCTCACATAGTCCAGGCTGGCCTGGAATCACTGTGTAGCCAAGACTGTCCTTGAGCTACTAATCCCTAAGCCTTCACCTCCCAAGTGTTGGGATACCAGTATAAGCTATGACGCCTGCATAGTGCTGCAATTATTTTTTAAGGAACTCTGTCAGACTGAATTTTAAGTTCAGTTTTGAACTCAGAAATGGATAGGCCCTTCCAGGATTCTCTGAAATCTGTGACCTGGGAAGGGATTTCATTACCAGAGGAAAGCAAATAGATTCTAGACAAGCCAAAGCAGTACATCCTCCTTGCAGCAGAGAGGGAGGAACCAGTTTCCAGGTAGAGGCAACTGCATGGGCAGAGGCCCAGAGGAAGGTAATGGCTTGCATTGTGTGCCGAAATGGTTGAAGCTGGGCCCTGGAAAACACGGTGACTAGGGGATGGGCTGGCTCCAGACCACAAAATGGTAGGTCAGAGGGTTTGGACTCTGTCCCAAGAACAATCGGACTCCAGGTAGAAAATAAGCTAAGCCCATTTTCAATGCAGGTTCTGTCCTCTGAAGAAGGATGCATGTGGAGAGGGTCAGGGTGTCTGAAGGGAGTTGGAAGGAAGCTGCCTGGAAAGGTTGAATGTGGTCTTACCAGGGGAGCAGACACCAGTGTGGGTAGAGCAGTGGCCTCGGCCTTCCAATTGCTGTGACCCTTTAATGCAGTTCTCCATGTTGTAGTGACCTCCAACTATTAAATTATTCTTGTTGCTACTTCCTAACTGTAATTTTACTATCATTATGAATCTATGTAGGATATCTGATGTGGGACCCCTGTAAAAGGGGTCCTTGTGGTTGTTCAAACTCCAAAGGGGTCATAACCCACAGGTTGAGAACTGCTGGGGTCGAGGCTATAATATTTTGGAGGGAGGCCTTAGGGGGCAGAGGGAGGCTAGGTGTGGCTCAGGGGGCTGGAGGCAAGAGATGGCAGAAGAGGAATCTCCCCTTCCATTTGGTGGCTGGTTTCCTATTCAGCCTGGGTCTAGGGATAGAGCATTTCTCAAGGCTGCCCCATGCCCAGTGTGAAACGCATTTGACAAATGGCTGAATTGATTTGCTAAGTGAAAGTGACTATCCTCTGTGACATCATCGGTGTACCTCGAGGACCAGAAGGGAAGAAGCAGAGACTGAGTTCTCTGGTCCCAAACATGTAGGTCCCATCCCTCAGTTAATGTTGGGGGAGGGGTGCAGTGTCAACATCCCCATGTTCCCCACAACAAAACTGGCTTACGAAGCTAAGAGCATTGCTGGAGGTTACATTCAACACAGTTGTTCTTCACTCCTTTTGTGGATGCGAGGCACTATTCCAGGTGCTGCATATAAAGCAATGAGCAAACAGACTGAGAAATTTGTCCTTATTGGAGGTTGTGTCTGAGCCTGGGGTTGGGGTGGAGTCAGAAGAACAATGGAAAAAGCAGTTCAAGAAAATTCATAGAAATGGCCTTATGACCACCAGAGGGCAATGCAACCACATGGCTTGATTTCCACCCACTTGGAGATTCAAAAAGACAATAGGCCAGTTGGCTAGGAATACAAAGTAAAGCATCTGTTCCGGAAGACAGGGCTGGAGCTGCCTGTGTTCCCAGCACTCACCAGGCAGAGCCGGAGCATCGCCAGTTCTAGGCCTGTCAGGTCTATAGTCAGTTCTAGTTTAGCCTAGACTGCAGACTGAGACCTTCTTTCAGAGGAGAAGAAAGCCATGGCTAGGCCTAGTACCTCAAGCCTGTAATCCTAGTACCTGAGAGACCAAGGCAGAAGAATCACATTTTGGAGGTCAAAATGGGCTGCATAAACCTTTCTCTCAGAAAACTAAGAACAAAACATAAAGACTTTGGTCAAGACGGAGTTGAAGGCTAAGGGAATTCTTCCACCTACTTGCCAGCCCAATCTTGTCATCAGATATCCATCCAGCTGTCAAAGCCCAGGGTCAGTGGTAGCTCCTTTACACACAGGCCAGCCCGTCAGTGCGTCCATCTGTACATCTGCACGTTTGTCCTCCTACTCACCCACCTACACTGCCATCTATTCAACCCTGCCCTACCATTCCAACCAGTCACCAACGGAAGCTACATTAGGCCGGAGCCAGGAAGTCTTTGCTCAAGGCCAGCAAGAGCTCAGACTTTAAGTTGAGAGCGATTGCTTCTACGCACACGAGTCTGTGCCAAGGCTAAGGAAGGGCAGAGGCATTTAAAACCATCAAGACCTCTTAGCAGGTCAAAATGTTTCTGGAAACCATTTTGCGTTTAAAAAAAGATCTCACTGCTGTGTTGATGACGCGGACACACATTATTTATCACCAGCTCTCGAAGGAGGTAAAAATCTCCAAACACTTTGGCATCTCCTGGCTTTGTTCCTGTGGCGTCCCGAGGGATCGATCATTTTGACCGCTCTTAATATTTCAGTTCTGCTCTCTGAGGCCTTGAGTAGCTCAGTTCTGTGAGGCCAAATTCTGAACTATAGAAAATCTGATCACTGGACCATTGGTAAATTTGCACCTACCCCTGTGCACACCAGGTTTCTTCTGAAGGTGAGGGCTGCCTTTAACATGTTCCAGTCAGTGGAAACCCACAGAGCCCTTGCAGGAACCAACTGGTGAAGAGATCATCACAATACAACTCGAGGTGGTGGGCCCTGGGCAGCCTCCTTCTCCAGTGCTTCAGCTGAAAGATTCAGAGTCCTGCACAGTGGCCCCAGCCCAGCATGGTAGAGTATTAAGAGGCAAGGCCAAAGGATCAAGGCCAGCCTGGAGTACAGAGAGAGCCAGTCCCAAGAAAACAGTGGCTGGAGCTGGAGCCACTGAGGGACATGCACACACACGATGCACATACACACATGCAGACAAAACATCCATGCACATAAAATAAAATAACTAAAAAAGCAAACATTAAAACCAGTGTTTTGCTTGTGGGTATGTATATAAACCATGCGCATGCCTGGTGCCTATGGAGACCAGAAGGAGTCAGATCCCTGGAGCTGGAATTACAGACAGTAGTGAGGAACCATGTGGGTGCTGAGAACTGGACCCAGGTCCTCCGGAAGAGCACCCAGTGCTCCTAACTTTGGAGCCATTGCTCCAGTCCTTCAAGTTGGATTCTTGACTATAACACAGAAATAGATTTCATGAAAAGTTAGAATGAAGTTATGTTACCAAATTTATTAAGATAAGGGGTAAGGGTGGGTATGATTGTGCAAATCTTTAGTCCCAGCACTCAGGAGGCAGAGGCAGGGAGATCTCTGTTAGTTTGAGGCAAGCCAGGGGCTACATAGTAAGTAAGACCCTGTCTCAAAAAAAAAAAAAAAAAAAAAAAAGGTAAGGACTATTATGCCTTTTGTATCTAGACATGAACTTTGAGAGGAAGAGGGGAAGAGACAGCGATGCAGAGACAACGAGACTCAGAGGTTTAAGAAAGGACACTATACACTTAAGTCTTGAGACCCCAAGAGAGTTTCACTTTGGTGTCTTTACAGATGGGGTTTTGTGATTTTCCAAGTTATAGTTATCCAAAGGTTGTCATTTCAAAAAGAATTACAACTTTCCACTGTATGGGTTCCTAGGGTTAAACTCAGATGACCAGGCTTGGGGGCAAGTGCCTTAGTAACGGAATGATTTTACCACTCTCTAGCTTGGTTGCTTGTTTGTTCTGTGTTATTTTGAGACAAAGTCTCACTGTATAGCCTGGCTGACCTGAAACCCACTATGTAAAGCAAGCTGGCCTCAAACTCACAGTGATCTGCCTGGTTCTGCCTCTGGAGTGCAGGGACTAAAGGTGTGCTCCACCACCACCATGCCACAGTCTAGCTTGTTGGAGATCTCTGTAGGAAGACATCATTCCTGTGGCTAATTTTATCCCCAGACTCAGGGCCTCAGTCCCCTCCCACGTCCCTGTAACTTTCATCTTTCTGTTTTGCCTCATTGTACACAACTCCAATGATTGAGCTAAGCTATGTACACATCGGTTACATTGTTACCGATTTCTTCTGTCTGACTCCAATTTTCTACCCGTTAGCCACAGCTCCCATCTCTCCCCAACCCCCAGCCCAGGAGTCCTTCTCCCTTCTGCTTCTGTGAGTCAGGTTGTTTCAGCTGGGAATGGGACTCTATGTAAACGAGATTGTGGCTTCAGCTCCTCTGCCTAGACGACTTATGCTTTGTAAATATTGACCCCTTATCAAATGCTGCTTGCAAATATTTTCTCCCAACTCTATATTGTCTCTTAGTTCTGCCTCCATATGCCTGTTAATCTTATATTGCTTGTCAGATAAACACCAGACCTACACATAATCTTTATGATTGTGAACATCTTTATGATAAGGAGTGGACGTCCGGTTGCAAGTTAGTCATGTCCGCCACTGAGGCAAGGCCTTCCCGAACAGTTTACCCAGGCTCATGAACTCTGAGTGTCTAATCTGGCAGGAGCTGCCCTGGCTTTGTGTCAGTCTTGGCACTGGTTTGGTTAATCCTGCAGGTGGCTCTTTCCCTGGCCTTGAGTAGCTTCCTCTCATGCCCACTCACATGCTTGTTGATTCCTTGCTGAGCAGTTGAGAGAAATCCTAGAAGGACTGGGGCTCCAGGCTGCTCCGCTCTCTCCTCTGGGGAACCACCTCCAAGCCTCTGCCTCAGTCACTCCTCTCTCCAGCTTAGAAAGTCCTCTGGGCAGCTCCTCACAAACCTGCTCACTTTCTTTCTGGAATCTTGTTGCTCTCCTCGTTGCCAGTGGTCTGTTGCTTCCTGAGTTTTTGTGACTTCCCTGTGGTGGCTGCAGAAACCCAGCTACTGGTGCTCTATTCTGCCCCGAAGCTGGGGTCCCAGCATCCAGGAGTGAAACTGTAGATGATTCCAGTGTGCTCTTGAGGTGAATGCCACAAACAACACACTGCCTTTCCTCCCTCAAAGCTTCTCAAAGCTGACAGTGGTGGCCCATGCCTTTGATCCCAGCACTCAGGAGGCAGAAGCAGGCAGATCTCTAAGTTTGAGGAGGCCAGCCTGGTCTACAGAGTGAGTTCCAGGACATACATACATAGGGAAACCCTGTCTGGCAGGGAGAGCAGGGAAACCTAACCTTTTCTACATTCAATAGTCTCCTGTTTGTTCCATTTCCATTTCCTCTGATTTTACATTTTGGAAATTCTGTCAAATGATACATACTGAATGATTTTTTTTTTTTTTTTTTTGGAGACAGGGTCTCACTCTAACACTGGCTGGCCTGGAGCTCACTAAGCAGATATGCAGACCAGGTTGGCCTCGAACTCACAGAAATCTGCCTGCCTCTGCTTCCTGTGTGTTGGGATTAAAAGTATGTGTTACCATGCCCAGCTATCTCCTATTATTTAAACCATTTTGTTTTATATCATAAAATGCGCTGAAAAAGATTTCTTCTTAAATTCACCCCCCAATACCAATTTTACTATTAAAAATTTTGCAGTCATTGTAATTTCCAGAACTTTTCTTATTTTGGCATCTGAGTAGGTTGCATGCCATTCAGGAAGTTGTGTGAATTGGTTAAGATGGCCCACTTAGGTCAGCAGCTCCTGCTCCCTCCCCTGCCAGGAGGGCATTTGGCAGTGTCATACTGTCACAGTTAAGAGGGTGCTATTGGTTCCTAGCTGGTAGCGATGCGTTGAAATACCAAGTAAGCTTGTCATAAGGAGCAATTATCTGTTTCAGCACGCCTATAATGCTAAAGTGAGGGACAGCGACCTGAGGGCGACTGCCCCGACTCTGACCACCAACGGCCAAGACGAGGGCACTGCACACCCACTCATGGAGCCTTTCCAGATGAATTGTTCAGGTTTGTGTGGAACAGACCTTTGCTTGATGATTGACATGATCCATATGGCCAAGATTTATTCCACTTGGATCTTAGAAGTAAAGATTTATACACATTTAAGAAATTATTGTTTTATCTTATTTTACCTAAAAATCTATTTTTGTCTTCTAGAAAAATCAGAAAGATGAGCTGAGCTGGTACATGCCTATAACTCTAGCTCTAAGGAGATGTAGGTGGGAGGGTCAAGAGTTAGAGGCCAGACTGGGACACACTGTGAGAAGCAGGAGAAAGGTTGGGAGATGCTCAGTAAAGTACTTCCCACACACACGGGGACCTGAGTTCAGACCCCTAACATTCACCTCCAAGTCGGCATGCATCCTCTATCCCTAGCACTGGGGAGGTGGAGACAGGTGGGTCCCGGGAGCTCACTGGCCACCCAACCAGCCAATCAGAGAGCCCAGGTTCAGTGAGAGACCCTGCCTCAAAAAATAAGGTGGAAGGTGGTTTTAAAAAGACAAGACATTTCCCAGCACTTGGGAGGCAGAGGCAGGTGGATCTCTGAGTTTGAGGCCAGCCTGGTCTACAGAGTGAGTTCCAGGACAGCCAGGGCTACACAGAGAAACCCTGTCTCGGAAAACCAAAAAAAAAAAAAAAAAAAAGACATGACGTGCACCTCTGGCCTATACACATCTACACACACACATTTGCATTTACACACTTATATGTACAGATTCACGCAAACAGGGACATCATTAAAAAAAACAGAGGGGGAGGAGTGTTTGTTGAGGTTTAGGGGGGTGAACATTTGCGGCAGGCTGTTTAGATACATGGTAGTTTACACTGATCACTTGACAGGATCTAGAACCATTGTGAAGAGAAACATCTGGGCATGTCTATAATGGAGTTCTTTTTTTTTTTTTTTTTTTTTTGGTTTTTCGAGACAGGGTTTCTCTGTGTAGCCCTGGCTGTCCTGGAACTCACTCTGTAGACCAGGCTGGCCTCGAACTCAGAGATCCACCTGCCTCTGCCTCCCAAGTGCTGGGATTAAAGGCGTGAGCCACCACTGCCCGGCTAAACCCTCCCTCCTTTAAGTAGTTTTTGTCTGGTATTTTGATACAGCAATCAGACTAAAACAAGATATAATGTGAAAAAGGGAGACAAGAAGGTAGCTAAATACTGTCCAGTGAATTGTGGATGACTTCAGGAAGCCTGGTTGACATACAGCCAGAACCCAGGAGGCAGGTAGGGACAGAAGTGGGCAGAATAGTTGGGGTGAGGTATGAAGAAAGCTTCCCTGAGTGTGCGTAGGAATAGCAGTGCGCCTGAGATAATTGTGAGGACGTGGCTAGGTGTATCTAGGGGGCTCTTGAGTTCGAGAGACCTGAGGGTATGGTCCCTCATGGACGAGAAAGAATGGCTGCAGGAACATGAAGCATTTAGTTAAGGCATGGGTTTGACTTCAGGTTACAAAAACCCACAGTGGCAGTGATTATATCAAATAAAACGTTGGGTTTTAACATGCAATAGCACTAGGTAGGCAATTCAGGGCTGGTGCAGTGTTTCATAGACCCTCCAGTTCTTTCTCGCTAACTGATCAGCTGTCCCTAGGATATTGCTCTCAACAGTGATGTTCCATACCATGTCTGGGTTCTAGTACAGTTACATAGCCACTCTTAGCTGCAAGGATTTGGGAAGCGGGACTTTCTTTTGGGTGATCATGAAGCCCATTATAACCCATACTGATGTTCCTGGAGAATAATAAGAGAATAGATTTATGGGGACCACATCTGCTGCAGCTGGAGGTAGACGCTCTGGGGTCTTTCAGGCAAAAGGCAGTTGAAGTTGAAGCTATGGGTAAAATTGCCCGGGAAGAGTGTGTGCGTGGATGGAGAAGGGCCAGTCAGACTGATTCCTAAGAAAGAAGGCAGGAGGGAGGAGGCAGGCATCATAGGGTTACCGAAGCTGAGGGAAGAGGTTTCAAGAGGGGAGTCAGCACAGCTAATGCCAGGCTGGAGAGATGGCTCAGGATAAGACGGCAGGATAAGACGGCAGCAAGACTGTGAGCTCAATATGCGCAAATACCAAAGGTTACACTAGAGTGATGGTGGCCCAGTGGTTGAGAGCTCAGGGCGCTCTTCCAGAGGACGCAGGTTCCATTTCTACCACTGACACGGTGGACCACTGCATCCCTAACTCAAGTCCTAGGGGAATCTGATGCCCTTTTCTGGCCTCCTTGGGCACTGCACACAGGTGTACACAGACATATATGCCGGTAGAACACAAGTATACATAAAATAAAACTTAAAACAACTAAGTAAGTGGAGGGAGCCAATGAGAAGGATCAGTGGATAAAGGCACCTGTTGCCAGCCCTGACAACCCGAGTCCAGTTTCAAGGATGTACACGGTAGAAAGAAATAACCAGCTCCTGCAAGCTGTTCTCTGACCGTCCCATGCATGGGGTGTGTGTGTGTGTGTGTGTGTGTGTGCGTGTGCGTACACGTGTGGGTGTGTGCGTGCATGGGGTGTGTATGTGCCTGTCTGTACACGTGTGTGTGCATGTGTGTGCGCGCGTGTGTGCATGTGTGTGTGCACGCATGTGTGTGCATGCGTGTGTGTATATGCATGTGTGCGTGCATGTGAGTGTGTGTGTGCATGTGTGTGTGCGTGCATGTGTGTGTACTTGCGTGTGCGTGTGTGTGTGCATGTGTGTGTACATGTGTTTGCGTGCGTGTGTGTGTGTGCGTGTGTGTGCATGTGTGTGTGTACATGTGTGTGTGTGTGTGCGTGCGTGCGTGTGTGTGCATGTATGTGTGCGTGTGTGTGCATGTGTGTGCGTGCATGTGTGTGTGCCTGTGTGTGCGTGTGTGCACGTGTGTGCGTGCGTGTGTGTGTGCTGTGTGTGTGCCTGTGTGTGCGTGCGTGTGTGTGTGCGTGTGCATGTGTGTGTGCATGCATGGGGTGTGTGTGTGCGTGTGTGTGCATGTGTGTGTGCGTCTGTGCGCGCGCGCGTGTGCATGTGTATGTGCGTGTGTGTGCACATGTGTGTGCGCACGTGTGTGCATGTTTGTGCGCGCGCGTGTGTACAGGTGTGTGCACGCGCGTGTGTGCGTGTGTGTGCGTGTGTCCATGTGTGTCCACGTGTGTGTGCGTGTGCGTGCGTGTGTGTGCGCGTGCGTGTGTGTGTGTGCGCGTGCGTGTGTGTGTGCATGCATGGGTGTGTGTGTGCGTGTGTGTGCATGAGTGTGTGTGTATGTGCGCGCGCGTGTGTGTGCATGTGTGTGTGTGCGTGTGTGTGCGTGTGTGTGAGTGCGTGTCTGTGTGCATGTGTGTCTGTATGTGTGCATGTGTGTGTGTGTCTGTGTGTGTATGCGTGTGTGTGTGTGTGTGCATGTGTGTGTTGAGTAAGATAGTTTTTTAGGAAAATAGTTGACGTAACTTCTGACTTCCACAAGTTATGTGTATGTCTGTCATTCCAACATTTGGGAAAATAAGGCAGGAGGATTGGTAGTTATAAAGGCCAGTCTGGGCTAACATAACATGACTTTGTTTTAAAAAAAACAAACAAGGGCTAGAGAGATACCTCAGAAGGCAATAGAGCTTTCTGTTCTTGCAGAGAAATCAGGTTTAGTTCTCAGTACCCACATGGTAGCTCACAACCATCTGTACACATACATGTGGCACAAATACATAAATACAGGCAAAACTCACATACACAAAACAAAATAGATAAATCAAAAAAAGAAATTAAACAAAACAAAAGAAAACAAAACCCCCACCAAACTAGTATTCCTCCCCTGGACGCCCCCCAACCCCCACGCTTGAGAATTGTCTCTGGCTTTTACTTGGTAAATCTGCATTCACTGTGGTGGGAACAGAGAAATCTCTAACAGAACTCCTCTGTCCTCCCCAAACAAAAATTCTTTCAGTTCAGTTTTTTTCTCTTTTGAAAAGGAATTTCATTATGCCGCTCAAACTGGACTTCAACCCAAAGGCTCGTGTTATCCCCTCCACCCAGCCTGAAGACTAGCCTGGCTGGCTGGACCTACAGACACAGGCCCATACCTGGCTCAGGTCTGCCGGTTTCAATCTATTCAATGGTTGGTCTGAATCACGTGCTTTTCCTGAAGACATGTGAACAAATGCCTGCTCACCCCAGATAGTATACAGAAAACAGACCAAAGAAACAACTTACCCACCCAAATCCAACGAGGTAAACCAATGAGTTAGTTTATACTCATGGATGAATAAAAATCAGCTGTGGTCAATAAAAGACCCACCTCAGCATGCGGGATAACTCAGGAGAGCCGCGCCATCGGCTGGCAGCTCCAAGGAAGAGTCTCCTCTTCCTGACATTTCTCGTTACTCATTTATACAATCTTGCAGGGGTGGGAGGTAGGGAGTTGGGGGCTGGGGAGACGGGGGTAGGGGACTGGGGGATGGGGGAATGGGGGATGGGGGAATGGGGTGTGTGTGTTCCAGATGGGAAACTTGAGTTTCCTGGAGGGAATGTTTTCACTGAGAGAAAATATGCTTTTGCCTGCATTTAGGCAGCTGTCCATCCTGCTAGGAATGCACACAGAGCAAAATCACTCATAGGGTGGGAGCCACATGGTAGAGACCAAATGGACCAGGTTACTAATGTCTCCTGAGGGACACCCTCCAGGAACTCCCCTAGGTTTTCTCACCTCCCAACAGAGCAACCCTGAGGACCAAGCCTGTAAGAGTCGATCATTTCCAGATATTTAAGATGCAAGTTAGAGTGCCCTCAAGTTTGGTCTTAGTAGCCTCCCTCTGACCCAGTCCTGATGAAGCTGAGCCCACAGCCCCTAACGCCAAAGCTTAAGGAATGTCTGTCTCACAGAGGAGAGTGAGCATACAGCCTTAGCTTTGACCTAGAATTCCAGAGTGCAAAGCTGCTGGATAAGAGCCAGTAAGGACACAGTGTTGCTGTATTTGTTTATTGTGTTTTCAATTCCTAAAGGCATTAAAGAGGGAGGGATTCATCAAGAGAAAACCATCAAAATTAACAATTAAAATAAAGTGGAGAAGAGGAGAAGGTGCTCTCAGGCACACCTGTTACCCCAACCTAGCACACAGGACAGTTGTGAGTTCCAGACTACCTCAGAAAGGGGGCACAGGAGCAAGGAGAAAGGGTGGAGAGGTGGTTTAAGGGTTAAGAGCACTGCCTGCTCCTTCAGAGAACCTGGGTTCGATTCCCAGCACCTACATGGCAGCTCACAGCCATTAGTATCTCCTGTTTTAGAAGACCTAGTGACCTTGTCTGGTCTCTGTGGGCACCAGGCACATTCAGACAAGAGACTCACACACAGAAAATAAAAATAAATAAATCTTTTTAAAATAAAAATAAAAAGTTTGAAATAAAGGAAAAAGAGTAAAGTACAGCTGGACAGTGGTGGCGCATGCCTTTAATCCCAGCCCTTGGGAGGCAGAGACAGGCAGATTTCTCAATTCAAGGCCAGCCTGGTCTACAGAGTGAGTTCCAGGACAGCCAGGGCTATACAGAGAAACCCTGTCTCAAAAAACAAAAAGAAAAAAGAAAAAAAAAAAAAAAAAGAATAAAGTGCATTTTTTTCAAGACAGGTTTTCTCTGTGTAGTTTCCCTTGTTTTGGAATTCACTCTGCAGACCAGGCTAGCTTCAGAGATCTGCCTGCCCCTGCTGGGATTAAAGACCTGCACCACCACCACCCAAATTTGCATCTATATTTTTAAAGACTTGTTTTATTTTAATTACATATATGCCTGTGTGTCTCTGTGTTGGTTTGTACATATGAAAAAGGGAGAAAAGCTTAACCTGAGCTGAGGCTGAACTAGGCCACTTTGTGGCAGGGGAAGAGTTTGGAGACCTCACCAGGAGCCAAGAGACTCTGCCATCCCAGAACTCCGATGGCAAGATGCTAGTGATGAATGCTGAGCCCTGACGGTGAGGGAGATGAGGAGTGCGACCGGAACTCTGATCTAGAGCAGATTTCCTCTCCTGAGCTGGTCTTCTTTTTCTTTATTAACTCCGTGTGTGTGTGCGCGTGTGTGTGTGCGTGCGCGTGCGTGTGTGTGCCCTACATGTGTGCAGATGCTCATGGAGACAGAAGAAGGCATCAGATTCCCTGGAACTGGAGTTACAGGCTGTTGTGAGGAGCCAACATCTTCTGCTAGAGCATGTTCATCACTGCCGTGCCTTCTCCCCCAGCTAATGTGCCGAGTTATCTATGTCCTGACTCATTCTTCCCTTATTGAGCTCTTTGTATGCGGTAGTCCATGGTCTCAGTTTTAGACTATAAAGATGGAGGTCATCAGGAAGAGCATATACATTCATCCTCGTATTTATCCAGCCATGCACACAGCCCTCAGTCATCTATTGGGTCGCAGCTCAGGGTAAGTTCTTCTGTCTTTTTTAAATGAATGCAGAAACCAACACGCAGGCAGACAGATACACATAATTAACTAATGGTGAGAGTACCTGTTCCCTAGCTCATGCATGAGTCAGAGACAGAACAAAAACCTCTCCCTTCCGTCCTCTGTCCCTCACGGGTTTTCTTCCTTTCTTTCCTTTGACAAGGTCTTACTAAGCAGCCCAGGCTGGCCCTGAACTTAGGATCTCCCGCCTCAGCCTCCAGAGTGCTGAGATTTCAGGCTTGCCCCACCACCTCTGGCTCATCCTTTTTTCTTCTAACAAGGAGCAGAGTTTGAGGTTAGAGTCTCCGGTGGCAACGCTGTCCTTCTTGGACCCCATTGCCTACATTGTATTTATTTTCATGTTTCTGTTTTCTTTTGAGTCAGGTCTCAATGTGGTTTGTTGTTTAGCCTGGAAGTCACAGAGATTCACTTGCCTCGGCTTCCTGAGTTCTGGAATTAAGGCAGGCACTAGCATGCCTGACTTCTTTCTTTCTTTCTTTCTTTTTTTAACTTGTGGGAAGTAATACTGATTTTCCATTTACAGAGGCCATACAAAAAGATTCACTTTAAAACAAATTTATTAAGCAAACAGTGAACCAATTTAAGTAAAAATGTAAAGCAAACAATAAAACAAAAGGGAAACTGATATGGCAAAACCGTCATATTCTTGACTGAAGCTTGGGAACTCAGATTACCAGGGACTGGAAGCTCCAGTTCTTTTCCCACTGAGAACCCCTTTCCTAAAGGAGAAGTCAGCTGGCGGGCACACAGATATTTGGGACTCCATTTCTATGGCATGGATCACTATAAGTAAGTCTGCCTCACAGCAAACCTGGCTCTCTAGAGCACTCCAGCAACCTGGAGGGAAAGACGGCAAAGGCTATGTTTGGGGAGCGTTCCTTCTCTGGGACAATCTTCATTCCCATATTGGAACAAACTCAGTTCTCTTTATTCCATGCTTTTCTTAACATGGAATAATAAACCTGCACTGTAGCATATGTGCGACCATGAGTCTATGGGCAGAGGAGCCTACTGATCCTTTCTGAGTCTATGTCCCAATCCCAGGCAAGAGACAGCCTCTCCAGCTTGGCTCAGCAAATTCCATGTTGCCATTTAGTGGCCAAGGCCGTGATTTGTATGGAATCAAAGACTCTTCCTGGATTTGTCTTCTGTGTTTTGCTGGAGGGCCTCACCGTGTTGGGAGAGAGTGGCTGGGCACAGATAGGGTTTGTGGCTCTGTAGAGCAAGATTCCTGCCATCTGCTGCCCACATGACTGACACTCATAGCCACCAGCTCTGGGCTGTTGGTCAGCATCCCATACAGGACGTCTTCATTCTGATAGGCTGTCTTAGGTAAGTTTGTTCCCTGATGTGCCATCTTGAAGACTTTTGGTCTATAGCCAACTAGCTTTGCCTTCAGTTCTCAGAGTCACAACCTAGACATTTTAACCAAAGCTGAACTTCAGGCAAGCCTTAGAGTGCAGTCTATCCATACTCTTAGCCTGCCCACCAGCCAGGTGCAGAAGACAGAAATTTCCACACAAAAGGCCCTATCCAGTGCGACGGTCAGGCCTGAGGCTGGAGCTGACCCCTGTGGCCTCTCTGAGGTGGGAGTTAGTCTTACAGGTTCTGAAGATTCAGAAGCCCACACTGGTCCGGCCTTCCCTCTTCCAGAACGCTGAGATCTGCTCCAAGGTGACCCGAGGCTGGAGACTCCAGTCAGGCTCAAGGCTTCCTTGCCTCAGCCTCCAAGCCCTGGGGCTCCCAACCTGCAAGCCAGCCTCTGGCATCGGCTCAGGCCCGACCCAGCTCACCAGGCCTGTGGCATGGGGCCTCTCCTCTTGGGTCTGAGGCCTCCAGAAGGTGCTCTGGGCTGGGACTTCTGGTGGGGCCTGGGGAACTAAAGAGCTGGGCGAAGGGAGTGGGGTCAAAGCAGCCGGTGGAGCAGTTGCTCTGCCCTCTAAGGTGCCCCCGGGGGTTGGGGGATCTGGGGCTCTGTCCATCAGCAGAGGTATGGAGGAACCATACCAGTCCTCAGAGCGCTCCCGGGCGCTGCTTGTGGGCTCAATCCACAGTTCACCTCCAGGACGCCACACTAGGGTGGGTGCGCGCTGACTGGGGTCTGGTTGCGGGCGTCGGAACAGGCGTTCGGCCAGTATGGCAGTAGTTATGATGAAGAAGGCAGTGAGAGAAGCCAGGCCCAGCATGATGGGAATACAAGGGCCGCAGGGGATTGCTGCCCACACTGCTGCCTCCGCTGTAGGCTCAGGGAGTCCCTCCATGTGCCCCGAGGGCTGCTGGGGAGTCACAGGCATCTGGGAGACACAGTGGTGGACTCAGAATAGGTGAGTCAGAGAATATCTCCACTGGGAGAAGGAAAGGGCATCAGTCAGAGGATATCCCGTGTCCTGGAGAGAGATTCAACACAGTTCTAACAACTTGACCACCTCACAGAATGAGACAGTGGGACATCACTGGACTGCAAATCCTTGGTCTTCTATTTGAACTGTAATTTCACTTCAGAACCTCAGAGACAGACTGGGAGTAGGGGGTGCTGGATCTCTTTGCCTGTCTCTCTAGAGTGTGGCCACACTGGCTACATCTTCCGTTCATGCTTCCCGCTGTCAATTTGGCTCTTCTAATTGACTTATTGAGCATGGGTGGCAAAACTAGAGAGGAGCAAAGGGGAAGTAGAAAGGACAAAAGCAAACCAGGGGAGCTGGAGAACAAGCTCTAGCTGGCTGAGACTTATCTTGTACATTCACAGGCCTCACTTCCCCTCCCAGGGATGACAGATCAAAGGTCTGGGGCTCTCAGGTCTTGCCTCAGCCTTAAGTGAGGAGACTTGGAATGAGAGAGAACCCCTTGCTGGCCCCTCCCTTCCCTATGCACCCACTCTTCCAGCCACCTTACCACTCTCCTTGAGGTGGCCCAGCTGTTGGCCCTGTTGTGATTCTGTACCAGGTCTGTGGCCTATTCAACTTGACCGGCTCTGCCCAATCACTGGCCTGTCTGCCCTCCTTGTTGGTATTTGTTCACACCTCTGCCACCAGTCCCCCATTCGCAGTCGCTTCTGCACCCCTCACCTCACCTGTCACCTTGGGTCAATCTTGGATTTCGCCGTCTTCAGAGCCCTTCTTCCCAGTGCATGCCGGGAGGGTGAGTGTGTGTGTGTGAGTGTGTGTGTATGTGTGTGTGTGTGTGCGCGCGCAGCTATCTGAAAGGCCCTGGAGGGCTGGCCTCAGCAGAAGGCGGAAGGGAGGCTACCACCTGTTGCTGGGTAACTGTGCCCCAACTTGTCCTGCCCCCATAGAGTGTTTCCAAGGCAACCTGGGAATGTGGTCAGTGTGGTGAAGAACCACTTCCTGAGTAAGGTGGAACCAGAATGAGCAGCTGCTCTGCTCAAGTCAGTCTCGCCCCACAGGCAAGCCCCAGGCCCCAGCATGTTCACCTTCTCACCCCACAGGCAAGCCCCAGGCCCCAGCATGTTCATCTTCTCACCCCACAGGCAAGCCCCAGACCCCAGCATGTTCATCTTCTCACCCCACAGGCAAGCCCCAGACCCCAGCATGTTCACCTTCTCACCCCACAGGCAAGCCCCAGATCTCAGCTCACTCACCCAGGGGAAAGAAAGATTACAAAGACTGGCTCAGGGGCTCCTAGAGCACTGTAGTGTATCCTTCTGCCTGCTTCTTGGAGGGTGTCCAGTCCCTGTCCTTCCGTCTAGCCCCCTGCACCCTCTTCACCCAGCTGTGTCACACATTTATTGATTGTTTGAGACAGGGACTTAAGATGTAGCCCAGGTTGGCCTCGAATCCTCCTCCCACATTAGCCTGAGTGCTGGTTTCAGTCCTAGGCCACCACACCCAGGCTCATCTCTCCATTACTTCTGATACCTAACACACTGTAAATACTATGAGAATAATTGTTCTGGCATTGTTTAGGCCACCTTTACATGTTGTGCATGTAGTGTCTATGTGTGTGTGTGTGTGTGTGTGTGTGTGTGTGTGTGTGTGTAGACCAGAGTCTGAATCATGTCTACTTAATTGATTTCCACCCTTTATTTTATGTGTTGGGTGTTTAGCTTACCTGTATGTATTTTCACCATGTATGTTCAAGGAGGCCAGAAGAGGCCGTCAGATCTCTTGGAAGTTGATTGACAGACAGCTGTGAACCACTTTGTAAGTGCTTGGATTTGAACTCAGGCTCTCTGCAAGAGCATCAATGCCCTTTCCAGCTCCCACCTAATTTTTTTTTTAAAGATTTCCACCTAATTTTTTTTTTAAAGATTTATTTATTTATTATATGTAAGTATACTGTAGCTGTCTTTTTTTTTTTTTTTTTTTTTTTTCCTTGCTCTGCCCTGTTGGCTGTAGCTATCTTCAGACATCCAGAAGAGGGCATTAGATCTCATAATGAATGGTTGTGAGCCATTATGTGGTTGCTGGGATTTGAACTCACAACCTTTGGAAGAGTAGTCAGTGCTCTTAACCGCTGAGCCATCTCTCCAGCCCTCCCACCTAATTTTTTAAAGACAGCCTTCCTCTCTCTCTCTCTCTCTCTCTCTCTCTCTCTCTCTCTCTCTCTCCCTCCCTCCCGCTCTCCCTCCCTCCTCCCCCCTCTGATTCTTCAACACTGGTTGCTTAAGTTTTGAAGTGGGTGCTAAGGTCTGAGCTCAGGCCCTCATGCTTGTCAAACCACTGCTGCTCCAAGCCTTCTCCCAGCAGTTGTTCCCTCCTCTTTCTTCTCTTTCTTTTTTTTTTTTTTTTTGGGGGGGGGGTGTTTGTTTGCTTATGAGTCATTTTCATGCTAGGCAATCACTTTGTCACAATTCTTCACCACCAGCATTTCAACATAACATCTTTTTCATTTGTTTTGAGACAGAGTTTCACTATGTATCATTCTAGCTTGAAATAATCTATGTAGATTACATAGACCTCCAAATTGTGGCAGTCTTCCAGCCACCTCCCTGGTGCTGGGGTTACAGGGCTGTGTCAGTACACCTGCTTGGTACACCTGCTCAGTACACCTGCTTGGTACACCTGCTCAGTACACCTGCTCAGTATACCTGCTCAGTATACCTGCTCAGTACACCTGCTCAGTACACCTGCTCAGTACACCTGCTCAGTACACCTACTCAGTACACCTGCTCAGTACACCTACTCAGCTCTTGTTTTTTTTTTCCCCCACATACTCAACTCTTCCCATTTTTATTCACATTAAAAAGTTATTTATTAAGCCAGGTGATGGTGGCAAATACCTTTAATCCCAGCAATTGGGAGGCAGAGGCAGAAGCAGAGGCAGAGGGATTCTGAGTTTGAGGGCAGTCTGATCTACAGAGTGAGTTCCAGGACAACCAGGGCTATACAGAGAAACCCTGTCTCAAAAAACCAAAACCAAAACAAATAAGCAGAAGAAGGAAGAGGAGGAAGAGGAGGAGAAGGGAGAGGAGGAGGAAGAAATTGATCAAGATAGAGCCTAGTGTGGCAGCACACACCAGTTATACTGGCATTTGGGAAACAGGCAAGATCACCAAGTCTATCTAGCTAAAGCTGCATAGCAAGAGTCTGTCAGGAAACAGAAAGGTCGAGATGGTAAGCTTTGTATGCTAATATGAAGAAAGGATGTTTTTAATTAAAAAATTCAAATAGAAAAAAACAAAGCAGAGAAACCCACAGCTATAATGCCAGGAGGAAGAAGACTGACAGTTTGGGCTATCAAGCAAAACCCTGATCCAAAAGCAAATGGACAGACAGAAATCTATATAAATAAATGAATAAAACCCGAGGCTTTAATTATTTGTTTCTGACACTGGATCTCGGTAGATCAAGCTGGCCTCCAACTCCCTGTGTAGCTTGAATTCTGATCCTCCTGCCTCCACCTTCTAATGCTGGGGTTATAGGTGTGCTAAGCCACATCTTGCTTATTTAATGCTGGGACTTGAACCAAGGGGTTGGTGCATGCTGGGTAAGACGAGCTACAACCCAGCTGTCTTTTAATCACTATTTTATCATAAGCTAAAGACAAACTTCTGGAAGAGGAAGATCAGACAAGATGTTCCTGTTGAATCAAGCTGTCTATTTTGATTCTTATTTTCCATTGCTTAAGTTTAAAAAAAGTTTAGCAGTTTTTACTGATTCTTTTTAAAAAAGAAAAAGAAAAAATCATTATCATATGATCCAGGGATTCCAGGTATACATACATACACATATAAAAACACTAGAACTGGTAGATGTTATTGAGATAGGATCTTGCTATGTAGCCCAGGCTAACCTTGATTCACAATTCTCTTGCTCACGGGTGTGTGCCACCATGCCTATTCATCCTTCAGTCATTTTTACAGGCTCCTGTAGCATGGGGACCAGAACTTCAATGTCTTTACTCACAGACATTCACCCAATCACGCAGGTGTTCCTGAGAGGAAACAGGAAGTCACCCGCTGCATGTCTGCAAGAGTGGCCCTGGCTACTTGGTAAGTCTGGGCAGAGCCTGCTGCTCTGGTGATGGATGTTCAGGAATGGGCTTGACTAGGTGTAGAAGCCTATTTCCCACTGATTAAGGAACCAGCACTGGGCTGCTGCATTTGCTATTTGCTGAACCAAGCAAGGCTGTTAGCACTAGCAACCTGTCCTTGGTGCTTGGCAATCTCAAGTCTATGTGGTTGGTTTTAAAATGTGGTCCAGAAGGGTTGAGGAGTTGGCTGAGCAGTTCAAATGATGGCTCCTTCAGAAGATCCAGGTTTGATTCCCAGAATCCTCTCAGTGACTCACAACTGTCTCTAAGCCTGGTTCCAGGGGATCTGGCACCCTTTTCTGGTTTCCATAGGCAACACACACACACACACACACACACACACACACACACACACACATACACACACACTATACTGAGATAGATGTAGGCAAAACACTCATACCCATAAAATAAAAATGAAGAAGAAAAGTATTTTTTTAAAAAATATAGTTCAGAACTGGACATGGTGACAAGTGCCTGTAATCCCAGCACTTGGGAGGCTAAGGCAGGAGGATCACAAGCTTCAGGCCAGACTGGGCCACACGGTTTGACTCTGTCTTTTTATTTTATTTTTTTATTATTGTATTATGTGGGGTGTGTGTGTGTGTGTGTGTGTGTGTGTGTGTGTGTGTGTGTGTAGAGATAAGAGGATAGTTTGCAGGAGTTGGTTCTTTCCTTCTACAATGTAGGTCCTGAGAATTGACCTTAGTTGGTGAGACTTGGATGAAAGTGCTCTGTGCTGGCTGGTTTTATGTCAATTTGATACTAGAGACATTTTGAAAGAGGGACCTCAGTTGTGACAGTCCCACCAGGGAAGCCTGTGGTGCATTTTCCTCGTTGATGTTTGATGTGGGAGGGCCCAGCTTACTGTGAGTTCCACCCTGGGCTGGTAGTGACGGGTGCCACAGGAAGGTAGGCTGAGCAGCCCGTGAGGAGCAAACCAGTCTACGGCCTCTGCCTCAGTTCCTGCCTCCAGGTTCCTACCTTTAACCCCTTCCCTGACTTCCCTAGATTTAGATTACAATCTGTAAACTAAATAATCATTCTTCCTTGACTTCCTTTTGGTCATGGTATTTTATCACAGCAAAGGAAACCCTAACTGACACAAGCTCCTACCCACTGAGCTGTCTCTCCAGCCCTGACACCCTATCTTAAAAGCCACAGCAAAAGATGACTGTTGCTGGGCAGTGGTGGCGCATGCCTTTAATCCCAGCACTTGGGAGGCAGAGGCAGGTGGATTTCTGAGTTCGAGGCCAGCCTGCTCTACAGAGTGAGTTCCAGGACAGCCAGGGCTACACAGAGAAACCCTGTCTCAAACAAAACAAAACAAAACAAAACAAAAAAGATGACTGTTTAGGCCACATCTCAGACAAGAAAGTCAGAAACGTTTGATGAGATTTAGGGGTCAGAATGTTATTGTAGCAAGCCTGAGCACATCTGACTCCATGATGGGAGTACCATTCAGGCTGTAAAACTCAGCATGTAGTCAGCACCACCTGCTAAATCCACCAAAGTCCATAGTTCTGGGAAAGTCCTTAAATGCACTAACCTTGCTTTTTGGCTTCTGTAGCTCTGCTTCTGGCTAACTGTTCTTGTTAACTGAAGTATGTCAACCCAGGACACAGTTTTTGTGCTTAAAAGCTCACCCTGAGAAAGATTTGGGACTATACTAGGATCCTAAACACCCAGTGTAGTCACCAGTCAGCCAATAAAGTCTTTCTTTCTTTTCTTTTCTTTTCTTTTTTAAGTTGTTTTTATTTAATGAGTACTGTCGCTATGTTCAGACACACCAGAAGAGGGCATCGGATCCCATCACAGATGGTTGTGAGCCACCATGTGGTTGCTGGGAATTGAACTCAGGACCTCTGGAAGAGCAGTCAGTGCTCTTAACCACTGAGCCACCTCTCCAGCCCCAATAAAGTCTTTCTATTGGCTTAAACCCATTTCCAAGAAATCATCTCTGGTGTATACCACCACAATACTATAAGGTTTTCCAAGCGATTCCGATGTATAGCCGAGGTGAAGCGCCAGTGCTCTAGTCTGTATCCTCTGAGTTCTACAATGTCTACCCCACTGGACTGACTGGCCTCTTTTGAGGAGACATCTTCCTGAATGGGTGAGGCTCTACTGCATGACACCCCTTCTCCAGTTCCTTTTCTCTTGGCTTGAATGATTCACTGTGGATGAACCGATTACTCCTCTCCATTTTTTTTTTTTTTTTTTAATTTTGTTTTGAATCAGTGCCTCTCCAGGAAGCACAATTTGCCTTCGCCTTTGGAGAACTAAGATTGCAGCTATGTGCTACCACGCTCAGCTTTAACCAATGCTTTCCCCTTCTAATCTTAGAGACACAACCCAAGGCCTTGCACATGTTTGGTCAGCACTCTGCCATGGAGCTACATCTCAGACCTCCCTCCGGATTTAGAACTGAGACTAAATGTCTCTCTGAGGGACCAAATGTGTTACATATAAAAACTGGCAACTGTCAGTGGCCCTCTCTTGCGTTCGTGGCCAGAGAAGTGGAGGAAGCATTGGGGTTCAGAGAATTCTGAGCATGTTCACAACCCTAAACACGAGTTCCCGGTGCCTCCTGTCACCCTGATAGAGCCCTGTCTTTGAGTTCCTGTGTCTAGTAACACATTTCTCTTTGTGCTAAATAGTTTGAATTGGGTTTCTGATGTTTTCATTAATTTGTTTTAGAAGTGTGTATACGTGTGTGTGTGTGTGTGTGTGTGTGTGTGTGTGTGTGTGTGCGCGTGTGTGCGCGCACGCCAAAGACCAACTTTGACACCGGAGGGTAAACTGAGGCAGGCAGCCGATTGGGAGATTGGTGTTGAGAGTGGCTGACAGGGTCAGTGTTGAGAGTGGTTGACAGGGTCAGTCCAGATACTGATAAGGGCTGCTGCCAATGGCAGCCAGCCATTAGAGAAATTACTCAGCAGATTTTTTTTCTCTGAAGGAACAAAGCTTAATTTACACTCTGAACTCTTTTAATTCCTTGGGGCCAGCAAGAAAGAGAAGAAAAGAGAGAAAACACACACACACACACACACACACACACACACACACACACACAGTAGATGAAACAAAAGGCAGAGTCCAATAGCTTCATACATACAAATATATACATACATGCATGCATACAGATTAGCTGGATGGAACAAAGTTTCAACATGCTCTCACACAAACCTTACACACATACACACATACGCGAAGGTGCTTGCTGCCAAGCCTGCCATCTGAGTTTAATCCGCAGAAGTCACGTGACAGAAGGAGACACTCATGTGGAAGGAGCAGTGCTCCACGCCCCACACTGTATTCTTTCTTCCATATGTATCCCAGCAAAGTCTTCCAAGCAGTATAAAGATACAATGTGATTATAGTTTAGTTTTCTTCTAGTGAATGATTGTGAAAGAAACAGTGTGTTTCCCAATACAAGAAAGAACCTGTAGCAAATTACATTTTAAATTCCCAAGAACACACATACATTCATAACTAAGCAACTTGTTATAGATTAACCAAGTGTAAGCAAGCAAGGTCGTTTTCTCAGCCAGTTTCTTTTACTGGCAGGCAGCAATTTGAGGTGACAAAGAAAGGAGTAATTCTTTTATTATTTATCTTAAAAAGTAATCTTATAAAGAATCTTAAAAGAATCACAAATATAAACTTTTATGTAAAAATCAGTCATATCTACTTTAAATACTCAGAATGCAACCTACTCATCAGCAATTCTTATTAAATCATATCAGGAGGCTGAGGGCAAAAATGGGTGTAAGAAATCAGTCATCACCAGACCAGCCTCAGTGAGAGTCACGTCAGCCAGTGCTGCCACTGTTCTTGTTCCCTGACCATAAAGGGTCCCCAGCTTAACTAATAAGAGTGTGCCTTCTGAACTTTAAATTGTTTCCTAAGATTTTTTTTACATCAGAGCCAGTAGTAAAACCATCTCAACCTAGCTTCACTAACAATTTTATTTTTCCAAATGCTAAGGTGGTAGTCATTGCTGACAGTCTACATCGCTAAGTTCTTCTCTAGGGTGGTGACTGAATCATTAATTTGCTCCAGCAGCGATGCCTGAGAAAGATCAGCACTACTATTGTGAGTGCCAGAGATACTGCCCAGTGAGGGGCTGGGAGCCCCCGTTAGCGCTTTCATATAATTCTTAGATTAAGAGGGCTGTGAGAGCAGCAAGCAGAGCAGAACTCCACAACAGCGTGAAGTCCTCAGGACTCATGGTTCTCGGGGGTCATGCCACACTGAGGCTCACCCACTGTGACTGTGGTAAACAGTGGGCAGCATTCCATGAATTCTAAAGCCATTTGTCATTCCTCCTGCATGGCTCTTTTTTTTTGGTTTTTCGAGACAGGGTTTCTCTGTATAGCCCTGGTTGTCCTGGAACTCACTCTGTAGACCAGGCTGGCCTCGAACTCAGAAATCCACCTGCCTCTGCCTCCCAAGTACTGGGATTAAAGGCGTGAGCCACCACTGCCCAGCTCCTGCATGGCTCTTGTCGTGTGTGTGTGTGTGTGTGTGTGTGTGTGTGTGTGTGTGTGTGTGCGCGCACTCAAACGCACTCATGCATTAATATAGCCCAGTCTAGTCTCAAATTACCTATGTAATCAGAAGGTCTTGAAGTCTTGATCTTCCTGCCTCCAACTCTCAAGTGCTGGGATTATTATTAATATATTATATTAATTTGTTTTTAGATTTATTTATTCTATGTTATACTATATATTAATTTGTTTTTAGATTTATTTAGTCTATGTTATACTATGTATTAATTTGTTTTTAGATTTATTTAGTCTATGTTATGCTATGAGTGTTTGGCCTGTGTATGTGTACCAAGTGCATGCCTGGTTCCTGTAAAGGTCAGAAGAAGGCGTCGGATCCTCTGGAAGTGGAGGTATAGGTAGGTGGTTGTGATCTACCATGTGCATACTAGGAACCAAAATGAGTCTTCTGCAAGAACTGCAAGTGCTCTTAAGCACTGATCCACTTCTCTAACCACCACCTCTTGCTCTGAACTTAAGCCAGTAAGTGCTAATGAATGCAAATTCTAGATCTTTCCAAAATTCTAGATTAAAATTTCCAGTTACACCCCACAGGCAACTCAAAGTCATTAATCAGGAAGAGGGCCAGCAAGAGGGCTCAGCAAGCAAAGGTGCTTGCTGCCGAGCCTGACATCCGAGTTTAGTCCCCAGAGGTCACGTGACAGAAGGAGAAACTCAATTCCCAGGTGCTGTCCTCTGACCTCCATGTACTCACTGTGGTGCATACATATGGGCACACACAACAAATAAAAAATCCAAAAATAATTTTTTTATTTATCATCTAGCTCTTTTTGCTTTTGTGCTTTTGGGTAATATTTCATCATAAAAAGTTTTGGAAAGACTCGCATCTCCTCTCTCTAAGCCTGTCCTTGCTGTTTATTTGAATTAACAGCATCGTGACCCATGTGGTTTTTGGAACACAAATATGTAAGATATCCAAGCATTCCAACTTATCAATGTCCTGGTCTGGATGGTGATATATGTCGACTACCGCCAGGGATGGATGGTAGAGGAGAGAACTAACTCCCCCAAGTTGTCCCCTGACTTCTGCACATAGGCCGTGGCACACGTGTACCCATGAACACCAATAAACAAATGCATACATATATACACTAAAACAAAATAAAAATAAAAAGAAGAAACTGGAGCGTGAGCTCCAACCTCACCTTGGCAGCACAGTAGATGTGGTCCCAAGCTGGTGAGCATGGTGGAGCTGCCCCACCATTTATCTGCGAGAGTTGCCCTGGAGGGAGTGAGAGTGGGAGACCTGGCTCTACCCCCTGCTGGCTATGGCATTGGGTGAGCTAGCTGGGGCAGTGCTGGAGAGCTTGCCCTGGTGGTGTGGGTGTGGGAGAGCCGGCAGGCTGACCAACTCAGCAACCACCTAGGCCCAGATCCGGGGCTGTGAGTTGGCCCACCCCAACATCTACCCCATCTATGATCTGCTGGAGCACGTGAAGAAGCCAGCCCTGCAGATCCAAAGCTGCGGATCTCCATGTCACAGGGCAACAGCAGGATATCTGAGAGGAGCCCCAGTGAGGATCCAGTATTGACAGTGTAGCAGAAGCCAGAGGCCTCTGACCAGACCATGTGGACAGAAGGGTATACTGTGGTACACACACCGTGACACGCTATTCCATAAAGATTTTTTTTTTCTTTTGTAGGGGAGGATAAAAGGGTGGAGAGTGGGCACAAAGGAATGGGGGACACGTGGGATTGGGATGAATAATGTGAAATTCACAAAGAATCACTAAAAAGTTTACACACACACACACACACACACACACACATAGATCTCTGATCCCATTCTTTTCTTCCTTTAAAATGAGAACTTGTTGCTTCCAATGAGTTCAAGTTAAATTTCTTCCCTTAGCACACAGGATCCTTTAGAATCAGTTACTAATACAGCCTTCAGTCTTTTTTTTAAAGATTTATTTATTATATGTGAGTACACTGTTGCTGTTTTCAGACACACCAGAAGAGGGCATCAGATCTCATTACAGATGATTGTGAGCCACCATGTGGTTGCTGGGATTTGAACTCATGACTTTTGGAAGAGCAGTTGGCATGCTTAACTGCTGAACCATCTCTCCAGCCCCAGCCCTCTAGTCTTAACCTCAGTATTTGCACCATGACCTCACATTCAGACAATCTCAGAACTCATTGTTTGGCTTTCCTTTATACACACTTACACATCCAAAGTAACTTGAGGCTTTACCAGGGGGGGAGGTACAGTATTTACCATCCCTCTCTTTTGAAATGAGTTCTTGCTATGGGGCCCACAATGGCCTTGAACTCCTGTCCTGGTTCCCCTCCACCCTGCTGTTGAGACAAGAGGTGTTGGCCAGCACTCCCAAGGCCTTCTCCTAGAGATTGGAATGCCTGGACCACTCCTACTTGTGCTTTTTTCAAAAGACTGATAAGAGACAGAGTTCCCTCTGTATTGGACACAAAGGACATGGAAGGAAGTTAAGTGATGTTTATCTGCTTATCCAAGGTGTCCTAAAAAGTGACTCCACATCTGAGCTTGATTTCAAAAAAAATTACCTCAGTCTATGTATGCAAGTGTGCACCCACCTCTGTGTATGTGCATGAGTGTGCCCCCACCTCTGTGTATGTGTATGAGTGTGCTCCCACCTCTGTGTATGTGCATGAGTGTGCTCCCACCTCTGTGTATGTGCATGAGTGTGCTCCCACCTCTGTGTATGTGTATGAGTGTGCTCCCACCTCTGTGTATGTGTGTGAGTGTGCTCCCACCTCTGTGTATGTGTATGAGTGTGCTCCCACCTCTGTGTATGTGCATGTGTGTGCTCCCACCTCTGTATATGTGCATGAGTGTGCTCCCACCTCTGTGTATGTGCATGAGTGTACCCCCACCTCTGTGTATGTGTGTGAGTGTGCTCTTGCCTCTCTGTGTGTATGTGTATTTATACTTTCATGCGCACCACACGACAGAATCTCTGGTGACACTGCAGATGAAGGGCAGCCATGGCTCTGCTGTAGAGGTTAAAACTCCACTGCTCTGGGTAGCCTCTTCTGAAGTTTATGAGCAAATACTCAAGAAATTTAAAAGAGGAAACAGTTATTTGGTTTTATAGGACTCCACCATCATCACGGTGTGTGTTTGGGGCTGGGGCTGGTAAAACAGTTTATATCAGGCATGGGGTTGGGGAGAACACAGGAAAGGGCCAGAGCTAAATATAGCCCAAAGAACAACTCCACTGCAGCCCACTTCCTCCAATCCTCCCCTTTCACTTCTTTCCAGTAACGCCCCGTATTATCAAGGAACTGAGTGGGTCATAACCCCCATGGCCTAATGACTTTGAAAACGCCCTAAGAGACAGAGTTATTTCTTCTTAGTATCCTAGGGAGTTCTTAACTCAACCAGGGTCACAATCAAGTTAACTTTCATGTCGTCTTTTGGGACGCCCTTTCACATCCTTCTTTGGGAAGACATAGGCTGTCAACCCTGATCTAAATTTTGGCTACTTTGGCCACCAGTAACACTATAAATTCAAAGAGTATTTATCAGGCACTAATAGGTGTCAATCACCAGATTCCAGTAAACAATCACACACAGAGCCTGTGTGACAGCAACAAAGCAATGGCAGGCCAGGATCTGGATTCCCGGCAACCAATGGGGCCCAAGCTCCTGCCGGTCTCAACACATCCTGCGAGGTACCACCGCACTGCCTGTGGATCTTTAAATAGCTTCCCAGGATAGAACCCCTCAAGATTTGGGAAGTAGACAGAGGAAAGCAGGTTTCCCCCAGTACAACCTCTCTGAGGGAACAGAGCTAGAGGCTGCAGGGCAGGACTATACTCTGTCTAACCGGAAGGCTCAGCTGGTATTTAGCACAGTGACTTAGAGCAACAGAAACTTGAGAGTTGGGAGCTACTCCTGGGGTTTTAAAATTATCATTACATTGTATTTACATGTGTGTGCACATACACGTGGATGTGCACGAACACTCACGGAAGCCAGAGGAGGGCAGGTATGTTGCCTTATCTCTCTCTACTTTATTCCCTTGAGACAGGGCCTTTCACAGAACCAGGTAGTAGGCTGGTGGCCCAAAACCTCCAGCTGTTCTTCTTCCCAGCCCCCAAGCACCGAGTGTACAGCTGTGCACACCTGGCTTTTACACAAGTTCTGGAGATTTGAACTCAGGTTCTCATGCTCACAGCAAGCACTCTTACCCATTGAACCATCTTCCCAGCATGCCATGATATTTTTTGCTTGCTTTCAGCCTAATAGGCTTGCTGACTAAGCCCTGGAACTTACCTATCCTTGGCCTGGATCCTACTTCCCCAGTCTGCCCACCCTTTCCCTTCACCGTTCTCTGTAGCCATAAAGGAGGCTGAAGCTGCAGCCCAGAGGCCCCAGCAGGAGACAACAGGGTGCTCTGGGTTTCTGATGCTCCCAGGAAGAAGCAATTCAGTGAGCTGAGTGTGTGCGGTGACAGCCTGTCCACATGCCAGTCACCACAGGTTGGTCATTCCACACTCGGGTTTAGTAGTCAGCACCTGACCCTATGACACGTACGGTGCCATGCATGACATGTTCCCAAAGCAGAAGAGGATCAAAGGGACACCACATCTCTCTAGACTCCAACCACATGACAGCTTGACCAAACCAAGGCTCTTCTCCCACTTTTCTCCAATGAAAATATGCTTGAGGCCTGGGCAGATGGCTCAGCAGTTAAGAGCACTTGCTGCTCTTGTAGAAGACCCAGCCATGTTGAGCAGCTCTCCACTGCCCTTAATGCTTCCTCCAGAGGACTCATCACGTCTGGTATCTGAGGCACCTGCATACACAGACACACAGAGACGCTTAAAAAAAAAAAAAGGTAAATGTTAAGAAACTGTAGACTGGGCTGGAGAGATAGCTCAGTGGTTACGTGGTTATGGTGGCTTCTAACTGCCTGTGACTCCAGGTCCAAGGGATCTGATGCCCTCTTCTGGCCTCCTTGGGCACCAGACACACAAATGGTGCACAAACATGAAGGCAAAATACCTATACACATAAAATAAAATTAAAAAAAATAAAAGGTGTGGCACACACGCCTTTAGTCCCAGCACTTGGGAGCAGATGCAGGGGTTGTCTTGAGTTCAGGCCAGTCTGGTTTACGTTGGTCTAGGCCAATCAGAGCTACACAGTGAGAATATCAAGAGAGAGAGAGAGAGAGAGAGAGAGAGAGAGGAGAGAGAGAGAAAGAAAGAGAGAGAGAGAGAAGGAAGGAAAGGAAGTCGTTTTGGGGCTGCTGAGATGGCTCGGAGGTAAAGACACCTGCCATGAAGCCGAAGTTTCATTTGTGGGACCCAATGGTGGAAGAAGAGAACTCATTCGAACAAGCTGTTCTCTGACCTCCACGTGTGTGCTTGCCACACACATACACACTAAATAAATAAACAAATGCAAACATTTTAAAAGAAGAAAAGAATATGATTAAACCTTCTCACTGGGTGTGGGGAAAGGACCCAGAAACTAGGCGGGGAGTCAGAGCAGAGGATAGCATGTGTTTGCTGTTGGGCCCCTTCCGGCCCTCCGGGCTTACCCGGAGAAGGATCAGAGCCATGAGGTATCTGTACTGGAGCTAGTCCAGTGTTTGTGCATGAGAGTCACCTCACGGCTATGTGACTTGCTGCCGCCAAGACGTGATCTGCCTTGCATAAACCCGGGACTCATGGCTCACAGTGAGTGACTTTGAGGGAAGTCACTGTTGTCTGAACTGGTTGGGCATGGGAGTGTCTGGGTGAAATCCTCACAGGAGCACCCTAAGTGAGCACTGGGGAGACTGGTATGCCCTCACTCTATGTCTGATTCCAGTGAGCAGAAGGCAGACTTCATGTAGCCCATTCTACCTTGTTTCCTTGGGACCTCCAGACAGGAACTTCTAAAATGGTGCTATGTCAGAGGAATGATGATTTGGGGTTAGGAAGACAGCATAAACTGTAAAGCATGCAAACATGAAGACCTTAATTCAGGTGGCACACATTCGGAATCCCAGCATGGGGGACAGAGACAGGCAGATTCCTGAGGTTCTGCTGGCCCGGTCTACTCAATGAGACTCAGTTTGTTTGGGTTTTTTTTTGTTGTTGTTGTTTTTTTTTTTTTTTTTTTTTCAAGACAGGGTTTCTCTGTATAGCCCTGGCTGTCATGGAACTCACTCTGTAGACCAGGCTGGCCTCGAACTCAGAAATCCACCTGCCTCTCAATGAGACTCAGTGAGAAGCTCTGACCCAGTCTACACAATGAGACTCAGGTCAGTGAGAAACTGCTTATAACACAAGGTGTGTGGAGCCTGAGGACACCTGAGGGTCTTCTCTCATCTCCTCGTGGCACATTCGCAGCTGTGGCTAATATTTTCTTATGTTTTATTTTGTATTGACCTTTGTTTTGCTGGCGTTCTGAGATAGGATTTCCATAGGTAGCCCAAGCTGGCCTTGAATTTAGGATCTCCTGCCTCCACCTCCCCGGAGCTAGGATTACAAGTGTGCACCACCCTGACTGGCGATACTGTTTTGGATTTTTGTTCCTGTTTTGTGGTCTTGGGGTTCAAAGCCCCTGAATGCTGGGCAAACACTGAGCTGTATCTCCAGCCCCAGTGACAAGCATACATTTTATATATGTCTGTGGAGTTCAGCATATTTTCCTTATCAATATGAGGCATACTGATCGGTTCTTTCTCCCTTTATCACCCCTCCCCAAACCTTTCCCACCAAAGGAAAGAGTTTGCTAAGCTCCCTATTAGTATTTTTTAGTCAGCTTGGTCTGTCTCCAAAAGCAAAAACAACAGTACCGTGTGCCCGGTGGATAGCTCAAGGGTGGAGCGCTTGCAGCGTTAATGGATTGCTGCTGTCTCGCTAATGGATGCGGTGTCTTATAAATACTCAAGTCTGTACACACAGAGTAGTGCTTCCTTCAGTTTTGGCCACGAAGGGCTCTCTCTGCTGTGGTCAGCACTTAGTGCAGGGACTTATATAACTAAAGTACTGACAGTAAGTGACTGTTTAGCGCTAAGCCACGCCCTCCTCCCAGGCTCAGGAATCTTGGCAGAGAAAGGTGAACAAATGTAAGAGATGGTAAGGTGGAAAGGCATGCCGTGAGACGCTGTCTTCTGGATTGATAAGACTGCTGTACTCCTAAACTCAGACCAGCAGTAGTTACCTGAACAACGCAAGACTGTACAAGACTGGACTCATTTATCCCATCATGGATGGGGGAGGGGTTCAGGAGGCCACACCCCTCTCTTAGAAACTATAAGCTATTAATGGTGACTGGGGGGAGGGAAGCTACAATTTCAATGATATCCACTGGTAAATTGCCCCGGCTTGAGTAAATATTTCCCAACTCCCTTCCCGCGTTGGGGCAGGCAACCATAATTGAATGTGTCAAGGGTGCTGGGTTTGGTGGGAAAAGTGTGAGAAAGAATAATAGGCCATGCGTGGTGGCTCATACCTTTGATCCCAGCAGTTGGGAGGCAGAGCAGGTAGATCTCTGAGCTTTTGAGAGCAGCCTGGTCTACATAGAGTGTTCTAGGACAGCCAGAGCTACATAGGGAGACCCAGTCTCAAAAACCAAACAGAAAGAATGAATAATGGAAGCTGGCTGTGGTGACACACACCTTTAATCTGAGCACTCCAAGGGAGGGCAGGCCAATCTGTGAGTTCAAGACCAACCTGGTCTACATAAGCAGCTCCAGGCCCTAGAGATCTGTAGGTAGTCCCTGAGCAAGCTGTCTTCACTTTCTGCCTCTGGATTTGCCTATGCTGGGCATTGTGCACAAACAGAACCATACACTACACAACCCTTTAACAGTGGCCTTTTTCATGGGACAAAATCTTTTCAAGGTTTATTCAATCTGTAGTGAAAACGAGTGCTTCCTTCTTTTATTGCATTCCCTTACATATTTGTGACTCTCTCTGTGTCGTGTATGCACCTGTAAGTGCAGGTACCCACAGAGACCAGAAGAGGGCGTCTGATCCTCTGGATCTGGAGTCCAAAGCTGGTTGTGAGCTGCCTAGTTTGGTCCTGGGAACCAAACTCAGGTCCTCTGGAAGAGGAGGAAGTGCTTTTAACCACTGGTCCATCCCTGTAGCCCCTTTTTTTTTTCCTTTTTATTTTTATAGGATATTCTATTATATGATATGCTCCATTTGGTTTATCTAGCCACTGTTTCATGGACATGTGAGCCATGGCACTTCCTGGCTCTCATGAGTTCCGCAATGAAAATCCATGTGCATATCTTTGTGTGGATGTGTTTCCAATTTGTCTTGGTGTGAGGGTTTGAATGATAACAGCCCCTATATATTTGAATACTTGGACCTCAACTGGTCAAACTATTTGAATAGAATTAGGAAGTGTGGCCCGCAGTGGTGGCGCACGCCTTTAATCCCAGCACTTGGGAGGCAGAGACAAGCAGATTTCTGAGTTCGAGGCCAGCCTGATCTACAGAGTGAGTTCCAGGACAGCCAGGGCTACACAGAGAAACCCTGTCTCGAAATAAAAAAAAAAAAAGGATTAGGAAGTGTGGCCTTGTTGAAGGAGGGGTGTCATTTGGGGGTGGACTTGCAGGTTTCAAAAGCCCACATTGTTTCTAGCTAGCTCTCTGTTTCTGCCTCCTACTTGTAGATCAGATGTGAGCTCTCAGTTCCGACTCCAGTGCCCTGCCTGCCTGCCGCCACACTCCTCACCATGACGCTCATGAAATCACCCTTGGCTAAATCTTGAATATCTCTTCTTTTTCATTTTTTTTTCCTCCTTCTCTGTCCATTTGATTCTTTTGTTTGTTTGGGGGGTTTTGTTTGTTTGTTTGTTTTGTGTATATTTAGGGACATGGTCTCATCTAGCCCAGACTAGCCTTGAACTCATTCGAGGTCAGTTCAAGGTTATCTGAAAATGACTCTGAACCCCTGATCCTCCTGCCTCTACCTCCCAAGTGTGTGCATATGCCTGGATCTAACTTACAACTCCACTATGGGTATCCAACTCCTATCTAGCTCATTTCTCTGCTGAGGATGGTGTGCCTGGGCCTCACTACACATCCCTGGTGATGGGACACAGAAATGTAATGCAAGGGAGATGGGTGGGGGTTCAGACAGCAACATGAGCAAAGGCTAAGCCCATCAAACACAATGTTGGTGGAAAGTGTTTTACATTTCAAATATTTAGCTTCAATAGACAAAGGAAAATGGGGCCAATCATGAGTTCTGCCTGTGTATATGGAAGTCGGTACAGTCCCTGCCCTGGAGTCCTCTGAAAGACACAACTTTATGGTGAGGATAAGCAGGAGGCTGCCACATCTTACGGTTGGAGACTAAGGTGTGAAGGGATCCAGTGGTCCATCTAGGATGAGCATTTATCCTGTGTCACCTGCCTCCGTCCTGGTTTTAGAACTGAGCCCTCTGATCTTGAGAAAAATTTAAAAACTTAAAAAAAAAAAAAAACAAAACAAAAACCCAGCCATACAGCTAGCAAGTGCCAGAGCAGAAATGGAACCCAGATCTGACAGCTTCAAAAACCCCCTCTGCTGAGTCAATTCCTTTCGAACCTGCCAATCATGTGAAATGATTGGGTCTTCAATGAGAGAGTCTAGGCACTCCTGTATTTTCTTACCCTAATCTCTGTAGTAATGACTAACCCAGCAAATAGCTCCAGCCTGATCCTGGGTCTTTTTACGGCCTGTGGGAATAAATCCAGGGCTGAGAGTTCTGTCACCACATGGTGTCTGCCTTGTTATGCTCCAAGGTTGTCTTAAACTGGTCATCAAGTCCCCGAGGCTTTGAGCCTACTGGCCCGTTGTGCCGACACCCCCTTCCCTTGGAGCTCATGAGCTAGACAGAGACCGTCATGGATGACCCATCTTCTCTGACTCCACTCTGCTTCCTCTACAATTGACCTCACAGTGAGTTGTTGCTGTCTCTCACTCCTGGATGTGCCATTTATCCTCCAGACATGCCTTCCTTGTACGTTCTCTGCCGTTCTCTGCGGGGGACCATATCACTGATCTTCCTTTGTCTTCCTGCCAGGTGAGGACAGGGTCTCTGGATGTGCCACAGCCGGCACTACTGCTCACAGCTGGAACTGAGTGTGAGTCTGTCTCTAACCATTTTCTAGGCGCACCTATAGATTAAAGCACACCTAACTCTTCCTTTAACCAGGGCCTTGTGCATAGTAGGCATAAACCATTGTGCAAACCCCCCAGACTTTGTCCTTCTTTTACTAAAACAAAAACAGGTGGCATTGTTAATAACTGGCCTTCAGTCTACATTTTTCTGTCTTGATTTACTCTCATCTGACTCTAAGGTCTGACTCTCCAGGAGACCCTCGGCAGTGAGAAGTGTAAGACTCACCTGTGTCAGGACAGATATAGAGGAGGCAGCAGACAAAGCCAGTGAAGTTACAGAAGCAATTTGTACAAATCCATGTAGATCCCAGAGAAAAGAGGGCCAATGGGAAGAGACAGCATGACGACCAACTACTGACAGAGATTCATGCACTAAAGCCTTGCTTGCAGTCTGTGGTGTTAGCCGGGCAGATTTGCTGGGGAATGCTAAGTGCTAGGCTTAGCGCAAGCAGGAAAAAGTTCCTGGAGGTACCACAGCAACTGAGATGGTTACTGTGGTATATGTGCAGACTATTCGGAGTGAAAGGGTCTGTGGGGGGAATCAAATAGAAGATGGTCACCAAGAGGCAAGAATATGGACTAATCACACTGAGAACTGGGAGGGGGAGGAGCACAGGGCAGTGGCAGGACAGAAAGGCCCTGCTCCTGGAAAGAGGAAGTTAAACATATTCAAAATGATGCTGAGATGGAAGACCAGAGGACATCCATACATTCTGACGTGGGGCTGAGATCTTTCACTCCATGATCTGGCATCTTGAGCACTCTTCCCTGGCCACAGGCAGAGTCAGCCCCATGCTGTGTCTGGCTGCTGAGCAGGTCTCTGTGCTGTAAATGCTGTGTGTCTGCCCTCTGTGAACCTGTGAGACGTCCTGGGCTGGAGATGCTGGTTCCACATGTCCATCTTCCAGAGCTGTCAGCCTCGAGTGTAGGCTGCTTTTGCTGTGTGGTTGGCTCTGTGACTTCTTGAGCTTTGGGTCATTATTCTTTTCTAAAATGAATGGACAAACAAAAGCAAAGAGAGGGCCTGAGAGATGCTCGGTGGGTAAGAGGACAGTGAGCACGGCATTTGTTAGCGTCAAGTGGGGTACCTTCTACAGAGGAAGGTGGACTGCGGCCAAAAGGACATTGGGGGGGGGGCCCGCTCTCGACATATGTCACGGTGCAGTGAGGGAGCTTTGTGGGACTACGATCTGCCACCTCTGCTAAAGCAAACAGGGAGGCAGTGGTTGCTGGGTGAGATGGTTTATTCTAGTCCAGGCCCTTTTCTGAGGGGCACTTTCCTATCCAGGTGACTGACAGACATAATTAGATGAACTCTTTAAAAAATTATTCAGGCTTGTGTGCTAGGGGTTTGACAGAACTTGATTAGCTTAGACTAGAGGTATAATTCAGTGGCAGAATGCTGTGCATGCATGTGCATACAGGTGCACACACGCAAGATTGGTCTGGTTATTAGAAACTGCAGCTCACTAGGTCTTGTAGTGGGTAAGGACTGCAGCCCATGTCTCTTTATAATACAATGTCCATGAGATGTTCTCACCCACTTCAAGCTTGACAGTTTGACCAGAGCCTTGTTACACAGAGAACTCATAACTTAGAGAATCTTGAAGAAGAGACACAGACCTGGGAAAGACCAAGGATGATGATTGAACAGAAGTCTCAATAGCACGTTAGCTCAAAGGCACTGCCTCGCCTATTCATTCAACAATCCTTTATGGCATGGCTACACTGAGCCAGGTGTGATGCCTTAGCTTATTGGGCAGAGGTGACTCAATATGGCCCCTGCCTAGTATGAGTTTAGTTTAGTGGAGGAGGCCTCTATGTAAACAGATAAATTCCAGTGCAGGGTAATTAGAACCATAGTAGAAAAATATGAGAATGCATTTGAGGTACAGGGGCCAAGAGGGAAGTGGAGACCTTGGTGAAGGCAGCTGGGGGCAGGGCGGTGAGCACACTGGAGTGCTGAACCCAGGGTGTGTGAGGTAGCTGGATTTCAACTAAGCAAAGAGTGAGGTGAACCTGTAGGCAGCCATACGCTGAGCTGTGGAGAAGAGGAGATGAAAGAGACAGTGTGGTCCCTCTTCAGCCTGGAGAGGCCACTTTTGCTTCTAGAATCCTGTATCCATTGGAGCAGTTGAGGAAAGCAGTGTTGGGTTTGTTTGGCGAGACCCTCTGCTGCTCTTTGTCTGCCAGCCTGCTCTATTAAAGGGGAAGTAGAAAGGACTTTTCCCTAAACAGGAAACAGCTCTCTCATTGTTTGGCAACACATTTATTTGGATCTTGTTTTGTGAGGTTTTGTTTTGAGATAGGGTCTTAGTCTGGCCTAGAACTCCCTCCCTATGTAGACCAGGCTGGCCTCAAACACACAGAGATCCATGTGCCTCTGCCTCCTGAGTGCTGGTGTTAAACTGTGAGCCATCATGCCTGCTGCCTCCTTTTTTGTTACCTAGAACGAGAAACCCCTTTATTATGTGAGCTACAGATGACGACTTACTCACCTTTCTGGGATTTGATCTTGCTCACATAGAACTCCAGCTCCTTGATCTCTAGCACATAGCTTTTGTTCTACCTCACGGCCCAGTCTTGAGGCAGCACAGGCCAGAAGCAGGCCCTGCTGAAACTGCTCCTCAGGAAACTATGGATTTGGGCATTCTTTTCCCGTTTACAATATTTCTTGGGAACCTTCTTTGATTGGTTTTCGTTTAAAATCTCTTTCTCTTCAGGAGTCAGCTTGGTCTCCTTCCTGTGACACTGTTGTTACTGTGTGCTGTTCATGACACCATGCAGGTCTCCATCAGGGTCATTATTAGAGGCATTGTAGACAATGTCAATAATCCTTGAGTTGCTAGCACAATACTCAGAGTCCCGGGAGAAGTCCCCACATGCAATCTCAGGCGCAGGGCTCTTCTATTGCCTCCTGGAACTCAAACTTTCTGTTTGCCCTGAGGGTGATCTCAGTGTTGGCAGCAGGCTGTTCCAGCTTATGCTCCTTCTTCCTGTGAGAGGGTTTTTCTTGCCCTGTTCTGTGGCACTATGTCAATTGTCGAGAGGTGCCCATTGATTGTCACTGACTGGAAAGAGCCTCCCTCTTTTTTTTTTTTTTTTAAAGATTTATTTATTTATTATATGTAAGTACACTGTAGCTGTGTTCAGACACACCAGAAGAGGGCATCAGATTTCATTACGGATGGTTGTGAGCCACCATGTGGTTGCTGGGATTTGAACTCAGGACCTTTGGAAGAGCAGTCAGTGCTCTTAACTGCTGAGCCATCTCTCCAGCCCCTCCCTCTTTTTAAAAAGATCTATATTCATGTATGGGTGTATGAATTTATGTATGACATGTATGTTGGACTGGCATCAGATCCCCTGGACCTGGAGTTGCAGTTGGGAGCTGAGATCCAATCTCTGGGTCCTTTGAAGATTAGTCAGTGCTCTTAACTGCTGGGGTGTCTCTCCAGCCCCTTGCTTGGTTTCATTTAGCCCAGACTGGCCCCAACTCTGCCCATAGCTGAGTGTCTTAGTTAGGGCTTCATTGCTGAGAAGAGACACCATGACTAAGGCAACTCTTATAAGGACAACATTTCACTGGCGGCTGTCTTACAGGTTCAGAGGTTCAGTCCATTACCATCAAGGAAGGAAGCATGGTGTCGTTCGTCTAGGCATGCATGGCACTGGAGAAATAGCTGTTCCAAAGGCAAACAGGAGAAGACAGTTCCAGAAAGCTAGGAGAAGGTCTCAAACCCACCTCTACAGTGACACACTTCCTCCAACAAGGCCACACAGTGCCAACCATATTCAAACCAACACATTCTACTTCCTGGCCCCCATAGGCTTCTTCAAACACATGAGTCTATGGGGGCCATACCTAGTCAAAGCATAATAAAAATACATTTAGTCTAACTCCAGAAGTCCCATAGTCTGTAACAATTCAGTCTCTTCTGAGTTTCATCCAATCACTTAATTATAATTTTTTTTTTTTTTTTTGGTTTTTCGAGACAGGGTTTCTCTGTGTTGCCCTGACTGTCCTGGAACTCACGCTGTAGACCAGGCTGGCCTCGAACTCAGAAATCTGCCTGCCTCTGCCTCCCAAGTGCTGGGATTAAAGGTGTGTGCCACCACTGCCCGGCTATAATTCTTTATAAAATCAAAACAGCAGATCACATACCTCCAATGTCACAGGATATACATTACCATACCAAAACCTCATAGTGAGGAAATATTGGACCAATGCAAGACAAAAACCAGCTGAACAAACTCCAAACTCTGTATCTCCATGTCTGATGTCCACCTTTCTGCTTTGTTGACTGAAGCACAATTCTCTTTGGCTTGTTCCACTCCCTGTTAGCAGCTTTCCTCAGCAGGTACCCCATGGCTCTGGCATCTCAAACATCTTAGGGTCTTCAAGGCAATATCAACACTACAGTGTCTCATTTCAATGTCTGGGATCCACACATGATCTTCTGGGCTCCTCCAAAAGGCTTGGATCACATCTCCAGTTCTGCCCTCTGTAGCACTCCAGGGTCTGGTTAACTCTATTCCACCCCTGCTGCTGTTCCTGGTGGTCATCCCATGGTACTGGCATCTCTAACATGCTGAGGTTTCTCACTGCAACTAGGCTTCACCAATAGCCTCTCATAGGCTCCCTTCCAAGCCTCAACTTCTTTGCATGACCCCTTTAGTCCTGGGCAACTGCAACTGAGGCAACCCCTTCACTAATGGCCTTTCCTGGCCTCTCACAGTGCAAAGCCTTAGCTGCTTTCCATGAATCCTCCATATCTTCAAAACCAGTACCACCTGGATGACTCTTACACATGACCAAGTTCAGCTGCAGCACAAGGTACAACCTTGGCTATCTCTAGAACACAGCTTCTTTGTGGTCTCAGAAAACACTTCTCAGAAGATTTCACCTCAGTGATGATGATCTCTTCTTAACCACTGCTAATTTCTTAGCTCCAGCTAACCAGCATCAATTGTCCCAGTAGTCTCTTCTATTTAGACTCTAAAGCCAGAGCCACGTGAAAGCTGCTGAGTTCTGTTGCTTACTGGAACTGGAACTGGAACAGGAACTGGAATATGACCCCCTTGTTCTATTACACTATTACGAGCTTTCTGTTTTCCAACTCCTTCGCTGCCTAAGCTTGGCTGTCCTGGAACTGCTCTGTGAATTGACCTTGAACTCAGAGATCTGCATGCCCCCTGAGTTCTGAGATTAAAGGTATGTACCATTATGTCTGGACCTAAGCTTTTCTCTACATGGAATTTGCTCTGCTGGACTTGAACTCAGAGATCTGCATGCTTCTGTTTCCTGGGATTAAAGGTGTGTACTACCATGCCTGGGCCTAAGCTTTTCATGGCTATTATTCCTCAAGATCCATATCAAAAGCCTGTGTCTTCCAGCCTCAAGATCTGGATCACAGTAGTGCTCTCTATTTCTGGATTGTAGTTCATTTCATATTAAAAATTCAAATGAAAACAATAACCAGGTAACAATAACAATAACAATAACACCTAACATGACATAACTATTTCTTGTTCAACTGCAAACACAAACAATAAGCTTAGCTGGGTGGGATCTTGCCCTGAGATCACCACTTCCTAAATCTGTTTATCTCCTTGAACACAGGATTCAGCTCCATTTCACTTCCTGGTGCCCCTTTATTACATGAATCAAATATTTCATATTTTTCCTTTCTAAACTTGCTATGCTTGATCAAAATGTTCTACATAAGACTGAAACACAGAATAAAGTCTAAACTAGGCTTTTTTTGAGATTTCCTTTTTCAAGGCAATTAATCTGAATCTTTTCACTTTAGCCTCGGGCAGACTCTTCAGACAAGGGCAAAAAGCAGCCATGTTCTTCACCAAAATATCACAAGAATAGTCTCTAGGCCACATACTAACATTCTTCTCCTTTGAAAACTCTTGAGCCAGACCCCACAGTTCAAATCACCCTCAGCACCAATGTCTTCCATATTCCTACTAGGATGGCCCATTAATCCCTACTTGAAGCATTCGTTGCTTCCCAAATTCAAAGTCCCTAAATCCACATTCCTCCAAGCAAAAACATGGTCAGGTCTATCATAGTAATACCCCAATCCCTGGTACCAATTTCTGTCTTCATTCGGGTTTCCATTGTTGTGGAGAGACATCATGACCATGGTAACTCTTATAAAGGACAACATTTCATTGAAGCTGGCTTACAGGTTCAGGGGTTCTGTCCATTATCGAAGCATTGGCAGTGTCCAGGCAGGCATGGCACTGGAGAAGGAGCTGAGAGTTCTACATCTTGTTCCAAAGTCAAACAGGAGAAAAACTAGGAGGAGGGTCTCAAAGCCCACCCCCACAATGACACACTTCCTACAACAAGGGCACACCTCCCAATAGTGCTACTCACTCCCTTGGTCAAGCTTATTCAAATCACCACACTTAGGATGACCTTAAACCTTGTATACTCTTGCCTCCACCTCCCAAGTGCTAGAATTACAGATATGGGCCACCACAGCCAGTCTGTATGGCTGGCACTAGGGAATAAATCCATGGTTTTACACATGTTAGGTCTGCATGTTAGGCAAGCACTCTATCAACTGAGTCTAGAAAGGAATTGTCAAAGACCACTCTGTCTGGATGGATAACTTTCCTGGTCCAGCAGCATAGTATGTTAGAGGACACACAGACATGGTCTGACTTTGAGCATGGATCATTAACTATTTTTAACTTTGTTTCTGAACATTCTCAGAGAAGGTGCTCTAGCTGTCACAAGTGGACTTGAAAGTCAAAATTCTTGATTCTCATGGGCTGGAGAGATGGCTCAGTGGTTAAGAATGGTTTGTACAAATGACACAACCATTTATAACCTCAGTTCCAGGGCATCCAATGCCCTCATCTGGACTTCAAGGGCAACAGGCGTGCATGTGTGCACAGACATGAATACAGGAAAGACACTGATACTGATACTCATGCTAACACTATTTCTTGATTCTCAGACAATGAGAGATGTAAACGTGTGTGTGTGTGTATGTGTGTGTGTATGTGTGCATGTGTATGTGTGTGTGTATGTGTGCATGTGTATGTGTGTGTGTGTGTGTGTGTGTGTGTGTGTGTGTGTGTGTGTGTGTGTAGTTCTCTTTCTTGACCATGTTACCTTAACAGCCCTTTCCTTCATTTCCCCTCTCGGAGACTTTGATCCTTTAATATCAGGGTTTGACAATGGTTGGAAGTCAGTCCTTTGAGGCTTCTTTAGGCCAAACAGGAAATATAGACCCTGCCTATTCAAGGACCCTGATTAGAAACTAGAAATTCATCATTCAGTAGATTGGGAAGAAAAGATGGTGTCTTAGCCAGGGTTTCTATTCCTGCACAAACATCATGACCAAGAAGCGAGTTGGGGAGGAAAGGGTTTATTCGGCTTACACTTCCATGCTGCTGTTCATCACCAAAGAAAGTCAGGACTGGAGCTCAAGCAGGTCAGGAAGCAGGAGCTGATGAAGAGGCCATGGAGGGATGTTTCTTACTGGCTTGCTTGCTTCTCCTGACTTGCTCAGCTGGCTTTCTTATAGAGCCCAAGACTACCAGCCCACAGATGGTACCACCCACAAGGGGCCCTCCCCCCTTGATCACTAATTGAGAAGATGCCTTACCGCTGGATCTCATGGAGGCATTTTCTCAACTGAAGCTCCTTTCTCTGTGATAACTCCAGCTTGTGTCAAGTTGACACACAGAACCAACCAGCCAGTACATCATTCAGTAGATTGGGAAGAAAAGATGGCATTCTTGAGATTATTCAGACAGTCAAGCACACAACAGATTGTTACATGTAATCCTAAATTAACACCAAAAAGTAGATATACTCTTTTCCACTGAGAACCATGGTTCTAATGAAGAACTGAATCTTAAGGCATGTGGTGTAGGAGGTCGGTGGGGAGCGACATGGCTCAGCAAGTAAGGCACTTGCCACCAAGCCTGGCAGCCTGAGTTCAGTCCTCAGGACCCACGCAGTAGAAGGATGGAACGGACTCCCTGCAAGTCGTCCTCTGACCTCAGCAGGTGTGCTGTGATAATAAATAAATTAAAAAAAATATTTTTAAAATGTACATAAGGCCGGGCAGTGGTGGTGCACACCTTTAATCCCAGCACTCAGGAGGCAGAGGCAGGCGGATTTCTGAGTTCGAGGCCAGTCTTGTCTACAGAGTGAGTTCCAGGACAGCCAGGGCTACACAGAGAAACTCTGTCTTGAAAAACCAAAAAAAAAAAAAAAAAGTACATAAGGCTGAGGCTGACAGCCTGGGGCTGCTGCCAAAAGACCACTGACCGAGCCTAACTTGACTTCTAAGTTTAGTAGTGAAGTCCGTAAAATGCTATCAGTAAGGATCCTTTGTGCATCGATGAAGGCTCTGTATGTCAAATTGCATATCATATGTTTATTTGAGAAATAAAAATAGATGCTAAATGGCCATGGAAGTGAAAACAGATTTGTTTTGCCCACCAGGAGGATCCCCAGGGTGGATTATAGCTTTCAGCCAGCAGCCCTGCCACCACAGGCATCCTAAACACACCCTCATGGACCCTGCAGCAAGGTCAGCTGGGAGTCGCTACCATCAGACATGTGGTGCCACCAAGTGCATGCTGTCTGATTCCAAGTCCCCAGGTCCAGCTAACAGTGACCCCGAACCTGTTTATTTTACAAATACTGCTGAAGAACGCCTAGTAGTAAGCATCTGTTCTAACTGTTGAGAAACGCCACATGCAAATTCCCATGTCAGTAAAGCGAATGCTTCCAGTAAAATGGAGCCAGCTGATTCATCTGACCTGGGTAAGGTAACCATCCCAGGCCTTAAAATATCTTCCCTTATATTTATGGTTAGCCTCTTAAACTCTCAGATCCATGGAGCACAGTCATCTAATTGGAATTTAGCTACAGAATATGCTAAAAATGTCTGCCATGGCTGGGAGTGATATTTATAAGCCATAGGAAAGCACTCACGACTTTTGGCCGTGTGAAGACTCCCGCTGCTCATCATCAATGAGTCCTTAGAGCTGCAGTCGGTCATGACCTTGTAAATGGATAGCCGCCGGGCAAACAAGAAATATTAGAAATACAAATACAACACTCATCTCATCTTTGCCAGTGTCTCTAGAATAATCCTCTGAACAGTTTAAAAGGAATTTGTCTCAGGATAAACAAGATTTAGTGAAATTGGGGTAAAACAATTTAAATAGCTTAAAGACACCGGGCAGTGGTGGCGCACGCCTTTAATCCCAGCACTCGGGAGGCAGAGGCAGGCAGATTTCTGAGTTCGAGGCCAGCCTGGTCTACAGAGTGAGTTCCAGGACAGCCAGGGCTACACAGAGAAACCCTGTCTCGAAAAAAACAAAACAAAACAAAACAAAAAGCTTAAAGACATATTGATGTCATCTGCTGAGAATATGGCAAAATCCAAGAGTAATTCCAAGAAGAAATCTGGTGGTAAGAGTAGATGCGAGGGAAGCCATACATATTGGCAGCTGTTGAATGCACACCATTCCATTAGCAGTGCCTAAAAGAACAGTAAAGAAAAGGCGTCAAGGGGGCTCAACAGGTCAAGGGGCCTGTAGCCAAACCTGACACGCCCGGTTCGATCCTCACATCCTACTTATTGAAAGGACAGAACTGACTCCTGCAGGTTGTTCTCTGTCCAATATACATATTGTGGCATTCACATGTCTGCCCATGTATGACTGTGCACACAAACAAATTAATAAGAATGCAAACAAATAAATAAATAGAAAAGTTTAAAAAAAAAAAAAAAAAAGGAACAACCAAGATGTAAATCAGAGTGGAGTGTGGTGGCTCAGGCCTGTAATCCCAGCACTCAGGAGGATCAGGAGTTCAAGGTCATTCTCAACTACCTAACAAGTTTGAAGCCAGACTGGGCTACATGAGATCCTGTCTCAAAGTAAAACAAAACAAACAACTTAGATAAAAAAAACATAAAGGAGGTGGAGAGAAGACTCCGTGGTTAAGAGCACTGGTTGCTCTTCCAGAGGAACCACATGGGGGCTCAAACCATCTGTAACTCCAGTTCCAAGGAATATGATGCCCTCTTCAGGCCTCTGAGGGAACTGCATTCACATGGCGCACAGACACACAGGCATACACATAACTTTTTTTAAAACACGAAGGTTCTAACTACCAACAGATAGATAAGTGACACCTGTCTTCGAATCTCAGAATTCAAGGCAACTTTTTCTCTTGGTTAAAGAGAACTTCCCAGTTGGCTAATGGTTTGCAAACATATGTACTCTTAGCCTCAGAAAGTCCCTGAGCCTAGGGTGACCCCAGGAAGGTCAGATTTGTTCTAGAAACATGGATTCATAAAGAATATCTCTGAAAGCCAGTGCTGGTAGCGCAAGACTGCCACTCCAGACACTTGGGAGACTGAGGCAGGAGAATTAATAATTCAGCCTGCCTTGATTGCAGAGGGATACCTGGGAAGTCAGTTCTCTCTTTCCACCCCGGAATCGAGGTAATTTAGTGTATGAAAAACATAGCTTAGCGTCCATGCTCAAAGATCAAGGACTGGGATGGCGGGGGGACCTGGTGGGGCAGGGCTTTCTATTTAGGCTCTATTTTATATGTATTTGTATATGTATAAATATATATATGCACACACATGCACACATAATGCATGTGTGTGTGTGTATAATTGTTGCTGTGGGGTGTCCATGTGCATGCACTCAGCTGTGTGTGTGTGTGTGTGTGTGTGTGTGTGTGTGTGTGTAGTGTGTGTGTAGATGTGTGACTGTCACAATGTATGTGCAGAGGTCAGACTTTCCAGCATGGGCTCCCAGAATGAATTTCAAATTGTCAGGCTTGCTCAGCAAATGCTTCTACCCACTGAGCATCGTGCTGGCCCAAATGAGGACTCCTTTTCTGGGTTTTTAATCATATGGTCTCCCAGGCATGTATGTGGCTCGCCTGCTTTACCATCAGGATCTGGAAGAAATTCATTACCATACTCTTTTTAGATTTTTTTTTTCAAAGATATGTGTATGAATGTTTTGCCTGCACGTATGTATGTGCATCATGTGCATGCCTGGGCCCAAAGAGGTCAGAAGAAAATGTTGGGTCTCCTAAAATTGAAGTTATAGATGTTTTCGAACCGCCATGTGGGTGCTGGGTCCTCTCCAAGATTAGTGAGTGCTGGCAATTGCTGAGTCACCGAGCCAGCCCATATTACCATATTCAAATAAGGCATGCTATACTTGTACTAAACAGACTGTGATTCTATCTTACCTTGGGTCTTTGGATCAATTATTAGGTCAAAGGTTAGAAGAGGCCTTTTATAGTCTGGTGTGGTAGAACCATCCTTTAAGCCCACCATTTTGTAGGTAGAGACAGGATGATAAAGAGTTCAAAGCCATCCTCAATTCTGTAGTAACTACAAGGCCAGGATGGGTTACATAAATCCCTGCCTCAATAATTTTTAAGATCTAGCATAAAGATCCTCATTAAGGCCATAGTCACTAGTTAGCCTCAGGAGTGATTCTATTTTCTTTAATTGTACTTTACTTAGGAGTTGCAGTAACAGTATTGGTAGCAGGTATGGGGGCAGGGTCAGAGGACATGTTTTCTGGAGTCTGTTCTGTCTCTCCTCTGTGGGATCCAGAGATTGAACTCCATGAAGCAAATACTTTTAATGCCTGAGCCACCTCACTGGCTTGAATTTTTCATACAGCAATAGGAAGCTGCAGAGGCTGGTTTTATGTCAACTTGACACAAGCTAGAGTCTTTTGGGAATTAAGAACCTCAACTGAGAAAATACCCCCCAATAGATTGTCCTGTGGGCAAGCCTGTGGTGCATTTTTTTCTTTTTGGTTGATGCCTGGTAGGAAAGGGCCCAGCTCCCCATGGGCAGTGCCACCACTGAGCTAGAAACTGAGAAAGCCATGGGGAACCAGCCAGCAAGTAACACTCCTCCATGGTCTCCTCTTCAGTTCCTGCTTCTAAGTTCCTGCCTTGAGTTCCTGCCTGGACTTCCTTTGGTGATAGAGTGTGAACTGGAACTGTAAGATGAAATAAAGTTTCTTCCCCAAGTTGCTTTTTGTCATGATGTTTCTACCACAGTGATAGAAACCTTAACTAAGGCAGAAGCAAATGCAGCCACGTCTCTGAGGTTTCTTGACAACATTGGTGAGTTTGCCTTTCAGTGTCTTCCAGATGGAGGATACTAAAAAATATGTTGAAAACCTGTGAAATCTCTTGGCTTATTAAACCAAAGAAAGCCCATTTTCACTTTGGAGAGATTTGGGAAGTTCAAAATGAGGAATGGTTCCCTTTAATAAGGGTTTAACAACTTGCTCTGATACTTCTATTGGTAGAATAGTTGAGAAATGGTGGCAAACAGTTGAATATATATATATATATATACTTTTGGGGAGGCATCTGAGTAAAATCTAACTCCCGGTTTTCTCCTGGGACCACCTCTCTGCTTTGAACTGGGCAAGGTAAGGTGGTGTCTTGACTCCACACCCCGGGTTAGGATGAAGACAGAGGAGACAGGACCTTCCAACCTCTCTGATTGTGAATGTCTGTCCTTTCCCCCTAAGGGAGTGGCTAGAGAAGCTAATGCTGCTCTTTCCGGGTGTCATGGGTCTTGGAGTACTCTCACAATTTTTCCCTGGTCTTCTTGGGGCACCAGAATCTCATGTTCTCCTGGAGCCATTTTCAGTCTGTATCCTCTGCTTCTGCATACCATGGGCATCTAAACATGGGGCAAACGTTACTGCATCTCTGTGACCTCCCGGAATGCTGTCCATTTGGCAGTCAGTTTCCCTGTGTAATGAGGGTTTTGTCATTCTGGTGTCACTTATAATGCACTGTTGCTACCTGTGACATAGCCTCTAAAAGAGACAAAACTACAAGGCCATGTTTAATAGAATTTTCCCCCAATAAAATCTCCTTGGCACATGTGGCAGAACACTTGGGTGGTCGAGGCAAGAACAGCAGAAGTTCATTGCCCATGTTAGATGCACAGTGTATCTGAGGCCAGTTTGAAATACATAAGACCCTTTCTGAAAATAAATAAATAAACAAAACAATAAATAAGGTCTTCTTTCCATATAGTAATAGATTAAGGACTAAAAAACATATTTAAAGACATATTTATCTATTAAGATTGTTAATTTGATCTGGGTAGTGGTGGTGCACGCCTTTAATCCCAGCACTTGGGAGGTAGAGGCAGGCAGATTTCTGAGTTCGAGGCCAGCCTGGTCTACAGAGTGAGTTCCAGGTCAGCCAGGGCTACACAGAGAAACCCTGTCTCGAAAAACAACAACAACAAAAAAGATTGTTAATTTGTGTGTATGGGTGTTTACATGCATGTGTGCACCATACGCATGCCTTGTACCTGCAGAGGCCAGAAACGGGCATCAGATCCCCTGAAACATAGTCCCAAGCCACCATGAGGGTGCTGGGAATTCAACCTGGGTCCTTTGGAAGATCAACAGGGGTTCTCAATCACCGAGCCATCTCCCCAACCCCTATTCATTCATTCATTCATTCATTCATTCATTCATTCATTCATTCATTTGTGGTGTATGTGTGTTTGTGCACGTGTAACTGTGACTGAAGTCATTAGCCTCGGTAGCAAATACCTTCCTTTATGCACTGAGCCATCTCTCCAGCCTCAGTTGAGCCTTTTAAGCTGAAATGTTGGAAGAACCTTAACCTGTCCCCTGAAGGCCACATCCTGCCTTTCTAGTGGCTTTACTCTAGTAAAAGTGTCCGTCTGTAGATCACTCTAGTGCTGTACTTCTCCCCCGCCCCTCCCCCAGTTGTGCTCCAGCAACAGGATTTTAACTCAAGGTTGGCTTTGTTTGTCTTGACACAGGGCCTGGCTATCTAGCCCTTCTGCTCTGGAATCAACTATGTACCCGGGCTCCAAACAGCTTTTCAAACAAGCTTGAATACACAGCGCCAGAATGCACTTGAATGACTTCCACGCAACCGTGCTCTACGTTCTCATTGGTTTCTGAAAGTGTAAACAAGGCTACTTAGCATCTGGCAAAATAGTTTAGTTCAGTTTAGTTTAGCTTATCTTAGCTTAACTCAGTTATGCTTCGTTTCGCTTAGCTTAGGTGTATGAGTGCTTTGCATATACTTCTCTGCACCACAAGCAGACCTGTTACAGACAGGCCTTCTCAGAGGCCAGTTACAGACAGTTGTAAGCTGCCATGTGAGTACTGGGACTTGAACCTGGGTTCTCTGGATGAGCAGCCAGTGCTTTCAACTCTGGAGCCATCTCTCCAGACCTCTGTGTCTGAAGAGCTTAAAAGATAGTCTATGGTTTTTATCTTCTCTGCTTTGGATTGAACCTAAATCCCTCCACACACCAGACAAAGCTCTTTACCACTACACTGTCTCCACCCTCTCTTCATTGTTTCCCTTTTCTTAATGTGTGAGCAGGTATGTGTTTCATGGGGACGTGTGTGTGTATGTGTGCACATTCATGTGGAAGCTAGTGGCCAGCCTAGGCCGCCAAGCCAGCTAGGCTGACTGAGTATCCGACCCAAGGACTCCTGTCTCTACGTCCAGGTCTGGGATTGCAAGACCGTCCCTTCACACTTCCTTCTCTGATGCAGGCTTAGGACTCAAGCCTAGCAGTTTACTGACTGCTGTCGCCCCAACGACTCTTCTTTTTCTTTTTTTTTTTTTTGGAAACTGGATTCACTAAGTTGCCTGGGCTTGCCTTAAACTTTTCCTTAGCCTAGGGTAGCTTCGAGCTGATCCTACTGGGTCAGCATCCCTAACATCTGGGTTACAGGCCTTTGCCATCACACGTGGAAATTTCTGGTAAATCTTGGATGGCAAGTTGCTCAGTGGGTAAAGGCTCTGGCTGCCAAACCTAACGACCCGAATTTGATCCCGACAGCCCACACTGTGGAAGGACAGAACTGACTCCCAAAGCTCGTCCTCTGACCTCCACATGGATGCTCACAACCACTCATAAATAAACGAAATTAAAAAAAAAACTCTCAGCCGGGCAGTGGTGGCGCGTGCCTTTAATCCCAGCACTTGGGAGGCAGAGGCAGGTGGATTTCTGAGTTCAAGGCCAGCCTGGTCTGAGTTCCAGGACAGCCAGGACTACACAGAGAAACCTGTCTTGAAAAACCAAAAAACCAAAAAAAATAAAAAATAAAAAAATAAAAAGAAAAAGAACTCTCTGGGAATTCTAATAAGGGAGCTTTGTACTTAGCCAACATCCAGTTAGCTGGCATGGCTTGATGTTGGGATCTTTCAGGTTGAGGAGCTGGGATGCTGACTGCGACTCAGCCAGCACTATAGTTGCTGTGGCTCACAAGCGTCTCCATGAGGCTGTCTGAAGACTTAGGCTAGAAGTAATGTCCCTGTGACGTTTGGGTGAGGGCATCAAATGCCAGTCTTATCTTTCTGCTGCATAGTGGGCAAAAGGTTTATCCAAGGTGGGAGGTCTCCGGTTGGGCGCTAACAGTGAATCTTTAGCTTTTGTAAACTTCCTGTTGCTCACTTATCTCTCGCAGGGATTCAGAAGATGATCCTGTGTAAAGTGGCTTAGCTATGAGACCGAACTTTGGAATCCATATTTGACAGAATCTTGGCAGGCCTAAAATGGCTCTGAGTTGTCTTTTAGTTTTGGTAGTTGTAAGAGTTAACCGTGACTTGATTTAGAGTCACCATGGCACAAGCCTCTAGGCATAGTTGTGATGGAGTTTCTACATTACTGAGGAGATTCTAGATTTCTGAGGTGAAAAGACTCAATTGTAAGCGACACTATTCCATGGGCTGGCACAGTGGGCTGAATAAAAAAAGAGAAACAACTGAGCAGCAGCTGGGTTCGGCAAGATGATGTCTACCGACAATTCTGATAACCTGTTTATTCCCTGAGGCCCGCACTGCAGAAGGAGAGGGAAAATGACTACATGCTGTGGCATGCATATGTATACAAGATAGATGGATAGACAGACAGACAGATAGCTGGGTGGATGGGTGGATGGGTGGATGCACAGACAGATAAATGGATGGATGGATGGACAGACAGACAGACAGAGAATTGAGTACCATCTGGCACTGCTCTCTGCTTCCTGACTGTGGACACACTATGAGTGTTCCTACTTGTACTTTTCCTATCAAAACAAACTGTATCCCCTGAGACAGCAAGCCAAATTACTTCCTCCCTTCTTTATTTTGCTTTTGTTAAATATTTTGTTGTAGCAATGAGATTAGTTAACTAAGTAACTAATCAGTAGTCCTGTCGTCTTAAGATTGTATGTGTGTGTGTGTGTGTGTGTGTGTGTGTGTGTGTGTGTGTGTAGATGCATATACATAGGTATTCTTGGAGGCTAGAAGATACCAGCCCTGGAGCAAGATTTACGGGAGATTGTGAACATCCCATGTGGGTGCTAGGAAATGAACTTACATCCTCTGTATGAACAGCAAGCACTCTTAACTGCTGAGCCATGTGTCTACCCCAGTGGTCTGTCCTTCACAAGGCTTCTTCCTCCCCTCCCCCTCCCACCTAAGCCCCTGGGGCCAAACCCCATTGTCCTTGAGTTACAGTCCATCCTGCACTGCCTACCTCTCAGTGGGAAAACTGAACCTTCTGTGGGGCTGCTCAGGATTCTACTTCTCTTAGAAAGATTACAACATTGATACCATGTTGGGATATCATCTCGCAGGCTACAAATCACACCCTCTACATCCCGAAGTAAACTTTCGTGTTAAAGTTAGAGACCAGTTCTTAGCTAATGTGTGCAGGTGGAGATTGCCTCTAGACTCTACAGCCAACATTGCCCAAGTGCGTTATGGCTTCCACAGGATCAGAGTTAGTCCCTGCACAGCCAACCAGGTGATTGTGATTTAGCATACAGTGGGATACCAAGGAAAGCACCCTTCTAGTGCAGAAGACCAAGGAAAGCACCCTTCCAGTGCAGAAGACCAAGGAAAGCACCCTTCCAGTGCAGAAGACCAAGCATTTTTATGTGGAGTTTAAGTTAAAATGATATAGCGATTTGGGGTTATTAACTGAAAAGAAATCATTGCTTCATTCAGGATCTTTAGGTTTGGGGCGAGTTTCTCCACTAGGTTTTAAGACTGGGGAGTGTGTGGTGTATAGGGATTGGCTGGGTATCAAAAGGCGTCTGTGGAGCCACCCAACATGAGTTCAGGGAACCGAACTCTGGGCCTCTAGACAAGCAGCAAGCTCCCTTAACCACTGAACCATCTCTCTAGCCCCAAGAATTCACTTTAAATCGGGCTGTAGAGAAAATAGATTTGGTAAAGTGCAGAGTTAGAAACAGAAATGTCTGCATAGAGCAATATACTAGGAAGGTCTCCACTTCTGAGCTCTCCTTAGGTTAAGGTGAGCCTCTCTGTACGAATTCCCACCATGTAAATAAGGATGGTCCGGCCTGGTTGGCACCCCGTTCTGCACTAGAGGGATCCACTCTGCATGTATCGTCTCACCTTGGAATTTCTGCCTTGAAACTGTGAGCAGCTCACATTGCGACTAGTGTTGCTTGGCTGAGCCAGTCTGCTGTTTTCTGGAAGATGTTCTCTGCACCAAGCTTGCAATGGGGACCTGTTATCTTTCTAGTCTCTAAGTCCTGGCCTACCTCCGACAGCTCTGGTTGCTTAGGACCCCACTAAGGGCAGCTTTCTCTCCAACATTCTAGCTTCCTGGGGCAATAGCGTCCATCGGCCTTGTAGAGGCTTTTTTTCTGCCTGGGGTTTTTCTTTTTTCTTTCTTTTTTTTTTTTTTTTGGTTTTTCGAGACAGGGTTTCTCTGTGTAGCCCTGGCTGTCCTGGAACTCACTCTGTAGACCAGGCTGGCCTCGAACTCAGAAATCTGCCTGCCTCTGCCTCCCGAGTGCTGGGATCAAAGGCGTGCACCACCACTGCCCGGCTTGCCTGGGATTTTTCTAAGAGGCCAGGTTTTTATTTGTCTGGGGAATGTTTTATTCCTTGGAGACTGGCTTTGCTTTTTTTTTTTTTTTCCGTGTGATTGTTTCCCTCGAACCTTTCAGAATTTCTCTATTTTATTCCTGTTGTTGAAAACTCTAAAAATCAATCTCTTCTTGTATTCTTGTATATATTTCTCTCTTTCTCTCTCTCTCTCTCTCTCTCTCTCTCACTCTCTCTCTCTCTCTCTCTCTCTTTGTGTGTGTGTGTGTGTGTGTGTGTGTGTGTGTGTGTGTGTGTGTGTGTAAGGTCAGAAGACTGAAGGTCTGGAACTCAGATCATTAGAACTGCACAGCACAATGCTTCTAGCTGCGGAGCCATTGTCTCTCCCGTCTCTCAGAGCACACGGAGGAGCTGAGTTAGGGGCACCAGTGGGATGAGAGGCCCTTGGTCCCATGAAGGCTCGATGCCCCAGTGTAGGGGAATGCCAGGGCAGGGAGGCAGGAGTGGGTGGGTGGGCGGGGAGCACCCTCACAGAAGCAGGGGGAGATGGGAGGGGATAAGGGGTTTCCCGAGGGGAAACCGGGAAAGGGGAAAACATTTGAAATGTAAATAAATAAAATATCCAATAAAAAAAAAAAAGATAGTTTCAACTTAAAAAAAAAAAAAAAAAAAAAAAAAAAAAAAAAAAAAGAGGGCTGGAGAGATGGCTCAGTGGTTAAGAGCACTGACTGCTCTTCCAGAGGTCCTGAGTTCAATTCCCAGCAACCACATGGTGGCTCACAACCATCTGTCATGGGATCTGATGCCCTCTTCTGGTGTGTCTGAAGACAGCAACAGTGTACTCATATACACAAAATAAATTGAAGAAAAAAAAAGTCTCCAATTTAAAAAAGAAAGTTTAAAAAAAAAAAAAGTGAGATTATAAACTGGCAAGATGGCTCAGAGCATGAAGGCACCTGCTGCCAAGCCTGCCAAGTCAAATTCAGTCCCAGAACCTCTATGTTTAGAAGGTAAGAACAAGTTGGTCTCTGACGTCCACAAGCACACCACAGCATGGGCACGCATGTGGGCAGGTATGTGCACTCAACACACACACACACACACACACACACACACACACACACACACACACACACACACACTAAACAAAGTGTCATGTCTTTTCAAGTGGTGGAGAAGAAAGACAAGGGGATGGAGGTGCTGGGGAACTGGGATTAGCTTGAATTGGAAGCATTGCCCAAAGTTGAGGTTATTCAATGGGTCCCTGAAACAGCTCAATCCTGTAAAGTTCTTTGTTCCTTCTTACAATCTCTACAAACACCAGGCCCTCCAAGGTCCTGGGGACTAGGCAGGCCCATGGTACACACAGAGAAATGCAGGCAAAACACTCATGCACAAAATAAATTAAAATAGCTGAGTGTGGCGGCACATGCCTTTTAACCCCAGCACTTGGGAGGTAGAGGCAGAGGCAGAGGTATCTCTCGAGTTCAAGGCCAGCCTGATCTATGTAGAGAGTTCCAGGCTAATCAGAGTTACACAGTGAGTTGTAGACATAATTTTTTTCCAATCTACTTTAATAAGCATTCAACCTCCTCTCTAACCCACCACTCAGCAGGTAGTGGAAAAGAAAAGCTATTAGGTCACAGGGGAAGTAGACCTGTGTAGAAAAAGTTCTTTGGGGGTGAGTTCAATCTTCATCCTCAGGATATCAGCAGTTCAGTCCAGTAGAAAACACCAAATACAGATCAGCAGCTGCAGTCCAGTCCTCTCACCAGTCACAAAACACCAAACATGAACCAGCAAGAACAGTTCAATCCTGAAGAAATCACAAGTCTCACCAACCGACCCAAGGCTGCAGAAGAAGCAAGAAGCCACAGGAACCTCATGAGAAGTCTTTTATGAGTTTCTCTCAATGGCACCACTACAAGCAGAGCTCAGCAACACAATGCAAGGCAAACCAATACATGTGTTGTTAGTGAAGACTAGCGAGGTGGAGCAAAGCAAACCGATGCGCCAGCTCCCGCTGTCTGTGGGGTCATATTTACACTCCTTCATCATCGGTCCTTTCCCATGTCTGCTTTGGCAAAACATCCTTTCACCATGTGCCCCAGCAAAACATCATCTGACATAACTGACTTTCCAAAGAAACCAGAAGTTTCCACTTCAGTGAGTCTCTCTCTCTCTCTCTCTCTCTCTCTCTCTCTCTCTCTCTCTCTCTCTCAATTAATAAATAAAATGTCAATTTGAGACCCATACTTTCATAATTTTTTTTGAGCCAATCCACATTACAGAAAAAGATTGGTTTCCTTTCTTTTGGACTATCTGTTATTTGAAGTGGACCTGATTGTGTGAGATGCAGTCTAAAAGAGAATTTTCTGGGATCAAAGCCCAGTCACCCATTGTTCTGTGTTATTTCTGTCCATGTTCACCTGTCCTTCTAAAATAAAAAGGGAAAGAAGAAAGGAAAAACTCAAGAGAGCCGGGCGGTGGTGGCGCACGCCTTTAATCCCAGCACTTGGGAGGCAGAGGCAGGCAGATTTCTGAGTTCGAGGCCAGCCTGATCTACAGAGTGAGTTCCAGGACAGCCAGGGCTACACAAAGAAACCCTGTCTGGAAAAAACCAAAAAAAAAAAAAAAAAGGGAACAAGATACCCTTTGGAGTTATTATTATTATTATTATTATTATTATTATTATTATTATTATTCAAGCCATGCTGCAGAGTTCTTATTAATATCGAAGAGCTGGCTATCCAAATGTGTTTTAGATCTCAAATATGCTGTGAAATAGGGTTGGTTCTTTTAGGATACTATGTAAAAGTTAGCTCACCTTGGGCTGGGGAAATGGCTCAGAGAGTACAGTGCCTACCACACAGGCCTGATGACCTGAGTCTAGATCCCTGAGCCCATGTGGAAAAGCTGGATACAGTGGTACCCAACTGCTATCTCTGCACTCCTGCAGAAAGGTGAGAGGGAAAGACAGCCACCGCCCCTCCTACTATCCTGGCAGCCAGAAGCCCATGGGCCTGCTAGTCTGCAGAAAGCAGAAGACAGATCCTGTCCCAAACAAGGTAGAAGGTGAGGACCAGTACATGAGGCTATCCTCTTATCTCCACACAAGCTCTGTGGTAAGCATATGCCCTCATACACAAACATATACACACACGCATCATATACACGCACATACAGAAAAATAAATAAATGTTCTGAGAGTTGGATGACCTCAACAAGAGCCTTGAGTGGGTCTCTGACTCTACTGAAGGTAAAAAAGCAGCTAAGACATAGATGTATCACTTGTCATATCCACGTCTTCTCTGACAACTGTAATTGTTTCATTTGACACAGGAATGGGGTAGATAGGAAAATCCTTCTAGTGAATGCTGTTTCGGCACATGTGGCTCATTACACACTAGGTGGTCTCTGGAAACAAAAAATCAGAATAAAACGGCCAAGTAATCATCAGCCAAGAAAACCTCACCAACATACTCAAAACCCTGAATTTAAAAATTAAAAATAAAAGAGAAATCACTGGTGGTGAGCTAATTCAGCATTGCACGCTCCTTTTGAAGTCTGAGGTTGTCCTCCGAGACCTGTACTCGGGTATAGTAGGGCCCTTGACTTACACTGCAGAAAAGCAGTTCTAGCCGGGTCGATATGAAGCAAAGTTGGAGTTTTGTAAGCAGTGTTCATATCCACAGAGCAGAGCGCGGGCATATAGAGAAGCACAGGCGTGGATGTGGATTAGTTTTGTTTGCAATCTCAGGCTCAGGCGACACTTCATTTCATCAAACATTTCATCAAACAAGGCAAGATAGGAAGACAGAGAATTGAGGGGACCCAATCAACATCTTTAAACTTGTCATTTTTACTTCTGATAGGGTGCGAGGTAGACCCGTATCATGGGGTCTGAATTTCCACCAAGAAGACAGGGCTGCTTCTCTTAGGCACACTCTGGTCTCCATGGCAATTCAAGAGGGGAGGGAGAAAGACTCAGTGAAATGGAGGTTCATACCACTTCCCTTATGCTTCCCAGTCCCTCCTTTACCTTACCCAGTCCCTCTGCCACTTTACCAAAATCCAGAGAGTATTTCTTCACACCTTCAAATAAAAATGCTCTAAATCGCAGCCAAATTCCAAACCCTGACATCCCACACCAGCCTGCAGGGGCCGCCAGCTGCCCCCAGCTGCCCTCAGCTGCCCCCAGCTCCCACCAGCTCCCACCAGCTGCTGAGGCACCTCCTGCTGGCTTCCCGAGTGTACCGCCATCATTCCACCCCCTTGGTCTTCAGATTCACGCACTCTGGTTTGAAGCTTCTGCATGGATCAATGTTCACCCAAACACCTGCTTTTTCTCTTGTCATGTTAGTCACTCTCTGAGCAGAGAGGCAGCTCCACAGCCCACCCTCCCTGCTCCCCTAACTCCCACCACACTCTCACCTGTCTTATTTCATTGCTCCATAGCTTTGACATATTTTATACTAACATCAACTTGTCCAATTCCTCTCACTGGGAGAGGTCTCTGAGCTAGGCTATTGGTTCTCTTGCTACTTCTCTGGCAAATGGGGTCTCCAACATAGTCATCAACATAGGTTGAGTTTGTCTCTTTACCAAGGGGACAGAGGAAAATGAGAAACATCAGTTACCCTGTAGTAGCAGAAAGCTTTGGAAAGCGTTGACTGTTCATTGCCTGTAGAACTAGGGACGACGTGAGGTTTACAACACATCATCTAGAATTAGTGGGCAAGTAGGTTTTGGATGGAATATGGATTAAAGCAGACCAATGGAAGCTGCTGAGATTGCAGCCTGGGATTCTACCCTGTTGACTTTCACTGACTTTGGATGCCTCAGTCACTAGGTCAGATGAAATCCTAGAGTTACCTACCATAGGTTTGTGATGACCTCCTTGTTACTGAATGGATCAGGGAGGGACTTTGAGATATGTCCCACCAGAGGACTCTCTTAGACTTAGGAAAGAACTTGCTGTAAGGGAACCTCAGAACCAGTTGGGGGTGGGGCGCTCCTGACTCTGCATAAGAAGAGTAAGAGCAATAGATTGAAACTATGACAAGTTAGGTACACTTCTGTCCCAAAGGTTCTGGGTATGTCATATAAGAAATACAAGTGTGTCCTCCAAGGGTTTGGAATCAGACTGTGTGTGTGATGTGCCCCCTAATAACAAAAAGAGAGCTAGATGACACTGAGAGGAAAGAGGCTGGAGGGAGGGCTTGGGGGAGATATGGGAGTAAGGAAGTGAAGACTCAAAAGGACTATGTCCAGGGAAGGGGAAAGAATACAAACAAAGAACCTTAGAGTAGGAACCATGACAGACATCAGCACGTAAGCAGAACTGGCAACAAGAAGCAGCGCAATGGACATAAACCATGGCGGTGGGGCCAGTGATTCTCTTGAACTTGGAGAAAAGGAGAGGAGGGAGAGGTGGAAAAGTGGAGGCTGACTGGCTCTGTTCCCAGATCTATTATCACCAGGAGCCCTGCCCTATTTCCAGCTCCCCAGGGCATGACTCCCAAGCTATCTGGGATGAGTTTTCAGTCCAGATGGCGAGCCTGCAAGGACAGGGGTGGATGCTCTGCATTCCTGACTGCAGGTCATTAAGGACTAACACTGCTTGTTCTAGCCCCTCCCTACGCTCCAACCTCTCTACCAGGACAGTCCTTACGACTCAGGGATCACAGGGCTAGTCTAACAGGGTCTCAAGTACTAGGACTTCAGGGTCAGTTCTAGGGACTTTAGATCCAGAGGAAATCAGTCTTGGAAGGGAAGGTCCTAAAGAAAGAAGAATTCTACAGCCTTGATCTGAGGTATTTCAGACCTAAGGAGAGGAACAGCTCACTCTGGTGATCTAGAACCATGGTACCTGGAGGTCCTGAGGGTCCAAGTCCTGAACTATTCACAGAGGAGGACTTGTATAAACTCTGCCCCTTCCCACTTGCCCGTTGGACTGCCCACCTGTAGCCCCAGATTCCCCTTATTCAGAGAAAAAAGACTTGAGAGGGGTGTGGACTGAGGATGGATGAAGTAGGGATGAAGGGCAGACAACCCAGGCACAGCAAAGTATTAGTCACACAGACTGTGATGTAGGTGTTCACCATTTAACTTTTTAAACTTTATACTTGGATTTTTCATAATATAATATCAACAAATAGAGAAAAATTATCAGGCGAATATTTGGTGCTGCTCAGAGTTGAAAGTGATTTTGTTTTCTGGGAGAAGTTGTATCACAAATGACTAGAGAGGGTAACAGTTACCTGGGGTCAGTTCTTGGGATTGACCTAGGGCAAGGACTGATTCTCGGGGAAGAATACCTACAGATCTCTAGGCCTCTTGGATTACATTCTCATTTGTTTGTTTGTGTTTTCAGACAGGGTCTCATCCATAGCCCAGACTGGCCTTAAACTCATGATCCCCCACCTTGCCCCACCCCTCAAATGTTGGTATTACAGGCATGAGCCACCATGTCTGGACTACTTACACTCTTTAAATACTAACTGCTTTCCCTGCCCTTCAGATGGATGTTTAGCAAATTGTCTCTTCACAAATCTGGCACTTTGTCTAGAGTGGACCCCACCTTGCCACCTGTAACCCCTACAGAAGAGGCAGGATAAGATGTTCCAGACCTGCTTGACACCTGACCCTGGGAAACTGGTCATGTTTGCTCAGCAGGTGAGGTTCACATGATAAAGAACAGTGGGAGGGCTTGGACCTGGTATAAAAGTGCTGGAAATTTCTAAAAGATTAGCAATTGCAACTTCTAGGGGAAAGGTGAGTTGGGAGATATTCAAATAGGAGCTGGCAAAGACAATGCTTGGACTGTAGCAGGGGAGACTTGGCTCTCAGCTCCTGCATGTGAGCTATTTTGGAATGCAAAGATGTCTGGTTTTGGCTAAGGGATGCTTGGGGGGGGGGTGTACAGACAGTTTGGCTGGCAGAGACACACAGACAAGTTGCCTGGGATCTGATGCCTTGAGCTCACATGTGTCCCTCCTATTAGCCTCTCAGCTCCACCAGTTCTTCTCAGACCCTGTCATTGGTACAGTGTCTTCTGTCATCTCCTTTGCTCCTGAGGTGACATAGAGGCATCTCTAAAATCTTCTTTGCCTTGATTTAAGAGTAGAATGATGTTAGAGACTTAACTCTGCCTCAGATACCTACCTCATAGACCAGTTGACTTCAGGTAGGTTTTGCTCAGATTCGTGGTTCATCAACTCAACTGCCTCAGGACTCTGGAGAGATGGCCTTTACTTCCTCTTCAGAAAGCTCTCTTGTGCATTGTGTTGGGAAAGAGGAAGGCTTGACTCAGCTTGACAGAGACAGAAAGTTATGATTCTCTTGGATTTGGAGAGACAAGTAGCTACAGTCACATCAGGGAATGAGCCTTTTTTTTTTTTTTCCTTCCCACTGCAGCCTCAGAATGTTGGCCGTCGCCCTCTTAGTCCTTCTTTGTGCCTCAGCATCTGCTAATTCCAGTAAGTGAAATGCCACAGGGAGATCATGGGAAGGCAGCCTGTATACTGCCGCTGGCCAGGATTGTCAGACGGTGACTTGGGCGGTGGGAGGAAGGAGGGTAACAGCTGTGCTCCCAGAGCATCTGTCCCTCCAGGCCTTTCTTTCCCCTCTAGTTCAGTCCAGGTCCTCCTCGTACAGTGGAGAGTATGGTGGTAAAGGAGGAAAGCGATTCTCTCATTCTGGCAACCAGCTGGATGGCCCCATCACTGCCCTCCGTATCCGTATCAGCAGATACTACATAGTAGGGTAAGAGCCTCTGTGTTTCTGTGCTTTGGGGTCTGTCCAGGACTTTGCTAAGTTGGAAAGTTCTCATTGATCTTGGATCACACCTATGCACATGACCTTGGCAAGTTGTAATTACAATCTTCCAGAAGCCTCACATTTCCTGGGTTGGATTTCATCTTCGATCTAAACCTATTTCCAATATTTCTGTTAGGCATCCTTTATCTTTGCCTGTTGTTTGTCCTACCCCACCTTCCATCTGGAAACTTCCATCACATGAAAAGCCAAATATATTTCCTTCTGGTCCATGTTCTGAACCATGAGACAGTTGCTGGTTTGGCTCTTCCCTGTCTGGCCTGGGCAGACTTCTGGTGTTTGAAATCCTCAGGCCTTTTTGAAGTGTGTATTGTGGGCAAACTCAGACTCTTGTTGTCTAAGTGACTCTGAGAAACTGACTTTTGTTCCACAAGCCTATTTGCCATCAAAACGAGAGTTTGAGATTCTCTGCAGATCTCCCAGGGCTCATTCAGCCTTTATCGCACATGGAATTTGTCACCAGTTTGAAGATCTCAACATGTAGACTAAGAAATCTTGATCTTATTCCTTTAAAGAACTATCATATTTACATGAATACACTGTAGCTGTCTTCAGACACACCAGAAGAGGGCATTGGATCCCATTACAGATGATTGTGAGCCACCATGTGGTTGCTGAGAATTGAACTCATGACCTCTGGAAGAGCAGTCAGTGCTCTTAACCTCTGAGCCATCTCTCCAGCCCAGAATTTTTTTTTCACTTATTTACATTATGCTTGTGTGCGAGTGTGTGTGGGTGCTCAAAGACTCATTGCGCATGTGGAGGCCAGAGGACAACTTCTGGGAGTGGGGTTCTCTCCCCCCACATGTGGGTCCTAGGGGTTGAATGTTGGTTGTCAGGCTTGTCAGGAAGTGTCTCTACCAGCTGAGCCATCTCAGCAGCCCAGTCTTGAATTTCAGTAGTCATGTCCAATGTGTTCCTTGTCTTCTCACCCCGCCTGCAGGCTCCAGGTGCGCTACGGCACAGCATGGAGTGACTATGTAGGTGGCAATCGGGGAGACCTGGAAGAGATCTTTCTGCACCCCGGGGAATCTGTGATCCAGGTGTCTGGCAAGTACAAATCTTACCTGAATCAGCTGATCTTCGTGACAGACAAAGGCCGCTACCTGCCTTTTGGAAGAGACTCAGGCACAAGTTTCAACGCTGTTCCCTTGCACCCCAACACCGTCCTCCGTTTCATTAGTGGCCGGTCTGGTTCTGTCATAGATGCTATTAGCCTGCACTGGGATACCTATCCTAGCCACTGCAACACTTGCTGAAACCTGCCTTCCTCTCTGGCAGGGGTGCTGTGGTGGGTGTGAGAACTCCCTTATCACCAAGCTCCATGCAAATAGCTTAATAAAATGATATGGTTAAAGATGGTGTTTTTCCACATCCCAATAATAATAGAAATGTGTGAATCTTATTTCTGGCTTTTTAAAAAATTAAATAAAAATAATACTTTTGAGACAGGGTTTCCCTACATAGCCCTGACTGTTCTGAAACTCACTATGAAGACCAGGCTGGCCTCGAACTCATAGAAATTGACTTGTTTCTGACTCTGCCTCCAGAGTGCTGGCGTTAATAGAGTGTGCCATCATGCCTGGTTAAATATCAGGTTCCTGTTGGACATTAAACTGAGAAAGTGGGAGGATGAGGAAGAGAAGTACTTTCTTTTTCTTTTCTTTTCTGTGTGTGTGCGTGCATGTGCGTGTGCGTGTGTGTGTGTGTGTGCACGTGCATGTGTGTGTGTGTGTGTGTGTGTGTGTGTGTGTGTGTGTTGAGAGAAGGTTTCTCTGTGTAGCCCTGGCTGTCCTGGAACTCACTCTGTAGACCAGGCTGGCCTCGAACTCAGAAATCTGCCTGCCTCTGCCTCCTGAGTGCTAGGATTAAAGGTGTGATCCACCACTGCCCGGCAAATAAATGTTTTTATTTTTATTTTTTATGTATATGAGTACACTGTAGATGTCTTCAGAAATACCAGAAGAGGGCATTGGATCCCATTAGATGGTTGTGAGCCACCATGTGGTCACTGGGAATTGAACTCAGGACCTCTGGAAGAGCAGTCAGTGCTCTTAACCGCTGAGCCATCTCTCCAGCCCCTTTTCTTTATACATTATCAAAAAGAGACAACATTCTGCCTACACTGGCTCTTTCCAAGGATAGCCCCTGAGAATTTTTCCTAATAGTTCAGAGGCTAGGGTAAGGTTCAGTTGTACCAACTTGCTAAAACTGTCTCAAAAAAAAAAAAAAAATCAAAAACAAAAGAGGAAATTCTAAGTGAGCCATAGTGGTGCACTATAATTCAGAATTTGAGAGGCTAGGCTAGTCTGGTCTATATAGTAAGTTCAAGGCTCGCTAGGGCTACATAGTGAGACCCTAAGTAAGAGGCTTAAGGAGGAAGAAAAATTGTCACAGGTTTAAGGCTAGCATGGGAGCATAATGAATTCCAGGCTAGTCTTGAATACAGTGAGGTCCTGTCCCAGACACCTGGGTACATGAATAAATAGATAGGCAAGTCCACAGACGGGAGGTCTTCACTGTAGGTAGTCATGAATATAAGGGGTCAGGGAGACTAAGGGTACTAGAGAAAGTCAGCAAAGATATAAGTCACTTTGAAATAATTATCAGGATCCCAGTTTCAAGTCCTAGAATATGAACAATTTTAGTGGGTAGCAGTGGGGTTACTGAAACCTGGGGTTGCAGAAGTGTGCCACCACACCCCATTTTTGTGATGCTAGGTGAACACTCTATCAACTGAGCCATGTCCCCAAATGTCCTTTCTTTTAAAGTTACATGCCATTGTTTTAATGTATTTATATATAAATCACATAACATAAAATTCACTCCTTTAAAGTATGCAGTTTGGGTAGGATACAGTCTGTGGCACGTGCATGTGTGTACATGTAATGTGAGTATGTGTGTGTATGAGGTGAGTGTGTGCTCACCTGTGTGGAGGCCAGATGTTGAGGTCCAGCATCTTCTGTTGCTCTGCACCTTTTTGAAATTTTTTCTTTTCTTTAATTCATTCACTCATTCATTCATTTTTCCTGTGTGTGTGTGTGTGTGTGTGTGTGTGTGTGTGTGTGTGTGTGTGTGTAGACAGGTATACGCAGCTGTGCACATGTGTACACAGAGAGATCATGGCCATCACTATGTCCCCATCAGTCTCCACCTTAACAGTTTTGAGTTTGAGGCAGGGTCTCTCACTGAACCAGAAGCTCACACTGTTTTAGTGAGGCTTGCTGCTTGGAGACCTCCCAGAATCTCCTGTCTCTGCTCTCTAATGCTGTAGTTAGACATTTGAATGGCCATGCCTGGCTCTCATGGGGTGTTGGAGACTCCAATCCTGTTGCTGTCACAGCCAGTGTTCTTACCCCCCGAACCATCTCTCCAGCCCCACATGTTAAATTTTTGCAAAAAAACATGTATTTGAAGAAATTTTTCATTTACTTAAAAAAAGGTTTGGGCACTGGAGAGATGGTTTAGCAGGTTGCTCTTGCAGAGGACCTGGATTCAATTCCCTACACCCAAACATAGTGTCCATATAGACATACAGGCAACACACACACATTAAATAAAATAAATAACATTTGATGTGGTGGAGTACATCTTTACCCCCAGCACTGGGGATGGAGAGTCAGGAAATCCTCTGTGAGCTTGAGGCCAGCCTGATCTACATAGTGAATTCTAAGATAGCCAGAGCTACACAATTTGGGGGCATGCAGCTCTGGGATCCCCAGCACTACATAAAACAGGATCTAGCTTCTCATCACTTTATTCTTGATTTACGGCTGGGCTCTTGACCATCTTCTCCATCATACAGCTTAAACCTGAGCAAAGGTAGCCTGTGAAGAAGGTAAATGGGCTGTTACATGGTGCTCACTTCAGAAAAGACCTATGGCTAGCAGAGCTGAGGCCGCCATGCCCAAGATGGCAGTGGTGCTGGTGTGGAGGGTGACCCTGTGGCTGCAGAAGTGCAGGCATCACACTGCTGGAGCTGACTGGCCCCAAGGTGTGCTACAAAGGCATGTTCCCAGAGAACAGAGTGTCTTTCAGTTATTGGAGTGGCAATTTGGCAAATGTCGATATTTTCTAACACAAGCTTGAATTTTTGCTTTTAAGGACAAGTACAACCATTTCTATATAGAGTTAAAGAGACAGTTCAGCAGTTGTGTTTTGTTTTTGTTTTTAATGAACCTGGCTGTGGTGGTTTGAATGAGAATGGCATCCATAGGCTCATATATGTGAATACTCAGTCATGAGGGTGTGGCACTATTTGAAAGGATTAGAAGGATTAAGAGGCATGGCCTTTTGTTAGGGGATGTGTGTCACTGAGGGTGGGCTTGGAAGTTTCAAAAGCCTATGCCATCCTCCTCTCTCTATCTATAGATCAGAGTGTAGTTCCTAGTGTCTGCCTGCATGCTGCCATGCAGACTAAACCTCTGAAACCGTAAGCATCCCCAATTAAATGCTTTCTCTTATTATAGTTGCCTTGGTCGTGGTGTCTCTTCACAGCAACGGAACAATGACTAAGACAGTGGCTCTGGTGGAGCTGCTGGGCAATAAGCTTAAGTGTGGTAAATTCACTGGGTTTTGCTTGAATTCTATTGGGTGTTGATCTTGGAAAAGTTCTACAGAACAATTTAAGGGTTTAGGCAACGGTATAGTAAAAACAGCAAAACCAGATGGAATTATTGACTTCTAAATATTAGGTTTAATGTCTCAGTTCACTGCACCAACGCTCACCAGGCCTCTTATTTTGGAACTTACACTGTATCAAGGGCTTATTGCCAGCACCAAAGGAAACCCTATTCTTATCTCCGTGGTCACTGTTCAAGTGCACAGCTGTGTGCAGTGGAACACTCTTATTCTTTTGACGTAGAAAATGTATGGTGCTACAGAGTGGAGAATCAGAATCACTTTGAGCAAACACATCTATATAAAGGAACTGCTATGTTTTCCCATGATGTCTTCTTCAGCATCCTTCCTACATGGTACAGGGGGTGTTTTCATGTCTGTTGCTGCTACATGATAAATTTGAAGAGCTATTTAATATTGGTATTAGAGGTTGGAGGTGGCTCATCATGTTAACTTGAGAAATGTATTCACTGAATTCATGAGACATACAAATTACATAGCTGCCACATAAATATGTATTGATGGTATATTGTTACTATCAATATTTCTTGAGAGATTGTTTGGAATTCTAGCAGGAGAGCACAGTTATTCTCTAAAGCCTTGTCTGGAGACTGGTCCTCATCTGTTCATGAAGACCATCCTCTTCACCCAAGCATGCAGGAACACACATGGAGCAGTGGTGGGGAAAGGGACAGCGGCTGATCAATAGAGTGATGACACAGGCAGACTGTCTTCACATCCTATAGTCAACATTCCTTTTTTAAAAAAAGATTTGCTTGTTTGTTTGTTTGTTTATGAGTGTTCTATCTGCATGTACACCTGTGTACCAGAGAGGGCACCAGATCCCATTATAGATGGTTATGAGCCACCATGTGGTTGGTGGGAATTGAACTCAGGACCTCTGCAAGAGCAGCCAGTGCTCTAGCCACTGAGCCATCTATCTCTTCAGCACCTTGTCAATATTTCTTAAAGCACTAATTCTGAAATAAAGCAAAAGCTCTTGTCAAGGATTTAAATACTAAAAGTAAGGTAAATATAGGTGTCCTGTTTAGCTTTGTCAGTTTGACATAGCCTAGAGTCATCTGATAGGAAAATCACCATTGAGAAAATACCTAGATCAAATAAGCCCATTCTGTCTTCGGATAGGGAAGTCCCTGGATTGTTAATTGGTGAAGGAAGTTCCCAGCCCACAGTGAGCAGCACCATCTCTTAGCAAGTGTTCCCAAGCCATATGAGAACACTGGTTAAATATGAGCCTGAGTGAGCCACCTAGCCAGTAGCATCTTGCATAGTTCCTATGAGTGAGTCCCCTGGGCTTCAGGTCCTGTCTTGAGTTCCTGCCCAGACTTCCCTCAAGGAAGCACTATGAGCTGGAAGTAGCAAAGACCAGCTACAGGGTCTCACTCAGTACTCCTAATGCTAGGATTACAGGTATGAGCCAATCATCCCTTCCTCCCCTAAGCTGTTTTAAGGCAGAATGTTTTATCAAAGCAACAGAAAGAAAATTATTACAATGGGGTTTCTTGCTAATTAGACCCAGAATCAATTAAGGAGATATTTTGTTTATTACAGTGTGTGTTATTTTCTTATGTTCATGATGAAAATTATATAATGATGAATCTTAGAAATGAAAACATTCATAAATTGCTATTTAACATATCTGCGATCCCAACACTCCAAAATCATATGATAGGGGATATATTTCTTCTCCCCCCCCTTCCTTTCTCTTTTCGTTTTGATTTTTTGAGACAGGGTTTCTCTGTGTAGCCCTGGCTGTCCTGGACCTCACTCTGTAGACCAGGCTGGCATTGAACTCAGAGATCCACCTGCTTCTGCCTCCTACGTACTGGGATTGAAGGCATGCACCACTAGGAGCTTAGCAGGTATTTCTTAGACGTTTACCTGGAGTTTTCATCATTATCTCTTAGATATAAATAAGCAAGCTTGGCATGGTGGCGCACACCTTTTATCCCAGCACTTGGGAGGCAGAGACAGGTGAATCTCTGAGATCAAGGCCAGCCTGGTCTACAGAGTGAATTCCAGGACAGGCAGGGCCACACAGAAAAATCTTATCCCAACACCCCACCCCCAATATAATAATAATAAAATAAATATACTTTATCCTAAAACAACATCTTTAGCCGGGTGGTGGTGGCGCACACCTTTAATCCCAGCACTCGGGAGGCAGAGGCAGGAGGATTTCTGAGTTCGAGGCCAGCCTGGTCTACAGAGTGAGTTCCAGGACAGCCAGGGCTACACAGAGAAACCCTGTCTCGAAAAGAAAAAAAAAAGAGAGAGAGAGAGAAAAAAAAAAGAAAACAACATCTTTAGTAATATAGCTCAGGGGTTACTGTGTACTGTACTGACAGAACCATATAGCTTTTAATATACTATACATTGTTAAAAAGATGACTTGGGGCTGGAGAAATGGCTCAGTAGTTAAGAGCATATACTGCTCTTTCAAAAGACCTGGTTCAGATCCCAGCATCCACATCAGGAGGTTCACAACCACCTGTAACTCCAGTTCCAAGGTATCTGAAACCTTCTTCTGGCCTCTGTAGGTACCTGCATTCATGTGCATGTATCTACACAGAGAGGCATATACATAAATAAAAACAAAATAATTTTTTTAAAAAATGACTTAAATGAAAATATGCTGTTTGATGTGTAAAATGGTTCATCTGATAATCTTTAAATAATCTTGCAACAACAAAATATTCCTTGAAAATCAGCTTTTGTACTCTGTGTACATCATAAAGCAAGTCCAACATGCTGTGGTGGTATATGCTTGTATTCCCAGCACTGGGAGCTTGGGAGTTCAGGCGTTATCCTCAGCTGCACAGAGTTCAAAACCAGCCTAGAATACATAGAACCTTGGGGTTTTTTGTTTGTTTTTGTTTTTGTTTTTAAAGTTCCAGGTATGGTTTTTAAAGTGGCACATGTCTTTAACCCTGGCACTCCAGGAGGCAGAGGCAAGCAAATAACTCCAAGTTTGAGGCTAGCCTGGTCTTCATAGTGAGTTCCAGGATAGTCAGAGCTAATGAGACCCTAGCTTGAGAAAGCAAACAAAGAGCCAAAGAGCAGTTTTTATATTGAGAGATAAAAATTGTATATGCAGTACAACATAATGCTTTGATAATTGCTTCAGTGTGGAATGTTTAAAATAGCAAATCTATGCTTACATACTATTTTATGTGGTGAAAACACTTAAAATCTATTCTTTTGCTATGGGTAATGGCTCATACCTGTAATACTAGCATTAGAAGGCTAAGGCAGGGTAATTGCTTAGAATGTGAAGCCAGTCTAACCTACACAGTAAGATCCGGTCTAGCCTAGGGTACTGAGTGAGAACAGGTAGCTGGTATTTACTACTCTGTGGGTTCTTCTTTCTCCTACCCTTTACACACACACAGACACACAGACACAGACACAGACAGAGACACACACAGACACACACACAGACACACACACACACACACAGACACACACACACAGACACACACACACACACAGTTTCATAACACTAGACAGGAGAGAAACAAGGATAGAGGAAAAAGAGGAATTAGGAAAATCCCTGAATCTAAATTTCTTTCCTTTTGTTTCTTCTTTGACCATCATGGCTGGCTACTAACAAACCAACCTCCCTAAAAGATCAATAACCACCAACCCCGCCTCTCAGAGTCTTAGCATTTATGTACATTCTGAAAAGTTCCCAGAATTCCAAACTCTGTCTTGAAAAACAAAACAATAGAAACAAAAGACTAAGCCTGATTATCCATAGCTATAACTCAAACACACTGAGGGGTGGATTACCTCAATTTTGATGCCAGCCTTGTCTACACAGAAAGTGCCGATCCATCCATCAACACACAGCAAGATGTATCCCAAACACACACACAACTACTCCTTTGGCAGTTCTGAAGTGTGTGGTGTACTATTGGTACCCAAACTGCTCTGTATACGCGGGCTCTCAGTTTCCCTCCAGTGGAGCAGCGTCTGTCCTTTCCTCCGCCACTCCCTCCTTAGCCTCCGAGACCTGTCATTCTATTTTCTACTCCCATGAATCCAACATTTTTAGATTCCATATGTAAATGAAATGATGTACTTTTTGTTCTTTTTTTGCCTGGATTATTCCATTGAGCTTAATCTCCAAGTTCACCCACATTGTTACAAATGGTTGGATTTAGGACTAAAGCTAGGATAGATTAATGAATTATTAGTTTATAAATAACCATGTTCCAGTGATGGGAAACTATGTATATGTAAAGTAAAGAGAAGGCTTAGGAATACCAACACTTGCTGTTTGGTACCAGTACGAAGAGAATGGGGGGTTTAGGGAGTAATGGGAATGAGGAATCATGCATGGAACAGGAAAAGACATTTAATGGAGTGGCTAATGCCAAGAAGGATGAAGAACTCAGTTCTCCATCCTTAGCTGTCAGAAGGTCATTAATTTAGACAGAGTTCCTGGGAATTTCAGAAAGCTGAAGCTAAGCTGTGGTTGATTTAGGAATGACTGGGACATGAGAAAATATTTACAGCATGTGTTTGATCTAGAATGCCAGACAAGCTGGAGAGATGGCTCAGCAGTTAAGAGCACTGGCTGTTCTTCCAGAGGTCCTGAGTTCAATTCCCAGCAACCACAGGGTGGCTCACAACCATCTTTAATGGGATCTGATGCCCTCTTCTGGTGTGTCTGAAGACAGCAACAGTGTACTCATATACACAAAATAAATTGAAAAAAAAAAGTCTCCAATTTAAAAAAAAAAGAAAAAAGAAAGTTAAAAAAAAAAAAAATAGAATGCCAGACAAAAAAAGTCAGTTCTTGGGAACACCAGCTCTGGGCCCCCTCCCCATCTGATGGGTCTGTCTCTTTGTGTGCTTTGCCTTCAATAAATATCTGGCTGAGGGCCAAGAAAGAAAAAAGTCAGTTATGGGACAATGTTGACATAAGCATGATGAAGCAGGAAGATAGAAGAAGCAACTAAAGATTCTGGAAAATTTGTTTTTAAAAATGTTTTTTATAGGGGCTGGAGAGATAGCTCAGCAGTTAAGAGCACGGACTGCTCTTCCAAAGATCCTGAGTTCAAATCCCAGCAACCACATGATGGCTCACAATCATCTGTAATGGGATCTGATGCCCTCTTCTGGTGTGTCTGAAGACAACTCCAGTATACTTACATATAATAAATAAATAAATAAATAAATAAATAAATAAATAAATAAATAAATCTTTTAAAAAATGTTTGTATAACCTCCTCCACCTGCCTTCACTATTCAAGAGTCCTGCATTCCAGATACGGGGCAGGAATAGACCAGTCTCTTCCTTTGCTAGCAATCATATCTACAATTTGGTAGCAAAAACAAAAGAATCTAGAGTTAATGGTCTCTTCCTAGTTTAACTATTGGATCTAACTGAGATGGGTTTGTTGTAAGGGTCGGGAATGATGGATGTGGATGCCCAGCCACCCACCCGTTCCATGCTGGGGTCTTTCTAATGAAGCTCTGCCTCAGAACCAAGAACCTAAATATGTGCCCTTTCTAATCTTTGCTCCCTCTCCCACACCCTGTCCCCTCCTGTCTTTCTGCATTGATTCCTCTAAACGGTCGTTACTTCTGCAGTACTACCTTTTAGTATAGCACTGTCAGAACCTAGTAGTAAACCACCATGTAGGCTTCAGATTTACTTCTAAGTCCAAACAATTTGTGCTATCCAGGGCAGTTAACTCTGGGTTAAACTAGTACAGGGTATTGGTTCCCTCTTCAGGTCTAAACAGGAATTTTTACTCTAGGGAAAAGTGGGAAGAGCTCAAAAGTAGTTAAATAAGGAAAGTGACTTCCTTCTGTGACAACAGGTCTCTGAGAAATTGTCTCTCAGAAGAGATTGCATTGCTCATAAGACCGTTGTGGCCTATTGATAAAAACGGTTTTGTTCACTTTCCTGTCTTGAAAAAAAGTGGCCGGGCGGTGGTGCCTTTAATCCCAGCACTTGGGAGGCAGAGGCAGGTGGATTTCTGAGTTCGAGGCCAGCCTGGTCTACAGAGTGAGTTCCATGACAGCCAGAGCTACACAGAGAAACCCTGTCTCGAAAACCAAAAACAAACGAACAAAAAAGTGGCCTTAGCTTTTTACAACTTGAATGAAGTGTGTACTTGCGAAATAATTTCTGTAGCACAGCATTAGAGACTCATAACTTTTCTGCAGGAAATTCAAACTTACATCTTCCTTTTATTACCTTAAGAATACTAGTGAATAAAACATTAGTTTAAAGAGCAAGTAATAGTAACTACAATGATGTTTAATGCAAATTGTAGGAATTTACATGTTTACAAACCATCTTAAACTGTTTGTGCAGCAATTCAATAAAATCTTTGTATTATAAAAATGTGAAGGAAAATGTAAACGGATGGAAAGGAGGCATTGTCATTTTAGTTAACCGATGTTTAAAAGCTTTTCCTGCTTTTTTTTTTCCTGGACTTTGTAAAGCCTTCTTGGTTACACATTGCAAAGCATTCTCTAGGGAGCTTAGCCTCCTTGTGTGTACTGTCCTGTGCAGACATGAAAAATAACTCCGTTTACTGTGTGTGTAAGCAACCTGATCCTCAGACCATTTTCAGCCAATAGTCACCCCGTGCAGCTCTTAGAAGTCTGTACCGAAGACTAAGGGTATGGTTTGTAAGTACGCTCTGAAAAATAACTGGGATGAAGTCCCATGTATACCCATGTAAATAGATTTGTTAGCTAAAATGTACTTTAAGATGAAATCTGTAAATAAATTAATTTATAAATTAAAAAAATATTTTAGAAAATTTTTAACAACGTGTATGATAGCTGTGTGTGGTGGTACACACCTTTAATAGCAGAACAAGAGACAGAGGCAAGGGGATCTCTGTGAGTTCAAGGCTAGCCTGGTCTACATAGTAAGTTCCAGGACAACCAGGGCCACCTAGAGAGACCCTCGTCTCTAAATAAATAAATAAATAAATAAATAAATAAATAACAGCAATAGCAAAAAATTCAGAGTGGTGCAAAGATTTTTACATCATCAAACTGAAAGTTTCCTTCTAAGAATTCAGAAGTAATAACCAAAATGTCAAACAGTCCAGTTTCCATTGCCATGGTAATGAAATTAATCTTAAGTCCCTAAACTGTGACCAATCAGTTCTTGATTGTGTGAAATGTGGTCTCATTCTAGAACTGTAAATTGTGCTAATCAATATCTTTGAATTTAGCTGGATGTAGTGGCACACAGCTTTGATTCCTGTCTTTAATCCCAGCACTAGGAAGGCAGAGACAGACAGGTCTCTGTGAGTTTGAGTGCAGTTTAGTCTACATAGTTCTGGGACAGCCAGGGCTACATAAAGATACTCTGTCTCACTGTTGTCCTTCCTGGTTAGCAGCTCCTTCCTGTTGCAGCTCCCAGGGCAGAGGCAGGAAGATCTTTGTGAGTTCAAGGCCAGCCTGGTCTACATAGTGAGTTTCAGTGTTGTCCCATAGAAACCCAAAGATCACTCATCATGACCAAAGTCCATAGAGACCCAAAGACCACTCATCGTGACCAAAGTCCGATTTGACAATCTGTATTAAGTCGCCAGCGAATTCCTGGAAAGAAACTCCTCGCAAAGCAGTCTCAACTGCATTTTACAGAAGCTTTTAAAGGCAAAGAGCACAGAAAAACTACATCCTGGTTGGCAGTTGCAGGGCAAAGGAAAGCACGCAGTTTAACATAAGCCAAAAGCATGTAATTAGCTGGGGGCATTTCGTCCCAAGATTCTAGAACAGGGTTGGGAACTTTTCCACGGTAAAAAAATAAAAGGGGTGTGTGTGTGGAGGAGGGTGTCAAGTTCAAAGAGGAAACTTTGCCCTGTCACACCAGGACAGCCAGGGCTACAAAGAGAGATTCTGTCTTCTCCAAAAGGCAAAAAATTGTTTTCAGAGCTGGGAACTTTGAATATAGAATCAATCAAGTGCTTTCAGATTCGTAGCTGAGAAGGAAAAGTGGGGGGAAAGTCTGCACTTTGCCAATTCCAACCTGGAAATTCAAAAGCATGAAAGTGCAGGTCCCTCAGGCACCCACCACGAAGCGACTGTCTCCAGGGCCCTATCCCTGGGAATTTTTGCTTTCGAGACCGGAAGCGAGCCTGAGACGGCCGAATTACAGTGAGTTAGAACAGAAACTTCCGGTGGTATGTAGTCGTGATTGGTCGAATCTGAGAGGGAGGCGGGGCTCCAGCAATTCAAAAGAGAGAAGCGGGCCGAAGAAGGGAGAGATATGAACGTTAGGGCTAAGACGAGGCCGCAGCGACGAGAGATGGCGTCGGCCACCTCAGGTACGCGGGATAGGAGCGGGGATACCGCTGTGTGAGACTTACAGAATTGCGGTTGTCCCGGAAAATCCAGGCGACGCGGGGTGGAAGGGCGAGGGGACGCCGTCTGGAGGGCGTGGGGTTGGGCGCCGCAGCACCCTGCCCCTTCGGCAGTGTTGACGGGGTTGAGACCCTGCGGGGACTCCAGCTCCTGTCTAGAGCCTGCGCGCTAACGTGTGCGCTTCAGTTTGTGTCGTCTGTAAAGCCGGGAGCCACCCATCTGTAAAGACTGAGCAGTAAAGAGACGCGGTATTTGGCTGTCTGTCCAGAGATCCCACTCCGGCTGAAGGCTTGTTCTCAGCGGCCGTGTGACATCACACGGCAAAGGAAAATCTTTTCCCTCTAGCCTTGAAACTGGATGCTGTTTTCATGTTGAAAAGGCTGCCAGGAGATTCAAAATCTTTCCTAAAACGATTTGCATACGCGCGTCCTTCCTGTTTCTTTAATGCCCTGTCTTTAAGAAAAAGCTTTATTTTTTTATCAGTGTGTGCCACCTATGTGTGGATCCCCGCAGAGGCCAGAAGAGAGTGTTGGATCCACCGAAGCTGGAGTTACTCCCAGTTGTGAGCCACCTGATGTGGACCCTGAGAACCAAACACAGAACCTCTAGAAACATAATAGGCATTCTTAATTTCTTAGGCTCACCAGCCCCCGTACTTGTTTTTGACAAGAGGAAGCAGACATAAATGGGGTGGTTTCTTCAAGATAACACAACTAGTAAATATTGGGAATATAAATTCACACTCAGGTAGTTACATTGTAGCCTCTGCTCTTGACGATTATGCTCAAATATAGACCCAGTGTGTTTGCTATGTAGTAAACATTTAAAATGTTGAATGACTATTATCCCTTTCCTAGAGGTTACAATCGTTTTCAGATAGTCTCATAAGTGAATGTAATATGATGAAATACATTGGTAGATAGGCATAAACTTGCAGTGTAGAATCTGAAACAAACCGTTGGGTATTTTGGGAAGTCTTTATTAAGAAAATGATAGTTGGAAGCTGAGTGATGGTACACACCTTTAATCCCGGACTCAAGAGGCAGAGGCAGGCAGATCTCTGAGTTTAAGGCCAGCCTGGTCTACAAAGTGAGTTCTGGGACAGGCAGGCCTACAGAGAGAAAAAATAAAATGGGGGGGGGGGGGGGAATGATAGGGCTGGACTTCTGGAGGAACTGGGTTCAGCTCCCAGCAATGGTGGCTCTCAACTCTCTGTAATTCCAGTAACAGGGTCAATTTCACTGGCTTGGACATGATGCATATACCAAAATTCAGCACTTGTGCTGAAATTTGAATTCTGTTAAGAAGTCAGATAGGATTCAGACTGGGAGACTGCCTACTAGATCTCTATGTAGGCAGGCAAAATACATACATAAAAAGATAGCAAAAATAGTAGTTAAAGTGGGTCAAAGGTGGGGCGGGCTTTTACTCCACCTTGAAAATATCAAGAAGAACAAGCGCTATTTAGCTATAAAGGAGGCCAAAATGTGGTGATTCATTTTTCTCTATATAATAGAGAGGAGCAGGCTGGGAGGATAGCTCAGCCTAATAAAGTACTTGTCATGGAAGCGTGAAGACTGAGTTTCATCCCATGTTAAGGAACACTAGGTTTGATCTTTGGCCTCCATGCATTCGCACATAGGTGTAGGTATGCACAAACAGAGAAGAGTTAAAGCCTACCATTGGTGTGATCCTCACTCTCAGAAGGCCAAGGTAGGAGGATTGGGAGCTCAGGGCCAGCCTTTCTCAAAAAACAAAAACAAATATTTAAAAAGATAGAGCCAAGGCTAGAAAGATGACTCAGCAGGCTAAGAAAATTGGATGCTCTTCCAGAGAATCCTGGTTGGGTTCCCAGCACCCATGGTGGCTCACAACCATCTGTAACTCCAGTTTCGGAGGATCTGATGCCCTCTTCTGACTTACACGGGCATCAGGGACATATGAGGTTCTCTTAGGGTTATCATTGCTGTGATGACACAGAGTGACCAAAAGCCAGTTGAGAGGGATAGATTTATGGGGCTTAGAGTTCCACATTTTAATCCCATCACTGAAAGAATTCAGGACAGGAACACAAGCAGGGTTGCAACTGAGACTCAGGAACTGATGCTATTCATCATGGTTTGTTCAGCCTGCTTTCTTACAAGACCCCAGGACTACCAACCCAGGGATGGCACCACCCACATCAATCACTAGTTAAGAAAATGCCCTACAGCTTGCTCTTATGGAGGCATTTGCTCAACTGAGATTCCCACCTTTCAGGTGACTCTAGCTTGTATCAAGTTGATATAAGACTAGCCAGCACAGTGGCACCCAAACATACATAATATTAAATAAATTTTAAATTAAAAAGAGCTGACAGGTATTGATGACTGCGTGGAAGAAAGAAACCATTTAAAGATTCTTATTTGGGGGTCTGAGCTATTTGTGGGTGTTAGCAAAGTGAGGAAACTGTTGCAGAGAGATGGAGAAGGGTCAGTCTAGTACAGGTGGGATCTGAGGCACCTGAGGGCCGTCCAAGAGCAGCTAGGGGGAGCTAGGAAGGGAGAGGGAGATCTGCCGCCAGAGACGGCCCGTCAATATGAAGAGGGGCCATCGCTTGAAGATGACATTTTAAAAAAGGGAACAAAAGATAATTGGTGTCAAGAGAGCAGGTGATTGTGCCTGTGAAGTGAATCTGAGCTATCTCACCTAGGGACAACATTTGTACCCCGGTGAACATGTGGAAGCCTCTGGAGACATTTTGCTCATTACAACTTGGAGAGAATGCCAGCAGGATTTAGCGGGTATATGTGACAGCCTCGAGACAAAGAACTATACAGCTCAAAATGCTAATACAAAAGTTGACAGAGGATGCAACATAGGGAAAACATTTAATTAAGACTGTTAAACTAGCCGGGCATTGGTGGCACACGCCTTTAATCCCAGCACTCAGGAGGCAGAGACAGGTGGATTTCTGAGTTTGAGGCCAGCCTGGTCTACAGAGTGAGTTCCAGGACAGCCAGGGCTACACAGAGAAACCCTGTCTCGAAAAACCAAAAAAAAAAAAAAAAAAAAAAAAAGACTGTTAAACTAAGGGATAATCAGGAAAACTAGTAAAATAATCAGAGATATGGATGGCTGGGAAACAGTGTCTCACAAGAGTGCTGAATTTTTAATTCCGTTAGGAAGTCAGATAAGATTCAGACTGAGGGACTGAGTGCGTACTGGATCTAGCATATATAGAGGCCCCTTATGATCTCAAAAAAAGAAAGAAAGAAAGAAAAAAGAAAAAAACCAAACCAAAACATAATTTCAGAATAAAGAGATCCAGGCTTGAATCTCTTTGAACTTTGTTGTGATACTTTCCAAGATAAGATAATTATTTCCCTTGGGAGATCTTTTTTTTTTTTTTTTAACCTACTGTAAATAGAGTCTTGGGGCTGGAGAGAAGGCTCATCATTAAGATCTCTTGCTACTTTCTAAAGAGCCTGAGCCGGTTCTGAGCACCTGCATTAGGCTGCTCACAATCTTATATACCCTCTAGCTCCAGAGGATCCAACATGCGTTCTGGCCTTGGCGGGCACCTCCAATAGGTGGGGCATGCATTCATTCAAACATACATATATCATTAATTAAAAATAAAAATTAAAAAAAATAGAGGGTTTTAAAAAAAATCTTTAGTGTTTATTTTGACAATAAAAAATAATTTAGGATTTTTTTCCCCATGACTGAACCATTGGAAAGAAATGAAAAGTTTGTCAAATAAGAGTTACATGTCTGGCCAGGGAGTGGTGGTGCACGCCTTTAATCCCAGCATTTGGGAGGCAGAGGCAGGCGGATTTCTGAGTTCGAGGCCAGCCTGGTCTACAGAGTAAGTTCCAGGACAGCCAAGGCTACACAGAGAAACCCTGTCTTGAAAAACCAAAAAAAAAAACAAAACAAAACAAAACAAAAAAACATGTCTGTACCTTTGTCTTGTCTTTAGTATTTAACTAAATGATCAACAAGTCATTTATGTAAAACCCATGACTTTTCCTTTTTTTTATAGGTATGTATGTATGTGTATACATGTGTGTAGGTGCCTCATAGAGGCCAGAAAAGGATACTGGCCTCAAACTCAAGACAATTCTCTTGGCCTGGCCTCTGAAGTGGTTACCATGACCCTAACCTGGGTCCTCTGCACAAGCAACAAGTACTCTTAACCACAGAGCCATCTCTCCAGCCCTCACTTGGTTTTGTCAATGTCAGTTGTAAAGTCTTAGAAGAGAAAGGGAGGGGGCGGGGCAGAGGGTGAAGTCTTAGTGATTGGCAGTTCACAGTGGGGCCCAGCACTCTCTGAAACCTTGGTAGAAAGACAATCTCAGATTCATTCAGAGACTTACACTGTTTACAGATTTGAACATAATCCTCCATGCTATTTATGTATATATCACAGTTGGAGAATTCTGCTTTGTGTCTTGTGTCCACCTACCCTACTTATAGAGCAGAGAAGAAGCTGGCTTACTTTGGGAGAAACCCACAGCACAGCTGTGATGGTTTGTATATGCTTGGCCCAAGAAGTGCCACTATTTGGAGGTGTGACCTTGTTGGAGTATGTGTGGCCTCCTTGGAGGTAGTCTGTCACTGTGGGCATGGGCTTTAAGACCCTCAACCTAGCTGCCTGGAAGCCAGTCTTCTGCTAGCTGCCTTTGGAACAAGAATTGCAACTCTCAGCTCCTCCTGCACCACCCCTGCCTGGATGATGATGGACTGAACTCTGAACCTGTAAGCCAGCCCCAGTTAAATGTTGTCCTTGTAAGACTTTCCTTATAACAACAGACACCACAATCAGGGCAAGTCTTAGAAGGATGACATTTAATTGGGGCTGGCTTACAGGTTCAGAGGTTCAGTCCATTATCATCAAGGCAGGAACATGGCAGCATCCAAGCAGGGGTGGTGCAGGAGGAGCTGAGAGTTCTACATCTTCATCTGAAGGCTGCTAGCAGAAGACTGACTTCCAGGCAGCTAGGATGAGGGTCTTAAGCCCACGCCCTCAGTGACACACCTACTCCAACATGACCACACCTCCTAATAGTGCTACTCCCCAGGCTAACCATATTCAAACTATCACAACATCATGGTAAAAAGAGCTTCCCCTTAAGTAAGAGGCACCCCTGGACCTTCTGGCAAAATTGGTTCCCATTTCTCTGTTGTTGTTTCTCCAAATTTTAACACCTAAAACTGGTCTCTTCCAGGACCTGGTCGCTGTGTAAGCAAGGGAGGGCTTAGCCGGCGCCCGCCTCTAGCTCGAGTAAGGGTGGCTGTACGACTGCGCCCGTTCATGGATGAAGAGACAGAAGCGAAGGAACCGCCCTGCGTACGAGCCATAGACAGCTGCTCTCTTGAAGTGGCTAACTGGAGGAAATACCAGGAGACTCTCAAATACCAGTAAGGTTCAGGCTCCACCTAGGCCTGTGCATTTTGTTACTTTCACAGAGTTTCTGAGATCTGTCTCTCAGGATCCTGTTCCTTTCGGGCAAATCTTTGTTCTCAATCCTTCCTTTGGTTATTTAGATGTTAATGGTGTGAGGTGAGTACTATGGAGAAAGACTAGAAGTTGAACTTGGTATCAGTCTTGCAAATTGGGACAAAGAGAGGAAGGAGCAATGTAGCCCCAAATAGGTTCTAGAAAATACAGGGGAAGGGTAGGAAAGCAGACCTACCTAGCAGCCAACCAGATAAGACCATGCAGATTTGGGAATGGCACACCAGGGAAACTACTTTAAATTCTATAGGGTTTTAAAGTTCACACCTGGCCTGTTAGCCTGTCCTAGAGGGCTGTAAACTACAGACTGCATGCAGGTCAGGTCCAACTAGGGGTCTTCCATTTGGTTGTTTTATTTTTTGTTTGTTTGGATTTTGTTCTTTTGAAACAAGGTCTCATAAAGTCCAAGCTGGCCTTGAACTCCTGAATCTCTCAACTTACCTCCTAAGTGCTGGGATCCCAGGTGTTGTGCTGACATGCCCTGCATAGTAGACTTGTCTGTAAATAAAGTTTATCATTTGTTTATATAACAGTAGCTGCTTAAGTAGCCTTAGAATTAAGCTGTCCTGTTCACATGCTCACAAAACCTAAAATATTCATCGTCTGCTTCTTTATAGAAAGTTAGTTTACTTCGGTTCTAATCCCTTAATAATCTGGCTTCTGTTCCTTTCTGGCTTTCTCTTGTCAGCATGCACTGACTCACTAGGCCGACCTTTTATCCACCCTACTACAGTGCTATCTCAAGAAAAATACCGGAAAGCCCTTTCACACCATGTTGTGTGACACAGTACTGGGGAGATATAAACAATGTTTACTTAACCACAGGGCAAGAACCAACTACAGACCAAAATATACCACCTTATATCCAACTTGGTGAACCAATAAGTTTTATTTGGGTTACTTACAGAAATAAGGGTTTACAGGCACAGAAATGACTCACAGATAGCTGTATCACCAAAGCCCATCCCAGCATGGGTGACAGCTCACAAAGATGGAATCCTGGAGCACACTGCACAGCCTGTAGGCAGTGAGCTCTTCCAAGCAGCTCAACTGGCCTCTGTCTCTCCAGACTGCTCTGCTGGTCTGAGAGGAACTCTCAGGAGTCTGTTTTAGGAGGTGGTCGTTTAGGTCATTCTTGGGCCTTATTTCCTGAGCTTAGGCTTCCCTCCACAAAACACTGCGTCTTGTTCCTGTGTCCTGCTTGGCAACGCTTCCTTCTGCCAGCAGAGTCATTTATTCCTTCTAACATATTCTTGTCTTTGACACCTGAATTATTGCAGAATATAGATATCTATTCAACCAGATTGTAATGTGAGATTAATTTGTTTTCCTAACATCAGTACAGTGACTGGATATGGTAGATTTTTCAGGGACATTTTCAAGGTCTTTGTCAAGAAAATGAGATAGAGTCTTTAAAGCCAGCATCATCTAGGTGAAGGTATCAACAAAACATCCTACTAATACCTTTTTTCTGCCCACAGGTTTGATGCCTTCTATGGAGAGAAGAGCACACAGCAGGACGTCTATGTAGGTTCAGTACAGCCCATCCTAAGGCACTTGCTGGAAGGGCAGAATGCCAGCGTACTTGCCTATGGGCCTACTGGGGCAGGGAAGACACACACTATGCTGGGCAGCCCAGAACAGCCTGGAGTGATTCCTCGGGCTCTCATGGACCTCCTGCAACTAACAAGGGAAGAGAGTGCTGAGGGCCGGCCATGGGACATTTCTGTTGCTATGTCCTATTTAGAGATCTACCAGGAAAAGGTAAGGTGGCAAAGAAACAGGGCCTTCTAGAATGAACATGAAGCTCTCTCCTCTAGTAAAGAGGTGTGAAGCCTAGACAGACAGGGTTGGGGTAGCAAATGGAAGAACCCTAACAATCCAGTAGAGAAAGAGATCCTAATCCCCATGAGACAGACACCCTGGTCATGGAGACATGGGCTTACTATCACTGCTCACATAGGTTTTGGACCTCTTGGATCCTGCATCAGGAGACCTAGTGATCCGAGAAGACTGTCGGGGGAACATCCTGATCCCAGGCCTCTCACAGAAGCCCATCACTAGCTTCTCTGACTTCGAGCAGCACTTCCTTCCAGCCAGTAGAAATCGAGTTGTAGGAGCTACCCGGCTTAACCAGCGTTCTTCCCGTAGTCATGCAGTGCTCTTGGTCAAGGTAAGGCCCACGGACAGAAAGGCCTGGGAAGCCCCTTAAATGTGGACTGAGTCTGGGTCTCTTGCTCTTCCCCTAGGTAGATCAGCGTGAACGTTTGACTCCATTTCGCCAGCGGGAAGGAAAACTCTACCTTATTGATTTGGCTGGTTCAGAGGACAACCGTCGCACAGGCAACCAGGGCATTCGGCTCAAAGAGAGTGGAGCCATCAACACCTCCCTCTTTGTACTGGGCAAAGTGGTGGATGCATTAAACCAGGGCCTCCCTCGTATACCATACCGGGACAGCAAGCTCACTCGTCTGTTGCAGGTCATGTCCACCCATGTTGGATCAACAGGGACAGGAGAAGGCAGCTCTTAGGCCTGCTGGTTAGGGTAGGGGGATCGTTGTCAAGGGACAGGAACGGGGAGTCTGACCCATACTCCAATTCTCGCTCACTCCTCAGGACTCTCTGGGAGGCTCAGCTCATAGCATCCTCATTGCCAACATTGCTCCTGAACGGCGTTTTTACCTGGATACAATCTCAGCCTTGAACTTCACTGCTAGGTCCAAGGAGGTGATTAACCGGCCTTTCACCAATGAGAGTCTACAGTCTCATGGTGAGGACTAGGGAAGACAGAGGTGGAATGGCCCAGACAATTGGGGAGTTTGCCAAAACAAGCAAGCACTAGCATTGAAGCTGACCACTCTGATTCTTCTTTATATCTCATTAATCTTCTTAGCCTTGGCACCTGTTAAGCTGTCTCAGAAAGAACTGCTAGGCCCATCAGAGGCAAAGAAAGCCAAAGGCCCTGAAGAAGAATCAACTGGGAGCCCTGAGTCTATAGCAGCTCCAGCATCTGCCTCCCAGAAACTAAGGTGAGAGTCAGGCCTTCCCTACAGAATCTAGAATAGCTGTAGGTAACAATGGGTTTAGCCTGTCAAATCCTTGAGCAAAGGTATTCATTCTAAACTCACCAAAGGGCCAACCGAATTGGCATTCTAGACCAAGGCAAGCTTAGATGGGGCATATTAAGCTTGGACTCTGACCTTGAGGATTCACTTTTAGGAGGTGGAGAACCTAAGTTTTTAAAGCCAGGAAACTCATTCAGAAAAGAAAGGTGCCCAGCAGTGATGGTGCACATCTTTAATCCAGCACTTAGGAGGCAGAGGCAAGTGGATCTCTGAGTTTGAGACCAGCTTGGTCTACAAAACAAGTTCTAGAACAGCCAGAGCTACACAGAAACCCTGTCTCTAAGTTGCTCTCTACCCTTCTCATCTGGGAAAGCTAGGAAGAGTTATCTCTACCGTTCGCCCTGTACTTTCTTATGCTGCTCTCCTAAGGCTTGAGCATGAAGGACAGAACATGGCCTGTGTCTCTGAGGAGCTAGTTCAGTGTAGCAGATAATCTCACTGGGCATTCTTGGAAAAATGGCATTTTCACTGTGAAAAGACAATTTTCACCAGAGGTGAGGGTGAAGGTTCCAGGCAGAATGATATATGACTGATGGGAATTACTGTACTCAGATAGCCAGGACTCTGCTGGAACATGACTCTTCTGTATACAGCCCACTGGATAAAGGCTTCTTCTCACTTTAGGTCTTCAATAGCTTTGCAGCTCATGAGGACCGCTTCTGTGAGGCTTTCCAAATGCCCAAGCCCTCAGCTCTTACCTTATCCTATTCTTTTTTGTGTGTTTGTGGTATGCATGTGTATGTGTGCATATGCATATGGATGCTTGAGGCTGAAGCTGAGACTCTGCCTCTGTCACTCTTGTACCTTATTCACTGAGGTGAGGTCTCTCAATAAAACCCAGAACTCCCTGTTGTGGCTAGTATCCCTAGCCTGCTTGCTTAGGACATCCATGTCTCCCTCTGAGGCTGGAATAATAGGCAGGCTGCCACACCCAATTGGCATTTATTGTGGGCTCTAAGGATTCAACTTCCAAGCCCCTTATTTACAAGGCAAGTGCTTTAACTGCTGAGTTATCTTCCGAGCGCCCCCTCCCTTTCCCCCTTAGCACAAGTACCTGAGGACCGGGCTGTATTGTAGGTCCCTAATGTGTGGTATCCAGTGTGTATTAACAGCTTCTTATCTGATATTCTGACATCCCTGAGAGTTTACTTCACCAGATAAAGACTCTATAGTCGCAGACTAGATAACTGTTTAAAGATCCTGAAACAGATAAACCAAGTTAGGTGTGGCGAGGATGTCCTGCTGCTGGAGGTGATGAGAGAGAAGGTAACCTTTTTTTCAACTCAGCCTGTTACAGAAGCTAAGCAATATGGATCCAGCCATGTTGGAGAACCTCCTGAGTATGGAACGTTTGCTGGGTTCCCAGGGGAGCCAAGGGACACCTCTACTGAATACTCCAAAGCGAGAGCGAATGGTACTCATTAAGACAGTGGAGGAAAAGAACTTGGAGATTGAGGTAAATGTTGGAAGGTAGCTGAATATTCCAACCAGCTTTAGGAAGCATTCCTAGTGTCTTCAGACAGGGAAGGGTACTTAGATGCTAGTCTAGAATTCAGCTTTCATTTGGTTCTGGGCGTTTTCTGTCTTCTACTTGAATATTTTGTGTGTTTGGTGTTTAAGATTTATTTTTATGTATATTGGTTTTATACTGACCTTTCTGACTGTGAACCACATGTGTGCAGTGCTTACAGAGGTCAGAAGAGGGTGTCACATACCCTAGGTCTGGAGTTAAGAGATAGCCATGAGCTGCCATATTGGTGGAATTAAACCTAGGTTCTCTGGAAGAACAAACAGTGTACTTAACTACTGAGCCATCTTTCTAGCCCCTGCTTGAATACACTTAACATGACCAAAGCCTAAGAAACAACTGAGATCAGATAACGGGGAAGAAATCCAAATTAAAAATACATTATCTGAGGGTAGAGAAATGGCTTAGTGGTTAAGAGCCCATGTTGTTCTGGCAGAGGACCCTAATTTAATTGCCAGCACCCACCATCAGGCACCATTCAGCTTCAGGGAGCCAACGTCTCTCTGAGGTCTTTGGGTACATACACAGACATGCATACATACACAAAATAGTAAATATATTAACCGAGGCCAGAGACATGACTCAGCAGTTAAGAACACTGACTCAATTTCTAGCAACTATGTGGCAGTTCATGACCCCCTGTAACTCCATTTCCAGGGGGTCCAACACTGTCTTCTGACCTACAAGGGCAACAGGCACATAGTGCACAGACATACATGCAGACAAACACCCGCACATATAAATGAAAATATATAACCTGCCTAAGTAGGCAAGCCACTCTCTTTTTGTGATTTCAAGGTTGGCCCAATCTACATACTAAGTTCTAGGCCAGCTGTGGGCTACATAGTGAGACCTTATCTCTAAAAAAAAAGTCTAAGGCTGGAGAGATAGCTCAGAGGTTAAGAGTACTGGTTGTTCTTCCAGAGGTCCTGAGTACTATTCTTAGAAACCACATGGTGGCTCATAACTGTGCCTTTTTCTGAACTGCAGGGATACATAAAAAGAAAAATCATTAAAAAGATGTATTTCATAAAGCCTCATATTCAGAGAGGTGGTGGTGCACACCTTTAATTCCAGTACTCTGAAGGCAGAGGCAGGTAGATCTCTGAGTTTGAGGCCAGCCTGGTCTATAGAGTTCCAGGAAAGACAGGATTTCACAGCTTGTCTCAAAAAGCCAAAACAAAACAAAAAACTGTCACATTGAATACTTTGCTTGAAGACTCATTCTGTCTCTAGGTAACCCTCTGATCACTAGAAAACTCCCTTAGTTATTTTGAATTCTCATTGGTTCTCCTGCTGGTCCTACCTCTGTCCTCTGGACCTCAGAGCCCTTCCTGCTCACCTTCCTAATCCACTGCTTTGGAGCTGGAGCTAAATCACATCTCCCCATGATTCTTTCCAACAGAGGCTTAAGATGAAGCAAAAAGAACTGGAAGCCAAGGTGCTGGCCCAGGAGGCACTGGATTCAAGGGAAAAAGAGAACACTCCCACGATTCTCCAGCCCCCTTCTCGTAGTGGCACAGTGGCAAAGCCCTTGAAAAAGGCTGTAGTGATGCCCCTGCAACGGAGTAAGTTTAGTTCCAGGTTCCAGGAAGATGTAAAGAACAGCCATTCTCACGTCACTCACCCACCCACTGGGTCTGAAGAAGTCCTGGATGCTTGTCCTAGGGTGTTATAGACGGTGGGGTATTAGCTGAATATGGTGCCACTCAGGAAGGTGAGGCAGGATTGCTATGAGTTCTGGGTTAACCTTGGTTATATAGAGTGAGACCCTGCCTCACAAACAAAACAAAACAAAAACCATATTGAAAAAAACAAGCTCAAGGGAGCTAGGGAAATGAAGAATGGGAGAAGCAAATGGTTACTAGGGAGGGAGGGAGGGAGGAAGGAAAGAAGGAAAGGAGGTTGCCTGTGCCCATGACCAGTTCCAAATGCCTCCTTTCAGTTCAAAAGCAGGCAGAGTCCTCAAACAAGATCCACCTCCTGAGGAAAGGCCACAAAAGGAAGGTGAGTCCCGCCCCATTTTCCAGCGGGGGAACCTTTTGCATATGATGGTGCCTTAAGGAACTTTTTTTTGCGGGGGTGGGGAGTGAGGTATGGATGTGTCTCATAGTGAGTACCACTGTTTCCTTTCTTGATGCCCCTTGCGTTTAGATTGGCTACTGACTGGGTCTAATGTGGCCCCTGCTCTCTAAGAACTGTAGAGCCTATTTAGGGAAATGGACAAGTATTTAAGGTTGGAATTCTCACATGGAATGAAAAATATGTTCTTCACACAAAATTAACATCAGTAGAACTGCACCCATTGTAAGGACCTGAGTGGATGCTTACTGTTTTTCCTTTCTTTTCCCTGTACTGGAAATTGAACCCCAGTCCTCAAGCATGGTAGGCAGGTGTTCTACCACTGAATTACTTCCTTCTAGTCAGAATTGGTGTGTACACTCGTTCACTCATCGAATCTTCACCGCAACTGAGAAAGGAGCTAGTAATTGTACAAGCCCAACAAGTTAGTGACCAGAGGGTGGGTTCTACGAGCCTGATCGTGGCAGTTATCCATTGGCCTTTACTGCCATTTCTGTTACCTCATAGCTGGAGCCATCACATGAGTCAGAAGCCGTGGAAAAGGATGAGGACTACTGGGAGGTACAGATTAGCCCAGAGTTACTGGCACATGGGCGCAAAAAATTATTGGATCTGCTGAATGAAGGCTCAGCTCGGGATCTGCGCAGCCTGCAGCGCATTGGCCAGAAGAAGGCCCAGCTCATCGTAGGCTGGAGGGAGCTCCATGGTCCCTTTAGTGAGGTGACAACCTAGGAAGACAGGTGCGGTGGGGTGTCCCGGTTCTTTGTCCACCTTCTTATTGTTGCTGTCCCACCAGGTGGAGGACTTGGCACAAGTGGAAGGCATCTCTGGGAAGCAGGTGGAGTCTTTCCTGAAGGTAAGACCACCTTTGCCCTTTTTCTACCGGCCTGCAAGTTGTACCCCCACCCCAGCCCACCTTCAGCAGCTACATTAACGCACTTTCCTCTTCTTTACAGGCGAATCTCTTGAGCTTGGCTGCCAGCCAGCACAGTGGTCCCTCTTGACTACCAGCTCTTGACACTACCTTTTTCTTTTAAAAATTCTTGTATAGTGACATGTTGTGTAAATACAGTTTTTATTCCGTGCTTGAGCCTGATTTTTGAGGATTACAGGGTTGGGGTGAAAGCCCATAACTACCCCGGGGGTCAGGGTCAAGCTATGCGGGACACCCATCTAGGCGCCATCTTTGGGGAAACCCCCAAACTAGGCCAAGATTGTAAATAAACCACTGGAATGGGGAGGGGACGGTGGCCTAGGAGAATCAAAAAGCTGAAGCGAAAGCTTCAGCACTGCGACCGTTAAGCGGGCACGCGCTTCGAGTTAGCCCCGCCCCGGTGTAACTCCCTCGGCGCGCTCCCCATTCTCCCGCTCAGCTACGACGTCCGTGTTATGTGCGCGTGCGCGCGAAATAAATAACGGCCGCTGGCGGAGGGAAGTGGGGGGTGAAATCGTTCAAGTGGGGGAAGAGAAGCCGCCTAGTCTCCCGCGCGCCCACCACCTGCACCATCGCCAGCCAATCAGCAACTGTCTCGAGGGTCTCGCGCTCGGGGCGGCTAGGGCTGCTGGGTGGCTCCCCCGTCCCTCCGCCCTCTAGAGTCCCTCCTGTACCTCCCCCGCCCGCTGGCCCGCGCGCACTCAGCGCTCGCGCCCGCTCCAGCCTCTTGTGTGTCCTCGCGCCCCCCGCCCGCCCTCCGGCGCGCAGTGTGCTCCGCTCCCCCACCCTCCTCCCCCCTCCCTCCTTGCGCGCCTCCTCCCCGGGCCCCCCCTCCCCCACCGCTGCCTCCTCCCGCCCCAGGGTGAGCGTGAGCCACCTCCCTCCTCCCTCCGCCATGGATCCCAGCAACTGGAGCAGCTTCATCTTCCAGGTAACAACCCCCGCCCCCCCCCGCCCCTTCCCCCCACACCCCCTCCTGCCCGCCCTCCCTCCTGTCCCACA
>CM052703.1:70234109-70400222 GCA_028551405.1 Uromys caudimaculatus
CAGGACCTAGTGAACGGAATACGCATGCGCTGCTGCAGTGGCCATCTTTAGTATGGGCCGAAGTTAGTGATTCCTAAGGGCCTAACTGCGCATGCGTAAATCTTCTCTTTCCTCTTCAAGTAGCTTTGACTACCGCGGAGCCTCCGCGCCATTTCTCTGCGCTTGCGTACTGCGACCCTGCGCAGCCTGGGAGGCGGGTTTTAGCTCCAGGTTTGTACTGCTGTTGAGTAGACGCGAACTAGGTTTGCGAGGTCTAAAAAAATTACTTTCATCCAGGTGATGGAGAGGGCGATGTGAAGGCGAGAAAGCAGGCCCTTCCCTTTACAGCTCCGAACGTGTTTCCTGCGGGTCCCTGGGAACGGCAGAATTCTGGATCCGTGGGGTGGGGTCTGTCCTTGCAGGGGGATCTGAGCGCCCCCTCCTGGGGACTGTACTCTGGCCGCAGTCAGCTGTTAGACTGACTGGTTGGCGATTTCCTAGACCCCACTGGATCTCAAGCCTTCTGGGTGAGGCACCCTGGTTTGGCACTCTAGAATCTCTTATATTGCTGGGCTTTTTCTTTAGTACTCTATGTCCCTTGCCCTGGGCCATGGAACCATTGCAGGCAGTACTGCGGCGCCTCTGTCTGAAGAAGGGGAAGTGACTTCCGGCCTCCAGGCTCTGGCGGTGGAGGACACTGGAGGTCCCTCTGTCTCGGCTAGTAAGGCCGAGGAAGAGGGGAAAGGCAGTCAGGAGGAGGCCGGTCGTGAGGGATCCAGGGCTGAGGAGGCACTAGAAGCTCCCAGCGCTGAGAGCGACGAGCATGCGGAGGGAGAATCCGAAGACTGGTGCGTGCCCTGCAGCGATGAGGAGGTGGAGCTGTCGGCCAATGGGCAGTCCTGGATGCCCCCACCCTCCGAAATCCAGCGCCTCTATGAACTGCTGGCTACCCAAGGTACTCTGGAGCTTCAAGCAGAGATCCTACCCCGCCGGCCGCCTACTCCTGAGGCCCAGAGTGAAGAGGAGAGATCAGATGAGGAGCCAGAGGCCAAAGAGGAGGAGGAGGAAAAGTGAGGCCATGCTTTACACATTATTCCTGGGACTACTCTCCTGAGCACAGAAACTGGAGGGAGGGGAGAGCAGGAAAGGATGCGCCAGCGGGCTGGGGTATGCCAGCAGGTGTTTGGGAGAGCTTCTCTCACCCTTCGCTTTCTGTCCACCCTGTTTCAGGCCGTACATGCCTACAGAATTTGACTTTGATGATGAGCCAATGACACCAAAGGACTCACTGATTGACAGAAGACGTACACCAGGTATGAATGAGAGGGAAGAACTGAGGGGAAGTAAAGGGTCTCCTCTAGTTACCCCAGAAGTGGGCTGGTCTGAGGCCTTGGGTGGTTTCCAGAGTCATGTAAGACTAGCTGCAGGAAGGAGCATTCACACAGTGGCAGCATATTTCTGGCTTAGGTCAGTGCTATACTTACCTGTCAGAGACCCACAGACCTTCCCAGAAGTCCGAAGTCTCCTGAACACATCTCTGTAGTACTATGTTCATGCCCAGAGCTGACCTGACATCCCAGTCCATGGGCCTTCCTAGAATTTACTTTCAGAATCATTCCTGAGCTCTCTCCTCGTTGGTCAAGCCAACAGCAAGTTCCATTAGCTCCACTTCTACAGACCCACATTCATGTCATTTCTTTCTTGTGTGACACTTCTCAGTTCTAACTAGTATCTGCAGTTCTGGTCTTAGCAACCAGAATAGTCCTTTTAAGTGAGTCTTGTCTTTTCTCTGCTTGTACTCCTCCAGAGGATTCCATTACAGGGAGAAGGAGCAAGTCCAGGGAGAATTTAAGTTTTCTGTCCTCCACCCCTGCCCCAGTGCACTGTACTCAAAATAAATCTGCCTCCTGCCCCAGGACCTTTGCACTTGATGGCTATGTCCCCCCAGCCATCGCATTACAGGTATCTTAGCCTAATATCAGCCATCCTATGTGTGGCCCAAACCTAAACATTAGCTCCTCTGTGCTCCTGAGGCCTAAAAAGGATATATTTAACAAGATCTCTACGTGTGGGGGCTTGGGGATGCTCTCTGTCTCAATGCTGTCACATTTCCTACCTTCTTAGGAAGCTCAGCCCGGAGCCAGAAACGGGAGGCGCGTCTGGATAAGGTCCTCTCAGACATGAAGCGACATAAGAAACTAGAGGAACAGATCCTTCGGACAGGGAGAGACTTCTTCAGCTTAGACTCAGAGGGCCCCAGCCCTGCCAGCCCTCCACTCAGATCCTCAGGAAATAGTCTTTTTCCCAGGCAGCGGAAGTACTGACTGTTGCTACTCCAGCCTACAGGTGCAGACTGTTTTGTGCTGGGCATGGTCGGCCTTTCCAACCCAGGCTCTGGGAAACTTGTAACAGAAAAAGCCTCAAGCTCCCAGCACAGTGGCTTTCAGGAGAGAGTGTGTGTGTTCTGTTTAGTGTCTGTTTGCAGTTGTGAGCTGGAGTCTAATAAAAGATGCTGGATGATCTTAGAGGAAAGACTGCAGCTCAACCCAAGCACACGTTCTCACTTGGTCAGAGGCAGAACTGTATTCCTCCACACTGTAATATTGAAGCCAGATGAGGCAGAGGCGCAGCCAGCCATCCTCTCCCTCCCTCCCCCCAACTACTGGGTCCTCTGATTTCCTGGTCCAACCCAGCCAGTTAGCACTGAGGCAGTAATTGCCTATGGACCTAGCTGCAGTGTCTTCAGTGCAGCCTGGAGGAGAAAAAGATCCAGTTGCAGGGCCCTTTAAATATGAAAGCTCCGCCCCTGCCTGCCCAACCCTTTAGGGAAGTCATTCCCCAGTGTTGGTGAAGGAAATTCCTGACCTGTGGCCTGCAGCAGCCAGCTACCCTGCTAAATGTGAGTACAGATCGCGACCCTGACTGGACCCCCAACTCAAATGAAGGAATAGGTGTCTATCCCTCAGGCTCTCTCTAGTCTTCCTGCTTTCCAGACGGTTCTTCTGAGGCAGTGACACCTCAGCCACAAGTTACAGGAAGGAGGGCGTTGGCTGCTCCACTGTGAGGTTTCACTTTCTAAGAGTTTCAGGGTTTGAAAGCACCCTGTTAATGTCCTCAGCCCCCCAAAACCTCAGGCCTCCCTGACATCAGGGTTCCTCTCACAGGAGATTGGAGGTGAGGAGGTACTTTTGTTAGGCCCACTCCCTATTCAGGAGCCGGAAGCAGGAGGGTGCCTTGAGTCCAGAAGTCCTGAGCCAACTTAGGCTCATAGCGGGAGAGACCCCATCATTTTCCTCCTGTTTGGTTGGTTGACTTTAGGTTTTATTTTGGTTGGTTGTTGTTGAAAAAGGGTCCTCATGTTTCCTAAGTGGTCTTGAACTCTCCGGGTAGCCCAGGATGACCTTGAACATCTGACCACCTTGCCTTCACCTCCCGAGTGAGTGCTTACATAGATTTTTGTCATCACTGTCAGTTTTATTCAGTGCTGGGGCTCGAGCCTAGGGTTTCATGCATTTTGGGCAAGGACTCTACACACTGATGGATGAAGTGTGACTCGGTGGCACAGCATACCTACATGTCCAAAGGTCTCTAACACACTTAAAAAAAAAAGAAAGAAATGGGGAACCTTGCCTAATACAGTTCCCACCTCTAATCCCAGCACTTGGGCAACTGAAGCAGGAGGGTCTCCAGAGGCTTGAGGCCAGGCTGAGATACAGTTCCACCACAGCCTAAGCTACCATGGAAGACCCTGTCGCAAATAACAGAAACTAACTGAGCATAGTTACAGCTTCCATTCAGACTCCATCGTTGGCTTTACTCCTCTGCCATCACTTCCCCGAGGACCCAGGCTCTGCCTTCTCTTGAGTGACAGGCATATGTGACTTCACCTCCTTGATTCCCTTCTCTGCCAGTCATGGAGGCTTTTTCCTGATGCCCTGTGTGGGGCTGTGCCAACCATGGGCCTTGGCTATGGTTAACAGGACGATCTTTAGTGTATCTTGGCTTCCCTAAGGTGCAGAGTTTAATAAGAACTGGTAAAGCTTTAGCGGAGGGGCAGGCGAACAGAAGGAAGCTCAACTGGACAGCCGGCCTGAGGTTCTGGGGACTTGGGATCTGTCACTGGAGCCCAGCTCTAGTAGACAGTGGTTGACAAAGCTGTTCCTTATGTCCTTCCTGCCTGTGGATCCCTGCGACATGGAAGAGAGGCTGGCCATCACAGGTGTGCTTTCCCAGAAACTATGTACTTACACCTTTGGCACTTAGGCTATCCGCCCCGCCCTGAGGTGGGGTAGTGGGCAGGACAGCTACCATCTTTGAGATCTTAGGTGCTGGGTGCTTAGGCCTGCTGTGGTATACCATACTCTTCTCATGTAGCAGAGGCTGTTTACTCACTCGGGTTATAGAAAATGTTCACCTTTGAAAGGCCATTGCTGCCATTTCCTGGATAGCAACAACCCCATCCAGATCTCCTATGTCCCCTTCAGTGAGACTGACTACCTGGAGCTGACAGGGCATACTGTCTGGAGTAATGCCGGGGAAGCCTGGCCAACCATCCAGAGCTGTATGACTGGGCTAGCCTCCGACCTCAAAGGCTAGAATGGGTCGGTTAAAAGCATTTGACATGGGTTCTCCCTGAAATCCTTGATTCTATGAATCCCAAGTAAGGCCTGGAAGTGTGAATAGGATTAAAGGTTAGCCAGAAACTAGGTGTGGGGGCATGAGGATTGTTTTATCCCCAGAGTTCCAGGCCAGCCTAGACAACACAATAAGACTCCTCCTAACACAGACTGGAGAGATGGTTCAGTGGTTAAGAGCACTGACTACCCTTCCAGAGGTCCTGAGTTTAATTCCCAGCAACCACATGGTGGCTCACAACCATCTGTAATGGATCCGATGTCCTCTTCTGGTGTGTCTGAAAAGAGCAACAGTGTACTCACATACATAAAATAAATAAATCTTTAAAAAAAAAAAAAAAAAAGAAAGGAAAAAAAACACAAAGCAAACATTGGAGAAATATCTCGCTGACATGGGTTCCCAGTATCTGGCCTCTGTGTGTACCTGCACACATGTACAGACACAGAGACCCACCTAAAGAAAAGGGGTTTTTTTTGTTTTGTTTTTTAAATCCAGTCAAGTCTCGTTTAAGAGAGAAAACTCTAATCAGGGTTCTGAACATCCCCCAAGTCAACTGATTCTAGTCTGCACACTATTCACTTTGATAGCTGACATTCATTTGTAACATGTTGGGGGGCAGAGCCACGTGGTACATGGTGAGGCTACCAAGCTGTCCCCCTACTACAAAGTGGCCTAGTTGGGCCACAGTTCTGGTTAAGGTTTTCTTTTTTTCCAGAGTCTCAGTCTAGCCTTCCCCTAGCCTTGCATGCCTGTGTTACAGTAGCACAACCTGGGCCACCACTCCAGCCATAGATTGGTTAAGATTTTTCTTGAGAGGGGCTTGTGAGATTGCCACCAAGCCTCATGATGGCCTGAGTTCAAGCCCCAGAACCAACACGGTGGAAGGTGCAATCAGGGAAGAGCTCCATTGAGGGCAGGCCCTGCTTATACTGAATGGGGACGGTTCCTTAAATCCAAAGTGGGCAGCCGTCCTGTGGCTGGGCCGGCTCACCACCTTCCCCCTCACTCTCTGTCCTGCCCGGATCAAGGGAGCAGAGCTGGGGACAAAGGAGCTACTTGAAGCTAGGCTGGGGAGAGAAAGGTTCTTATCAGAGAAGGCAGGAGAATGACCTGTGGCAGTGTTAATGGTTAAAGGAGGAGGTGCAGGAGTGGTGGCCAGTGATGGCTTCAGGGTGAAGTGGAGCAACTGGAGCAGTTATCCACAGGAGACAGGCTGTTCAAAGTGGGACGCAGTCACAGGTGGGGGGAGGCTGGAGTGGACTTGCCACTGAGTTGATGTTCTTCAAATAAGGATTTGAGGCCATTCACTTCACTCAGCTTCGCTGTGAGTTCAGAGCTACCCTGGGCCCACCAGAGAAAGAGAAAAGGTCTCTGCACTCCAGATGCAATCAGATTTGTTGAGCTTGGACTGCTTGAGATGGACCCTCCCCTCCCTAAACCAGTAGCTTTAGGTCGTTTACCTTGCAACTTTTTCAGTCCAGCAGAGGAGGTTTGGTTGCTAGGAGTGATTCGGAGCAATGACAAGGTTGCAATGACAGAACCGTAACAAGACTAACGTTTCCTGTTGAGGTTGGTTTTTGTTTTGTTTTGTTTTTTAGGCAGGGTTTCCCTATCCAGAAACTCTGTAGACCAGGCTGGCCTCGAATTTGGAGATTCACCTGGCTCTGTTGAGGTTCTGAGACAGAGTCTCAAACTGTAGCCTCAGCTAGCTAGAAACTTGCTCCACAGCTCAGTCCTTCAAGCTGCAGTTCCTTCCTACCTCCTAAGTGCTAGGATTACAAGGTGTGAATCACTAGATCCAGCTTCCCCCCAACACACACACACCCCAACATCTCTCTGTGTAACTCAGGCTAGCCTGGGCTAGTGCTGTCTCTGTCACCTCCAGAGTGGCTTGTAGCAGGTCTTTGCTTTGTGGGTTCTTTTTCCCACCCTTTGTCCTCCCTCCACCCCATTTCACCCCCTACCACTAGATAGGAGAAGAAAAAGGAGAGAGGAGAGAGAGATCCCTGAATCGAACTTTTGTTTCTTTTACGAGCATGACTACTAACAAACCAAAACCAACCAAATGAAACCAACAACCACCCACACCTATTGGGATGCTAGCATTTATGTACCCTCTGAAAACTTCCCAGAATTCCAGATGTCACACAGTGACAGAAACTATCTGTAGCTGGCAAAACCATGCCTCTGTTAGAGCATGAGACAAATCATAGTCAGCTGCTGTGGACAGTCAGAAGCAGCCTCATATGCCCACACCCGGGATTAAAACAAAAATGCTATCTTATAATATTTCTGTATTTTTAAAGAAACCACAATTCCAGAATTCTTACTGCAGTGGCTCTCAGTCTTTGAGTCCTTGTGAGAACTTAAAAAAAAAAAAAAAAAAAAAAAAAAAATCAGTGCTCAGACCTATCCTCTACCCAAAACGCCCAAATCTCCGGAGATACATGACTTTAAGAATCTGCAGGGGAGATGGTGTGGCAACAAAGAGCTGGTCCTGCAGCTCCCTGCACTCAATGAGCATATCCACACACAGACACATAATTAAAAGAATAGAAGAATAAACTGGGCAGTGGTACCACTTGCCCTTAATTCCAGCACTCCAGAGGCAGAAGCCGGCAGATCTCTGTGAATTCGAGGCCAGCCAGCCTGGTCTACAGGGTGAGTTCCAGGACAGCCAGGGATACACAGTGAAAGCCTGTCTTAGAAAAGCAGAAAACGAAAACAAAACAAACAAAAAAGAATAAATAAAAGAATCTCAACACTTGGGAGGCAAAAGCAGGTGGATCTCTAAGTTCGAGGCTAGCCTGATCTACATAGCAAGTTCCAGGACAGCCAGAGCTATATAGAGACTGTCTCAAAACATCATCATCATCATAATTCCTTACAAACAAAACAAAAAACCTCACTGCAGACCAGGAGCACAGTGTGGTCACTTTAAACAGGCATTGGCTAGTTAGATTTACTATGCTAGCCATTTGAAAGCTATTCTGAAAATCTCTGAAATGTGAAGATTTATGGCTCATTAATTTTGGCTGATACATCGGTATTGCCTTTGAGTTGCCAGAAAAGAAACGAAGCCAAGCATGGTGACCCATGCTAATATTCTCAGTACTCAGGAAATTGAGGCAGGAGGCTTGCTTTGAGTTCAAGGCCTTCATGGACTTCATAGTAGTAATCCACTATCCAGGGTTATATAGCAAGATCCTATCTGGAAAAGAGAAAAGGAAAAAAAACAGACATAGCAGTTCACTCTATAATCCCCGGATTCGGGAGACTTAAGGCAGAAAGATTGCCATGCAAGGCCAGCCTGGGCTACAGCGTAAGATGTTCGCTGTCTCAAAAAAAGACTGGGATTACAAGCCTGTCCTTGTTTTGTGTTGTGTCCTGGAGAGCAGTCTGCCACACTCACCCCGGCCCACACCCTCTCTTTGCACAGCAGGCTGAACCCAGCTTCTGCTGCCACTTTCAGCCTTGTGAGCAGGCCAGACTAGACGTGTGCCCAAGAGCTGGCAGGGAGCAGAGCTCAGCACAAAGCAGAAAGGAGAGGTGCAGCCGGCAAGAGTTGGGGCCAGACTGAGACATCCATAGGTCTTTTACCACTGACTTATTTATTTATGTTGAGACAAACTCTCATTACATAGCCCTACTTAGCCTGTAACTATGTAGACCAGGCTCACAGAGACCTTCCCTCTTCTGTCTCCCAAATATTGAGATTAAAGGCAGGTGCTACCACACCTGGCATGCCATGTCTTTTGAGGGCCTTGACGAAACAAATAAAAACTTGAAACTGTACACATCATCTAGTAAGCTGCCAGAGTGTGATACTTGTCACAAATGTAAGTGTCAGGGCCATAAGGGCATACATTCCCTGCCCCAGGGGAATCTGACTGGTAGTCTTAGTGGAAGGGGAGCTGTGGGGTGTGGTAGGGGAGTGGACAGGGAAGTGAAGTGGGACCCTTGTACTGAAGCAAGGGCCTGGCCTCAGAACAAGGGCAGAACCCAGCCTGATTAGCTTTGAGGAAGGCTCTTGCTGAGTCACTGAGCTGGGAGAGGCTCTCAGGCCCCCTGACTGTTCCCAGCTGGGGTGACAGATGGTGGAGAGGCCTCAGTCTTGGAGAGTAGAGCCAATAGAGGCTGTGCCTGGAGCCTACTGCCACCTCAGAGGACCTTCTATAGTTCCCTTCTTCCGGGTGGGGCCTCCAAACCCTGCTGGCATCACAGGCCCTTCTTCTTGGCCCATCTGGTTTCCTGGCCTGGCTTCTCCCTTGCAACGAACCTGCATTGGAGCCCCTGGAGAGATGCTGTATCCAACTGTGGGAAGCCTCTGCAGGCTTACCTCCTTCCTGACCAGTAGACAAGTGAGGATTAAGCCCTAATGCCAGATGAGGAAGGAGGCCCTGACCACACCCCTCTGTGGGTTAGGAAAATTGGGCCTTGGGCCCTGTCTATTCTCAGTAGTAAACACTACTGGTAAAGAGCCAGGCTTGGCTCTGGGTGCTTTCTGTACAAACATGTCATCACAGTGTTGGGAAAAGACTATTAGTCATCCCAGTTTCGTAACTGAGGAGGCAGATAAAAGAGAGGACTTGTCTAAGGTCATCTATCCAAAAAGAGTCAGGAGTTCAATGGTGGTGGTGGTGGTGGTGGTGGTGGTGGTGGTGGTGGTGGTGGTGGTGGTGGTGGTGCACAACTTTAAATCCCAGCACTCAAGAGGCAGAGGCAGACAGGCAGACAGATTTCTGAGTTCGAGGCCAGCCTGCTCTACATAGCCAGTTCCAGGACAGCCAGAGTTACACAGAAAACAAAACAAAATGAAAACAAAAAAGAGTTAGGGCCTCGGTTTAAGTGGCTCCAATCTTAGAGTCTTGAATGTTGCTCTCCTGGAACAGGGTTGCATTTCATGTCCTGGAGCAACTGGGATAGAGGCAAGGCTGAGAGCCAGCCAGATAAGCAGTGACTCAGAGGACTCAGAACAGAGGATCAGCTGGGGGGGAGGGGGTAATAGGTAAGGGGGCATGGGACGGGACTGGAGGACCGAGCCTGGAAAAGCTACCCTCCTGAGAATCAGGGAACTCAGCCTCATGTGAAAAGGGAACTCAGGAAAGCATGTAGGTCTGATCACAGCTGCGGGGTTAAAGAAAGAGGCAGTGTGTTCCCTGCCTTACATGTTTCCCAACCAAATCCCCACAAGAGCAACTTCAGGCTGGACCCTGATGCAGCAGGTCACACTGTACCCACCAGTTATCAGGAAACACTTGAATGCCGGTCCTCAGCTTTCTCCTGATTCAGTGTGAACCCCAAGCCCACATCAATTAAACCTAATCTAGAAAATCCCCTTAGAGACATGCCCTGAGGATCGTCCCCTGGTTGATTCTAAACACTGTCAGGTTGGCAGTGCTTAGCCATCCCAAGCAAAATCTCCTCCCTTTAACAAGAGAAGCATATCAGAAAAGCACGGGGCCAGGGAAATAACTTAGCTGGTAAAATGCTTGTCATTCAAGTGAGACCCGAGTTCAGTCCCTCAGCACCTTAAAAAAAAAAAAAAAGCTAGGGTCTGGAGAGACGCTCAGTTTCAGCTGCTGTTCCTCCAGAGTTCCCGGGCTCAGTTCTCAGCATGGAAGCTCACAATTGTCTGTAGTTCCAGAGCTGGCACTTACACACAGACATACATGCAGGCAAAACACCAATGCGTATAAAAAATAAAAGTACATAAATCCTTAAAAAAAAAAAATCTAAGCTGTGATTTTAGCCCCACTGGGGATATGAAGACAGACAAATCCCTGGATCTTGCTGGCCGGCCAGCCTACGGGAGTTGGCCATCCACAGGTCCTACTGAGAGGTTTTGTTTGTTTGTTTGGTGGGGGGGGGGGCTTGTCTAAAAATAACCAAGATGGGACTGGAGACATGGGGTAAAGGTGTTTGCTGCTAAGCCTAACAAACTGAGTTTGGGCCCTGGGATCCACATGGTGGAAGGGGAGAACTGACTCTGCTTCCAAAGCCGACCCGTGACTTCCACAGTCACACTGGGGCACACATACCCACTTAATAAAAATTTAACAAATTAAAAAAAAAAAAAAATGGTCGTAGCACATGCCCAGCAGAGGCTGCTGACTTCTGATTCAAGGACAGCCAGAGCTACACAGAGAAACCCTATCTTGAAAAACCAAGAAAAGAAAAAAAAAGTAAGTATCACCTGAAGATAAAAGCCCAAGGTTGACATGTAGCCTCCTTCTGCACCTGTACATACACCCCAAACAACAGGCAACAACCTTTCCTTCCGTTTTTGCTTTTGTTTTCTTTTGTCTTGAGATGGAGTCTCTTGTCTGGCCTCAAGCTTGTGGTGTAATTAAGGATGACTTTAGATACTCCCCTCGTAACTCCTGAGTGCTGGGATGGCAGGTGGGAGCCACTGTGCCAGTTTACGTGGTGCTGGATTTGAACCCAGGGCTTCATGCATGACAGGCAAGAGCACTCTATCAGCTGAGCCTCATCCCTGGTCCAACCCAAGCCTTCTGAATCCATGTCCCTAATTAATGTTACAGAAAGAAAGGACCGGCTGGGGATGTAGCTCGGTGCTACAAAGAGAGTTTGTCTAGCATTTGTGAAGTATACTCCTCAATTCTGTCAGAACAATCAATAATAGTAACAACAATAATAAAATTTTTTCAAGGGGCTGGAGAGATGGCTCAGCGGTTAAGGGCACTGACTGCTTTTCCAGAGGTCCTGATTCAATTCCCAGCAACCACCTGGTGGCTCACAACCATCTGTAATGAGATCCAGTGCCCTCTTCTGGTGTGTCTGAAGACAGCAACAGTGTACTCGCATACATAAAATAAATAAATAAATAAATAAATAAATAAATAAATAAATAAATAAATATTTTTTCTCTTTCTAAATAAATCTTAAAAAAAAATTTTTTTTTTTAAATAAAGCTTCAGGCTTTGGCTCAGGGGTCTAGTCCTGAGTGTCACATCGAGTGACTCTGAATGGCTCACAGTCTTTATCTGAGCTATTTAAGGCTATAATATCCACAATGGCAAAATGGATCAAAAAGCCACAATGGCCTATTTGAATTAAAATTTAAGTGGTTTTCCCCCATGTGGGGGCTATGCCTAGGACCTAGTGTTGTACTGGTGAGCCACACTGCTAATCCCTGAAATTAAATGTAAATGTTTTTCCCAGGGATGTGTCTTAATTTGTTTTCTATTGCTGTGATAAACTGTGATGAAGAAACAGAACTTGGGGAGGAAAGGCTTGATTGCATCTCACAGGTCAGATGCCATCATCCAGGAAGTCAGGGCAGGCACTGAAGTAGCAGGGAGTGAAGGAGTGCTGCTTCCTGACTTGCTCCCGCTGACTTGCTTAGCCCACTTTCTTAACTACCCAGGACCACCTATTGGGGGTGGGGGAGTTCAGTCCTAATGGTCTCTGGGCCCTTCTTTGCTAATTAGCAATCAAGAAAATGGTCTTCAGGAAGTCTGATGGAGGTGTGGTCTCAACTGCAGCCTTCTTTGTTGTTGAAGTATTGAATTCCAGTCTGTGGTTTCTACCCTGCCTTTAACCTGTTAGTTGCTGGATAAAAGACACCCACAGCCTATTTACAATAAGCCTTAATCAGCACTAGAACTGGGCAGATATCTGCCTTCTATGTTATTAAAATCTTTTTCCTATCGATAACCCTGAGTTATTACTTACTATGTTTCCTCTGGGCTGCTCTTAATTCCACTTGGCATTTTGTTTTTTGGACTCCTGACTCTTGGCATCATCTTCCTTCTCCTTCACCTTCTTCTCCCCCTTTCTCGTGGTCTCCCCAAGAACACCAAGCACTACCTATCTCAATTCTGCCCAGGTATAGGCTGTAGGCATCTTACCAATCAGAAATAACTTGGGGGCAAGGTCACATATCGTCTTGTCTTTGGGCAACCAGGTCTTGGGGACTTACACTTAGCATTACACTTGAATTTAGCTTGTGTTGACAAGAATCTACTCAGGACAGGATGTAGTGTAGCTCAGTGCACTTGCCCAGCACGTGCAAGGAAGGCCCTAGGTTAGATTCTCTTTCTGGATTTTATTTATTTATTTTATGTCTATGAGTGCTCTATCTGCATGTACACCTGCATGCCAGAAGAGGGCGTCAGACCCCATTACAGGTGGTTGTGAGCCACCATGTGGTTGCTGGGAATTGAACTCAGGACCTCTGGAAGAGCAGCCAGTGTTCTTAACCACTGAGCCACCTCTCCAGCCCACTAGCTTACATTATCAACACTGCCAAAATAAAAATGCTTTGCCCAAGTATGGTGGCACATGCCTGTAACTCCCACACTCAGGAGACCGAAGTGAGAACATGGAGAGTTTAAAAACCAGTCTGGGCTACATAACAAGAGTCTGTACAAAACAAAGAAATGAAAAAGTAACGTTTATTTTCTCAGACCCATCAATACACATCCCAAATGTTCAGTAGAAGCACATGTGGCTAGTCCGGCAGCAGAAGATATGGAATATGTCCAGGTGTGGGGGAGAGGGCTTAGCAGTTAAGAGCACTTGCTGCTTTTGCAGGGACAGGAGTTTGTTCCCAGCACTCATAACAGGCAGTCCCCAACTGTCTGTGTCTCTAGTTCCAGGAAATTCAAAGCTTTCTTCTGGCCTCTGCAGGCCCTTTGTGTGTGCGCACTCGCGCGCACACACACACACACACACACACACACACACACACACACACACACGCTGAAGGGAGGGAGGGAGGCAAGCCTCTGCATTGCCTAGAAGACTTGATTGCCTTTTTCCGACTCAAATAGACATGCCCAAAGTCCAAGAGGGGCTGGGTATATGGATGGGCAGTGCCAAGTGTGTGTCACATTCACAAACAAGCACAGGCAGCAGAGGGGTGCTGACAGAAATCTGAATACAGCCAGGCTTTCATGACTGAATAAAAAGCTGTTTGACTCTGGAAAAGTCAGTAACCTTCCGCAGAACTGTGGCTGCCCAGCGTGTGTGGGACAAGGCCACATAGGTATGTCCCAGGGTGATCTGCTCGCTCAGCTTGGCCTAGCTGCCTGCTGCACCTTAGGAAACGGGAACCTTTGATCCACAGGTGTGTGGAGGGAGTGGACAGGGGTGAGGGAAAGGTGGTAGTACCTCTGGCTGCTGTGGGTAAACTGGAGCAAGCAGTTCTTCGAAGAGGTGAGGTCTGCGGTGGGGATAAGAAAAGGAGAAGGGGGCTGGAGAGGTGGCTCAGCAGTTGAGAGCACTGACTGCTCTTCCAGAGGTCCTGAGTTCAATTCCCAGCAACCACATGGTGGCTCACAACCATCTGTAGTGGGAATCTGATACACTCTTCAGGAGTGTCTGAAGACAGCTGCAGTGTACTCATACACAGAATAAATAAAATAAATCTTTAAAAAAGGAAAGAAAGAAAGAAAAGAAGCAGGTATGGCAGAGCTTGCTTTTCATTCCAACTGACTGAGGCAGGAAGACCAGGAACTCAGAGTCAGCCAGGGCTATGGAGCTAGACTTGTCTCAGAAGTAGGGGCGGGGCAGGAAGAGGGTATAGGAGAAGGAAGAGGAGGAAGAGGAAGAGCAGGAAGAAGAGCCCTGAGAGATAGCTCAGATGTAAAGAGAGCTTGCAGGGACCCAAGTTTGAGTCCCAGCACCCACACTGGGTGGCTCAGTCACCTCTACGTCTAGCCCCAGGGGTTCTGACACTTTCTTCTGACCCCTGCAGGGCCCCAGGTACACACAAAGTGTACATACATGCAGGCAAAACATTCATACATATAAAATAAGTTACCTATGTAATTAATTACATTTTATTTATATACTATATATTATATGTGTATGTATGTATGTATGTATGTATGTATGTATGTATGTATGTGTATGTATGTATTAAAGAAGAAGAAGCACTCATTCCTCCTGCAGAGGACCCAAGTTCAGTTCCCAGCACCATATGGTGGCCCACAACTGCCACTAACTCTACTTCCAGGGGATCTGGTCTCTGAAGGCTCCTGCATGCAAGCACACAGTACACATAAACTTATGCAAGCAAATACACATGACATGAAATAAAATATTTTATGTTTTAAAAAGCAGAGGAGGTGGGGATAGGAACAGGAAGGGGACGACCAGGGGCGCTGGGAAGGGGAGGCCATCTTTGGACTACTCTGCCTGGTCCCAAATGCCCTGTTTAATCTTTTGTCTTCCCCACCTGTCCTTTTCTGTGCTGCAATCAGGTTAGGCCGGGGCTTGGGATTCACCATGGCAACTGAAGAGGCCATCATCCGCATCCCCCCATACCACTACATCCATGTGCTGGACCAGAACAGCAATGTGTCCCGTGTGGAGGTTGGACCAAAGACCTACATCCGGCAGGACAATGAGAGGTTGGTGTAGAGCTGTCCCAGCTGAGGACAGCCTGGCTGGCAGGAGTGACCCTCATCTGGCTGGGAGGTTTCTTTTGCTTTTACTGCCTCCTTTGAATGTCATCCTGGTTCCTCACACCCCTTCTTACCTTACAACAGGGTACTATTTGCCCCAGTTCGAATGGTGACAGTCCCCCCACGCCACTACTGCATAGTGGCCAACCCTGTGTCCCGGGACGCCCAGAGTTCTGTGTTATTTGACATCACAGGACAAGTCCGGCTCCGGCATGCTGACCAGGAGATCCGACTAGCCCAGGACCCCTTCCCCCTGTACCCAGGGGAGGTGCTGGAAAAGGTACTTTGCTTTCTCCCCTTGAACTGAACTCTGCCTGCTCCTGCAGCCTCAGGGCTGCCCCCTGCGTTTTAATGGGAAAACAAAGCTCCCCTGGGAAGGGCTGAGGAGGTAGGTATGGATTCTCACCAAGGGCAAAGGTGACTCACAGTCCCTCCATTCTAACTCCCCTGCTCTACCCACATACCTCAGACACACTAGCCTCGGCTCACAATATCCATGCCTAGATACCCGGGAATGTTGCAGTGGGGGCATGGACCACCATCATAGCCACACTCTCATCCACGCTGCCCTTAGGCTCAAGCTCCCAAGCAAGGGAGTCTACTGAGTTTGTCTTTTTAAAATAGTTCTAACTTTACTTGCTATTTTATGCTTTTAAAGTGACTTTATCCACTGGCCAGTGCCTTTTGTGCTAGTTACATTTTATTTCCTTATTTAATGGGGACGGGGACAGGGCATGTGTGAATACTACGGATGCATGTGGAGGTCAGAGGACAGCTTGCAGGAGTCAGTACTCTCCTTCCACCATGTGGGTCCTGGGGTTGAACACAGGTCACCAGGCTTGGCAGCAAGTGTCAGCACCACTGAGCAGTCTTGCCAGTTCTCTTTTAAATCCCCTCCCCTTTTTTTTTCAGTGCTTAGGATACTCAGTTCATGGTGTATGCTAGGCAAGTGCTCTGTAGCCATAAGCCCTAATCAGTGTTTCTTGCTCTTGAGTGTCTAATAAATACCATGACTCTGGGGGTGCATAGAGAGGCACACAGCGGGGAGAGGGACAATAGAAATAACCAGGAGTCAGTGAGAAGTATTTCCTGCATGAGCCTGAGAACCTGAGATCAGTGCCCCAAGCCCATGCCCATGGTGAGAAGAGAGAACCAACTCCCGAACGTTGTCCTCAGACTTCCAAACCTGCATGGTAATTCATGCATATCTACATACATGCACATGAATAAATAAATTAAAGATTGTGATGAAACTATAAATAATGAGGAACGACAGCAATCCTAAAAAGAATCTGAGTGAAGCCAGGCATGGTAGCACAAACCTTCAATCCCAGCACTCAGGAAGCAGAGGCCGGCAGAGTTCAAGGACAGCCTGGTCTACAGAGTGAGTTTCAGGACAACCCAGGACTAGGAAACTCTGTCTAGAAAAAAAAGAGAGAATGGATCTGAGTGGGGAATCTCAAAATTATCTATACCCTGTCTTACCTCAGACTAGCTTCGTCGCACTCTGGGTGAGGAGGGCTGAGGGAAGGAGGACAGAGCTTTAGATATACAGACCTTCAGATCTGGTGCCTATAGAGCACATAACCCTGGCTCACCTAAAACTCTATGTAAGCCACACTGGCTTTGATCTTGTGGCAGTTCTCATGCCTGAGGCTCCCAAGTTTGTTCGTTTTGGTTTGGTTTTTGTTTCTGTAGCCTTTTACTAATGGCCCTGGAAATCTATTTTCTAGCTGTCCATGGCTTTCTTTCTCCTGTTGGCTCTTCCCTAGAAACCTGCACATGACAGCTTCTAAGTTAGTCCACAAAGCCCTCTGACCCCAGACCCCACCTCCACTAAACTTCCTTTGGCAAAGCCCTAAGAGAAGCCAGGTGTGGTGGTGCCTGCCTGTCATCCCAGTGTTTGGGAGGCTGAGGCAGGAGAATCTTGAATTCTGGGCCAGCCTGGTGTGTGTGTGTATGTGTGTAGGTTACATATGTATGTACATATATACATACATTGTGTCTATTGTGTCTCTGCTGCTTTCACACCCTGTCCTGAGCTCCTGTGTACCTCATTTTCCTATATCTGTGACTACTCAAGACATTCAGCCCTGGCCCTCAGCTGTGAGCTGACTCGTAGCACTTCTGGCTGCAGCGGGGAGCCCTCTCCTAGAATGGCCTTGTTTTAGACACCTGAACCCAGGGACTTCCTACCCAGTAGCTCTGTTCTTCCTTATTTTCAGTATTGATTTGAGATACCACCAGGCAAACGAGTGCCTAAACTAGACAAACAGAAGAAACAGTGGGGGCAGCCAGTTGTCACTGTTATCCTAGTCTCTTCGACAGGGAGCATGCCAGGGAGGCACTGTGGCTCTGTGATGCAGCAGACAGGAAGTGACAGTGAGGCGTATGACATGTGCCTTAGAGACCAGAGGCAGGAAGATGGTGATCTTGACGCAAGTCTAGGTTAGACAGAAGCTGATAGGGGAATCTGTTTTCTCCATCCCAGTGTGAGGCCAGGAGATAAAGTGGGTGCCCACCTTCTACAGCCCAGACCAGTCTGTCACGGGGAACATGGGCATCACTTGGGCTCATGTCCTGACTGGATTCTTTGACAGCTTTGTAGGCTAGTTCAACTCACACCTGTCTGCTCATCTCTCTTTCCTGCCTCGTTTAGAATATTTTCAGAAACCAAATCTAGTCATAGTTGTAAAGGAATTTTTATAAACTTCTAGGTTCATCTGCTTTTGTAAAGCAGGGAAGGAACCGTGTGAGCACAGGCGACACTGATAGCAAAGCTACAAGATTAAAACCTGCTTTGTATACCCTCTATACCATCCTCCTTTCTCCTTTTGTTTTTTTGGGACACGGTCACATGTAGCCCAGGCTGACCTAGAGCTTGCTGTGTGATTGACTCCTGCTTTGCTTGTCAGCATGTCTCAGGTGCTGTGATTATAGGCATGTACCACCCCTGCTCAGCTGTGTGTTTGTATTTCAAATCCTTTCAAGTTCAGTGGCTCTCAGCCTTCCTAACGCTGCCACCTCAGGTTGATGACCCCCCGAACCATAAAACTATCTCAATGCACTTCATAACTGTAATTTTGCTACTGTTTTGAATCTTAATATAAATTTCTGAGACGTAACCCCCAGAGGGGTCACGACCCACAGGTTGAGAACCGCTGTTCTAGCACATCAGTGTGAACCAGGTCCTGCAATTGTTCAGCTGCCCAAATGTCCCTCCCTGTCTCTCACTGGGCCCCTCCTCGACAGACAGAGGAGAGTGTTCTTGGCTCATCAGCAGTGACACCCTCATGGGTTCTTCAGACCCAGTGGCCCTGGGCCCACTCCTACCTTGTATATTACACTAGGATTTTAATGGAGGTACCCAAAAATGGCTGGGTGTATGACTCAGTGGGAGAGCACTTGCTCAGCATTCACAAGGCCCTGATCTATCCACAGCAGTGAGGATTTCCCAGAGACTGTTGCTAGGGTTCTGATCTCCAAGTATCCGGTTTGAACCCAGGATCACAGCTTGAACACTCGTGACCCATCTTTCCCTGCAGGACATCACCCCGCTGCAGGTGGTTCTACCCAACACTGCCCTGCATCTCAAGGCATTGCTGGACTTTGAGGATAAGAATGGAGACAAGTTCATGGCAGGAGACGAGTGGTTGTTTGAGGGACCTGGTGAGTTATGTCTCCATCTCCTGGTGTTTGTCTGGGCCAGGGCTTCCTGCCTCTCTCCCAGACCCTGACATCTTTGATGGTGAGCATCGGCTTCTTCTTCCTTCCCCAGGCACCTACATCCCACAGAAGGAGGTAGAAGTCGTGGAGATCATTCAGGCCACAGTCATCAAACAGAACCAAGCACTGCGGCTCAGGGCCCGCAAGGAATGCTTTGACAGGGATGGCAAGGAGCGAGTGACAGGTGGGGTCAACTGGGGCACTGTGGTGGGTGGGTAGGCAGGAAAGAGGAAGGGTCCTCCCTGCAGGGGAAACAAGAGGAACCGAGTGAAGGCAGAGGTGGGTTCTCCCCTGACGGGCGTGGAGGGGGGGTTGTTTTGCTTGAGACAGGGTTTCTCTGTGTAGATAAGGCTAGCCTGGATCTCAGAGATTACCTGCTTCTGCCTCCCAAGAGCTGGGATTAAAGGTGTGTACCAGCACTGCCCAGCCTGTGCCTGTCTTTCATTGTTTTTGTTGTTGTTTTAAAGATTTTAATATATATATATATATATATATATATATATATATATATATATATATATATATATCATTACCTTATTTTTATGTGTATGAGTGCTTTGTCTGTATGTATGTCTGTATGCACCACTTTTGTGTCTGGTGCCTATGGAAGCCAGAAGAGGGTGTCAGATCCCCTGGAACTGGAGTTATAGACAGTTGTGAGCCACTATGTGGGTGCTGGGAATTGAACCCAGGTCCTCTGGAAGAGCGGCCAGTGTTTATAACCACTGACCCATCTTCCCAGGTCTGTTCCTTTTGAGACAGTGTCTCATGTAGTTCTTTTTGTTTTTTGTTGTTATTTTTTTTGTTTTGGTTTTTCGAGACAGGGTTTCTCTGTGCAGCCCTGGCTGTCCTGGAACTCACCCTGTAGACCAGACTGGCCTCAAACTCAGAAATCCACCTGCCTCTGCCTCCCAAGTGCTGGGATTAAAGGTGTGCGCCACCACTGCCCGGCTCTCATGTAGTTCTGACTGACCTGGTATTCAACGTGTAGTCCATGATGGCTTCAAACTCATGGCAATCCTTCTGCCTCAGCCTCCTGAGTGCTGGAAGTATAAATGCGTCAACACGCCTGGCTTCTCCCAGTCTCTCTTGAGGCCTACCAGCTGCATCTTGCACACCCACTTCCGTGCTAGCCTTGACCCTGCAATCGTACCGTGATAGGACCGCCTTAGTCTTACCATCTCCACTCTGTAACATAAACTGTGGGCACTGGCCACATCCTACCTGGTTCTAGATCAGAAGGTCAGATGTTCACATACACTGACCCAATGTCAGTTCAAGATGATAGATGGTATTTTTTTAATATTTTATTTATTGTATGTATGTGAGTACACTGCAGCTGTCTTCAGACACACCAGAAGAGGGCATCAGATCTCATTACAGATGGTTGTGAGCCACCATGTGGTTGCTGGGATTTGAACTCAGGACCTCTGGAAGAGCAGTCCGTGCTCTTAACCGCCGAGCCATCTCTCCAGCCCCAATAGATGGTATTTTATTTAGTGTCCTGACAAGAGTGAGTCTCTTCCTGTTCCCGTCTCTCCACAGCAAGGCTTACCTAGCGTCTGTGGCCGTGCAGGGCGAGGCTATGATTTGCTGCTGGACATACATGCTATTCCAATAAACAAAATGGCTTCCACAGGTCTATGAGAGGCTCTTTAACCCACTGCAGGGCATGAAAAGTTAGTCTTTGGTGCTTAGAGACAGCATCACGGGATGTGGATGTAGCAGTGACCTGGTATTCTAGAAGGCCCTTTGTGGTTTTTGTCTTTTGAGACAGATTTCCTTGTGTAGCCCAGGTTGGCCAAAAACTCCCTATCCTCCAATCTCAATCTCCTGAATGCTGGGATTATGGGTATGTGCCACCATGCCCAGCCTTTAAAAGTTTTGAGGTTGTTTGTTTGTTTGTTTGTTTGTTTGTTTGTTTTTTAATTCTTCTGGGAGAGAGGTTAGTTTTCCTCTGGCCTCAGAGAAAGCAGTGGCTGCAGGGACCGTGTTAGGTGCTCAACTCTGGGGAAAGTGGCATTTCTTTGCCTTCAAAGCCCAGCTAGTCCTGTTATCTGGGCTGCAACAGAGTGATGGTGGGTGACTGGTTGTGCTCAACTCCTCCTTCCTGCTCCTGACCCAGGTGAGGAGTGGCTGGTCCGATCCGTGGGTGCTTATCTCCCAGCTGTCTTTGAAGAGGTGCTAGATCTGGTGGACGCTGTGATTCTTACAGAAAAGGTTTGTGCTTGGGTGTAGGTAGAGAAACTGGCAGTGCTCAGAGGGTGGACAATGTGCAAGGAAGGGACAGGCAGCATCCCTGTGTGCGCTACAGAAATCAGGTCAGATCTCCAGAGTCCTGGAGCATCCTCCAGGGTAGGTAGACATTATCCCTGAGAACTGGGATCAAGTTAGGGTCCTATAGTATTCCCAGATCCAAGGCACTGGCAGCAGGAGGTGGAGGGAGGCCTCCACAAATACTCTGTGTCTCCACCTGCAGACAGCCCTGCACCTCCGGGCTCGGCAGAACTTCAAGGATCTTCGGGGAGTGGCCCACCGCACTGGGGAGGAATGGTTAGTGACGGTGCAGGACACGGAAGCCCATGTTCCAGATGTCTATGAGGAGGTGCTGGGGGTGGTACCCATCACCACCCTGGGTCCTCGACACTACTGTGTCATCCTTGACCCAATGGGACCAGATGGCAAGAACCAGCTGGGACAAAAGCGTGTTGTCAAGGTAAGCCCATCTCCACCTCAGAGCTTGTGAGAATTGAGACCCTTGCGCGACAAGAGGCCATCTCGTCTGTCTTATTCCAGTTCTTCCAAAAACACATATGTTCTAGAAATACCTTTAGTGTTTTTGTATACTTAGGTTTATATTCCTGACATACTGTCCTTAGACTTCTCCTGAAGTTCCTGGAACCTGCTCTTCCATGTTCTGGAACCTTTGTCATGCTGCATAAAACAAATCTCACACCCCGCAGCCCCCATGCTGTCCCCTGCCCTGCCTCCTGTGAGAACTGTTAGGGTTCAGCAAGCTGCCTCTGCAAAGGCAGGGACTAGATAGTTTAGGGCATGTGTGGATGAGATTTCTGCGGAGGTTATCCAGCTAGGCTCTTGCCACAGCATCATGGAGACAGCATGGAAAAAGCTAGAAACAAGGTGTGTAGGGAGGTTAGGGTGGAGGGTCAGGAGTTCAAGGGCCATAGTGAGTTTTGAGGTCACCATGGATACATGAGATCATCTCTTAAGAAAAGAAAAAGACCTTTAATCCCAGCACTTGGGAGGCAAAGACAGGCGGATTTCTGAGTTTGAGGCCAGCCTGGTCTACAGAGTGAGTTCCAGGACAGCCAGGGCTACACAGAGAAACCCTGTCTTGAAAATCAAAAAAAAAAAAAAAAAAAAAAAAAAAAAAAAAAGAAAAGAAAAGGAAAGGAAAGAGGGGGTGAGGAGGCTTAAAAGTTAAAACAACCTTTGCAGGACGTGGTAGCCTGAATCCCAGCGCTCAGGACTTGGTGGCGCAGGCCCGAATCCTAGCACTCAGGAGGCAGAGGCAGACAGATCTCTATGAATTCTAGACCAGACTGATCTACAGAGCAAGTTCCAGGCCAGCAAGAATGACTTAATGAGACCCTGTCTCAAAAGCAAACCAAACAACCTAAGATGTCTATCATTTGATGGATGGGTGTTTAAAATATGTGACTGTGAATCTGAGGCCAACTTGGGCTACACAGCAAGAGCCCTTCTCAATGGAGAGGAAAGCCAGTAAAACAGATATCTGTACTCTCACTTACTTGGGAGCCTGATACAGGAGTCCAGAAGTTCAAAATAATTCTGGTCCCATATCATCATAGGTAGCAGGTCAGGTTTGACTCTAAGACCAGAGTTTGCCCACCCTCAAATTCCACCATGTCAAGAAAGCAAACAGTGGGAGAAATAAAAGCAACAATATATGTATGTTTTCTTTGGAGATTTTTTTGTTTTGACCTTTGTGACAAGGTTCTCACTTTGTTACCCAGGCTGGCCTTGGACCCGGGATGATCTTTCTTTAGCCTCCTGAGTGCTGAGATTGCAGACACATGTACTGCACCCAGCTTAGGGTAATCCCCAACTGTTTAGCTTGAGGACCTAGGTCTTTATCATTTACAAATCTGAAAAAATTGAGCTGCCAGCTGTTGTCCAGAGAGAGAGAGAGATGCTATGATAAGGGTGTCCTTTGGGCTTCTATCTTCAACACAAGCCCAACGCATCATTGTAAAAGTGGCCAAGCCAGCTCAGTCAACAAGGTCTCAAGGGAGGGAGCGAGGATTGAAAAGAAAAAGGCAGAGCCGGACAGTGGTGGCGCACGCCTTTAATCCCAGCACTTGGGAGGCAGAGGCAGGTGGATTTCTGAGTTCGAGGCCAGCCTGGTCTACAGAGTGAGTTCCAGGACAACCAGGGCTACACAGAGAAACCCTGTCTCGAAAAACCAAAAAAAAAAAAAAAAAAAAAAAAAGGTTTTCTCTGACTGTCTGCCATTTAATTAGATGTCACTTTCAAACATGGATGCTTCCTTGCACAAACTAACTCTGCTTTCATTGTTTGGGATTAAAGGTGTATATTAAGGGCACATCTGTATTCCAGTCAGAGTAGCCATATTGCTGTGTTAAAATCCCTCTGCACAGCATGGGAAAGTGCCACCAGAAGACCTGGCTCAAGGTCATACAATAGGTGGCAAGCCAGGAGGCTGAATCAAGGCAGTGTGACTCTCTTGTAGGCTTGAGAGACACTGTGACCTAACCGCCCCCTTTTCCCACTAGGGAGAGAAGTCCTTTTTCCTCCAGCCAGGAGAGAGGCTGGAACGAGGCATCCAGGATGTGTATGTGCTGTCGGAGCAGCAGGGGCTGCTGCTGAGGGCACTGCAGCCCCTGGAGGCAGGGGAGAGTGAGGAGAAGGTCTCCCACCAGGCTGGAGACTGCTGGCTCATCCGTGGGCCCCTGGAGTATGTGCCATCTGCAAAAGTGGAGGTGGTGGAGGAACGTCAGGCTATCCCTCTGGACCAGAATGAGGGCATCTATGTGCAGGATGTCAAGACGGGGAAGGTACCAGCTGTGGGCTGGGAGGGAGCAGTGGTGGCTCTCCCTGGGCAAGCAGGTGATGCTAACGGCAAGAGGCAGGTTGGGGTTAGATTCATACAGCAGCAGCCAGGTGGCCGGCTGGCAGATGCGAGGCCATTTCATACTCCATTTGTCACTTTGTCCTAAATACCTAATTTTATATTTTAGAGACTCCAGCTGAGAGAATGAGCTAGGCTTTAGGACAAGGGTTCTGTCCTGCTGCAGATGTGGTCCTAGCATAAAGGTCTCTGTGGACTTTTGCTGCTTCACCTAAACCTTGACCTTGGTTTTACTGAGGGTTACATTGCCAACTTTCTCCCTGAGAATTTAATGTAGAAACAATTCAGAGTCAGAGGCAGCATTCGTATATATGAGGCGTTACCTAGGATCATGTCTGTAGCTGTGATGCCCACCACATTGCTCCAGCAAGGAAAACCCTAGAAATAATATCAAGCACATACTACATACCAAGTGCTGTTCTTTGAATTGGACATGTGAGCCCCTCCTCATTCCGTAACCCCAGACGGCCCATTGTACAGATGCACAAGTGAAGCAGGGCAATAGCCTGAGAAAAAGCCAGCCAATAGCAACCAAGCTCTAGTGCAGTCTTCCTGCAGATACCTGCTTTCACCAGAACACTGTGCTACCCCTGGGCGGGGTGGGCTCAGGACTACGAGGGATGATGTTCTCCCTCCTACCCTCTCTGAAAACGCCTTCCCTAGGTGCGGGCTGTGATTGGAAGTACCTACATGCTGACTCAGGATGAAGTCCTGTGGGAAAAGGAGCTGCCTTCCGGGGTGGAGGAGCTGCTGAACTTGGGGCATGACCCTCTGGCAGACAGGGGTCAAAAGGGCACAGCCAAGGTCCTCCAACCCTCAGCTCCAAGGAACAAGACCCGAGTGGTCAGCTACCGTGTCCCACACAACGCCGCGGTGCAGGTGTACGACTACAGAGCCAAGAGAGCCCGGTGAGCCAGCAGAGAGAGAGGCCTCTGCGGGGTCCCGAGGTCCCAAGGGAAGCTCTCAGGGCAGCTGACTTCCACCTCTCTCCACAGTGTGGTCTTTGGGCCTGAGCTAGTGTCACTGGATCCTGAGGAGCAGTTCACAGTGTTGTCCCTTTCTGCTGGGCGACCCAAGCGTCCTCATGCCCGCCGTGCACTCTGCCTGCTGCTGGGACCCGATTTCTTTACTGACGTCATCACCATCGAAACCGCAGATCACGCCAGGCTGCAACTGCAGCTTGCCTACAACTGGTGAGGCTGGGGGCCCAGGAGGCAGCCTCAGGAACAGAGAGCACATGCTTCCCAACTCAGAAGGAAGGCGGGTCTTGATGCCCTAGACCAAAGGGAAGCTGGGAGTTTAGAAAGTATGGAGTGGATATAGCCTGGCCTTCTAGGATGAGGACTTCAAGGCTCCAGTAACAGGGGACTACCTAGCCACACCTCTGTCGTTTATTACTGCAAGATTTTTGTTTGTTTTTGTTTTCTTGAGACAAGGTTTTGTCTACAGGCCTGGATATCCTGAAACTCACTATGTAGGCCAGGCTGCCTCAAACTCACAGAGATTTACCTGCCTCTGCCTCCTGAGTGCTCAGACTAAAGGTGTATATACCACCTCCCCGTTTCTGCAAGTTTTGTTGTTGTTTTTTTGTTTTTTTTGTTTTTTTTTTGGTTTTTTGAGACAGGGTTTCTCTGTGTAGCCCTGGCTGCCCTGGAACTCACTCTGTAGACCAGGCTGGCCTTGAACTCAGAAATCCTCCTGCCTCTGCCTCCCAAGTGCTGGGATTAAAGGCGTGTGCCACCACTGCCTGGCTAGTGGGTCATTTTTTAAAAAAGCCAGGGAACTAGAAGCAAGGTTGGGAACAAGGGATCACAGGGAGGAAGAGGAGGATAAGAGAAGGAAATTGGGTGAGTATGATCAAAATAAATAAATAAATATATATATATATATATATATATATATATATATATATATATATGAAATTGTGAAATAATAAATAAAAAACTATTTTTGAAAAGAGCGAGCAAGGGGCCATGACAGCCCAGTGAATAACCTGGCAGCCCAAACTCTATCCCCAGAGCTCACAGAAAGGTGGAGAGAGAAAACTGATTCCACAGAATTGCCCTCTGGCCTCCATAGGAAGGCATGGCAATGCCCCTCCACACTGTGTACACAAACACACACCATAAGATTGTTTTTCAAAAAAATTAGTGAAAAAAATTAATGACCCAAATCTGGATGATAGTGGCACATGCCTTTTAAACCCAGTACTTGGGAGGCAGAGGTAGGCAGATCTCTGAGTTTGGGGCTATCCTGGTCTATAGAGTGAGGCCTACAGAGACGGCCAGGGCTACACAGAGAAACCCACAGCACATGGCTGTAATCCCAGCTCTCCAGAGGAGAAGCAAGAGGATCAGGTATTGAAGGCCAGTGTCATTTGAAAGAGCTCAAAGTCAGCCAAAGGGTCTGCAGTGTGAGGCTCTGTCTCAGAGAGTCAACCGGAGAAATGGTGTTCACCAGTGTCTGAGCCCGTTCTGAGTTCCTCACCTTGTGGTGGAGAAGAGCAAGCTAGTACAGCGACTGAGATAGATGGGGTGCTAGCTTGCCATATATGGTATGATCTTTGGTATGTCCTGGGGTTCAGCACCTAGAACCTCTATTTCTTCTTCTGTAAAATGGGATAATATGCATCTCCACCTGAGGGACTCTAGGAGGATTTGATGGAAACATAGGCGCTCGCTGGGTACAATTTAACATCTCCATGGTAGGAAGGAGCAACCCCAGAGGAGGGCATTGAAATGTTGCCCAGAATGGCTATCACTTCTTGTGGGAAAATAGCTTCCCCACTCTGGGCTTCTTTGTTCACAGGCACTTTGAATTGAAGAACCGGAATGATCCTCAGGAGACAGCCAAGCTTTTCTCTGTGCCTGACTTTGTGGGTGACGCCTGTAAGGCCATTGCATCCCGAGTCCGGGGGGCTGTAGCCTCTGTCACCTTTGATGACTTCCATAAGAACTCAGCACGTATCATTCGCATGGCTGTCTTTGGCTTTGAGATGTCTGAAGACACAGGTCCTGATGGCACACTCCTGCCCAGGGCTCGAGACCTGGCAGTCTTTCCCCAAAATGGGCTGGTAGTCAGCAGTGTGGATGTGCAGTCGGTGGAGCCTGTGGACCAGAGGACCCGGGATGCCCTTCAGCGCAGTGTCCAGCTAGCCATTGAAATTACAACCAACTCTCAGGAAGCAGCAGCCAAGTGAGTGGTGCAGGGGCCCAGGGGGAACATCTCAGCTAGGGCCAAGACCTGAACACTGAATAATGTGGCACCCACAAACGACTGTGTGGTCCTCAAGGGTCTATTCTCTACCCAGCATGACCAATAAAGCTGTAAGCAAGAGGCCATTCCTGCTCCTATGGCTTCCTATCCTTTTCAGGGCCTTCCTGGCTCTCCAGGAGAGTTTGACTTCCCCGTCTTCTACCTTCATTCAGCTTGGCCCCACCTTGGGCCTTTGGGACTTCTTTGCCTAGTGTACTTTCTCAGCCCCAAGGTCACTTCCTTGGAGAGCCCTTGCTTTCTTTTCTCTAACAACTGTTGCAGTGTCCTCTTTACCTGCTCACCCACTTGCTCTCAGTTGCTCATCAATGCCTGAAAGCACCCTAGCCTGTTTTCTTCCCACGGGAGAACTCGTCCAGTGAAAGCAGAGGCATCAAGCAAGTCTGCCTTCCGCAGGCCCAGAGCCACACCGTGGCTGCTTGCAGCTTGCACATTGTGCTAGGTTCGAGTTCATGGTGAATGCTCAGAGAGGGGCTCTACTCCAGGTGCTCCTTTCTTAGCTCTGGCCCACATCTCATCTGCCCCTGCTCTTTCCCAGGCATGAGGCTCAGAGACTAGAGCAGGAAGCCCGTGGTCGGCTTGAGAGACAGAAGATCTTGGACCAGTCAGAAGCTGAAAAAGCCCGCAAGGAACTCTTGGAGCTTGAGGCTATGAGGTGGGTCAAGAAATGGAGATAGAAAGACTGGCCAGTCTGAGGGTCTTGGAAAAGCTGCTGGCCCGGGCAGATTGGGCTTGAGAGGCAAGCAGAGCATGCTTTGGGGCATAAATCAAAACCCAGAAAGGATGAGCATATGGCTTAGTGGTTGAGAACTTGCCTGGCATGCACAAGGCCTGGGGCTCCATCCCCAATATTGGAAGGAAATTAAAAATGATGGCCCAGCAAGATGACAGTGGGTGAAGGAGCTTGCTGCAAGTCCAGTCCCACATAGTGAAAGGAGAGAACTAATTCTCACATGGTGTCCTCTGACTGTCATGCTTGTGTCATGGTGTTCCCGGTCCCATCAAGTCCCTGGGTAGGTAGGTGTCTCTTCTAGGCCTCCGCTGACTCTGTTTCCCCTACAGCATGGCTGTGGAGAGCACTGGCAATGCCAAGGCAGAGGCGGAGTCCCGTGCAGAGGCAGCTCGGATTGAAGGAGAAGGCTCTGTGCTGCAGGCCAAGCTAAAGGCACAGGCGTTAGCCATTGAGACGGTAAGTTGAGGTGCTGCTGCTGGAAGGCTGGAGCACTGAGGCCTGGAAGAGGCCTGTGTGTTAAAGGCTCTGAAACCAAGTGGGGTACCAAGTGGTCTGACAAAGCACTGCTCAAGCTCCCTGCAGTTTGCAAAGTCCTCCGTCCTGTAGCAATGCACTTAGTACAGTCCCTGAAGACAGGGGCTCCTATAGCGGTTCCCCAGGTGAGCCTCATTGCCCACTTTGTTGTATGTTTTACATCTGTGACCTCCTTTCATGCCTGAGGTATGTGTCACCTCCATTTTACACCACAGCTTGAATCAGGGGACTCCTTCCCAAGACTCACTAGCTAAATAGTGGCATAGCCAGGTTTTGCACCTGAGATTCCCTTCTACCTCAGTTCTCTCAGAGTTGCTGGCTGGATAGTTCCTGGGCCACATGACCTAGAGCCAGCCTGGTATCCCCCTTCCAGGAGGCTGAGTTGGAGCGAGTAAAGAAAGTACGGGAGATGGAACTGATCTACGCCCGGGCCCAGCTGGAGCTGGAGGTGAGCAAGGCTCAGCAGCTCGCCGATGTGGAGGCAAAGAAGTTCAAGGAGATGACAGAGGCACTGGGCCCCAGCACCATCAGGGACCTGGCTGTGGCTGGGCCAGAGATGCAGGTGAGAATAGAAGACATGGGAGGAGAGTGCATGTTCGCCTTGGAACCAAGAAGGTAGAAAGAAGAAAGCAAGCATATTTAGGGAAGTGTCGGAGGATGGAGAGGGGAGTGGGGTGAACTGCCCCTGTGACCTGTCACTGAGCACCATGTGATGTCACACCAGCAAGAGGCACTGTCCTAGACCCTGCAGACCTAGCACTGCTAGGGGGACAGTAGCAGATGAGACATCAGTGCCTTGAAGGAAGTCAAGAAGGACGATACAACGAAGGTGATGGTGGCACTTCAGAAGCCACTTGGTTTAGGGAGGGCTACCCTGGGGAGGCAGCTGACGTGAATGGCCATTTCTGAAGTGTCTTCTTGCTGACTTTGTCCTCTAACCCTGCAGGTGAAACTTCTTCAGTCCCTGGGCCTGAAATCCACTCTCATCACAGACGGCTCTTCCCCCATCAACCTCTTCAACACAGCCTTTGGCTTGCTGGGGCTGGGGTCTGACAGTCAGCCACCAGTACAAAAGTGATCTGGCGGCCCAGGCCCAGGGAAGGCTTGCTTCCCAGGCCCTCTGAAGCAGCTACACTGTGCCTTAGGTCTGACTACACTGACAATGGATAAAATAAAACGACAACTGAAGATATTTATGGGTTTTTTTTTCCTCTTACCTCCAGCCTGGGTGATCAGGGATCTTTTTTTTTTTTTTTTTCCAAGGCAGGGTTTCTCTGTGTAGCCCTGGCTGTCCTGGAACTCACTCTGTAGACTAGGCTGGCCTTGAACTCAGAAATCTACCTGCCTCTGCCTCCCAAGTGCTGGGATTAAAGGCATGCGCCACCACTGCCCGGTGTGATCAGGGATCTTAATGGTGATGAGAAAGTGCCCCTCAAATCTTGGTAAAATTACCAGAGACTACTTTGGTCTCCAAGGAGACAGGGAGAAAACTATCCTAAAGCCACAAAGATAAGCATGGAACCCAAAGCCCTTCATGCCTGCTGTCGTTTAGACTGCCGCTCTTCAGACCCTGGGTAGGCAGGGATGGGAGGTGCCGTTGTTCTGTCAGGCCAGCACACCTGAGGGCACTCCAGCACTTACAGTGACTTACAGCAGTTTTTCCTTGAATCCTGGCCACCTAGTTGAGGAGTCACCCTCAGGCCGCAGAGCCTGCTCAGCCTGCCATTGGAGACTCTCCTTTGGCACCATCTGCCGGCCTCACCAGCAGCCTGCAAGTACCAGCAGGTGTGCCAGGCCTGCCCTGGGCACCTCTGTACTTGCTTCTTCCTCCAGAAGGCTGTCTAGGGAAGAGGACCCTGCCAGGGGCAGCAGGATCTAGAATATTCTGAAGCTTCTGGTCTGGGCTCTTAAGGAGCATTGGGTTGCCTCTCTCCTATCTGCCCTCAAACTCCACTTGAACTTGTAAGGGGTCTTTATTGGGTAAGATGATGTCAGCTCAGTCAGCTTGGGAACACCAGTGGAGGCTAGGGTGCTGGTTTGTAGGCCTGCCCCATCACCACTGTGGAAATAAAATGATCCTGGGATGGGGAGAGAAAATGGGTCCAGTTCCTTGTGTCTATGAAGGCAACTGACTCAGTCCCCCCTATCACCTTCTATGAAATGGGCCCACAGAACCCCAGATAAACAAGGTAGGTGACGTTTTTGTTCCTTTTCCTCACTGGTGCCTCATCTCCATCTCGATCTTGCCTCTTCCCGGCGTGCTTTTGAGCTGCACTTGTGTGGTTGGTGTCTCTTCTAAAGCCTGAACAACGTATGGCCCAGGGTCTACCCATATTAACTCATAACTCACATTCTGGCTTGGTGTGTGTGAGTCCCTACCCAGACTTTCCTGAGTCTTTCCTCAAAAGAACTAATTAATTTACCGCTCCTCAACTGGTACCTGCTACCTATTAAATGCTGTACATTACCAAGGGCCTCTGGGAACAAGTAAGATTGTCCATGTGGCTGTTCAGGCCTCAGCTACTGACTCCCATGGCTGCGCTTAGGTAATAACCACACCACCACGGACAACTTGTTCACTACCTAACTTGGATTCTGGGCTCTGTCCCTACAATTGACTCAATCAAAACCCATGATTCCCCCATCTTCTTCGCCTTTGTCATGCTAGATGGCAAAGACCCCTCCCCGTACCTACTCCCCACTGCCCGGGGTTAGGGATGGGACCTAGGGTCCTCACTGCAAACACCCCACCACTGAAATACCCTGGCATTTGCTTTTCTTTTCGTGCCTCTTCCTCCTTTCCCTTACCCACTCCCGTTTCTTCCCCCTCTCTCCCTTCTTCCTTCTCCCCTCTCTCCTTCCCTCCCTCCCCCCTCCTCCTTGCTTTGAGACAGGGTCTGACCCTGATCTCAGTCCTCCAGCCTCACTATCCAGTGTTGGGAGCGTGGGCGCATGGCACTTGTCCATCAGTGCCCTCCTTCTCTCTGTAATGCCAAACCAGCTGCTTGTTGTTGGAGGAGACCCCAGCATGTGACCAGTCTCATTTTAGACTCCAGCCACAATCTCCAGGGAGCCCTGCTCCCCCCATCTTCTCTGAGATCCCCTCCCTCCAGAAAAACTCATGCCTCCTCTTCACACCCTCCTCCTCCCCTGCCCACTTTTTCTCACCTCTTTGAAAAAAATAGAAGCAGATCAGGCAGGAAGGCTCTCTCCTTCCCAGCAGCAGATCAACACACTAAGTAGCTGCACTGGCTGTCCTCACCACTGCCCAGCAAGGACTTCTCACCTTTGGCCCTGATCCCACCCATCTTGTCCTGAGAGCTGACTGCAGTCCATCTGCCTCTGTAACCACCAATGTCTTCCTCCTTCCTCTCTTTGGGACCCCAGTCATCACCCGAGTCATCAGTCTGTAAATTCCTCCAACTCTATAAAAACAAACAGGTAAGACTCATTCCCTGTTAAAGAGCATATGGATCTGAGTCTGGATTCAGACTACCCACATAAAAAGGCAGCCGTGGGGGCTGAAGAGATAGATGGCTCAGCAGTTAAGTGCACTGGCTGCTCTTCCAAAGGACCCAGGATCAATTCCCAGCACCCACACGGCAGCTGTCTATAACTCCAGTTCCAGGGGATCTGACACCCTCACACTGACATACATGTAGTCAAAACGCCAATGCACGGAAAAAACTAATCTTTTAAAAATCTCAAAAGGCAGCAACCATGACCAGGCTGTAAGGCTATGATCACAACACTGAGGGGAAGGAGACAGGATCACAGGGCTTGTGGACCAGCTAGCCTAGCCATAAAACTGTGGCTATAGACTCAATGAGAGGCCCTGTCTCTAGGGAATAAGGTGGGGACTAATAGAGCAGGACACCAGAGTCTTCCTCTGACCCAAGAGCTCCCTGGCTCCTACACCCATTCCTGTCTTTATCTTTCTCTTGTTTCTTCACAGCCAGATTTCTCCAGAGTTCTCTACAGCCTTAGCTCCCATTGCTTACACCTCATTGGCTTTTCACACTGTCATAGTGTGTCTCCTTGCCGACTCAGTTCAGCCTGCTCCTGTCCTGCCTTGATTGTTGTTTGACAGGTCACCTCTTTCTACACTAGACTCCCATCACCACACACTCTAGTTTTCTTTCTGCCTCACCATTGGCCAATGCTGTCTTTTCTATACAGCCCTCGGGGGAGGTTTCCCCCAAACCCCCTTTTCTCCTACCTCCATTCTCAGCCAGCACCACTGGCCCCTGGGTTCTCTTCCAGTTGATGACGTCATGTCTCTACATGAATGCATAGGCCCAGCAGGTTGCTCATGTGATTTGTTATAGCCAAGGAAATGCTGGGGACCTAAGGTAATCACTATATTCTCTTCTCTCTTTCCATATAAAAGTGTGATCAGTAATGTCCCCCACACACACAGGCTACTCCATCAGCCTGCAGCCTAGATGGAAAATAGCATAGAGGTAAACCATGATAAACCACAGGTAAACCACGATAGACAGTAGTGGAGAGAAATGTCTATGCTGTTGCAGACTCAGGTGGTGGATGTTACCACAGCATAACTAGCCTAGCCTGACTACTATATGTACTCCATAGGGTTTGCAGTTCCAGGCAGTAGGGAAATCACTCTAAATTGTATGCAATAAAGACTGGTCCAGCACTGGTAGCAAGGTGGGGGAGACAGGTCTACCTCAGTGACAGGAAAGCACCTCACTGGAACACAGCAGGGTCCCTGCTCACACAGGAGGCAGGTTCCATCACTTATCAAGTTTACCCAGAAGATAAACAGCAAACAGTGTGGCTGCCAATGAAACTCAACACAAGCCATTCCCAGCTCTAGGATAGAAGCCTTGCCTTTGCCTAAATACCAGGAAAATTAACAGGTTTAAGGAACCTTTTATGAGAAAAGAATTTAGAGGGTAGGGATGGGGACAGTCTCATTATATAGTACAGGCTGGCCTCCGGAACTCAGCAATCCATCTGGCTCAGCCTCCTGGGTGTTGGGCTTACAGGCGAGTCCCAGTGGTCTTGGAAACTTCCCACTGTTGCATTCTGGAGTTTTTTTTATAACAGCTAGGATTATATTTTTTAAAATATCATATATATATATATCAGCACTCAGGAGGCAGAGAGAGGCAATTGGATCTCTGTGAGTTCCAGTCCAGCCTCGTCTACACTTAGTTCTAGGATAGCCACAGTCACATAGTAAAACTGTTTTGGCTTTTTGAGACAGGGTCTCTTTTTGTAGTTCTGGATGTCCTGAAGTTCACTATGTAGAGAAGACTTGGCCTTAAACTCAGAGATCCGCCAGCCTCTCTCCCGAGCTCTAGGACTAAAGACATGCACCAGCATGTCTGGCTGAAATCCTTTTATGTACATGCCTGTGTATATTGAGTGCAGGCACCGAGGAGCAACCTGGGTTCCTCTGAGTTGGAGTTACTAGTGGTTGTTAGCTGCCAGGACTGGAACTCTGATCCTCTGTAGGAACAGCAAGGGCCTCTAGCAGCTGAGCTATCTCTCCCACACCCATGGTCACTTAAAACTGCAGCATGAAACAGTAAAGAGCACCCAAAGGAACAGCAAACTGGGGATCTCCATCTCCGGCCCTTTCCAAGACACAGCATTGCATGGGATGAGCTGCTGCAATGCAGGAGGGCATTCATTTAGCCTGGATGAACATAGTTTCTAGGAAATTATTACAATTATCCCTCTGTACCTGTGGAGGGTTGGTTCGAGGACACACCCCCAACATGGAACCCAAGATCTGTCTACTCCAAAAACAAAAAAACTGGTGTAGTATTTGCACATAGCCAACACACATGCTCCCACACATCTCACCTTTACATCTGTATAATGCCCAACACCATGTACGTGTGGTAGAGCTAGTTGGTATTCCACATCATTAGGGAACAGTGACCAAAAAAATGTATGTATACATCCAGTAGACACAGTTTCTTTTCAAAATATTTTTGATTCAAGGTTGGTCAAAACCCTGGGGAATCCCTCAAGATAGGGCTGTCATGTGATTGCATTCAATTCCCTAGATCAAGGATGACTCCAGGACCAAGTTCCAGGCTTCCTTGCTCCTGTTTCAGGCTTCAGCCTCTCAAGTGTAGGTGCTACAAAGCATTCACTCCCTCCTTCCCCATTCTCCCAGTGAAGATCATATATTACACTCCATATATCGAGGCTGCTGGTGTCACCATAAATGATCACAGCCAGAGCCCTAGAGTAGGTCAGGACTGTGGGAGCAAGGACAGCAGAAGATACCTCAGAAGACTCATTTGGTGGGAGTGACAGTTACTTCCAGGAAAGTCCTTAGGGCCTCCTAGGCAGTCAACCTCCCATCTCCACTGGGACAGGCCTGGCTGGGGTCGCTGGACCATCTGAAATGTGATCAGTTTTGCGTGAGTCAACACCTTCCTCAAGCACCAATACCTCAGCCCTTCCACGTATATCTGCACATGCCTCCCCAAACAGGAGGAAGAAGAGTTACCAGCAGTGTCTTTAGGTCATGGCAGGAACTGGTTACATCAGGAACAGAAGCCACCCCATGTTCTAGAAGCCTACTGACATGAAACAGCAAAGAGGGCGGAATTTGGAGCCAAACTGGCTTCTTCTCATTATTTGCCTCCAGACAAACCCAGCAATAGACAGCCACCTCACAAAGGAGCACACCCAGGAGATAAGACAATGCACTTTGATACGAACAGCACTTTGAAGTGATTGCCATCAGGAAATACAGAGGTCTAATGTCCTACTGAGCTCCATTGGCTGCCCGCTGGCTGCTGGTGCACCAGCTCTCACCAGCTCCTACACCCCAGCACATAGTGTTCCAGACAGGTGGATCAAGATCTATTTCAACCTCTTGTAATTGCCTGGGTGCTCTCTGGACCACCGCCTCTGTGGGCTGTTTGTTCTGCCAAGAGCAGTAACTCTTTCCTCCCTGTCCTCACCAGCTATCTACTTATCCTACTGGGTGTAGTGGCACACACCCAGCATTCAAAGATCTGAGGCCGGAAGGTCTTGAGTTTGAGGCTATACAGTAAGATCCTGTCTCCCCAAACCCCAAAATCGCACCTGAATGCCAGCTTTCCCAAACACAAGTTGTGTGAAACAGCCAAGTTATTACGAGGATGGAACAAATAATGTCTGCCAACAATGCCAATATGGGGTCTAGCACTGTAGCCCAATACACTTAAGGAGCGCTGAGTTTGTTGGCACCTATTGTAGTTTTAGCACAAGAGAGGTGGAGGCAGGAAGATCAGGAGTTCATGGTCATCCTCTGCTTCCTAGAGCAGTTGAGACCAGCCTGGGCTATATGAGACCCTGTCTCAAAAAGTCAGAACAAAGAAAGTTGATGCCAGCTAGTAGCATGTACCCATGGTCCCAGTGACTTGGAAGAGTGAGGTAGGAGGCTCATTTGAGCCTAGAAAGGATAATATAGGAATGCTGTCTCAAAAAAAACAAAACAAAACTCATATGGTGGCATATCCCAGCACTCAGGAGGCAGAAGCAAAACACTTAGGAACTCAAGCTCAGTGTGGGCGATGAGTCCATCTCAAAAAAATAAAAATAAAAAGCCTTGGGGCTAGAGTGGGCTCAGTGGTTAAGAATACTTGCTCTCCAAAAGACCCATTTTAATTCCCAGCACCCACATGGCAGGTCTCAGCTGCCCATAACTCTAATTCCAAGGGATCCAACACTTTTACAGGGACATGCAGGGAAAACACCAACGCACTAAGATAAATGAAAATTCAAAACAAAACCCTTTGTTGGTATACAGTGTACACTAACCCTTAAGTTGGTGTGGTGGTATACAGTGTAAAGGCTGCACATGGAGGCCAATGTAGGACCAGGAGTTCCAGGAAGCAAGGCGCGTGGTGTGTGGTGTGTGGTGTGTGGTGTGTGGTGTGTGTGCACGGCCCGAGGGCATAGCAGGGCCAGGTGTTGACCAAGAGACACACACACTCGGCCTAAGGACCACACCCTGAGAAAACCATCCATCTTTCCATGAATATTTATTAAGCAGCTACCACGTGCCAGGCTAGTTTTCACTCTAGGCAGAGACAAGAAAGACTGCTCTCATGAAGTTTACATTCTCATGAGGGTAGATTAAGGTTACAATGAAAGTGGCCAGCTAGGGACATAAAGCAGGTGGGCAGAGACAATGCTGAGAACCTGAAGAGCCGTGAGGCCTCTCTGAGGTCACTGGAATGACAGGGAGGAGCCAGCCACCTTTTTTGGGAAAAGCATCCAGGTGGATTTTTTTTTTTATCCAGCTCCTTTGAACCCTAGGCCATCATCTAAGATTGACTTTTTTTTTTTTTTTTTTTTTTTTTGGTTTTTCGAGACAGGGTTTCTCTGTGTAGCCCTGGCTGTCCTGGAACTCACTCTGTAGACCAGGCTGGCCTCGAACTCAGAAATCTGCCTGCCTCTGCCTCCCGAGTGCTGGGATTAAAGGTGTGCGCCACCACTGCCTGGCATCTAAGAGTGTCTTAAAGTAAACAAATCCAAAAAGAGTGAAGGTGCCCCCCTTTATTATGGAGGATTCCAGAGCAGGACAGGATAGAGGAGCTTACCTCAGGGAAGGATCTAGCTGGGCCCTGGCCCCTTCCCTCCCCGGCTTCCTTGGCCCAATGGCATCAGTCTGATTCCTTTGCCCTCACATGTCCCCAAAGTTTCAGGCCAGACCCCCGGGCTGAGCCAGCAGGATGTGTGGCAACACCCAATCTTCATACAGGCCTCCTGGAGCACCAGCTGGATGGGTGGGGCCTCCTGAGCACCCTTCCTGATTGGCAGTGCCAGGTCCTTGGGGTCACAGGTTGGGTCTAGTCATCAGGATTAAAGAGATAGTGACAACACCAAACAGAGGGTGACTCCTCATCCCAAGCAGGTTAGAGAACACATGAGAAAGACATGACACTAGGACCTCTTGGGAGGAGAGGAGCCTCGTGGTACAGTAGATACCCAGGGCAGGTTGGCAGCTGGGGATGGAAGAGGATCACTTCTTCTTGGCGCGGTCTGCTGCATCCAGGGCAGCCATGTTTCTTGCAGCTGTGATGAGGTGGATGACACTAATGATGGACTTGAGCAGGGCGATGGGAGCTGTGATCCAGAGGCCCATCCGGAAAAGCCCCACAGAGCCGACTATGGAGAGGCAAAGAGAGAGAAGGAAAGCCGGGGATGGAGGGGTGGGAGACAGAGGCCCCTCTCTACCCAGGCAGGGCAGGGTGGAACCCCACCCCCACCCCCTTTTCCTACCTAGTGGTCCCTCGGAAAAATTGAATAGGTACAGGAGGCAGTAGAAGAGCTCGTTTCCAGCACACAGGGTGAACAGGGCAGGCTGCATACAACACAAGGCTGTGTAAGACGGAGGGCCATGGCCTGCTGTAACCCATAGGGACTTCTGCCACAGACTGCCGGGAGAGTGCCTCTCAGCCAGCTACACACTGCTCTAGACTACATACTTCTTCCTCTCCCCCGCCCCCCCCCATTGTCACTACTATCAGGATGATGCTCACAGACCTCCCACCAATTATCCTTCACCATGCTTCAGTTCAAGGACCACTCCTGCTCAGATGGCTGTATCCTCTCTCCTGACCAGTGTTCAGCCTAAGACTTCCCATTTTTGAATCATGTCTGGGAGGGGTGGGAAATGCTCACCCTAGAGGTATAGTAGATCCGAAGCACAGGGTTCCCAGACAGGTCGATCATCTTGTGACTCTCACTGCCTCGCACCACAGAACTTGGGGAAAAAAACATGGGACTTCATGAGCATTCACTGTCCGGATGAACTGGTAGAAGCTGAAAACTGTATCTTGCTCAAAGACATAGAGTTCCCTAGGTGGGGCAGAGTCAGGACTAAATGCCCCACTACAAAGCACCCATACTTCTTCCCCCACTTGGAACCCTAAAATATTCAGCCAGGCCCATGTTAGAAATTCCTTAAGCCTCCTGTAAACATGACAAGCCCACTCAGCTACACAGGGATCACCCAGGGCTGGAGGACAGGGGCATGCTGGCATATGCCTATAATCCCAGCACTCATACTAAACTCTTTTTTTTTTTTGGTTTTTTGAGACAGGGTTTCTCTGAGTAGCCCTGGCTGTCCTGGAACTCCCTCTGTAGATCATGCTGGCCTTGAACTCAGAAATCCGCCTGCCTCTGCCTCCCAAATGCTGGGATTAAAGGAAGGCATGCGCCACCACTGCCCGGCTCACAAAAAAGTCATACCTCTTCTTTCCTTTACATACTAAACTCTAAGCAAGCCTTGGGCTACTGTCTCAAGGAGGGAAGAAAAAGGAAGACACCACCCACAAGCCTGCAGCCACCCAAGTCCCCTCCTTCTGCAATGCCTTTTGCTCATCAGTACCCCCAGCATCAAAGCAGACCTGTGCAGATGCAGCCAGTGACTGGCCACGTCCAAGCTCATGCTGAGCTGGAAGAGAAGAGTGGCTCGTGGGTATAGCAGGGCCAGGTTGACCAAGAGACACATGGTGGCGCAACGGTCCGTCAGCATGTCCAGCATGGCCCCAAATCGGGTTCCTGGAAGACAATGACTACTAAGTGGAAAGCAGTTTGAAAGTGTCTACCATCTACTGCTAGACAGGGAAAACAGGTTGCTGTCAATAGATGGTGGATCAGTAGGGCACGGATTATGAGGACAAGAAAGGAAAAGGCTGTGGAGGAGTGGGGAAACTATCTTCAACTCCTCTAACCCTGAACCAGGCCCCAAAGAAAGGCAAGCAGACCCAAAGTCTCAGGGGCAATTTTAGAGGTGGGTCTGGAGAACTTATTACAGAATTAGAGCTCTAAACATCATCTGCTTTCCTCTCACCCGGCACCAACCTCTCTTCTGGAATCCCTAATGTCTGTGCCTAGCACGAAGTAACTACCTAGTAAACACCTGTTGAATGAAATTTTCTTATTTACTTACACTTTTAAAAGTTTATTTATTTGTCTTTTATGGTATAAGTGTCTCTCAACATATATGTATGTACATCACATATGCTTGGTGGCCACAGAGGTCTGAAGAGGACATTGGAGTCCCTGGAACTGGAATTAGAGGTGGTTGTAAATCACGATGTGGGTTCTGGGAATCAAATCTAGGTCCTCTGTAAGAGCAGTAAGCACTCTTAACCTCTGAGCACAAATTTAACCTTCAGCCCCAATCACTTTTTTTTTTTTTTTTTTTTTTTTTTTTTTTTTTTTTTTTGAGACAGGGTTTCTCTGTGTAGCCCTGGCTGTCCTGGAACTCACTCTGTAGACCAGGCTGGCCTCGAACTCAGAAATCTGCCTGTCTCTGCCTCCCAAGTGCTGGGATTAAAGGTGTGCCCCACCACTGCCCTGCCTCCCCAATCACTTTTGTTTTTGCAGGATTGTACTGTGTAGTCAATCACCTGGTAGTCAATATGAAGCCTTCTTACTTGGAGCAACCTCTCTATCAGCCTCATCAGTGCTGGCATTACAAGCATGAGCCACCATGCCACACCCGAATGGAATTCCATTCCCACAGCTATGCTGGCTCTAGGTCTTCCACACCCATGACAAACAGTGATCAATCCTCAAGAGCAAGCTTAAATCCCAGGCAGCTGTCTTGCTTTCTTACAGAGATGGTAATGAAAGAGTCCTCAGCGAGGTTCTGAAGAAGCAGGGAAAGGACAGGGGTGTTGGGCCCCAAGTAGTGCTGGTGGTGGTAAAGTTCTGTCACCTTGATTAAGAGCTCGGGCTGCGTGTCCATCGAAAGCGTCTAGAAGTCCGCTGAGTAGATAGAAGGAGGAGGCCGTGAAGGGGCAGCAGGGCATGAAGTAGAAGGAAATGATGGCGAAGACAATCCGGGCATAACCTTAGGATGGGATGGGAGAGGTACAGGGTGTGATCGGGGAGCCAGCTTAGGGTTCTTCGCCCTCAGCTGGTCTTGGGGCCGCAGGCAGCACTCACCGATAAGGTTAGGAACGAACAGGAAGATATTTTCCTCTGGCATCTTGGCGGCTCCCCTTGTCGTCTCGGCCCAGGTCTGGAGGTGCAAGGTCTTGTTCCAGCCTCACCAGCGTGGTCTCACCTTTCAGCCCGGGGCATCGGCCGCTCCACCTGAGCCCTGGGCCCAGTTCCCCCGGGCGATCCCAGCTGTTAAGAGCCCGCAGGTCGCCGGGGCGCGGGACACCCCTGGGCACAGCTCACGCACACCTGGCCTTCCGATGGGCAGGAGCTGCCGTCTCCAGCAGCGGGCCCCGCAGCTCGGACTGCGCCTGGCTCCTCGAGTCTACTCTTCGGTCGGGGACGTTAAGACCATCGGAGGAAGGAGAGAGCGGCTTTTAAATATAAATAAATAAATTAAATAAATAATGGCTGAGGTCCCTTTAAGGCCGGCCTGCTTCCTTTTCCTGCCGGGGCCCCTTGGCTTCGGCTCGTACCAACGCACCGAGGGAGGGGTGAGACTCGAGAACCATCCGCAAAGGAAGAAACTGAAAAAGGAGCAGCAGAAGAGACCTGAGAGGGAATCTGCATTTCGCATTTCACAAAGGGCGTAAACTCTTGGAGGCAACGGTAAGGCGTAGAGAGTCCTCCGTCCCGAGTCTGCGCCTCCCCGAGAGATTGGGTGACTTAGTACAGCCCACATCGCTTCCCCGCCCGCTACGCCTGAGGCCAAGGTCGCTCTCCCGGACCCAGGCTGGGAAGAGGTGGCTAGAGAGGCTCCTGGCGTGCCTGTCGCTTGCTTCTAGCGCCGCCCTGGTGGTGGGAGGATTAGAGCCCAGGTTCCACCCTACGTCATCTCCCAAACGACTTGATATAACGCTGAGGTCACCGCCTCCAAGAAGGAATCAGGAGAGCCACTATGGCGCGCTAGGAAAGTGTCCTTAGTTCTAGAACCTCTAGTCTCCTAGCAACGGAACTATAGAACTTCCGCAAACATTTAGGTCTTTATAGCAACCCGGAGCAGCGCTTCCCTGGCTCCCCCTCTTCCCAGCCTTCTTCCCCGGACCCCCAATCCCCCGAGGCCCATCATAGGGTCCCCTTAGAACTTTCCTTCTCCCCTTCTGCCGAGTAGCCTAAGATTTCAACCAACCAGCCAGGTCGGGGGCTGCATGTTGGCTGCCTTGCCTAAGGAAGTGCCTTGGCAGAAAAGAAGGAAGAAGGGTTCTGGAGGGAATAGGGAGGGGAGTTGTTCTGAGAGCCCCTCCCATCAACTTAGTAGGCAAAACAACCAATTTTTTTCAAGGACAGAACTGAGACAGTAGGATGTTTGAGCTATAGTCATGGACTAAATAAATCTGGGCTCGGGAAGTGGCGTGAGATGGAATCGGAGGGGAAGTGGGCTGGTTTTTCAGTCTAACACAAACTTTGTTTCCAGGGGGATGGCATCCACATCTGCCAGGAGTGGGGACAAAAAGGACATCTGGCCATCTCAGGCTGCAGCCTCCTTAGGTGGAGGGCAGGTAAACAATGGAAAAGTGAAGGAGATGGGAAGAGCTAGGCAGGTAGCTCCGTCTGAGCCACGAGCCTTGATCCTTAACCCTGAGACCCCACAGACTGCTTTCTGGGTCTAGGGCCTTCCAGTCAAATCACATACCGGAGCTTTCTAATACTAGATCCCCAGCCTCAGAGCCTGCAGCCTGGAAGACACCAGACCTATGGGAATTTGCAAGCTGAGTTCTAACTTCCTTTCCAGAAAGCCTCATTATCCCGCTCTGAAGAATTCCTGACTCGAATCAGCACAGAACTTACAGATGAAGCACTGTTTATTGCTCGCTCCCATTTGAATCCTATGCCCAAAAAGGAAAAGCAGACAAAAGACCAAGGGACTCAAATATCTAGACATGGTGAACTCTCTCCCTCTTCATCTAGAAACCAGTCCGTGACTCCCTTCTGTCCACAGCTGATCTCCCCAGGAATCTGCCTATGTTCTTCCTCCTCCTTCCCGTCCTAGGCACAGTGCCCCTGCCTTCTGACTCACTGTCGCTAGCCAGAAGCCCCCTTGTCCCATCTGCTCTAGCCATGACTCCTAACAATGGGGAAAAGTTGTTCCTTTAACTGGGGCCTCTAATTCCAGTGTTCTTCACCAAGACCCGAGGCACTGACACTCGGTGAGTGAGGCTCTGTCCTTCTCCCAGGACAGAGGAGCCTGTGGGGAGAGAGCAAGGGTTGACAGCATCCCAGCAGGGTAGGGGGAGTTTTCAACCATAATGTTTTATTCTATTTCCCTCCTGATGCTTCAGTTCATGACTCTCAGCCTATTCTATTGTCTTCTGCCATCTACAGCTCTGACAGAAATCGAACCTGAACCAAGGCACACCTGCCATCTCCTCGTGAAAAGGTTTGTGTGAGGTTATTCAGTTCCAATATTTCCAGCTTCCCCTATGTGCTGCTCCATGTGTTAGACGTTTGGGACACAGAATGCACGATATAGACTCAGCCCTTGAAGAATTCAGGGATTGGTTTGTTTGTTTGTTTGAGATAAGGTCTCACTATGTAGCATGGTTGGCCTGGAATTTGCTATGTATACCAGCCTGGCCTTGACATCACAGAGATAAACCTGCCTCTGCCTCCCCAGTGCTAGGATTAAAGGCGCTCACCACCATGTCCAGCAGAATTCAGTTTAGAATGAGGTCAGGACAAGTTAATGGCCAGTGACAACACAATATGGAATGGTGCCTACCTAAGAAGAGTAAACAATAAGACTATTTTTACCCCATCCTCACCTAGGCTAGGAAGGCAAGGCATTGTGGGACTTCCTGAAGAAGGAGACACCTAAAGAAAGAATCTTCTCAGAGAACAGCTCTGAGCAGTAGATTGTGTGGGTCAAGGACAGAGAGGTATCTTAGAAAGGGAGGTTGTGAGCAGCCTGTATGCTCTAGGACCTGCCAGGCACGGTCGCATACGCCTTTCATCTCCACATTCTGGAGGCAGAGCAGGGTGTTCATTTCAAGTTCAAGACAAACTTGATCTAGATAGTGAGTTCCAGGAGAGCCAAGGCTACACAGAGAGACCTTGTCTCAAAATAAACACACAGGAATTTAGAAAGTATGCCTACATAATAAAAGAAGCTGGAGAGATATTGGTCAGCAGTTTACAGCATTTGTTGATTTTCCTGAGGACCCAGATTCCTAGCACCCATATGTGATGGCTCACACGATCTATAACTCTGGTTCCAGGGGGATCTGATACCCTCTTCTAGTCTCCACAGGCACCAGGCACACAAGTGCTACACAGACCTATACTCAGACAAAACACTGATACACATGAAATACATTTTAAAAAATTCTAAAAGCCTGGTGTGGCAGCATATGCCTCTAATTCCAGCATTCAGGAAGTAGAGACAGATTGATCTCTGTGAGTTCCAGGCCAGCCTGGTCTACAGAGGGAGTTCTAGGTCAACTAGGACTATATAGACCCTACCCTATAGGTAGACAAGTAAATATTTAAAATAAAAAAATAAATAAATAAAAATAAAAAAATAAAAAAGCTGGGCAGTGGTGGTGCACACCTTTAATCCCAGCACTCGGGAGGCAGAGGCAGGTGGATCTCTGAGTTCGAGGCCAGCCTGGTCTACAGAGTGAGTTCCAGGACAGCCAGGGCTACACAGAGAAACCCTGTCTCGAAAAACCAAAAAAATAAAATAAAAAATAAATAAAAAGCAAACAAGCATTAGATAGGGAGGGAGGGATGAGCTGAGGGAGCAGTAGGCAGATGGGCGAGTGGTGAGTGGATATGCCAACATGTGCTAGGCTCTTGCCGTATGCACAAAGTAAAGCCCCTGTTCTCAGGAAGTGGGAGTGGGAGATGAGCCGTGATTGGGTAGGAAGATGGATGAGTGACGAGTGGGTGATGAGGTAGACAGAATCGAAGGCTGGGGAAGGAGGGTGTAGGTGGCTGTGTGCACGGAGAAATGGGTCACGGAGTAAGTGGAGCATGGTGTCTATACTCAAGGCTGGTGTGTGGTTCGGATGGCTGGGTGAAAGATGGAAGGGTAGGACAGGATCCGTCAGTGGAAAGAGTCAACGGCTCTTCTTTTCTTCCAGGGAGCACTCCCCAACAGCCTGACAACTGGAGGATGAGCTCAGTCCTCCCTAGTACTGCGCTCTCTCTCTCTCTTTCTCTCTCTCTCTCTCTCAGCCTCTTGACCTTCCCCACTATGACCCTCAGTGAAAACCTCAAAGCCCCACTTTTGCAACTGGCTAAGCCTCTCATCTTGGGAGGAACTCCTGGTCATAAGCAACGCCACCTTTGAAACCAAGAAAATCTTCTGGAACTGTTTTAGGGCTCTCCATCCTCCACGGGCAAACACTACTGAGAAGAAAAGGTTTTAATAAAGAACCAGGGATCTTCCCTTCCCCAAAACATTGGTAGTGTTCTGAAGTAGCTCCTGGAAGGGGGATGTCTTCCTTCTAGAGGGAGATGGTGCTTGTCAGCATCTCTCTAAAATTCAGTTGTCTGGCACCTGCTAGAGCCAAATCCATTGTCTGGTACCTTTTAGCTAGCCCTAGCATCCAGGAGGCCACTCTTGATGGTCAGGAGAGCATTTGCCTTGGGTTCTGAGGACCCTGGGCCTCTGCTTCTCCCTCGGAGCTTGTGGGGTCTCATGCTTAAGAGAATGTTCTGACTTGTTACCAGACAGAAGGTAGTACAGGAAGCTCTGAGGAGTTTGTATTTCAGGCCCAGTTTGACTTCTCTCATTTGTTCCTCTGAGGAACCTCTTTCTTTCTTTCTTTTTTTAAAGATTTATTTTATTTATATGAGTACACTGTAGCTGTCTTCAGACACACCAGAAGAGGGCATCAGATCCCATTACAGATGGTTGTGAGCCACCATGTGGTTGCTGGGAATTGAACTCAGGACCTTTGGAAGAGCAGTCAGTGCTCTTAACCGCTGAGCCATCTCTCCAGCCCCCATTCGCCTCGTTCAATGTTACTTTCCTTACTTGAAGACTGAGTAGCTGGGCAGTGGTGGTGCATGCCATTAATCTCAGCATTGGGGAAACAGAAGCAGGTAGATCTCTGTGAATTCAAGGCCAACCTGGTCTACAGAACGAGTTCTAGGACAGGTAGACCTACACAGAGAAACCCTGTCTCAAAAAACCCAAAAAACTGAAAGTAATAAGTTACCCCAGTTTCACAAGTTCCTTATAAGGATTAAAAAAACAACACAAGGTGGGTTATCCCTCTTAATCCCGAATAATCCCAGCACTCAGGCAAAGGCAGGAAGATTGCTTCCAGTTTATAGTGTCAAGCCAGTGTGGACTACACAGCAAAATCCTGTCTCTAAAATAGAAAGTTAAAAAAAAACGACCACAATATACATAGAATCCTACCCACTCAGCAGGCTCCTGCTGGAGGACCTGGGGTTCAAAACCAACCTGGACTACCATAAGGTCCCATCTCAAAAACAAAAGTATTCAATACAAGCCGGGTGGTGGTGGCGCACGCCTTTAATCCCAGCACTCGGGAGGCAGAGGCAGGCGGATTTCTGAGTTTGAGGCCAGCCTGGTCTACAGAGTGAGTTCCAGGACAGCCAGGGCTATACAGAGAAACCCTGTGTTGAAAAAAACAACAAACTCCCCCCCCCCCCCAAAATATATTCAATACAAAAGCTGTCTCGAATTCACTTAAGCTGTAATCAAGGCCACTTCACCAGTCCCCTAGAATCTGCCCATGTTTAAATATTTCAGCATCTTTTCAAATGTCCTGCAGACATTCAGCAGGAGGACACGATTTCAAGGTAGTAAAAGTCAGCTCATTTGATTAAAAAAAAAACACTAGACAAATAGGCTAGACATTGGGCTGGGAGTATAAACCACATGGCCTACTTGTACGTGACATCCTACATTCAATCTTCAGCACCAAAAGGAGGCTCTGATCTGCTTACAGAGTAGATCAAATATGATGGGGAAAGGGGCATGCCTGACATGGCAGGAAGCTGGGCATGGCGGCATACACCTATAATCTCAGCACTTGAGAGGCTAGGCAGGGTTTCAAATTCAAGACCAGCCTGGAGTATGGCATACTGAGGCACGCCTTTAACCCCACCACTGAGAGGCAGAGACAGGCAGATCTCCATGAGTTCAAGGCAAGAGGTGTGTATTGTCTACAGAGCAAGTTCCAGGACAGCCAAAGCTACATAGTGAAACCCTGTTTCCTGGCCTGTAGCATTAAGAGAGAGGCAAATAGATAAGCCATCCAAAAATCAGCAGGGAGATGAACACAGAAGGCACAAGTGTTTGCAAGCATTTTCAGAAGGGGAAACTGCTCGTGAGATGAACGGAAGGCTCATTACTCCATGGGCCTGTGAACCGGTGTGGCTCTTCTAGCTGAAGGAACCTAGTAAGAACTAGAGGAGAGGTTGGTTGTAGAGCCAGCCCTCTATAGGGGCGGAGCCTCAAGCCAAGTTTGTTGTGAGACAGGCTCACTATGTAGTCCTTGATGGCCTAGAACTCGCTGTGTAGGACTAGGCTACCCTCAAATTTTGCCTGCTTTTACCTCCTAAGAGCTAGGACTGAACGTATGTGCCATCATACTGGGTACAGGCTTTTGGACTCCAGGCCAACACCTGGGATACTGCCCCAGACTGGATTTCCATTTCCCTCCATTTCCCCAAACCCACTCTCCAGAGGGCTTCCCACTACCGGCCCCAACACCTTGAGATCCATTTTTCTAGACTCACCAGCTCAGTTACAAGTGGTGACTTTCTGTTTATTGCTCAAAAACAAGAACTCAGAAGCAAATATAGGTAGAGAGAGAGTGGGCGGGAAGACACAGGGAAGGGATAGGTTTCGGCCCACCCCTCCCTTCACCCTTCTCACCCTCCAAAAGGCCCAGCAGCGGTCAGGCATCTGGGGGTAGGGAGCCTTCATGGCCATGGGGATAGTAGAGCTGAGGGGACAGTTCTTGAGTAGGGCCCTGGCCTCGAGGAGCCCAAGAGTTGCAAGGGGCCGAGTTCCCTTCCCTGGGTCCAGAAATCAGTAGAATAGGGGGCGGAAGGCCCCTTGTTTGGCAACTAAGAAGAGGCGGCTTTGGGCGGCAGGATGCTGGTTTATTTACTGTAGGGTCTCCAGGGCCATCAAAGCCCCCTCATCGGATGGGGAGACTATTTACACAGCAGGGGAGGGAGGGGAGCCAGAGACCAGGTCCTATGCTCCTCACTGCCCAGAATGATGAGAGAACGGGGAGGTCCTGGGTCCTGCAGACTTAGACTTGGGGCTCAGATGGAAACTTCATACTCCCTCGTATCCTGAGGACAGAGAGAGCAGATAAATTGGAGTCAGTTGGAAGTGAAGAGGCATCCACAAGAAAGGGGAAGACATATTTGTCCTGAATCTGGTGGTGCCGACCTGTAATCCCAACTACTAGGGAGGTAGAGGCAGGAAGAGCACAATTCAAAACTGGCTTAGAGCCGGGCAGTGGTGGCGCACGCCTTTAATCCCAGTACTTGGTAGGCAGAGGCAGGCCTGGTCTACAGAGTGAGTTCCAGGACAGTCAGGGCTACACAGAGAAACCCTGTCTAAACACACACACACACACACAGACACACACACACACACACACACACACTCACAAACTGGCTTGGGCTACAAAATGAGCTCAAGGCCAGACTGGAAAATTTAAACCCTGTCTCAAAAACAGAGGATGGAGAGCAGGATGATACACACGCCTTTGATCCCGGCGCGTGGAGGCAGAGGCAGGTGGGTCTGTGAATTTGAGGCCAGCCTGGTCTACAGAGTGAGTTCCAGACCTGCCAGTGCTATAGAGAGACTCTTGTCTCAGAATGCAAAAGAGAATGAGACGTTGAACATGTTGGCTGGGAAGTGGTGGCGCATGCCTTTAATCTCAGCACTTGGGAGGCAGAGGCAGGTGGATTTCTGAGTTTGAGACCAGCCTGGTCTACATACAGAGTGAGTTCCAGGACAGCCGGGGCTACACAGAGAAACCTGGTCTTGAAAAATCCAAAAAAAAAAAAAAAAAAAAAAAAAAAGAAAATGTCGTTTGACTTTACATAAGGCACTAAGTTCAGTCTCTAGTAGCACACACGCTCTCAAAAAAAGACGTTTACATTATTTTGAGACAGGGTCTCTCTATGTAGCCCTGGCTGTTCTGGAACTCCCTAGGTAGACTAGGCTGGCCTCAGACTTAGAGATCTGCCTGTTTCTGCCTTTGCCTCTGCCTCTGAAGTGCTAGAATTAAAATTGTGGGCCACCACATCCAGCAAGACCTTTGTATTTAAATTATCATAGAGGAGCTGGAGAGAGGGCTCAGCAGTACTGGCTGCTTTTCCAGAGGACTTAAGTTAGATTCCTAGCACTTACAAGATGGCTCACAACCCTCTTTAACTCCTGTTCCAGGGGGATCTGATGCCCCCTTCTGGTCTCTGAGAGTACTGCATGCACTTGGTGTATTGAAATACAGGCAAACACCCATACACATAAAACAATTTTAAAATTTTTAGAAATTGTTTTTTTGTAAAGATTCTCAAGTATGGTGGTGCATACTTTACACCCCAACATGCAGGAGGCAGAGGCAGGCAGATCTCTGAGAGTCCCATGCCTGGTCTACAAAGTGAGTTCCAGGGCAGCAGAGCTACATAGTGAGACCTTGTCTCAAAAAAAAAAAAAAAAAAAAAAAAGCAAGCCTGAGTAGAATCTAGTATATATATATATTATCCTATAGTATCTTAAGATGACAAAGATACGAATTTCTGAAATGTCTTGAACAGTTGGAAGATCTGGAGCTTGAACCTAAGCACCCACTATGGATTATATCCTGTAGACGGGCTCTCCTTCTCCAGTTTGCTACAGTCTTTATTATTCCCTATTGTCTACACATAGCTTGCTTTGGTATTGTTATGGCTTTTGTGGGCAACTGAGTTTGAAATCCCCCTCCCCCCCAAAAAAAGATCACAGGGACTTTGGAAGAAGATTATGAAGTCCTTCCTGAAGGCAGACTGAGAGATGGGGCACCCCAAGGGGAGGGGAGAGACTCACCCCAGCTTCATACAGTGGGTTGCTGAAGTCTGATTCCACAGTAATGGGGCTGTAGGAGTGAGAACCCGAGAAGCCAAAGAGGGATTTTCCTTGTAGCCTGGGAAAGGTAGGGGAGAATGGTCTTATGTGTGAGTCCTCGAACTCCCTTACCTACTCCCACACCAGGTAAGCCACCTGCCCTGGCCAGCAAGCAAGAGTAGGGTACTTACTTAGTGTAGTATATGTAAACACCAATGCCAAGGACAATGACCAAGCCCAGAGGCAACAGGATGGCCAAAGCGAGATTCCCACCCTCCAGCTGCCGTGATGGGTCTGTAGTCTGGGTCACTGGGGAGGGAGGAAGAATAGCAAATAAACCAAGGCTGTGCCCACTCCTGGGCTCTCCCAGCCTCCTGCCCTGGGGCCTGAACCCTTGGCTTCACCCCTCCGGGGCCTGGCCTCCTGCCCCCAGTCTTGACCTTGCCCTCCCAACCTGGCCAGGCCTGGTCTCCACCTGCACCCTCACTGACCTTCCAGTTTTCGGTTGTCCAGGAGCTCCTCATAGGCCACTGCAGGGAGAGGAGGGGGAGGGGGACGGGGTCTGAGCCAGGGAGGGAAGGAGACTGAGGAGAGGGCCAGAGCCTGGTGTGGCGGAGGCTGGGCTGCACAGCCTGGTTCTCTGCCCTCTGTTCAATCTAAACTTGTCTTTCCCTGCGTGTGTGGAGGCTGTGGGGACTGATGGGTCAGGGCCTGTCCTCTTCCTTCGGACCACTAAAGGTTCAAGGTTCCTGGACAGTCTGAGCCAGCCAGCTTCAGAATTTCTCACTGATAGCAAAACTCTCCCTTTGTAGAGAGAGCAGGGGGCCTCTAAACCAAGGCCCTCACTACATCCCTTGATAATTCTGGGACCTCAAATCTCCCCAGGTTTTCCAGTCATGCCTATAAGGATGAGAGCCCACAGGATAGGCACTCATCAGGGTCAGCTATTGTTCTTGAATTTCTATCCAACTCTTCTAGCCCTGTCACTCCCGATATATTGATATGCCCCTCCTGCCCTGTCTGCCCAGGCACCTTTGCAGAGTGGGGGCTGGCTGGTCCACTGGGAGGGGTGACCCGGTACACAGGTGATGGTGACCTCGCCGATGAGCTCAAAGCCCTCATAGCAGAAGAAGCGTAGTGACTCGCCCGCTTGGTAGTGATGCTTGTACAGTGTCTGGTAACCATTCTCAGGGACACCAGGGTTCAGGCACGGCTCGTACTTTACTACAGGGAGCACACCAGCCACATGCACACTTAGAGACTGAGCAGGCCCAGCCTGGGTTCCCCGGTCCTCCCTGAGGTGTTCCCAAACTTACAGGCGCATTTGGGGACCCGATCACTCCACTTGGGTGTGCCCGTGTCCCGGCTGTAGCAGGTGAGCACAGCTGCTCCCTCCAGGCTGTACCCTGGCAGACACCGATACTGGACGTGGGAGCCCACGGGAAAACCGGCATCTGAGGCAGTCCGGTGACCATTGGTGATCTCGCCAGGGTCAGCACAAGTCATGACTAGGACAGGACAGACAGGTTAGGGGTTGTCAGAGTCTTAGCAGATTGCCTAGAAACAGGGCTTACAGAGGCCTGAGCTTCTGCCATCTCCTCAAAACAGCCCTGTCCTCCTCTCAAAATCCCTTAGAAGGATACAGATTATTAGTCAAAAACACTTCAGGGTCAATGGGTTTGACCCTGGTGGTACTTTGGGACTAAAGGAAGGAATATGAGCTCAAAACCAGCCTGGGCTACATAGCAAGTTCCAGAACAGGACACCCTGGGATACATAATGAGACCCTGTGGCTGGGGGAAAAAAACCTGTGTTTTATATTTCTTTTGAAAACAGGATAAATGGGGCAAACTTGGCCCCTGTATTCAGGTAAAATTAAAAATATTTAATCAAGCCGGGCAGTGGTGGTGCACGCCTTTAATCTCAGCACTTGGGAGGCAGAGGCAGGTGGATTTCTGAGTTCAAGACCAGCCTGGTCTACATACAGAGTGAGTTCCAGGACAGCCAGGGCTACACAGAGAAAATCTGTCTGGGAAAAAAATAATGGGGGGGGTTGGGGGAGAACTAAAATCAATCTTTGTGTCAGCTCCCCCAAATTTATTTTTGTTTTTGCTTTTTTCAAGACAGGGTTTCTCTGTGTAGCCATGGCTGTCCTGGAACTCACTCTGTAGATTAAGTTGGCCTTGAACTCAGAGATCCTCCTGCTAGGATTAAAGGCATGGGCCGCCACCACCTAGCTAATTTCCCCCCAATTTTTTTTTTTTTTTTTTTTTTTTTTTTGGTTTTTTCAAGACAGGGTTTCTCTGTATAGCCCTGGCTGTCCTGGAACTCACTCTGTAGACCAGGCTGGCCTCAAACTCAGAAATCCACCTGCCTCTGCCTCCCAAGTGCTGGGATTAAAGGTGTGTGCCACCACTGCCCGGCTTAATTTCCCCAAATTTAAAGAGACAAGATACTACTTCATTTTGCTGTTTTATTTTTTTTTCTTGTTTTGTTGTTGTTTTTGAGATAAGTCTTACTAATTAGCCCCGGCTGGCCTTAAAGTCATGGGAACCGTTCTGTTTCATCCCCCTCAACCCCATCCCGGGGTCCTTGGGCTTTTCAGACACGGTTAGCTTTGAACTCATGATCTTTCTGCCTCAGCTCCCCAAGTGCTAGTGTTAAAGGTATGTGCCACTGTGCCCAGCCTTTCTGAAAAAGTAAACAAAGCCTCCAAGCTCCTGTAAGCCTCACCTCCTCTGAAGTAAACGTGCCCCATCCCTGAGTGAATGGAGCCACAATCTTGCTACAGTGCAGCTGCAGGCTCAGAGCTGTGGCTTACTGTTTCGGAGCACCAGGCACTGTGTGAAATGCTGCCTCTGCTCCGCACAAAGCCCTGCTCCTACCTCATGCAACCTCAGAAGCGTTAATTACTGTATCCCAGTCACCCTGTTACTACTGTGTAGCATGCCTAGCTGCTCATGTATCTCTCTCCCTTCAGGTTTGAGACCATCAGGGTAGGAAACAGCCAGAAACCTGTCCTAGAACCCAGAGCCGGGCTTCGGTGACTTCGTTAAAACAAATCAAGTCCATTGATAAGTGTTGATTCTAACAAGGTGACTTCCCACAGAGTCAGCTTTTGGGGAACTGAGAGTTTGGTTGAGGCTTGGAAGAGAACTAAGAGTTGATGAGGCAGAGCCCAGCTGCAATTTGGCAGAACCCTGTAGGGGAGGGGCTCAAACTTGGCAGGGGTGGAATCAGGTGTGGAAGGGGCTGGACCTTTTTTTTTTAAAAAACAAAAAAAAGCTGGTGGAACACGGGTATGAAAGGGAAGAAGCCCGAGCTAAAGGCAGGACTCTGTGTGTGTGTGTGTGTGTGTGTGTGTGTGTGTGTGTGTGTGTGTGTGTGTGTGTGTGTGTGTTTCAAGTCACTGTATGGGGCCTAAAAGTCATAGGGGTTGGGCCTGAAGATTCAGGAGGGACAGGGAGCCAGAGCCCAGGCACAGGTTTAGAGGTAGGGCCCTACTCACTCTTTTGGCAGGCAGGTGGCGCCGCGCTCCAAGATAGGTCCCATTGGCAAGTGAGGATGTCTGATCCCAGTAGTTCGTAGCCAGGCTCGCACTGGTAAGTGAGCACTGTGCCCCGGATAAGGTCCCCGTGGGATGCTGTCCTCCAGCCCCACTCAGGAGGTGGCAGCTCCGGGCACGTATCGTTCCTCGGGACCTCTGCAGTGAAGATGGAATGCCCTTCCAGCTTCTGAGGACCTCGCGCTGGTGCCCCTTCCCGGCCAGACCCCTGGCCATCCAGACCTCCTCGCCTTCCATACCTTTGAAATGTAACACGAAACCCTGGCCTAGGCCCGGATTTGGGGGCCCAGGGGGTGCCTGAAACTGCAGAGTGAGATCAGGTCCAGAGGAGAGGAGGCGGCGGCGTGGCTGAGGCCCCCGCAGCTGGGCCAGGACTCGAGCGCTCGGACCATCCCCGTCGAACAGTGTTAGCATATCCCCTTCGCGAACATTCAAGCTGCAGTGAGGGGGATCAGACAATTAGGCCAACCACGACTAACCCATCTCATCCCGTTCCGCCGAACTCCCTCAATCTTAACTAGATCGGCCCTGAATCCCCCCTCTCAGTTTTAACCAGTCTAGAGTTCCCTCCAGGTTCCCAGAGGTGGGTTGGCTCCTCCCTACTCCTGCTTCTTAATCTTCAACCCTGTACATTACTAGCTCCATCCACGCTCCAGACTGTCTTCCAACCTGTCTTCCAACCCCGCAACCTGCCCCAATCCAGCTTGATCAATAATAGACCATAGCCCTTCCACACTCAGATGCTGGATTCTGCCTGTTTATCTGCTTTGGGTCCACGCCCACTCTCCTTTTCTCCACTCGAGTGATCACCTTATACCAAATGAGCTTACTGACTTGAAGCTACTGACTTTGTTTTAGCAATGAGGCACACCAATTTCGGGCTGGGGTCCCTTTGCTCAAGAAGCCATGTTAGACACACACACACACACACACACACACACACACACACACACACACACACACACGGGTGGGGTATAGTAGCTCGGTGGTAGAGCATTTGAGAGCAGAACCCTCCAGATCTGCAGCAACCCTTGAAGAGGGCCATGCTACCCCCTTTACTTGGCCTTATTCTCCAAGTGACTTGAACCCAGGTCTCCCACCTCTGTCCTGTATCCTCTTGATGTCCTCTTTCAGAACACCATATACCCAAGGAATTATGTGTGAGCTCAGAAGAGCCAGTTGGGCTCAGAATGCAGGCTAGTGCTCTCTCGCACACACCAGATAGAGCCCAGACCATCACACATGCTACCATGACCCAAACATACATTTCAACTTGGAGTAAGATGCGCTTCTCTTCCTGGACGTGCAGGCCCCACACGCAGTCTTGGCCAGGGCTATAACTCTGGGGCCAGTCGGGAGAGAGTACCACACCAGCTGGCTCAGACAGCTCTCCTCCACACATGGCTAGGGAAGAGGGGTCAGGTTCAGAACCCATGTGGGCATGTGTTCTCCATTCACCAGTCTTCACTGTCCTTGGCAGTGTGCACGAGGCTACCTCGATCTTGCCATATCCAGGTTTTGTTCTGGTTACTTCTCTAGCCCTGCCCTCGGTTAGCCCCGCCCACTTTCCGGCTTACTCACCACCCGATCCACACTCAGCCCAAATCCAGTTCTAGCTTTAGAAGCCTTTTGGGCCTGAGCCTGAATTCATAACAAGTCCAGAAATTATTCCCCCAAGAAAGCAGCCTCCGAGGGGGGCTTTAACCCAGGCTTTGGGTTTATATGATTTAATGTTCACCAGATATCCTGCACAATGCCTTCCTGAGGTCCCAGCTTCAGGGGCAGTCTTCTGTAGGCTGAAGGGCTCTGAGGAATGAGAAGGCCTACCCTTGCAGGCTGGCTCTGTGTCATTCCAGTGGGGTTCGGTGGGATCCACACATTCGATAGCATTGGGGGGCCCTGGTGGCTCCAGAGCATATCCTGGGAGGCATGAGAAGGTGGCCAGTGCCCCTGGGCGGTACTCAGGATCTGTAGTGGTCACGTTGCCATGTGCCAGGAAAGGGGGGAAGCATCGGTCCTCCTCAAAGGCTAGAGATGAGTTGGTCACAAACATTAATCATTAGACAGGTCTCAGGAACTCATGTTGAGCATTTAGGATGAATTTGGGTGTTGGTAGGCCCCTCATGGGTTGTTTGATTGTTTGTTTTGGTATCTAGAGATGGGGGTCTCACTCTACAGTTCAGGCTGACCTTGAATTTGAGATCTTCCTTCCTCAGCCTTCCAAGTGGCTGCTGGGACCATGCACCTGTGCCAACCACCATTTATAGTTAGCACCAAAGTACTAACCCCTATCTTACAGACAAGGACATCTTCAGACAAAAAGCCACCTGCCCCGGGTCAGCTAGGGGGCACCTACAGAGCCAGAGCTACAAGCCTGAACGATTAGTTCTCACCCACAGACATTTGGCTTTGGAAACAGCAAGGGCCCTGGAAGGGTACTTCTGGAAAGCTGGCTTGCGTAGGTGTGTTCTAGCCTCAGAAATAACAGTTGGATTCTGATCATCCACACTGTTGCTAGAATCCAAAACTGCAGCTAGTGCAGAAGCTGCTCGGCTTTTATGGAGGACCAAATCGGCGAAATGAACATCTCTAGAGCGATTTTTTTTTTTGTCCATCTGATTATATTTTATCTATAAAACCACCTATGATGCAGGTAAGGATTCTGAAGCTCACAGCACAGCAGAGGCCTACTTGGATGGGCAGATAAGGATTCTCACCGAAACACAGACAGCTCCCTAGCACTTTTAGAACCTATCATGTTCTAGGTTTTTGCAGATTCACTACTGTATTTTGTATTACTTAACCTGGCAAGGGATTCTATGAAAATCCAGCCCATCTCCCAGGTCCCAGGGCCAATCCCACTTATTTGTGAGCTATCCAAAATTACATCCTTCCAATCTGTGCATTTCCCTTCCATTGCCTCTTTCTTTGTTTCTTTTTCTTTCTTTTTTTTTTTTTTTTAAAGATTTATTTATTTATTTATTTTATGTGAGTACATTGCTGTCTTTAGAGGCTCCAGAAGAGGGAGTCAGATCCTATTACAGATGGTTGTGAGCCACCATGTGGTTGCTGGGATTTGAACTCAGGACCTCTGGAAGAGCAGTCAGTGCTCTTAACCGCTGAGCCATCTCTCCAGCCCTCTTTCTTTGTTTCTGAGAAAGGGTTTCTCTGTGTAGCCCTGGTTGCCTTGGAACTTGCTCTGTAGTCCAGGTTGGTCTTGAACTCAGAGATCCGCCTGCCTCTGCCTCTGCCTCCTGAGTGCTGGGAGTAAAGGCGTGCGCCAGCACTGCACTGCCCAACTCTTCCATTGTCTCTTGCTACTGTTTTAACTAATGCTCAGCCATGCTGTTCTGTAGATAAGATACAATCAGATGGACAGAAAATGCTCTAGAGATGTACATTTTGGCTGATTGGGTTCTCCGTAAAAGTTGATTGGCCATGCAAGTGCACCGTTTCCCCTTTCCCCTGGGCTGCCTTCCACCTTCCTCTCTCAAGTCATCTCTTTACACTCCATCCTAGAGGCCACACCTAACTCATTTCTCATTGATTGCTGATTCCTCCTCACCTGTCCAACATCCGTTCTTCCTTCTGGTACCAGCTACTCTATTCTCACTAGGTGGAACATGCTTTCCTTACTTCTAGTCCATGAGGTTGGTTGGGACCAACCAGAGACAGCCATGCCATTCAAACCTTCCAATCATAATACTACCTGGCTTACTGAACTTAATCAAGTCACTGAGAATCATTTTTGGAATCGGTGCCCGACTCTCATGAGCATTTCCTTTCTAGTTTTCATTTAATCTCTGTTCCTGATGGCGTTAAGTAAGGTGATAGTCTGTAAGAGTGTAGTTAGGTCCACTACATAGGGAAAGTCTCCATGCCAATGAACCGCTGCACAGTAAAAAACTAAGAGATAGATAACTGTCCACTTGGCTGTATACTGGATCCGGCCATATCTGAAGTTGAGTCAGAAGCGACTACTTGGAATAAAACAATGTCCCTGTGAAGGCATCCCTGTCAGGTATCAGAGACCAACCACAAAGATGTACGTGAGGGAGTATGTGCTTGTGACTATTCCTCGTGTGGCGTTGGGCATGGTCAGGAAGTGAGACTTACCTTCAAATCGGAGGCTGAGCAGCAGGGGGTTGGCTGGTGTCTCTGAAAGCAGTTCTACGTAGAGGGACTGGGCATCACTGATGAGACCACGCTCAGGGACATCATCCATGTCAGAGTCGTAAATCACAGGGGACAGGGGGCTTCCCCCTGAGCGAACCATCAGCCTGGAGTGGACAGAAGGGTGGCAGGGGCATTTCCCTCGGAGGCTGCCCCCGCCTGCTCTCCTGGCTTATCTTTATAGCCGCTGTTATCAAACACTGACCCCCACCGTGCACTCTTTCAAGCCCCAACATAGTTGATCTTGTTTGATCTTCACCAGGACTCTTGAGTCAGACACTATTATTAACCCCTCATTTTATAGGTGAGGATGCAGAGGCACAGAAAGCCTGGGTGCTCAACCTGAGAGCACACTACAAAGCAACACAGCAGAATGAGGAAAATGGCAGCTCGTACTTTTATAGTGCTTATCAGGTCCTAGGCACCACTTCAACTACTATATATATCTTAATGCTTTTATTAATTAAGCATTTGGAAGGGAGCTATCATCTCCATTCTACCAATGAGACCTGAGATGCTTCCAGGCACGCTGAGGCATCTAAGGTTGAACAGCTGCACTCTCTGAGAAGGTTACAACAAAACTCGGTTTGACACTTCATCCAATGTATCTGACTCTCCCACAGCCTCCCAGCTTTCCCAAGGTGGGGACCTCTGACTCAAAGCCCAGATTCTCACCTGTCATTGTCCTCATCCAGTGAGACTCTCTCAAAGTGCAGGTGTAGCCTGCGTCCCTCCGCTGCTTCAATGACCCAGCGGCAGGTGAGGTTGGGCCCTGCAGCTCCCCCTGGCTCAGGGGACACAATACGACCCAGTGTGGCATTGTGGATAGTGCCACCACAAGATGCTGTGGGCAGAGAAAGAACAGGAAGGCTTCAGCCCTTTCTCAGGCCTAATCCAGAGCTTGGTGGGTACTGGCCAAAGATGGCCTCTGCCCCAGGCACTTAGCATTGAGACAGGACTTTCTCTAGGCTGCTGCCTAGCCTGAAATAGAAGCCTCTGCATGGAGCTGCTAAAATGAAGCCTCTGGAGAGGTGGACACCTTGAGTTAAGGAACCTCAACGTTGAAACTCTCAAATGCAAAGCTTTAAAGGTAGGAATCCCCAGAACGTAAGCATTTTAAGCTTGGTGGATAGGTTGCAGAATGAAGATCTTAGGACCAAGAGCTACCAGCCAGGAACCCCAAACATAGCACATTGGAGTGGAGGCTTCTCCAAAGAAAGGGCACCTACAAGTGGTAACAGGATGGCAAACACCAACTGGGGCATCCAAAGACGAAGCCCAGACAAGATCAGAGGTTTTCTAAGGATGGCAACCGTCACGGTAGAGACTTCTAGGGGAGACCCTGGGACAGGGGCTCTGCAACTAAAAACTTCAAGATGGATTCTCCCCAAAGATGGTGATTTCCCAGCTCACCCCCTTTCCCCACAGCCAGGACAGAAGTTCTGCAGTGAAAGACTCACCTGTGCAGCTAGGAGGCTCACCAGTCCAGGCTGGCCGGGTGCCATTGAGGCAGATGAGGGTCTCCTCACCCTGCAGCTGGTATCCTGAGTCACAGTGAAAGGTGGCAGTGCCCCCAGGATGCAAGTCTGTCACGCTTACATCCCCATGGGCTGGCCGGGGTGGGAAGCCACAGCTCAGAAGGTATGCTGACAGGTCAAAGAAGATAAGAGAGACTGTTGTCCCACAGTGAGTTCTCATACTCATTCCTTGGTACTTCTGCAAAGCCCTCCATCCCCCACTCCCAGGGAACGAATGGGTTCCATGCTGGAGTGCACATTAAGGAGAAGCGACTCCTTATGTTGGTTCGCTGCCTCATGAAGAGGCAACATCAACAGTGCTCATCTCTGACCTTTGCCACTTAACCTGCTTTGGTCATTTATAGATAAAGTTATTTTAGAGCCCAGTCTTATTGGTTGCAGTTGAGTACCCTGACTTCTATCAGTACTAACAACAAATGGCACCTGCAGAGATGGTTCCACTCCTGACTCCGTTTACACAGTTTTAGAGGTAGGTGGAGGAAGAATGCACACGTGACCCACTATCTAGAGGTGGATGCCGAGGCTCCCGCTTGTGAAATGCTTTGTGGCATTTCCTTTCACAAACTTTCTTGTATGGAGGTACACAGCTTTCAGCCAGGCCCAACACAAGAAAGTGACTTAACGCCTTGCTATCTGGGGCTGGAGAGATGGCTCAGCAGTTAAGAGCACTGACTGCTCTTCCAGAGGTCCTGAGTTCAATTCCCAGCAACCACATGGTGGCTCACAACCATCTGTAATGGGATCTGACACTCTCTTCTGGGGTCTCTGAAGACAGCTACAGCGAGTGGGGCCAGAGAGAGAAGAAAAAGTATCTGAAGACAGCTACAGTGTACTTACTATAATAAATAAATAAATCTTAAAAAAAAAAAAAAAAGACCTTGCTATCCAGCACCCCTGAGGGATCCCCTAGTGGAAATGGAGAGCTCCGGAGTAACCCCACTTTCCTTGAGAAGCTGGTTTGTCTATCTCTTGCACTGAGAACTATGCAACCTCCCTTTTTGCCCTGACTTCCTTATACCTCAGATTAGGGCTTTTCCCTAGCGACAGTGACCAATTCACCCCCACTCAAGTCATTCTGTCCTCTGGTAATCATGCCCCGCTGCTCTTTCCCTCTACACTCTCTGCACAACTACATTGCTTACATTCTTTCTCAAAGCCTCTTGAAATTATTTTGGCGTGTGGAGTGGGTAAGGCAGAATTTGGTTTTGAAACAAGGTTTTGTTATGTAGCCCAGGTTGGCCTCAATTTCTCAATCCTCCTGCTTAAGTTTCTAGAAAATCTCACTGCCATGCTCAGTTTCCAAGGCTGTGTCTTGTAGTGGGCACAGGCCAGATCTAGTCAGCAAAGGCTTTGTCTTTCCTGACTCTGGACCTTCAGTGACTCTGCCAGAAACCTATCCCTCTCACCCCCACACACTTCAAAAGTCATTAAGCATTTATCTAGCTGTGGGGACAGACAGAAACAAAACAAACCCATACTTTGCCTTTCCAGAGTCCCCAGTCTACTAAGACTAGCAGACATAAAAACAGCTATCTAAAATACAGCAGGTTGAATAAGTGTCAGCCCTTGTGGCCAACAGAGCCAAATCTGGACATTTTAGCTTGATATCCTAGTCCCTTCCCGGCCAGATCCAGCCAGTTCTTAAGTTGGTACTCAGGTCCTGAGGCTCCACAACCCAGTCTGTGACTCCTTCCTATCTCACGGTCTTTTTCTTTTCCCCTCTAGTGATGAAATTAAATCTAGGACATTGTATATGTTAGGCAAATGCTCCCCCATGAACTATTCCCCCAGTCCTTGTGATTTTTGTTTTGTTTGTGAGACAGGAGCTGACTATGCCTTGACTAGCCTGGAACTCTCTATGTAGACCAGGCTAATCTTGAACTCACAGAAACCATCTGCCTCTGCCTCCTATGTACAAGGATCAAAGGTATGCACCATTGACACCTAGCTACCCTTTGACTTTTTTGAGACAAGATCTCACTATGTAGTCCAGGCTAGCTTTGAACTCTTGAACCTCCTGCTTCAGCACCCAGAAAGCTAGAATTACATGCAGGTACCACTACAGACAAACCATCTCCATAATTTTGCCCCTTCCTGTGCTTCTACATGTAAGGCTTTCTGGTCTGTTTCTGATTTTTGAAAGAGTAAGTTAAGTACCACTCCCTCCAGGAAGCCTTCTAGACTTTCCCTGTTCCCATAAGACCTCACCCATATTCCATTCTATGTACATCACCTATTATCTGTTATCACTATGAGGCTGAGATGATGCCTGAGCAGGTGAATCTCACACTGGGAAGGGATGCCTCTCACTAATATCAATAATTCATACCAGTAAGGAGATTGGCCTGGAATCTAAATAAAAATGTTAAATTCAGGATTGGGGATGTAACTCAGTCAGTAGTAATATCTAGCTCTGAATCAACCGGGCCTATAGTCCAAGCACTGGAGAGGTAATGGTAGGAGGATCAGAAGTTCAAAGCTATCCTTGGCTACATAGTGAGTTCCAGACCAGCCTAGATTACTTAAGACCCTGTCTCAGAACAAACAAAACAAAGCACGCAAAGGACTTCCTGCCCAAGGAGACTCATGCCAGCCACACACTCACCCCACCCTCATTTTAGGAATGACCATGGGGCAAAGACTTGGCCATCTGATTTCTGACTCCTCAATAAAGTTTCAGGTGCCTGAGAAAGCCATGCAGTCTCAAACCTTCTCCCTTCTCTGAGAGATGGAGCTGACTCGGCCCTCCCTGCGTGAGAAGTAGTGGCTGGGGTAAAGGACTTTGCACATGGCAAATTTGCTAGACTTGGGCTGGCACTCCAGACATGAGGCCACAGACAGAGCAGATTAACAGTACCTCTGTCCCAAGAATGCCTGCAGGAGCTGCAAATAAGGAAAAAGCCAAGGCAGGGAATGAAGTCCCCTTTACGAAGCAGCCCTGCTCCCCTCGGTGTTCCACTTAGCCCGGGAGTCCTAGTTTTGATGCTCTAGGGAAATGACTGCTTAAAGGAGCCAGTGGGTAGCTTTTTATTTTTATTTTTCCATCTGATGTCTAGCATCCAAAAGCGTGCATGCTTTTGTCTACAACAACCAGGTCCCTGGCACCACGTACAAGCCCTAGCTCACTGGTCTCTCCTACAGGCCTGGTGGTAGGAGCTTCTGCCTTGAACAATTGACCCGCAGGGCATGAGGAAGGGACATATGCTGCAACCTCAATGAGATGCACATGGTGTCTGGGAAGACGGGGGAAGTACATGGAGCCAAGGAACAGCAGCTCCTACCTCTAAGAGCACATGGAAGAACTGTGCGGAGAACAGCAATGTCTGGAATGGGAATACTGGCTAAGTCCCTTAACTCACGTACATGTATGTGTGCTAGAAAATACATGTGCGCTGTGGGGAGCCACTCTCCCCACACATAGGCTAGCATCGATCACATGTGTAGCTTGTCTGTGTGTGGATGCATGAAACACTCCCCCTACTGCCCTGAAAGTCAGAAGGAGTTGCCCAAACTGCAAACCGAAAAGTCACTTTCCTGCTTGAGCTGTCTGCCTCTCATCTACAGATTAAAGTGCCCTGAGCTCCCCTCAGCTGCCCTGCCTGCTTCCCAGGGTGGTCTTTCCATTCCCTCTTCATTCATTGCTTTCTCCGCTTTGGCGGGGGGGGGGGGGTACTGACTGACGGTGCTGAGGTTTTACTGTGTTCCAGACCCTGTTTTAAACACTCCATGGGTACTGACCCACCTGATCACCCTAGTCACACATCGCAGTGACTATTCTAACTTCCGCTTTTCAGATGGAGCCACGAGGCACAGAAAGGTGAAATAAACTGCCCTGGCTCACACAATGCAGACAACCCTACCTTCTACTTTACCTTTCTAAGGGCTCCATTTTCTCTCCTCTCTGGGACATGGAATGTGTTCTTCTAATCCATTCCAGTTGCTTCTTTCTCTTTCTTCCTCCCACCTTTCCCTGGCCAGCTCATCCTGTAGGTCCCATCTTAGTCACCACCTCCTCCAAGAAGCCATTCTTATATTCCTTAGAAAAAAACTGGTCCCTTTGATTCTTGCTCCCCTGGGCCATGATAGAACTTACCTGACTGACATCACCATTCTGATTACTATCTGTTTCTACCCAGATCTTTAGATCCTTAAAGACAGACTTACAGTGAGCTTATTCATTGTTTTCCTCAAGGCAAACACAGAGCCTGGTATGAAGTAGGTACTCAGTAAACATTCATTGACTGGAATAAGTGAATTGCTACTTGGACTCAGTCACCTGCATTTACAGATCCAGGAATGTGTGAGAATATGTACACGTGTGTCTTTTGAGGGTCCTGCCTCCATAGGGTCCCAAGCAAGAGGAAGATTCTCTCAGAACCCTGAGTCAGAAGAACTCTGGAGCCGTCTTCTGTACCCTAGGTGGCTCTTGTCCCTCTAATGGCACTTCAGACTTCTCACCCTGATAGTGAATCCTGAAGCCATTGCCTCTTGGGACTCGAGGACTCTGGAAATGCAGAAGCAGCCGGTTTGTTGGACTCCGGAGCACTTGTCCTTCTCCCAGCATGGAGGAATTGGCCAGGAGTCTGGGGGTCAGGCCTGGAGACCCCCCACCGGTCAGCACCAGGAGCTCCTCCTCCTGAGACAGGTTGAGTGTCTGCACCTAGAGAAGCCAGATACAGGGAGGCCAGGCCATGTCAGCAGGGGGAGGGGTTACATGACAGCCTAAACCCCACCCTCCCATAAGACACCCATGTTGCAGAACTCTAAAGGAGTTTTGAGATCATGTAAGTCAGAAAACCGATTCACCGATTCCCGGGCCAGACTTAGTCACACTCAATGGCCACCAAAGAAAAGTACCTGAATCTCAATGCCATAACCAGGGTAGACATGGATGCTGTAGGTGCAATCTAGGAGCTCCACAGAGCGGCTGGCGGTGCTCCCCAAATCCGGAGACTCCACAAACCCTTCGCCCTCTGAGATGTTGTTATTGCACAGAACTAAAGAGATGTAAGTGGCTGGGGCTGAGAGGTCCTGTGTGATGCCCTCCCAGCCAAGCATCTTCAGTGCTGGACTGTATCCCTGCCACCCTTCACCATCTTATCCGGTGCTCCCTTTCTACCTCTACTGAGTCTTTCCTTCCCCAACTACAATATGGATGGAAGCCCACAGAAGAGCCCTTGGACCTTAACGCTGACCTCTGTCATTACCCCTCTCCGACCTGTACCTAAATCTCCTTCCACATGATCCAAGCAGCTTTCCCCCATCCAGCCCCACACGGGAGCATCGATGCTCTTTCCATCACCTCACCTGGGCTGGTGACAGTAGTGGTGACAGTTGTTGTGGTGATGATGGTGGTGGTAGTTTCCTCCTCTCCTCCCTCGGGCCTGAGGGGTGGGACTGGGGAGGCGGGGCCAGGTGGGGGCGGGGCTGTAGTTCCAGGGGGTGGGGTCAGCAGCTCTGGCGCGGTGGGGCCTGCCCCCCTGACCCCCTTAGGGGTGACAGCTGTCGTCAGAGGCCCTGTCCCTGGCTCAGTGGCACGTGGCAGGGAGGGTGCTGCAAGAGTCTGGCCGGCTGGAGGGGTGGCTAGTGTGGGGTCTGGGTCAGATCCTGAGATAGTTTAAGGGTAGTCAGCACACAGGAGCAGCAAATTGGTCCATGGGGGTAGGGAACAGCTTAGAATGAAACACCCCCAAAACCTCCCCACAGGGTACAGGCCCCCATTCCCCTTACCCACCTAGGCTCCCACATTTTTTTCAAGATTTTGCAGCTAAATCTCCCTTTCTCTTTCCACTACAGTCTTGACAGCCCCCTTGAGCCTCTCTCCCCACCCTCAGATCTGGCTCTCGCTCCTGCCTACCCCTCTCTCTCTTCTCTGTCTAGGTCTCTCTGGAGCTTTTCTCTGCTTAGCATTCTTATTGCTCTCTGGTTTTATGATCCTAGCTAGATCAACTGCTAGTTGTATATCACTCTCTGTCTCGCCATATTTGTGACTCTGGTTGTCTGAATTCACATCTCTCTCTGTATACATGATCTCTTGACCGATTCATCATTTTGTCCCTGTCTCTGGTTCTGTTAAGGATCAGCTTTGACTGTTTCTCGGCTTGCCTCCCCTGACTTTCACTGGCTTCCTAGGGGTCTCTCCCACAGAAGTCTCTCTACCTGCCTTCCCTCTAGCCAGCCCTCAGAGACATAGCCTCTCTTTCTACTTTTATGCCATGCTGTGGGCCTCACCAGGCAAGAAGCCGATCTCTGGGCCCTTCCGCAGCAAAGCCCCATGGATCAGCTCAGCCAGGTCCCCAGAGGCCACTGTGGGAGTCTCACTTCCAGGCTCTGGCATCATCTCATCCTCCTTCAGGGGCAGACCTAGGAGGTGAAGTCCTGTGAGCCTCTCATTCCTCCACATCCTGTCCTTATCTGGAGAGATCTTCCCAGAGCACATCTTATCGGACACTCAGAGGGTCTCAGGCTGGGCTGAGAGCCAAGATCAGAGGAGTGGCTCCAATCTACCCTCTCCCTCATAGAGTTCCAGCTCCTGGTCTCTAGGCCTTCAGGGAGAACCTTAGTTAGTACTAACCCTGGATAGCTCCAGCAGGGTGGGCAGAACCTGGGCTTTGGGACTGCTTTCTATTCCTCCCCCTTCCAAGGGGAAGCACTCCCTTGATCCCAAAACTCTGAGGAGAGTCTGATAGCACCTCCCAGACCTTGCTTCCGCAGTGCCAGCTTTCTCTCTGGGTTTCTGCCTCTGCAGACACTCTCTCTCTCTCTCTCTCTCTCTCTCTCTCTCTCTCTCTCTCTTTCTCCTCTATCCTCTTTGCAGTCTTTGCAGCCTCTGCTGCCTTCTCTAGACTCTGATTGGGGATCAGAGTAGAGTCAGGGATTGAATATCCCTGCTTGTGTTCATCTGTCTTTGTCCATATGTCCAAGACCATTTGTGTGTACCGCGTCTGGCGTCTCTCCCAGTACCTCCATCTCCCACCCAGGTACCCTGCCTGCTTTTACCGCCTCCGCAGAAATCCACCCAACTTCCCAGCTCTTCTTCTTGAATTTAACCCCTAAGATACAACTAAAAGCTCTTCTTATTCATTTCTCTATTTCCTTAATATTAGGAGTTCAAGGGCTCCACGTACCAGTCAGAGAGCCTTGGCTTGCCCCTTCCCAGTTAACTGTGCCCCTCCCCTCCCCCACAAGCTCGGAAGACTCAATATCTTCAGAGAAATAAGGAGGACCCACAGAACCTTCCCGGGGCCCACCCCCACATGTCCTTACCCTCAATCCAGGCACAGCTCAGCAGAATTAGGAACAGCAGCTGGGAAGGCGGCGGGTGCTGGTTCTTGGTAGTCCCCATGGCGACTCACCCTAATTTCTCTCCTCTGTGGCTCTTCTGAATAATCTAGCTGTCACTTTCCCTCCACGTCCTTTTATCTTTTCCTTTAATTTTGCTTTCCTGCTAAGAGTCAGCAAAGGAAGACAATTTTTCTTCCTTTGGGAGGGAGGCGCAGAATTGGCCTAGGGGTTGCTTAGAGTCCGCCCCCTTTTGCTCAATCTTTATCCTTTGCTCTGCGATCTATGGCAAAGGGGGGCGCGGCTCCCGCTGCGGGGGGTGGGGCCGAGAGGGCCGAAGGTTATCCCCTTGTTCGGGCGCTTGGGCCCATCGGGATGGATAGCTAGCTAGCCGGGCGAAGTGGGAGGGGTAAGGCAGCTTCCGGGGGTCCAGGGTGGGCTTGAGGATCCAGAGGGCCCTTATGGGGTTCAACCAGGGCTTATCACGGAGAGGAGGAGGGATGGGGTTGCGGAACCAGGGAAGCTGAAGCTCGGCCACTGGAGCTGCGGGAGAGAGAAGCCGAGAAAGGTGTCAAGCCCACGTCAGATCCTGGGGACGGGCAAAGGGAGGGGCCTGGGATTTATTCTCTGATGAGGGAGGAGGAGGAAGTGCAGATGGAGGAAGGAGGGATCCCGAGCCAGGACCGTAATCTGCACTCCGAGGCCCCTAGGGGAGCGGAAGGAAACTCTGGTCCCAGTAGTAATGAGGTTCTCTCCCGGCACCATTCCAGAACATCTGGTATCTGCACCTGGTCTTCCTAAGGTGCCGAGAGTGGGCACAGCTTGGTTCACGTCTTCCTGGCCTGTCCAGTATGTCCTCTGTCCACACCCGGACCTCCCCGAGGGCCTTCACTATGCCCTTTACAGAAGCTCAGGTGGGATGGGCTCGCCCCTCCCGCAGGAAAAAGGGGAGTATCCGGTTTGTAAGGAGTCTGAGGGGTACATGTTAAGACTCCCTCCTCCAGCAGGCAACCTGACAGAGAGGCCTGCAGCCCAGCGGCTACCACCGTGATCTCCTGGCTCTGCCACTCAGCAAGCAGGAGCCCTTTCAGCACCTCGGTGCGCGGACAGCTCCCGGCCCCGCCTGCGCGGGCGAGCCTTGAAGCCGGTGATTGGCTGAAGCCAGCGTCTCGCTCAGGGCTGGCTCTGGCTTAACCAAGCCAGGGGTAAGGGGAGTCACAGGCCGACCTCTCCAGGGACCCGCAGGCCCACGGCCGAACTCGCAGTACAAGAGCAACGCGGGTCAGGGCTCTCGCTCCGCCTCCGAGGCTGCCCCGCCCTTCTTTTCGCATTGCGGGGCGGCTGGAGGTTGGCACTGTGCCCCTGTACCCCACGTGGCGCTCGGTCAGGACTGGGGGAGGGGGTCTGGAGAGGCAAATCCAGAGAGAAGTCTCCCCCACACACCACTTGCAGGGCTGGGCTGCGGATGCCTCTGGGAGGGGTCCTGGGTAGCTAAGCAGAGAGGGCTGCGGGAAGGAGTGACGTCAGGGTGAGTGGGCGCCCAAGAAGGGGTGTGTAGGAGGCTGGAAATCGGAGAGGACGGATCCGACCCGGTCGAGGGAGAAGACAGGTCAAGGGGAGAGGAAAGAGAAAGAGCCGCTACAGAGTGGGGCTGCGGGCCAGGTGTAGGACCGCTGTTGTCAGGGGAAGCTAGAGAAAAAGAAGGGGTAGATAAGGAAAGGGGGGCTGGAGTGGAGGGAGGAGAAACGAGCAGAAACTGGGAGACTGAGGGTGGAGAGAGAGGAAAGGAAGAGGAGACTGCGGGAAGGAGAAAGGAGAAGTGGGGCCACAGAAGGAAGAGAGAGGCCTAAAGCGATCTCAGAGTGGAGACAAATAGAAAAGGAAGGGGAGAGAGAGCTAGAGGGAAGTGAGAGAAAGGTCTGTTGGGCCTGTAGGAAGAGTGAACAGGAGTGGGATGTGGAAGGGAGGGAATCAGGAAGCCGTCATCGAGGGGTCAGGTGGAGAACTGGGGGGACCAGGGAGCTGGGGTCTGCAAGATGCAGCAAGCCTCTTAGCCAGGGCCTCTTTGCCTTTCATGTTTCCATGGCCACTGCCCCTAGGCTCCTCTGCTCTTACTGTGCTCCTCGGAGCCCTCACTTCTCTGTTCCTTTGGTACTGCTACCGTCTGGGCTCCCAAGACATGCAGGCCCTAGGGGCTGGAAGCCGAGCTGGGGGTGTCAGTGGTATGCCTGATGTATGTTCTCAGACTGGCCCAAGGGGCCCTGGGGATCCTGGGGAAGGACACAGGGCAGAAGGTCTAGTGAGCAGGCGGCTTCGGGCCTATGCCAGGCGTTACTCCTGGGCTGGGATGGGCAGAGTGAGGCGGGCAGCTCAGGGAGGCTCTGGCCTCACAGGAGGGACAGGGGTCCTGGGCATTCAGCGCCCTGGCTTACTTTTCCTACCAGACCTGCCTTCGTCCCCCTTTGTGCCACGTGATGCCCAGAGGCACGATGTGGAGCTCCTACAGAGCAGCTTCCCCGCCATTTTGCGGGACTTCGGGGCTGTGAGCTGGGACTTCTTAGGGACTACTCCTCTGCCTCGGGGCTGGTCCCCACCCCTGGCCCCTGGGTGCTACCAGCTTCTGCTGTACCAAGCAGGCCGGTGCCAACCCAGCAACTGCCGGCGGTGCCCAGGAGCCTATCGAGCGCTGAGGGGGCTGCGGAGCTTCATGAGTGCCAATACCTTCGGCAATGCTGGCTTTTCTGTTCTACTGCCTGGGGCCCGGCTTGAGGGCCGCTGTGGACCCACCAATGCTCGGGTTAGATGCCATCTGGGTGAGTATAGCCTGTCTACAAACCCTCCATATTTCCTACTTCACCACCTCTTCTCTGCCATTGGGTTTTTCTGCACTATGGTTCCTATCATGCCTCTCGTCTCAGAATCTTCCCCAACCAGATCTCCTGAGTTCCGCCTTCGTGCAAACTATCCAGTCAGTGGCGGCTTACACGGTGTTCTACATTGATTCTTACTCTTCATTTCTAACCACCTTCTCCCCTTTTAATTTAAAAGAAATCCTCACTGAACTGTAAGTGGTCAGTGTTACTTGCCCTGAAGAGAAAATACTCAGAAAATCAAATTTAAATTGTAAAGAGACAGCCTTGAGCAAGGTATGGTCGTGCATGCCTGTAATCTCAGCACCTGGGACACTGAGGCAAGGATCCCAAGTTGGAGGCAAGCCTGAGTCTTATTTATTTTTTATTTAGTCTAGGGACTACAGTGAGATAATCTATGAGACAGGGTGTCTCACTATGTAGTCCTGGCCTGGAACTCTAGAGACCAGTTGGCCTCACACTCACTGAGATCTGCCTCCTTCTACCTCCTGAGTGCTGGGACTGAAGGTGTGCACAGTAGGTGGCCTACTGATAAGTAACAATGTTAGTGGGGTGTTCAATAGCACCAACCTGAGATTTTCTTTCTAACGTTCTAAAGATTGAAAGAAAATCAGGAAGAAGTAAATATTATGACTTCAGCTTACCCTAAATCTGTGTGCTGCCAGCTGGATGTGTCTTATGTTTTGGGGCACATACTTTTCCTGAGACCTGCCTTCATCCCCCTTTCTGCCATGTGACACCCAGAGGATGATGTAGAGCTCCTACAGTGCAGCTTCCCCGCCAATTTACAGGACTTGAGCTGGGACCTGAGACTTCTCAAGGACTAACCCTCTGCCTCAGGGCTGGTCCCCATCCTTGGTCCCTGGGTGAGGGCTTTCTGCCTGTTCCCTGCAGATACTGTGCACATGTTGGACTTTCAACCTTAGTAACCTTGAGAAAACTACCCAGTCTTAAGGACTTTTCCAGATGTCACTTTCTGGAATGTTTTGTTTGCCATCAGAGTTGGCTATTTTCTCAGCACACTCGACTGAGGTCCTGGGGTCAGACTGGAGTCATTAGTTTTGCCTCATGGGAGAAGTGCCCAGTATACAGTAGATTCTGGAACTGAACTGACAAAGTCCAGAAGGAGATTGCTCAGGGGAGCTTTTTTCCAAATAACAGATGGGCTTTCCACAGCAGGACTTCCCAGTCTCTTAGCATCCTTCAGACCAGACTGTGTGGTGAATGTACTCTGGCCATCTTTGAGAAGGCCACAGAATCTGGCCTGTGAGGCTCATTGAATGGGCGGGGCCCCTGAACACTGGTAGAAATGGTGGATGCCCATTCTCTCCTCACAGGCCTGAAGATCCCTCCTGGTTGTGAGCTGGTTGTTGGTGGTGAGCCCCAGTGCTGGGCTGAAGGGCACTGCCTCCTGGTGGACGACTCCTTCCTGCACACAGTGGCTCATAATGGTAATAGGACTCACATTCTGGTGGGTTGGGGGACTTCCAGCCAATCTTCTCTCAGCAGCAACAGCCTTGGGCAAGTCACAGCTCCTCCAATCACCTGTGGGGCATCTGCCTTCTTTCCCAGGTGACTGCATATGAGCTAGGACCATGAGCTAGACTGTCTACACCCCTGTCCTCTTGTTGTGGGACCTCAGGCATTTACTTAGCCTTATGCCTGTCAGTCGTTAGGTATAAAATGTACCCATGTTAGGCACATAGTTATCACTGTAAATGCCAGGTATGGTGACACTCAGGAGGCTGAGCCAGGAAGATGGTGAGTTCAAGGACTGGGCTACATGATGAAACCCTAGCTTAAATGAACAAATACAATACTGGTGAGGGCCTGGTAGTGCAGTTTGCTTTCCTCAGTATATCATGAGTTCTGGCACAGCTCTTGTATCATCTGCTGTCTCCATCCCTGTGTGCCCTAGGATCCCCTGAAGATGGGCCCCGAGTGGTCTTCATTGTGGACCTCTGGCACCCTAACGTGGCTGGGGCTGAACGCCAAGCTCTTGACTTTGTCTTCGCACCAGACCCTTGAAAGAAGCTGTTCCCTTCTGGCACCTGAGCTGGAGTGATGCTGCACTCAAGGACAGCTTGAGTGGTGGTCGGGACCTCTTCTCCACTCTGAGGGGCAGGAAGATGTGACTTACTCAGCCAGCATCGAATACAAATTCTGAATCCTCTCCTAAGTCCTGACTCTTTCCTTCCCAGTTACCAATCCCAGGCTAGGGCTTGAGGCAAGGGGCTGGCTCCTGTTTCTACCACATTAACAGCCAGGCATCTTCTTAACACAAGCTGTCTCTGCATCCCTCACCTGAGAGTCAGCAGCAGACCTTCAGCTCAACTTTATTCCAATAATTTAATAGAAAATTAAAATAATAAATAATATGAAACAGATCAAGATAGCCGAGCTGGTCCAGGTCCAGGCCAGCCTAGTACAAAGTTAAGGAGGTAGGGCAAATGGTGAGGCAGGAGGGGGAAAGTACTCTGATGCAGTGGCAGAAAGCAGCCTGGAGTATGGTTGATGGTACTGTCTCTTTCTACATGTATGTTCAATGTATTAAAAAGGAAAGGGAATCCTGCGTCATTCTAAACCAGACGGTAAGAGAAAGATGGCAGAACAGGATATGGAGGAGGGGTGAACGCTGGCTTTCTGAAGAGCCCCACCAGAGGGTAACGCTGGAATGTACTGTGTGGCTAGCAGGGAGTGGCAATGACTGGAAGGGGCTCGCTGAACATAGCATGCAATGAGGGGACAGAAGGAAGACCCACGACTTGACCAGCAGAGCCGGGGCAAACAGAGAGAGGGACTAGGTCCCAGAAGCAAGAGGAAAGCAGGGGAAGATCAAGTTCAGTCCTTGAAGACAATCTGTTGGCCATGAGGACGCTCGTCATGGGTGATATGGCGGCGGACATGAATCCTCCGGACACGGTGCTCTCGGTTCTCTTCGTCGTCTCCTCGGCCTGCCCCACCACCTCCAGCTGCACCCCCTGTGGCCTCCAGGAGAGCCAGATCTGGGCCACGGGAATTCTCATAAATTAAGATGTTCAGTGTCTCCTCGAAGATCCGAGCCTCAGGAAATTCCACCTGCAAAAGGTCAGCAACCCGTAGCTCCTAGCTCTGGCCTAGTCTCACAGCACTCCCCCAGTGGCCCCTCCTCTGTGGGCTCTCCTCCAGGCCCTGAAGGCAGTTAGGGCTGTCTTCCTTCCTTCACTGCCCAGGTTCCTGGAATGCTTTCCATTTAATAAGTCCTGAGGACCTGCCACTATCCCTGGGTTGTTCTATACATCAGAAGTGTAGTATTATAGCAAATGCTTGCCCTAGGGGAGAACACAGACACATTCTTCCTAAGATATAGATTAAGTCAGATGGTGACATTTTATGCAGAAAGCTGGAAAAGGGGATGTGAATGGCCTTTCCCAAGAGAGTTTCATCTTTCAGTAGGGAATTCAGACAAGGTCTTGCTAGGAATGTGATGTTTGACCAACTCAAGAGAGGGAGGCACATGGCTGGAGAAAGCAAAATGAGGAGTGGCAGCAAGACAGGAACTTGTCTCAAATGCCAAGACAGAATGAGGAAGACAAACAGAGGGAAAAGAAGTAGGAAAGAGGGCACTTTGCTGGGCAGTATTGAAAAGGATAGGATGAACCCAGAGTCTCACGCATGCTGGACCAGTTCTACGGCTGAACTACACCCATACTCTTAATTGTTTATTACTGAATTAATTATTTTAAGACAGTTTCACTAGGTTGCCCAAGATGGCCTTGAACTTGCAATCCTCCTGTACGAGGAGGCCAGCCAATACGACTGAGTGAGACTGCCTCCCAGTTAGGTGTAATTACAGGTGCACACCACTGCAGCCTCCTCTTCAGCTACCTCTTCCTACCTTCCTAATAGCAAGGGAACCTTCTGGAAGATGAGGTACACTCCATGCCTTTGATCAACGTTTCTTAGCCCATCCACTAGGTGACAAGTATCGGGCTAATATTAGCTAGGGGACATCAGAAAGGAAAAGGCACAGACAGCACTGCTCTGCAGTCACTGTTCTACCCACTTTGTCCAGCTAAAAAGGGAACGTGACAACTTTGTCTGGGGCAGTTGCGTTGAAATTTCATGAGCAAATGTGTCCAAAGAGAAATGATACTTGTACTTGAAAGTACAAGTTCATTAGCTGACAGGGAACAGGAAAGAGTGCTCATCACACACCACCGAGGAGAGATTTGCACTCTGTTCAACATGCTGTGTCTGTGGTTTGGCGTCTGGGGCAGTACCTAACACAGACTGGGTACTGAGAAAGTTTTAAATTTTAACTAATTTTTATATGTGTGGGTGTTTTGTCTCCATGTTTGTCTGTGAATCATGAACATGCAGTGGCCTGGAGGCTAGAAAGGGGTGTTAGATCCTCTGGCACTGGAGTTGTAAACCTCCAAGTGTGTGCTGGGAATCAAACCCAGGTCCTCTTAAAGAGCATCTAGTGCTCTTAACCACTGAGCCATCTCTCCAGCCCTGGATACTGTGAAATGTTCACTGATGACCACCACATTCACAGCATAAACTCAGAAGGTCCTGAGGATTTTGTTTTAGTTTTTCTTTAATGACAGAATTTTACTCTGCTGCCCTGGCAGGTCCAGAACTGCTTCAGAGTGCTGACGCTGAAGGTGTGCGCCACCATGCCTATCTTGTCCTGAGATGTTTAAGAACTTAGGCTTATAATTCTGGCTGTCAAAGCTGATGATGAAGGATTGCAAGTTCAAGGCCAGCCTGTGCAGCGTAATAAGACTGTCTCAAAACAAAATGAAATAACAGAGGGGCTGGGAATGGCTCAGGGGTACAGCACTAGCCTAGAAGTGTGAGGTCCTGAGTTCCTTCTGCAATACTGCAAAAACAACCTGTTCTTGGTAATGGACCTTTTGAGGTTCTAAAGTGAGCCATGGACCTTTTTTTTGAGGGGATAGTTTTTGAGACAGGATCTTACTATGTAGCCTAGGATGTCCTTTAACTCATGATCCTCTTTCCTCAGGCTGCTGAGTACTGGGATCACATGCACACTGGACCCAGCTCCATGGACCCTCCATACTGAAAAATGCACACATGCTTCTAAGCCTGCATGCTATCCTGAGAATTGCAAACAGCTTTGAACCCTTTCCACTACCCACATTAAGAATCCTGCTTTAAGGCTGGCCAGTTGCCTCAATGGTTAAGAGCACTTGTTGCTCTGGCAGAGGATTCAGATTCATTTCCCAGTACCCACATGGTTGTTCACAACCACATGTAACTTTAGTTCCAAGGGATCTGATGCCCTCTTCTGCCCTCCACAGGTACTAGCACATGTACTTATGTACATGCAGGCAAAACACTCGGACCCATAAATAAACACAGTTCTTTTAAAAAGTCACAAACAAGTAAACCATGCTCCTCACAAGGCCTGAGGACCAATTAATCCCAGCAATCCCAAACAAAGAAAAGAAAAACAGAATCTTCTCTAATCTAACAGCCTCATTTCATAGATAATGAGGTGACCTTCCCAAACTACATAGCCATGAACTACAACTCTGGTCCCTGAGAACCACCAAAGAGCTTTCTTTTGCCTGACCTGCTGATCTACCTCGGCCCAGGATCCCGGTCCTCCCTCCCACCCCTCCCTGATCCCCTCTGACCTTGGTCTGTTTCTTCTCTGTAGCATAGACTATGGAGGTGCAGCACACCTCGGCGATTTTTCGGCCCTGTCCGTAGAAAGACCAGCAGCAAATCTCATCCCCCAGGACATCCTTGAGGAAGAGCAGCCGCCCATGGAAGCGCAGGGCTAGTTTGTCAAACAGCTCAATGTTCTTCAGTAAGTTGTCATCTGAGGTGCTGAGAACCAGGAGCCAGCAGGTCTTAGGTGATTGGCTGTCTTTCTTCCCTCCCCCCCAGAGGGGCCCACATTCCCAGCACTCCAGTCCTGTGCAGCAGGGCACTTCCAATTGTGTAGGCCTCAGAAGGGAAGCATTTGCAGGGCCAATCACTGCCCAGTGCAGAGTCTCCCAGTGCAGGGTCTCAACTAGGCTGACACCAGGCACCCCAGCACTGCCACATTTTAACTAAGCAACATCAGGCAGGTTACTTTATCCTCTGGTGCCACAATATCATCTCTAGATGGAGACCAACATGTCCTCAAGACCACTGGGAGTGCGGATAAGTTAACAACACTGAGACCAATCCTGTTGGGGAATAAGGAACTAGCCTATGCTAACCATTATCACAGGCTTGTCTTGAATCTCATTTAGGTGGCACAGCTGGGATGGGGCATTCAACAGGCAGGCATTCTGTAGTCTCTCCATGAGACAGCAGAGCTGTGCTAAACCTAGGACTCTGCCGAGCGTGAAAAGACACGGACACACCCTTGACCCACAGTGCTCACCTGGTATAGGAGTACTTGTTGTTACTGCGGTTGTGCAGAAGCTTTACCACAGGCTGTAGGGGAAGCATAAGGATGCAGTCAAGAGACAAGTAAAGAACAGCAGCCATTACAAGCATCCAACCCATCGGTCCCCAGGGCCTCACCTTGGAGGTGCTGGCCAGGAGCTGCTGCTCTTCCCGGGGTGATGTCACTGTGGGGATGAGGCAGAGTGGCGACAGCTTCTCCCTTTTTTGCTGGGGAGGAAGTGGAAGTTGATTAGCAGACCAACTGGTGTTCACTCACACCACTTAAATAAAGGCTGTGTGAAGCTGTTTGGGGGTTGAAAACACTCTTCGGTGTTTCCGAGGCTCACTCGGATGTGACCACTCCACTCCGCTCCGGCTGTACCACGTGCAGTGGTACAGCTAGTGTATAATTTAGCATGCTCAGCTAAGAGGTTTATTTTTGTGTATGTGTGTAAAATTAATATGAAAGGCCAAGCATAGCAGCAGGTCCCCAAAGGCCCAGCTACTAGAGACTGAGTATAGCTAGTACCCTCCCTACACTCTACCCTTACCCTGCTGTTCTGGGGCACCCAGTTGTGCTCTCCCTGACTGCATGGGTCAGCCTGCCAGGGCTATGCTTCATTGAGCTGTGTGCAACTCAGCATGCTGACCCCAACAGGGCAGTTCCACTCCTGCGCAGATACATAGCTTCCTTGGGCTCAGAGTAATGGTTCCTTTTCTTCATAGCACTTAAGTCTGTGTCTGTTTTTGACATATATGACCTTCCTGAGGACTGTACAGGGGATGATCAGTGTACATTTGCTGAATGACTCAGTACAGTGAGGTTGTTTGTCTTTGGAGTGCCGGAGGTTGAACCCAGGACTATGAGGGTACACCAAGCAAGTACTCTACCACTGACTTATACTCCTCACCTTTTTTAAAAATTAAAATTTAAGCTTTAAAAAACTGAGACAGCCTTACTAAATTGCTTGAATTTACAGTCTCTTGCCTCAGCTGCCACAGTGACACATGCCTTTAATCCCAGCACTTGGGAAGCAGATGTAGGAGGAGCTCTATGAATTTGAGACCAGCCTGATCTACATAGTGAGACCTGTCTCAAAAACAAACAAAACAAAAAACAATCCTCCTGTCTTAGCTTCCCAAATGTTGAAATGTACCTTTAGAGACATGTTAGAGACATGCCTGTCTCTAAAGGTACAATTCTGAGACAAATTCCGGAAATTGGTTTGGTTTTTTTTTTTTTTTTTTGGTTTTTCGAGACAGGGGTTTCACTGTATAGCCCTGGCTGTCCTGGAACTCACTCTGTAGACCAGGCTGGACTCGAACTCAGAAATCTGCCTGCCTCTGCCTCCCAAGTGCTGGGATTAAAGGCGTGCGCCACCACTGCCTGGCCCCAGAAATTGTTTTTTGAGAGTTATTATTATTATTATTATTATTATTATTATTTAGTTTTCAAGACAAATAGGGTTTCTCTATGTAGCCAAGGTTGTCTCAGAACTCACTCTGCAGATCAGGCTAGCCTCAAACTTAGAGGTCTGCCTGCCTCTGATTCCCAAGTACTAGGACTAAAGACATGTGCCATGATGCCCAGCTAAGAGGTTTTTGTGTGTATGTGTGTTTTTGTGTGTATGTGTGTGTTTGTGTATGTTAATGTGTATGTATAAAATCTAAATGGAAGGCTAGACATAGTAGCTGGTACCCTAAGGCCAAGCTAGTAGAGGCTGAGGTGGAAGGGCTGCTTAAACTTGTGACTGTGAGAACAGCCTAGACCTAATTCTCAAAGAAAGTACAGATGAAAAAAAATAAGTCCACCCGTAACCCTAGGAGGCAGGAGGTAGATGTCGAGCAGAGCCACAAGTGCAGGGCCAGCTTGGTCTATACAGAATTTGAGGCTATGCAGGACTCTGCATCAAGATTGTCTCAAAATGGGTTGGTAAGATGGCTCAGTGATTAAGAGCGCTGACTGCTCTGCCGAAGGTTGTGAGTTCAAATCCCAGTAACCACATGATAACTCACAACCATCCGTAATGAGATCTGATGCCCTCTTCTGGGGTGTCTGAAGACAGCTAAAGCGAGCAGGGCCAGAGCAAGTGGGGCCCGAGAGAGAGAGAAAAGTGTCTGAAGACAGCTATATTGTACTCACATATAATAAATAAATAAATCTTAAAAAAAAAAAAAAAAAAAGATTGTATCAAAACAAAAACAACAAAAAGTCAGGAATGTGTATGCCTGTAATGGAAGCTCTCGGGAGGCAGAGGCAAATGGGCATCAAGTGTGAAAGCCGCTTAGGCTACTTAATGAAACTACCTCAAAACAAAACAAAACAAAAAAAAATCAATGGAAGCATAGCAGTCTGCAATTACTAAGTCAATTTTGAAGCAGTAAGTCTGTAAGACATAAACACTACAAAGGCAAAATAATGAGAACTGTAGTTTTGGTGCAGAGACAAAACAAAATAAAGCACAACCAGAAACAAATGGGTGTGGGCATCTGAGAACTGAGGAGTCAGTGCAGGAAGAAGAGCATGTACCAGTTATCTAGGCTGTGTAACAAATGGCCCCAAATGCCATAGCTTCATTTAACATAAGGTATTTATGATTTCCTTTTCCTGTGGGTCAGGAATTCTTTCGGGAGGGGCTTAGGCTCCGTGGCAACAGGTTCTTCCATGAAGGCATGCACAGCAGGGGTTACAGGCATCTGAGAGCAATTCTGCTTCTTAGGGATCACTTTCTTAGAAATATGGCTGCTGTACTCACATGGCTGTTGCATGAGGGATCTAACCTCTGCCACCTGAACCTCTCTGTAGGTCTGCCTGAGTGTCTTTATAAGGTAACAGTTGGTTTATCTAGAGAAAATAATGCCAAAGAGAAGATGGACAACGGACAGCTCATTGTCTTTTATGACTAGTTTCATCTGCCTTAAGTCACTGGGAGCTGTCTCAAGGTTGGCTCCATTAATTCATTGCTCCCAAGATTGTCCAAGTCTCATCATTATACTGGCAGTTCAAAACACAGAAAATCCTAAACCAGGTTCAGGATGGGATAAGGCCATCTGGGTACAGTTCATCAACTTCAGCTCATGAAGGAACTTTTTTTTTCCTAGCTGAAGAGCTATGAACTACAGGCACGTTGTCTCTTCCACTTAACCACTTAGGGTGCTCTTGCTTAAAAGGTAGGGAGGGTAAAGACAACCGAAAGCACGTAGATGTCACTGGTCCTAAATTCTGTAACTCACTGGGACAACACTGGACTCCTTTCCTAGGAGATATTCACAGCCCTGGCTTCTTTAGCCTGCTTCCCACATGCACGAGTTTCACTGTCCGAAGCCCTCTGTGCTATGGCAGCTATGGCTGCCCCTTTAAATCCAGATGGGTGATGTCTCTGATAATATCTTAAATGCTTATTGTTATCTAAGCTTAGGATTCATGTCGTAAGAGAAAAAACAAAACAAAACTATAACCTCTTTGAAAAGAGCTTTTGATTGCTTTGGGCTTGAAAACAAGCTGTTGAGAGGTCACATCTTAAGTTGCCTTTTAAAAACTTTTATTTTTATTAGACTTGATCTCACTGTAAGACCTCTGCCTCTGAGTGCTGGAATTAAGGGTGTGCCACCAGAACAGTGCAATCTTAGACCCTTTACAAAAGCTGTTATTTGGGTGAATGTATAGCACATTTCTGTAATCAAGTTCACAGAAGGTTGAGGCTAGCCAGGCAGTGGTGGCTCACGCCTTTAATCCCAGCACTTGGGAGGCAGAGGCAGGCGGATTTCTGAGTTCGAGGCCAGCCTGGTCTACAGAGTGAGTTCCAGGACAGCCAGGGCTACACAGAGAAACCCTGTCTCAAAAAACCAAAAAAAAAAAAAAAAAAAGATAATTGAAGAATGTGATTGTAAAGTCCTTTGTTTAGACCCCAGAAGTCTCCAAGGAGACCCCCAGAGGATCAGTTACGTACTAAGCCCTTTTGTTTTTTAGGCAGGACCTTCTTTTGTATGCATAACCCTCATCCTTCTATTTTAATTTTTTAAATTATTTTATTTTATTTATTTTAATTTTTTTTGGTTTTCGAGACAGGGTTTCTCCGTATAGCCCTGGCTGTCCTGGAACTCACTCTGTAGACCAGGCTGGGATTAAAGGCGTGCGCCACCACTGCCTGGCTTGAATTATCTTTAGACTATATTTTCCTGGGAATGTTCTGTATTTACTCTTTGCATGGAAGCCATTTGTTAATTGCATGCATTATCTGGAAAGCTTGGGAATGTGCAAACAGTTCCTGGCTTTGTTGTTCCACTGTTTGCTGTGTTAGCTTACCCTCTCCTCAGCCAGTACAAGCAATAAGAAACTGTGTGACTCTGACTGTCCTGGAACTCCCTCTGTAGAACAACCAGGCTGGCATGGAGCACACAGAGAGGTTGGTCTGCTCTACCTCCTGAGTGCTTAAAAGGATTAAAAACATGACATTTCATGGTTTTTCATAGAAAAGTCCACACACCAGAATGCACAATTTGTTATATTTCTTTTTAATTTATTAAATCTCTTCTGTTTTGAGACAAGAGTCTTTCTGTGTAGCCCTGGCTACCCTGGAACTCACTGTAGATCAATCTGGCCTCAAACTCACAGAAATCCACCTGCCTCTGTCTCCCAAGTGCTGGGATTAAAGGTGTGTGCCACCACCACCCCATTTTGATCATGTTCTTTATCCTCCCCAGGTCCTCTCCACCTTCCTTCCTACCCACCCAACTTCATGGCGTTCTCTCTCTCTCTCTCTCTCTCTCTCTCTCTCTCTCTCTCTCTCTCTCACACACACACACACACACACACACACACACACACACACACACACACACACACACACACAGGGGGAGGAGGGGGCTGGAGAGATGACTCAGCAGTAGTTAAGGGGAATGCCCTTCCAGAGGATCTATTCAAATCCCAGCACCCAGATGGCAGCTCTCAACTGTCTGCAACTCCAAGATCTGACATTCTCATACAGACATGCAGGCAGGCAAAACACCAATGCACATAAAGATAAGTAAATTAAAAAGAAAAAGAAAACCAAGCTGGGTGGTGACTGTGCATGCTTTTAATCCAAGCATTTTGGGACACAGAGGCAAGTAGATCCCTATAACTTTGAGGTCCCCCAAGGGAATTCCAGGACAGCCAGGGATACACAGTAAGACCCTGTCAGAATACTAACAAACAAAAAGCTAAAAAAGAAAAAGAAAACCAGTAAGACAGAATATACCAAACCAAAAGCTATGGAGTGTGTTTTGTGTTGGCCATCCACTCCTGGACACCTTGAAATGGTTGCTATACCCAGTGACTCTCCATTGGAGAACAGGGATTTTTCCTTTCCCAGGAAGTATCCACTGCAAACAGGTTCTTGTTAGGGGTGGGTCTTTGCATCCATTTCCCCTTCTTAGCGACTGGATTTTCGTCTGGTTTGGGCCTGTACTTGTCATAGTCTGTGAGTTCTGTTGTATGTGTATCAGTTCTGTTGTGTCTGGAAGTCATTGCACAATGTGTTACCTCTTGATGACAAATTACTATAGACATAGCAGCCTATACAACAATGGTCATTTGTTATTGCCTTCTTAAATTTCTGAGGGCAGACCTTCAGACCAGCCCACAGTCTCTCATGAATTAGTCTAGACGATAGCCACAGTTGGCCACAATAGCACATGCTGTCATCCCAGTCTGTAAGAAGTGAAAATAGGAAGAGCCCGAGTCCAAGGTTAGACGGGGGTACATAAGGGGCCTCGTCTCAGAACCACAAACAATGTAAGATGCTGGCCACAAGCATCATCTGAATACTTGCCCAGGCCTAGAGGATCTGCTTCTGATAAAGTTGGCCCACATAGCTGGGAGTCAGTTCACAGAAGGCTCCAGTTCCTCACCAGGGAGACTTCCCAAGAGCTATTTGGGTTCCTCACACAATGGCTTGCTTACCAGAGTGAAGGGTTCATGAGGTAGAAGCTATTCTTTTTTATGACCTAATTTTAAAAGTTACACATTAGAGCTGAGGGTAGTGATGCATACCTGACATCTTGGCAGTGGGGAGGTAGAGGTAGAAGAATCAGGAGTTCAAAATCAGCCGGCAACTACTTGAGACGTCTTTCCAGCTACACAATGTATCTCCACAATATGGTTAGCATATGTTAGTCCTAGTCAGTGTGGGAGGGGACTAAATAAGATCCTAATCCTAAGGGAAGCAGAATCACTGGTAGCCATTTTGGATACTAGGTATCAAAAACTGGTTAAAAGATGGTACCTGGAAAACTAACTTACTCTATGAGGACCAAAAGAAGAGTTAAATCCCTTCATAATTTACATTTACAAAAGTGAGTTTCATTGAGATTAAAATGTCCATATAGGAGGGACTGGAGAGATGCTCAAGGGTTAAGAGCACTGGCGGCTCTTGTAGAGGATCCAGGTTTGGGTTCCAGCACCCACGAGGTAGCTTACAACCATCCCTAACTCCAGTTCCAGGGGATTTGATGTACCAGGCATGCATGTAGTCTACATATACACAATGCAGGCGAAATAGACACACACAAAATCTTTTCAAAAGTCCATATGTGAAAAGATCTGTATGTAAAATTATAAAGCTAATAAAAACATAGAATAGGAAAAAAACTAAGTAACCCCCTCCCCCACCGATGATTATCTACACTGCTAGGGGAAAATGCCATTTGACTACAAGACTCACTCAGTTGATAGTGCAAAGCACAACATTACAAATGACCCTGAACACTGAAGAAATGCTAAGCCTATAATTATCCCATAACCCTAATGAAATTACTGACGCAGGCAAGAACTATCGATTGATGTGTTGTTGACAGGCAACTGCCACTTGCACAATGCCCAAATTAATAGCACACAAATGAATTTAAAGTTAGCAACGAGGAAATCAAATACAATCTATCATCTGAATTCAGGGACCAAATCTAAGCATAGTTAGTCATATTAGCAGCATCATGGGCATCTGGATGTAGTGCAGCATGGAATACACCACGCCTTCTAGAATGTACTCTAATCAAATCTTTAAATTTATGGCCTAGTTTACAGCAAATCTGGGACATATTAGGATTTGAACCAAGTGACACCAGAACTGAGCAATTAGGCAAGTTTGGTAGGAGACCATTGTTATAGGGAGTATCTTCTAACAACTAAGCTTTATAAGAAAAACAACAAACAAACAAAAAAACCAGGCTGTTTCAGATTGAAAGACACTTGTAGAACATAGCCAGACACAATGTGAAACTCAAATATAAGTGAACTACTCAACACATTTCAGGCAGAACTAGAGAAACTAGAGTATATGCCCTGGATGTTAGAATAAAATTTTATTGACACAGAAAGATATAAATTATTAACAATGTCAAAAAAAAGTATACAAAATAGTACATACAATATGGCCGGATTTTAGTGAGTAGACATACACATTCACACACACAAAAACCTGAAAAAAAATTAATGCTTTATTTTTTTGGTGATTCATTTCCTAAATTTCTATAGCTGATAATACTGCTCTAAAAATAATAGGTGGTGTGGCTGGAGAGATGGTTCAGTCAAAGTATTTATCTACAATCGTGAGGACCTGAGAGTTCAGATTCCTAGCATCCATGTGAAAAGCCCATGACATACATCACATCCCATTGCCGAGGAAGTGGAGACAGGTAGGTCCCTTGAGCTCACTGGCCAGAAAGCCTACCCCAAGCCAGTGAATTCCAGTTTCAGTGAGACCCTGTCTCAAAAAGTAAGATGGAAGCTGAACATACTCTTTAATCCTAGCACTCAGGAGGCAGAAGCAGATCTCTGTGGATTTGAGGCCAGTCTGGCCTACACAGCAAGTTCCAGGCAAGTAGAACAATAAAAGTAAAATCCTGTCTCAAACAACAAACAAACAAACAAATCAGAAAGAGCAATGTAGAGTAGGACTGAGGAAGACGTTTGATGTTAACCTCTGACCTCTATATGCACACATGTGCATATAATACCCACACATAACACCTACACACAAATGGCTATTTGCAATTTAAAAATTCAAGGATCTTGGGCTAGCAAGATGGCACAGCACATAAAGATGCATGTCACCAAGCCTGCCAATCTGAGTCTGGTCATGGGGACACACATGTTGAAAGGAGAGACACCCACAGGTTGTTCTCTGACCTCCCACCATTCAAATTGTAGGTAGTACACATACCCACACACAAATATGAATAAAATGTAATAAAAACATTAAACACATACACACATCTCTATTGCACAGACAAGTGACATTTTAAGAGAAAATATTGACAATATCTAAACCTGATCCTCAAAAGCCAGAAAAAAATTTGAAGATTTTGGTGATGATTTTGGTTTTTTGACATGGGATCTCCCTATGTAACTCTTAAGAAAGAAAGAAAAAAAAGAAAGAAAGAAAGAAAGAAAGAAAGAGAGAGAGAGAGAGAGAGAGAGAGAGAGAGAGAGAGAGAGAGAAAGAAAGAGAGAGAGAGAGAGAAGGGGAGAGGGAAGGAGGGAAGAAGGGAGGGAAAGTATGAAGGGTGAGTTTCTTTGTATAGCTCTGGCTGTCCTGGAACTGACTCTGTGGACCGGGCTGGCCTGAAATTTGAGATCAGCTGCCTCTTACTCCCCAGGGCTGAGATTAAAGATGTGTACCACTATGCCCAGCTACTATGTAACTCTTGCTGGCTTTGAACTTACAATCCTGCTGCCTCTGCCTGCGGAGTGCTGGAATTAAAGGCATGCAGCACCACACCTGGCTGGAAAAGCCAACTGTTTTTAACACGCACCTTAGAGGATGTGTAATACATACATGCTCTTATGTAACATGGCTTAATTCTCCTACGAACTAAACTAAAATAGTCAAGGATCTCCTGTTAAGCAACAAGAAGAACATAAGAAACTCAGGAAAAAATCTGGTAAATATGTAAAGCAGTTGCAGAAAAGGACTCTAAAAAAGTCGAGTGAGTATGAATGAGAAAGATGCTCAGCCTGATTGGTAATGAGAAGCAAGGGGAGTCAAATGAGATCACTCCACACCTATCTACATGGTAAAATTCGAAAGATGGAGGCTGGCAAGATTACTGAGAACGCAAGAATGAGCTTTCTTGTGCAGTGCCTGTCAGGAGGACAAAGCAGCGTAACCTTCTGGGAAAACAATCTGACCATATTTACTGAAATCTATAATTGTTAAGAAATTCAAATAAGACCAGAAGGATACATATACAGGATGCCCACAGTAGCATTGTTTGTAGGAGAAAGCAAACTCCAAACTCAAGAGGATGTATGAATAAGACACAGTGAGAAAACAGCATGGACTCCTGCACAGCCGTCCAGACAATGTGACTGGATCCTGCAAGAAGTGCTGAGCGAGAAAACAGCACCAAGAACCCACAGCTAAGTAATGCTGATGGAAACAACATACGCCAAAAGCATAGATGCAAAACTGCTTTAGTTCTTCAAGGGAGGAGATATAACCCAAGGATGTGCACCAACACAGTAGGACGAGACAGGGGTAGAGTGAGGGGAATGGACAAGGGAGTGAGAGTAAGGGGAGGAGGGGACACAAAACTGAAAGAGAAAAGATTTGTCTACACCAGAGATGCTCTGGCATGCCCTGGGGACTACGTGGAGCTGCTTCCAGGACAGGAAAGGGGGTTGGGCGGGTGAAGTGGGGAAACGCTGTAAGGGGGGGTATGGGAAGGAAGCACTACACACTCGGGAGTCAGATACACTGGAGCTGAAACTCACTGGCCTTAAAAGCATCCCTAATGTTTCTTTGTATCTTTGCATGTTAACCAAGGGCACAAAATGTACCAACAAGGCAACAGCAAATCCCTCCTGACTCTCCTTTCAACATGTGTGTCCCCGTGACCAGACTCAGACTGGTATGCAAGGTCAACCTCAATTACAGAGCAGAGCTAGACGTGCACACCTGTAATCCCAACATTCAGGAGGCTTACACAGGAAGAGCTCGAGAGCAAGGCCAACCTGGGCAACTCTGGCTAGACCCTGCCTCAAAAATGTAAGATAAAATAGCCAAGCAGGACTTTCCAAGGTCTAGCTCAGGGACAGCCAAAGAGCTCAGAAAGGAAAGGAGGCAGAACCTGACAACCTGAGCTGGATCTCCTACTTCCCAGGTGCCACAAGGTAGGAGAGCATCCATGCTCCAGAGTTGTCCTCTGGCCTCCACACATACACGTGGCACATGTCACTCCCCTAAAAAAATATGTTAAAAAAGATCTAATTCAATATTTTAAAAACTGCTACATGGTAACCCTACCCCCCCCCCCCCCCCCCCAGACAGGGCTTCTCTGTGTAGCCCTGGCTGTCCTGGAACTCACTCTGTAGACCAGGCTGGCCTCGGACTCAGAAATCCGCCTGCCTCTGCCTCCCAAGTGCTGGGATTAAAGGCGTGCGCCACCACCGCCCAGCTTACATGGTAACTCTTTAATGGGTCATAAAATAAATACAATGGGTCTCAAATATTAGAGGGGAAGGAGGGGACAAAGGAGTGATATATGAAGGGACATTTTATTAACAGTACTCTTTCACTAATGCTTTGAATTATACAAGGACAAAATAAATTTTTTTCTATGGGCTACAGGTAAAAAATTTGAAAAATATGGATACTGGGGCTGGAGAGATGGCTCAGCCGTTAAGAGCGCCAACTGCTCTTCCGAAGGTCGTGAGTTCAAATCCCAGCAACCACATGATGGCTCGCAACCATCCTTAATGAGATCTGATGCCTTCTTCTGGGATGTCTGAAGACAGCCGCAGTGTTCTTATATATAATAAATAAATAAATTTTAAAAATGTTTAAAAAAAAAAAAAAAGAAAAAGAAAAAGAAAAATATGGATACTGTCCAAAAGAATTCTGCTCTTTTGGATTTCAAGAGCCAATAATCAGGCCAGTGAGGTGGCTCAGTAGCTCACTACCAAGCCTGGAGGCCTAAATTCAATCTCCAGAATCCATATTATGGTAAGAAGAAGGCATCTGGCATAATTTTTGGTGATTGCTGGAGGTAAAGAGCTAGAAGGGAGGGAGTTATCCTCTGACCTTCACATACATGCCATGGTTTCTTCTCACTTGTACGAACCCACATTAAGGGGATGACACAATAAAAAAGTTAAAACCAGCAAGAGAAAAGTAGTTCAGTCTCCTCTTAACTTACAACTGGCATTCAAGATACCACAACTTACAATCTACTACTGTGTTATTACAATAACCCTGAACAAAAGAGTTGATTAAAATTTACTACACTGTATTTATTTTTCTTACTTATCTTTTGGAACATGAGAACAGAAAGCTAGAGGCAGGAAGTGACTGGCTCAAGGGTACTGGGCAAGCAGAACCGGCCTAGATCCTTAGGGGACCCTGATGGGATCCCGATGGGATCCCTAGAACCCACAGAAGTACAACAGCGCAGGTGGGAGGCCTGGAGGCTCCAGCCCTGCTGATGGACTGTGAGGGCTGGAAGGTAGGCGTGCGTGCGTGCTTGCTGCCTCCCAGGACAGGACCAGATCATGGAGGTCATTACAGTCCAGCTTAAACTGAGATGTCGTGAGAACAGGCTGCTAAGATGTCTCAGCAGCCAAACCTGATGACCAGTGAGTGCTCCATCTCCAGAATGTCCATGGTGAAAAAGGAAAACACTGGTGGAAAGCTGTCCTGTGACTGACCTCTATGCATGCATGTAAATAGAAGTCAAAAACTTCAATTCTATAAACTGAGACCCCCTACTGGCCTAGAGAGCTACTTAAGACTTTCAAGCAAAGGAGAGAGAATGGACTGGGGTTGTGTGGTAATGTCACTCAGGTGACAGGACAAGCTGAGCAGGAACAGGGGCAGCACAGACCAGGTACTTCTTTATGATTATATATCTATATAAACATTGTGTGTGTGTGTGTGTGTGTATGCGCTGTCTTCACACACACCAGAAGAGGAAATAGTTGGACTGTATTATAGTTGGTTGTGAGCCACCATGTGGTTGTTGGGAATTGAACTCAGAACCTCTGGAAGAACAGCCAGTGCTTTAACTCCTGAGCCATCTCTTCAGCCCCCCAGCCCTCACCAGGTATTTCTAATGGCGACACTCTAGATACTAGGTAGTATTGAGGTCCTGCCTTAAGCAGTAGGGATGATACCGAGGACTGTGCCCCAAAATCCCAAAACTCTAGGGGTTATGTCCAGTCTAAGCCCGGTTCTCTAGGCCATATCTCTTTTCTGTTGTAATAGTTAACATTGGATAGGAGTACAGGGACCCAGAAGGTGGGAGAGGGACTCTCACCTGCAGCGCCAGCTGACAGTCTTCAATCAGGCCCTGTACCAGGTAGTATCGGGCTTCACCTAGCAGCTCCCCAAGTTCTCTGGTACTCTCAGGCAGTGGCACCGACCCGTCCCGAAGGTAGTTGAGAATTGTACCAAAGTGGCGGCCACTCCGGTCAATCAGCACCCAACCTGGTGGGGTGGGAAAAGGCAAAAGGAAGGATGGCTTGTTGGGGGCACTCACTGGGGCTAATACATTTTTAGAAAACAGACTCCAAAGCCATAAGAAAACCTATACATGCCTGGTGGCCCACCCCTTTAACCTCAGTATTTGGGAGGCAGAGGCAGGTGGATCTCTTGAGTTCAAGGCCAGCCTGGTCTACAGAGTGAGTTCCAGGACAGCCAAGGTTACATGGAGAAACCCTGTGGGGGCAGGGAGGCAACAACAATGACAACAAGAAAACCTAATACTTATCTATTTCAGACCTCTGCTATATCCAAAAACTGTTTCAAACATCTCCAGCGTATCATACACCACCTGCCACAGAATAGCTCCCTTCCAAATCTGCCAGACAGCCAGAAGGCTCTCATCATGGAAAAGTTGTTTCTAAGTCAGGATCTCATTATGTAGCCCAAACTGAGTGTCAGCATTATAGGCAGGTGCCACCAAGCCCAGCTTACCATGAGGAAATTCTTACCAAATTATCTTATCAATAAATTTAACCCTTTGTATTAATTTTAACCATCTCATTTAATTAAAATGCCCACTTCAACCCTCCAGTTCATGACAATAAAGTAGTAACAATATTACTTGGAATACCAAGAACTTACTCTGTGATTACATGAGATTTTCTTGCTTACTGGTCATTCCTACTCGGCGCCCTCCCCAACCCCCCACGGGGGGTGGGGCTAACTCCTAAGATCCATCAGATCCCTTTACCAAACTTTCTCTAGCACTAATTGACACTTCACAATACTTATCAAATAAGTGAATTTTCATCTTTAGTATCTGAAGGCTGAACTTCAGCTCTTAAGTGTTTGCTTTCATCTTTGTTAAACCCTTCCCTTTAAAGCTATTCTACAATAAGTGAGTCCCAAATTTAAAGGCAACACTCCGAGGTTAAGGTTCACCTGTCAAGAAGAGCTGCGCCCTTCACTCAGACCCCTGGCAAACTCAGAACAGCCTTCTTTTTCTACATATACACATTCATAGATGATTCCTAGAGAATGCAGGCACTTGTGTTAGAGACAGACCAAATTTTTCAGTTCTCGAGGCTACCTGCTGGCGGTTCTACCGCAGAGAGGCAAACAAAAGGCTGGGCAGTGGAAAGTAAGTTGTAACGGTTGTTTGAGGGGTGCTGCTTGCAGTAGGACTGATTCCTTGGCTTTTTGAACTAAGGGAAGAAGAGCAGATAATCGGCAATGGAGCCCTTGGCAGCTGTTACTGCTGGAAGTAAAGGATTGGGGAAAGAGAGGTTTTGAATTAGGAAAAGATGGGACCGGAGAGCCGGGAATGAACTGGGGGCTGGAGGGCAGCACGTGTACCGGCGGCACGCATACCTCCGGCGTCTGTGAGCACTTCCACGCGGCCGCTGAACATGGCCTTGAGCATGGTGTCCTGCCCCGTGAGGGTGCGCAGCGTGGTGTAGTGCAGCGAGCCTCCCACGTTCAGCTTCACATACTTGCTGTTCGGGGTCAGGGGCTTCAGACTGTACGAGGGGGAGCCAGGCTCCACACCCGAGGAGCTAGGGGACTCCAGGCATTCGGCCGCAGCCGCTGCCGGGCCAGAGGCCTCGGCTGACATGCCAGTGAGCGGACGCGGGTGGCAGTCGAAAGCTCTCTCCGCGCCCCGGACCGGTTCCCTGAGACCCCGCGACTCCAGCGCGGGCGCCCGATCGCTCGGGGCACACGCCCACTCGCCGCCGCTACTCCGCGACGTCCACCAGCCGTCCCATCGCGCGCTCTCTCCACCCGGAAGCCGGCGCGCGGAGCTGCGCAGGCGCGGCCAGGCCGGGGGTTGGGGAGCCGAGTCTCGGGGGCGGAGCCAAGAGCTGGGGCGTGCGCAGTCGGTGGCGCCGTTGCAGTCCGGCGTGCGGGTAGGGGGTGTGGTGTTCTGGGGCGAGTCGGGAACCTGGACGGAAAAATCGTCCTAGGTCCTTTTGCCTCTTGTTCATGTGGATGGAGAGATCTGCAGCCCGTGACGGTTTCAGGAGCGCTTCATTCGCGTGAAAGGAAACTGACACAAAGGCTGGAGGTTGAGCATGGTTTTCCTAGCCCAGTCCAGTGCACTTGACAGACTGTACTAAGAACAGTCAACAAAAAAAGGAAGTTCTCCAATAAGGCCGTAGTATCCAGAGGACTCACATGTTAGAAGACCTAAGAGAGGAGATAATGAAAAGTAGCGCCTGTGTGCAGGTGGGATGCAGAGAGTCCCCTGTAGGGAGAAGGGTAGAGACCTGAATTTCATATAACTAAATTTAGCCCTGGAGGCTGAGGCAGGAAGATTATGAGTTCCAGGCGATCCTGGCCTATACAGTCTTACCTATCTCAAAGCAAAAGGAGAACCATTAGGCAGGAACGAGGTAATTACAAGAATAAGACTGGACAAGCTAGTGAAGATCTTAGAATCCCAGCTGTCATGAGACCTTCCAAGGAACCCCAAAAGAGGAGAAAAAGGGTAGAACGCACTGTGAACAAAAGGTCTTTTGTTTAAGAAGCTGATACCAGAGGTATTTAACAGCCTGCCCTAATGTCTACAAGGAGTTTTGTTTGGATGGAAAACCAAACAGGGCAGTGGTGGCTCACACCTTCCTAGCACTCGGGAGGCAGAAGCAGGTGACTCTCTTGAGTTCAGGACCAGCCTTTGTCAACATAGAGAAACCCTGTGTTGAAAAAAAAGAAACCGAAAGTCACAGCTAACTGGAAGATCTGGGTAAAGCTCTTCTTTCTGGGTCTGGTTGGTTCTTTTGCTGCTTAGTCAGGGGTGCAAATCTGGTATTCGCTGTGGAGAGGTAGAGGGTGTGGAGAAGTAAAGTGGACCTGTTAGAAGATAGTAGAGAGAAATGTGTCTAGTAATGACTCATGTTCTGCCAAAAGGGGCTGCCAGTCCTGCTTTCCCCATCGAGTGGAGCAGTGAAAAAGAAAACAGTTCCTGACTGGAACTTGCAGTCTCCTCCCTGAAGCTGGCCTGGCACTCATAATGAGGCAATGGTGGTGTCTTGTTCAGCTCAGTTTTACAAAACACCAATTTCAGACAAATTCACACTCTGGTGGATAAGAAGCCTATTCCACAATCATATCTGAACACAAATGACCAAATATAACCATCTCCTACAAATGTCATTCTTTACTGTAGGAAGCATAGGGAAGGGATTTTTATGCTCACAGATAAACACTAGGGGGATCTGTAATGTTAAGCACACAAGGTTGTTCCTTCAAGGGAAGGAATGCTGTATCTTCCAGGAGGCTGGAAGCAGGCATTAACTAACCTGGTGGCCTTGGCTCTATTTGGTTGGCTAGAGACTTCCAGCACCTGGTCCTCCCCTAAAGAGAGCTGTAAATTTGTTTTCCGTAGTCAGTCTTCAAGGCTATCTTTATGGAACTTGCAGAGTTCTGATGTAGTTGCATCTGGACCTGTATTTAGTTTTCTTTGCTCCTCAGAGATTTAGGCTTGCTTTTTGTGACTACAAATTTGAGTTAATTATCACCAGAATAAGTTTTCACCAAATTGTGATTGATGTGCTTAAATAAACTAGTTAGGGTCAGAGTTTAGAAGTTTGAGCCAACGCTGGCTGAGTCCTGCTGAACTGAACTACCTTCTCGCCTCTGCAGGCTGATGAAGGTCTCAGGGACCCCTGTGCTTTACACACACTGGGTTATCCCTGATTCATTCCTTTCATCTTGTAGATGAGATTGAGGATGAAATGGGTTGTTTCATGTATGTCGGACTAGCTTCAAACTTGATAGACAGCCAAAGATGACCTTGAACTCCTACCCCCATCTCCTAGGCTCATAGGTCCATTCTTAAGGCTTAAAAAAAAAAAGGCCTGGCAGTGGTGGTGCACGCCTTTGATCCCAGCACTTGGGTGGCAGAGGCAGGAGGATTTCTGAGTTCGAGGCCAGCCTGGTCTACAGACTGAGTTCCAGGACAGCCAAAGCTATACAGAGAAACCCTGTCTTGGAAAAAAAACAAAAAGAAAAAAAAAAAAACATAATTAATTCTAAGCTTTGGTCTTGTAAAAATTGAACCTGAACAAAAATGCTTCTGCTGAGACAGTTGTAATGCACACACCTTTAGATCCAGCAAGTTCTAGAATATCCATGACTGTAGAGAAACCCTGTCTCAGAAAAATAAGTAAATAGTAAGTAAGTAAGTAAATCCTAGCCTGTCAGGAACAGAAACTAATATCTGGGCTCTCTACAGGAGACTGTTTTCCAGTGCCCCCCTTACAAAACACACACACACACACACACACACACACACACACACTTGCTGTGTAAGCCAGGGTCTCACTCTGTAAACCAGTCTGGAACTCACAGAGAGTTGTTTGCCTCTGCTTCCCAAGCTCTGGGCTTAAAAGCAGGTACTTCCATGCCCAGGTTAGCCCTCTTAAAAGCTAGGGCTCCGGAGATGTGACACTGAGCCCAGTCACCAAGAGAGAATGATGTTACTTCCACTACAGAGTCTGTCCACTGCAAGAGATGGAAAGCTGCCCATGCCTTTTGTGATGCCTGATGCCTAGACCCCCACCCAGTGTAACCTGTACCCTACTGGGTCCTACTTGTTGGCTTTTTTCCTTCCTTCTACAAATGGACATATATGTTTTGGAGGTTGTTAGAGTCTTCAAATATTTTAAGTGACTGTTTCTCCAGTGGACCACGTTTTTCATGAAAATGATACCCAGAAATGTCTAAAATGAGGCAATAGGCTACTCTTGCTGTCTCCCAGCAGGGATGACTGAGTCCCTTATCATGCACACGGGCTAAACCTTTCTGAATAGGGATGATGCTACTGGAAAAGGTGATCAAAAACTAACCCCCATGCAATGCAAAGAACACACCTTCTACTTAGTAACTCAAAACCACTTTCTGTTTACATTCATTGACCAAATGAAATGCAGACTGCACCAGACACTCCCTGCTGTGCCTGCTCACTGCAGCTCTGGCAGAGACCTCTGTGACTGTGCCAACAGAAAAAGCCACTGCTGGAGCAGACTCCAGTTCAGGGCCTGGGACCCAAGTTGTGTGACTCACAGCCATCTATAAGTCCAGTTCCAGAGGTTCAAAACCCTCCTCTGACCTCCAAGGGCATCCAAACAGACATGCATACGCAAAAATAATAAATCTTTTAAAAAGAAAAGAAACTCACTTGGAGCTTTTAACAAGACAGATGTGGGAGTAGACCTGCAGCTGTGGGTCAGTGCTCACCTCACAGAAGGAAGCCCATAAGAGGAAGACTGGTTCACCTCCCAGCGCCTGCACAAAAGAACTGAACCTGATGAAGTGGCACACAATTTTAATCCCAGCACTTGGGAGGCAGAGGCCGGCGGGTCTCTGAGTCAGAGGCTAGCCTGGTCTATAGAGTGGGTTCCAGGATAACCATGGCTACACAGAGAAAGCCTGTCTAGAGAAACAAAACAAAAGACAAAGAAGCAGACAAAACTGGCTTCGGGCTCTGTTTTAGGATTCCTAACTATTTTTGTTTCTTGAGACTATGCACGATGCCGTTGTTTGATGTTCTCTGACCGTGCCAAGTGCTGCAGAACAGCCTTTGTCATACCACAGAGCACTCTGCAACAAAAGGAGAGAACATTTATCTTAGTCCAACTACAAAATCCCGGAGAAGAGGCAGGCTGTGTGATAAAGTCCAGGCTGCATCTGCCTGACCTAGAGGAGCCTCTGAGAGCCTGACCTGGCCTGTTGCTCTTCTTTTAGATAGAACATGTTCAGCTGAGTTATTCCTGTGTCCTGACAGTGCTCTAAGCAGAGCAAAACCCCTGTCCAAATCCTAGAAATACATGTAAGTCCTGTGGTGAGTCGTTTCTATGCCTTCGCTGCTGCCCCAGACTGTGTTGTCCTTTCTTAGGAATTGCAAACCCTATTTCCTTTGTTCAGTGTTTGGTGTATTCCTGATGGCTCCCTACAAGGCAACTTTGGGTTTTTAGTGAATGATGCTGAATTTTGTTTGTTTCAATGTTTATTGAGTCTCACATAACTCAGGTTAGCCTCAAACTCACTATGCAGCTAAGGATGACCTTGAACTTCTAATCCCTCCCCCCTTTCTCTCTCATGTGCATGTGTATGCATGTGTGTGTTTGTCAGTTCTCTCCTGTCACCACATGGTTACAAGGATAGAACCATCAACCTTGGCAGCCAGGGTCTTTTTCTACTGATGCATCTCACTGTTCCAAACATACAGATTTTTAAAAATTAAATTACAAAAAAAAAAAAAAAAAAAAAAAAAAATCTGTCTATCTTTGTATCTATTTTGTTTTTTTCAAGACAGGGTTTTTCTGTGTAGTCCTGGCTGGCTGTCCTGGAACTCACTCTGTAGGACAGGTTGGCCTCTGCCTCTTGCCAAGTACTGGAATTAAAGGTATGCTCCATAACTGCCTGACTCATTTTTTTAAAAACTTGACCCAAAACTTTTTTCTTTTTTTTAAATCAGAGTCTCATTATATAGTCTTGGCTAGCTTGGAACACACTGTATAGACCAAGAACTTATAATTCTCTATCTGCCTCCCAAGTGCTTGGATTAAAGATATGTACCACCATACCTGGCTCCCAAAACAAAATTTTAATCACTGTGACCAAAATGAATTAGATCTGTCCTGTGGGCTATCAATCCTCAGACTTTCAGTTGAATGGTCTACCATCCATATGTAGAGGTTAATTTCTTGATGACCAATTCAAAGCTATAATGCACCTGGGTTGAACCAGGGATAGAATCCATACTTCAACATGTATATTTTATTTAATGTTCTTTCTGACTGTCATTCAGAACTCTTTGAACTCTATTCAAGTTAGGTCATTTGTAAGAGTTTCTGCTGCATATTTGAGTATAAATGAGGTCAAATTCCTATTTTACAGAAACTGCTGGTGTATACCCAGTCCCATCTCTCCGTGAGCCTGTAGCCATGGGAACCGCAGCCAAGTACACAATAACATCTCCATGAACAAATCCTCGGGGAACAAAGTTCATTTTAATACAGCTGGCCTAACCACACAAGAATCTGGGGGACTCTCCAGGCTTGGCAGCATTGTGCTGCCTCCTGGCTTCCAGCTGCCTCTGGAGGAGGAGAAAGTGGAACTATCACAGGTAAGGGCTTCTTAGGGGACCGGGGGTGGGGCTTGGGCTTGGGCCAGGCATGTAGGGAGAGTCCTTTCCGGCTTGCTTTTCCAGAGGAGAGAGTAGGAGAGGGATCTTGTATACCAAGTCCCAGTCTTTAAGAGCTCTGCTGGTCTGTGAGTGTGTGTAGACCAGGCTGGAGTCTAGCAGCGATTCCGCCATCACCAAGGGAATCCTTTTAAGGGTCATCCAGCCCTGGAACGAGGAGCAGGGACATCAATGCTTCTCTGTTATTTTTGGTGCTGAAGATTGAACCCAGAGCCTTGATCTGCTAGGCGAGTGCTCTTCTCCTGAGAGCACCCCCAGTTCTGTAGTGGCTGCTTAGGCCTGTGTGGTAGGGAGGAACAGAAAGGCTTGAAGTTGAATGATGGTTTTCTTGTTCATTAAGTCACATTTCTGCGTCCCTGACACTAGGCCCCTCATACTATTCTCCAAAATCTCCTTGGAACTTCATCTTCCCCTGAGCACTTAGGTGAGTCCTGGAAAACCTTAGGCCCCCCAGAGCTTTCTGTTCCCTGTGTCCTGTTCTGTGGGCCCAGCCCGGCAATGCAGTTTCCTCAGGACTGGGGCTAGTCCTGACTTAAACAGGCCTACAGTGCACGGAATCCAGACCGGCTCCCACGCTTGTTGTGCAAGGCTGGGCTGTAGAAGGCAGCGATTACCTAGAACCACCATTTGGACTGGAATCCACTCAGGGATCTCTGGCTGCCCCTGACATACTACGTGAATCTATTTTTTTTTTTTTTTTGGTTTTTCGAGACAGGGTTTCTCTGTGTAGCCCTGGCTGTCCTGGAACTCACTCTGTAGACCAGGCTGGCCTCGAACTCAGAAATCCGCCCGCCTCTGCCTCCCAAATGCTGGGATTAAAGGCGTGTGCCCCCACTGCCCGGCACTATGTGAATCTTGTTTACTTGTTTGAGAGTGCATGCCACATAGGCCAGGCTGGTCTCTAACATGGTACATAACTGAGGTTGAGGTTGAACCTCCTGGTTCCACCTCTCAAGTGCTGAGATTACAGGCCTGTGCCCACTCCCAGGAAATCACAGGCCCGTATATCACAGGGCTAGGGATTAGACTCGGGACCCTGTCTATGCTGGGCAAGCACTTTAGTACGGAGCTATGGCTTCAACCATCCATGTGGCTCTTAACAGCACTTATAATCAAGTTTCTCTGAGCATAGTCCACTGGACCAGGGCCACATGTCATGAAGAGAGCCAAGGTCACACTCTAGACCTCCAGCTCCAGTCCTTTCTTTTTCTCCCCTGCCAGTTCACCTGAGCTTCCCATCCTGGCCAAGCTGCCCATTTTGAAACAAACTGCCACCGAGAAAACAAGCAAACTGAAATTCACAGCCCCTGCCCCCATGCCTTATATAGATAAAAGAAAGAGAAACGAAGCACAGAGGCTACCAAAGATTTGACAGTTTTATGTTAAGCAATTCTATCAGAAAGAGAGCTAAAGTTCTTTGTCCAAAGGAAGAGTTTTAAGGACTCCTATTAACTCATTACTCTCTTTTTGTGTCTGTGAGGTGCTGGGATTGAACTTGGGGCCCTCACATATTAAATTTATGCTTTATCTATGAAGACCTGCCAGTTGCTGAGGAATTGAGTCAATTTTGAAATTCAACAGAACCAGGAGACTCTAGGTGATACTGTAAAGAGTCCTTTACAGGGCTTTTCTGAAGCTTTTATTCCAAGATAGCTCAGGGTTTAAAAGCAGAGACTGAAAAACAATGAAAAACCTACAGAGCCAGGCAGTGGTGGTGCACGCCTTTAATCCCAGCACTTGGGAGGCAGAGGCAGGCAGATTTCTGAGTTTGAGGCCAGCCTGGTCTACAGAGTGAGTTCCAGGACAGCCAGGGCTACACAGAGAAACCCTGTCTCGAAAAACCAAAAAAAAAGAAAGAAAGAAAAAGAAAAACCTACAGAGTATCCCTCATCCTGGTCACCAGATGTACTCAGGGTATCTTGAGCATCTCAAAGCAGGCTGTTTGCTTAATGTCCTTGAGGGTTCTAAACCACACCCCTTGGACAAATGCTGTCTCCTAGGGGGAGTATACAGAGTTCTGTGGGAACAGGTTTCACACAGCAGGATTCTATAGGAAAGGATGCAGGCTATATGGTGCCACCCAAGACATAATCCCAGCCTGACACTTCTTTTATTACTTAGATGTTATTTTTGTTTGTCTGGTTTTGAGCCAAGATCTATTTCAATATGTACCCCTGTTTGGCCTAGAATTCACTGTGTAGACCAGGCTGGCCTCAGACTGCTGGATTAAATTCTCTGCTGGGATTAAAGGTGTGTACCAACATGCCTGGCTTTTTTTATTGCTTAAAATTATTTAATAATTATTGAAAAGATTTAAGAATGTCGGGCAGTGGTGGTGCACGCCTTTAATCCCAGCACTTGGGAGGCAGAAGCAGGTGGATTTCTGAGTTCGAGGCCAGCCTGGTCTACAGAGTGAGTTCCAGGACAGCCAGGGCTACACAGAGAAACCCTGTCTCGAAAAACCAAACCAAACAAACAAACAAACAAACAAGCAAAAAAAAAAAAAAAAAAAAGAATAATAATATCCAATGTCCACTAAGTTTTCCCCCTTCAAGCAATCACTGACCAGAATTTCTCTTTCTCAAACATAGAATTTAATCTTTTTATCGACACATATGCTGGCATACTGTATATGTTTCTTTATGCTGTGTTGATTCCACTTGCTATGTCTCGGACTTAGTTCACACTTGAATATGTAGATCCGTCTCATCCTATTTAGTAGCTGCATGGTACTCTATTGTGAATATAAACATAGTTTGCTGAAGGCTCCACTGACAGATCAACTAGGTTGTTTCAGGCCTGTTATAAACAGGGCTGCAATAAGCATCTTTGTCATACTTTTACACTGAGTGGGCTTGACAAAGAAACTCCTAAATGTGTGGGGGATGCCTCTCAGGGGTAGAATGCATGTCTATATGTACAGGCCTTGGCTTCCATCTCCAGATAGAAAGGGAAACATAAGCTCCTAAAGGTAGGATCGCTGAATCAAAGAAAGCATGCATGTCTCTAAGCTCCTGTCGAGGTTATGAGTGGATTGCCCCACCCATGCCAGCACCATTGTGAGCAGGCCTGTCGCCATCCACCTTAACGCTTGTTTCTATCCTTACCAACACAGGCTTTTGATCGATATGTGGTTTGGGTGTTTTCCATCAAATAGTCAATATCTGTAATTTATCAGCCAATTGTGTTGGTTGATAAGTTAGTAAATGTCTGTGGAAAATGGAAGCAGGCAGATATGCAGGTCAACACCGTCCTTGGTGATATGGCAAGTTCAAGGCCAGACTGGATAACAAGAGACCGGCTCCAAAAGAGGAGGAGGAAGAAAAATAAAGTTGGGGACCTGCCTGACATAGTAAGACCAGTCTCAATGAATGGATGGATAGACAGATAGATAGATAGATATAAAAGCTGATAAGGCACAAAGGCAAGGGAAGTAGAGGAGAGAGGTTTGAGAAATGTCTATGAGACGGAAAGTTTTGGGGACAGATTTCACCCAAGGGGCTAAGACAAGAGGAAACAAGGATGAGCCCTAGGTTATGGTTGCATGAGTGCAGATAATAGCATCGTTCAAGGTAGGGAACTGCAGGACAGAGCGGGGCAGGTACACACTGTAGATACAGCAGAGCTCGTGCTGAGTCTTGCTTTCCGTATCTGACCTACAGGTGTGGTGGAGCTGCCTGCAGTGTCTGAAAATTGGGTATGTTCCTGAAAGGTTCATGCTTGTGATATTGGAGCTCTTAACATTAGACACCAGGGGATGGTTAAAACTGTGGGTGCAAGTGTACTTGAGCAGAGGGAAAGGAAACAGCAGAAGGGAGTCTGATTTCTTGTTGTGGTGAATATTCTTTGGGGGTTTCTACTCTACCTTAGATCATTTAGTTCCCAAATAAAAGACACAAAACCTTTATATTTATAATAAGCCTTAAAGCGCTAGAGCTGGGCAGATATTAACTCTTTATGCTATTTTGTCTACTTCCCTGTCAGTAACCCGGAGATGTCACTTGTCATGTTCCACCTGGGCTGCTCCTACTCACACTGGCACTCATGGCCATGTGCTCACAATCCACTTATCCCATGGCTACTTCTTCCTTCTTCCCTTGGTCTCTACCTCAGACCCCAAGCCTAGGATCCAAAATCACGCCTACCTCTGGTCTGCCCAGCTATAGGGTATAGTCATCTTTATTAACCAATCACAGATAACTTGGGTAGCAAGGTTTATATAACAAAAGCTGGCATATGTGAGGATCTGCTCACCTTGGAGCAACCAGACCTTGGGGTACAGACTTTAGCATTTGAATACCAGCAGCATCAGACCAACCCACTACAATTCTCCTTATCAAGTCCTTCTGGTTCCGCCTCCATGAGGTATCTTGATTTATCCGCCATCTCTAGCTTCACAGTGGTGACCCTAGTCTCCCCCCATTACACTGTGTCTGCATTCTGGGAGTTGGTTTTGGTTATTTTTCTCTTCCTTTGGTCCACTTTAATCCACTTCCCATATTACAATTGGGCTGTTTTTTGTTTGTTTGTCTTTGTTTTTAAATAAGGTCTCATGCAGCCTATGTGTACTGGCTGGTTTTGTGCCAACTTAACACAAGCTGGAGTTATCACAGAGGAAGGAGTTTCAGTTGAGAAAATGCCTCCATGAGATCCAGCGGTAAGGCATTTTCTCAATTAGTGATGGGGGGGGGGGCTTGTGGGTGGTGCCATCCCTAGGCTGGTAGTCTTGGGTTCTATAAGAAAGCCAGCTGAGCAAGCCAGGAGAAGCAAGTAAGCCAGTAAGTTACATCCCTCCATGGCCTCTGCATCAGCTCCTGCTTCCTGACCTGCTTGAGTTCCAGTCCTGACTTCCTTTCCTGATGAACAGCAATGGGAAGTATAAGTTGAATAAACCCTTCCTCCCCAACTTGCTTCATGGTCATGATGTTTGTGCAGGAATAGAAACCATGACTAAGACACTATGCTAGCCTCAAACTCACTGTTAGCTGAGGCTAGCCTTGAACTCCTCATACATATATATGCATACAAACACAAACATGCTTATCTCTCACACACATATAAAACACACGCACTACACACAAAATTTTAAATGCATACACTAAGTTATTTTTCTCTTCTTTTTTTCCCCTTTGATATAGGGTATCATATACCCAGACTTTCCTGAAATTCACTGTATAGGTAGGGTTAGGGTTAGGATTGGGGTTGGGGTAAGGATTAGAGATAGGGTTAGGGTTAGGTTAAGGTTAGGGTTATGGCTAGGGCTAGGGCTAGGGCTAGGGCTAGGGCTAGGGCTAGGGTTAGGACTAGGGTTAGGGTTAGGGCCAGGGCTAAGGTTAAGGTCTGGGTTAGAGTTGGTGTTAGAGTTAGGGTTATACCTTGGGATGACCCGAGTTTGAGGGGTATGTGCTTGGATTAGGTTTTAGTTAGATTTAGGGTTAAGGATATAGCTGAGGCTGACCTTTATCTCTACTTCCCAAGTTTTAGAGTATAAGCACACACAGTCATATTCAGGTTAAGTTTTTTTATTTTAAAATAACTTCTGTTGCTGACAGTGGTGGCGCACGCCTTTAATCCCAGCACTTGGGAGGCAGAGGCAGGTGGATTTCTGAGTTTGAGGCCAGCCTGGTCTACAGAGTGAGTTCCAGGACAGCCAGGGCTACACAGAGAAACCCAGTCTCGTAAAACCAAAAAAATAAAAAAATAAAAAAATAAAAATTAAAAAAAAAAAAATTCTGTTGAAAGTTGATGCAATTGGGCTGGACAGATGGCTCATTGGTTAAGAACACTAGCTGCACTTCCTGAGGTCCAGAGTTCAATTCCCAGCAGCCACATGGTGGCTTACAACCATCAATAACGGGGATCTGATGAGCTCTTCTGGTGTATCTGAAGACAGCGAAAGTATACTCACAAACATGAAATAAATAAATTAAAAAAAAAAAAAAAAGAAAGAAAGTTGATGTGATCACTCAGTGGCAGAGACCTGGGTGCTCTTCCGTTGGACTGCGTTCTGTTCCCTGTACCCACATGGTGCATCACAGCAACAAGTAACTACTGTTCCAAGGTATCAGGCAGTGTGTTTTGAACTCTGTCAGGCAGACAGACATTTACATGCATGGTATTTCATTGCAAAACATGCACTTGAAGATAAAATCGTTTTAATAGAACGCTTTGCTGACTTTATAGTAACTTGGGGTCTCTGTTGTGGCGTGTTAGGGTAGCTACAGACTACCAAACCAGCCTGTTCTCCCAGAGCTCCGATCTAAGCTCCCACGCCCCCCTAGCAAGCCACTCTGGCCTCTGCTTGTTCCTTCTCTCTGAGTCCAGCCTCACAGACCTTCCCAAAGGTCTTCATGGTCATAGGAATCAGTTCTTACCGCACCAGGAAATTGTCCAATTTAAGAGGTCCTGATACCTCACTGCCTGGAATACTCATATTAAATTTCCTTCATAAAATTTCAAAAATCTCATGTTAATCCTCTTTCTCTGTGAAAGGGGGGTGTGGAACGGGGCTCTAAGGGTTGGGGTAGAGGTGAGAAAGAGACTACAGAGCAATTCTGAGCATAGATGGATGCTTGAGAGGGCGGTAGAAGACTCAGTCAAGTTTGCCTGAGAGAGCTCCCTCTTGGGAGACAGGGTGTGTGGAGATACTTTTGATTACCATTCTTTCTCCTTGTTTCCACTTTCTATTTGGCAAAACACACATAAAATAAAAAAGGTTCACTAGTTTAACTGTTTTTGAATGTACAGCCCAGAAACAACCATCACCCCCATCCATCTCCAGCACCTAATTCATCTTCCCAACTTAAAGCAAATTAAGCTTTTCCCCTGCCCCCAACCCCAGGCAAACACTGTTCATTCTACTTCCTGACTCCTTTGGGTATCTAGAATAAGAGAGCACAGAATGTTTGTCTCTTCGTGCCTGGCACATCTCACTTACCTCACGTCCACAAAGCCTCTTCAGGCTCCAGCATGCTCCCCGGCTTCCTTTCTTTTAAAAAAATTTATGAGTATATGTGTGCATCTGTGAATTTACCCCACACGTGTGTGGGCAGGAGTGGTGCCTTCAGAGGCAGAAGAGGCCTCATTTCCTGGAGCTGGAGTCATAGGAGGTTTTAACCCCCCTCCCCATGTAGGTGCTAGGGTCCTCTGGAAGAGCAACCATGGCTCCTAACTCTGCAGGTCCCCAGCTCCAGCGGCTCCTTTAAGACTGAAAAACATGGTATTGTCTGCGGCTGTTCTTGTTTGTTCACCTGCTGGCAGATGCAGGCTTAGTTCTTCGTTTCACTGTTCCTTTCAATACCTGTTTTCAAATTTGATGTGTGTTTAGCAGTGAAATTGCATGACCACCTGGTAATTCTATGGTTAGTTTATCAAGGAGCTGCCAATCTGTTTTCCACAGTGCTTGCAACTGCAAGCAAGGGCTTTCAATTCTCCACAAACTTGTCAATACTTACTTTCCTTTAAGAACTATTTCATAATGAGTTTTAGGCTTGCCTGGTCTACTTGGCTAAAAACCAAACAACAACAACCTAAATAACAACAAAAACAATGAAACAGAAACCATACAAATAGTGTGTGTGTGCGCGCGCGCGTGCAAGCAGGGCTTTTCTCTTCTCTACATTTGTGTCTTGTTCTTCAGCACAGATCCCTGCTGTTCTAAGGTCTGCACATTTGGCAGAGCCTCCCCCCCCACCCCAGTAATTCCATGCACACGTTTCTACTAAATTGGATTTTCCTGAGCCTCAGGAAGACTGAGATTTGATTAAAGGCCTTGCATATTCCTTGTCTTTGTAGGGCTTCTTTCCAGTGTTCTCTGATGCTAACAAGTGTGAAGTGTTGCTAAAGGTATTGTGCAGTCAAGTTTCCCTCCCGTGTCAACACAAAGATATGGTATAGCTCTCACATCAAAAGGAATAGAAACAGTTTATCAGCCAGGAGGTGGTGGCGCATACCTTTAATGCCAGCATTCAGGAGGTAGAGGCAGGCAGATCTTTCAGTTCAAGACCAGCCTGGTCTAAGGAGTGAGTTCCAGGATAGCCAGGACACAGAGAAACTCTTGTCTCAAAACAAAAACAAACAACAACAACAACAACAACAAAAAGAAACAGTTTATCCTTAAGACTAATATAAGAAGCTATGGCCCAGAAAGGCAGATTTGGGTTGCCCCCATACCATGTTCCAAAATAGTAACAGTTTGATGAAGTTTTTATAGTTACAGAACAAGAGAAAGGCATAAATCAAGAAATTTAAGATTGCCACATTTGCCGGGCAGTGGTGGCGCATGCCTTTAATCCCAGTTACTTTGGAGGCAGAGGCAGGTGGACTTCTGAGTTTGAGGCCAGCCTGGTCTACAGAGTGAGTTCCAGGACAGCCAGGGCTACACAGAGAAACCCTGTCTCGAAAAACTAAAAAAAAAAAAAAAAAAAGATTGTCACATTTATTTAGTGCATGTGGGTCAGAGAAGAGTTTGTGGGGCTCTCTTGTGGTGGGAACAGTTTGAGGTCAGCCTGCTCTACATAGTAAGTTCTAGGACAGCCAGAACTGCATAGTGAGACCCCGTCTCAAAACAAAGACTCAAACGTGCACCATCCAAAGCTCCTGATCCTCCAACTTCTGACTCCTGAGTGCTGGGATTGCAGGTTTGTGCCCCATGCCCGTTCTATGTGGTGCTATGATGTCATTCTGCAAACAGATACACATTCCCAGCCATCTCACTGATCGACAGAAACAGTGTTCTGGGTTCCTTCACTTCTTTATCCATGCTTTCCTTTATTCATTCAAGGACTTCATAAGTGGTTGATTTCAAGTTTTTATTTGGGAAACCCAAAGCCCCCAATACTGTGCTTCCTCAGGTACTTGATTTTATATGAATGGAATATTTTACTGGTTCTCTATATGTTTCACATATTTTCACTGAAACCAGGTCACTTCTAATATTATTATGTAGGTAAAAGGAGAAGAAGGTGCCTAGGGCAAGGGAGTCCAAGGAGATGCGGAGACAGGAGAGGAAAAGCCAAGAGAGACACTCTCTAGGCCTTTGCAGAATCTATGTGCTGGAATACCCACATTTACAGAGTTTATTTACAACTCTAGCTTAACCTCAACCTCTGCCTTTGCTAACCCTGAAAACCTGCTGGAGGTTCCAGTTTATAATCCCCTGCAGCAGCATCGAGTGCAGGGGGTAGGAGCGTATTTCAAGGATGTGTTTTCCTGGAGCTGGAGAGATGACTCAGCAATTAAGAGCCCTGGCTGTTCTTCCAGAGTTGCCACGTTTGATTCCCAGAACCTACGTGGTGACTAACAATTGTCTGTAACTCCAATTCCAGGGCTTCTAATTTTCCTTCTGGACTCCTTGGGCACTGCACACACATGTCACAGACTTACATGCAGACAAGACACTTATACACATAAAACAAAAATAAAAATGATGACTAGGGACATTTGTTCCAAGCTTCCTACTCCTCACCTCTTCCTCCCTGTGTTGTTGTTGGGTTTTTGTTTGTTTTAGTTTTGATTTTGGTTTTATTGTTGTTCTTGTTGTGTTGTTTTTTTGGTTTAGTTTAGTGTGTGTGTGTGTGTGTGAGAGAGAGAGAGAGAGAGAGAGAGAGAGAGAGAGAGAGAGAGAGAGAGAGAGGGAGGGAGGGAGAGAAATTATTCGTCTCAGCTATGATCTTCCCCCCAAAGTGGCCATGGCGTCTTCTCTTAGCTTACAATGTTTTCTAGGAACACTCCATGTCCTTCCCTGGAAAGACTCTGAGTCAGGTGAGACAAAGGCAGTCAGCCATGTAAGGTGACCCCGTGGGTAACCTTCGTCTGGGAGGTGGAGGCAGAAGGATCAGGAGTTTAAGGTCATCTCCAGCTACAGAGTGAGTTAAAGGCTGGCTTAGACTACATGAGGCCCTGTCTCAACAGGACAAACCCTGACAAGGTACTCTGGAGGCAAAGCAGGCAGATCTCTGTGAGTTAGAAACCAGCCTGGTCTACAGAGGGAGTCCCAAGCCAACCAGAGCTACACAGTGAGAGACTGTCTCAAAAAGCAATCGAACCAACAGGGCAAGGGACTATGGGATGGCTCCGTGTGTAAAGGCCCACTGCTAAGATGTGACTAGAAGCAGATCCTGGGGGCCCACACAGAAGAAAGAGGGATCAACTTCTCACTCATGCATGCCCAACCAGACGCTCACAAAATAAAAATGTAAGGGAGGGCCACTGGGAAGATGACTCAGCAGTTAAGAGCAAGTACTGCTGTTGGAGAGGAACCAAGTTCAGTTCCCAGCACTCGCACTGGGTGGCTCACAGCTGCCTGTTCCCATCCCCAGGGGGACTGGATAACCTTGTGCTCCCTGGGCACCAGCACTCATGTATACACACACACATACACACAGTAGATAAACAAATTAACAAAAGGAAACAAAAAGTCAAAACAGTAAAGAATAAAGTGGCAGCGCCTTGTTGGGAGCTTTGCTGTCAACTTCCAGTGCTCTGCTGTGTTCGTCTTAGATTTTGCCACATTCTCTTGGCAGAGCTGGGGAAAGCCAGGCTGTAGATGGTTCCCACTCTGTCTGTTGCAATGTTAGACCATCAGCTCTGATCTGAGCACTAAGCATTGACAAGAGGAGGGGCACTGAAGTCAGGGATCCAGGTACCGTGCTCAGCGTTGGGACCCCCCCCTCTCAGGGCAAAGCGTGCCTTGCAGCATGCATCCCCAAACTGTTAAGTGAATGCAGATTTTCAATAGCTGCTTAAAATACTTTTCTCAGGTTTGTTTGTTTTGTTTTGTTTTTAATTTTTATTTTATACCTATGAGTGTTTTGCCTGCATGCATATATGTGTACCATGTGCATGCCTGGTACCCATGGAGGCCAGAAAAGGCCTTCAGATTCCCTGGAGCTTGAGTTAGAATCGTTTTGAGCCGCTGTGTGGGTGCTGGGAACCAAATCCAAGTCTTTGCAAGAACAGCTAATACTCTTAACCATTGGACCATCGCTCTAGCCGCCACCCCTCCCGTTTGAGAGCAGGGTCTGATGATATGCCTCAGCTGGCCTGGAACTGTAGGTGAGTACAAGCTGTTGTGTGAGTCCTTGGAACTGAACCCAGGTCCTCTGTAAGAACAACAATTCCTCTTGATGGTTGAGTCATCTTTCCCGACCAATTATTTTTAATTGTAATAAAATATACGTAAGAAGTTATTATTGCCACATACTTTTTATTATCTTTAATTGTGTGTATGTGTGTATCTCTGTGTGGGTTTTGGGAAGGGGCCACAGAGGGCAAAGGTGTCAGATCCCTATAACTGAAGTTACAGGTGATTGTGAGGTGCCTGATGCGGGTGGGTGCTGGGAATCAAACTCAGGTCCTTGGGAGGAGCTGTATGTGCACTTAACCACTGAGCCATCTCTCTAGCCACTCATGCCTTCCTTGTTTTTTGAGACAGGATCTTGCTGTGTAGCTTAGGCTCGGCACTGAACTTGTGCGACCCTCCTGCCTCAACCTCCAGAGTACTGAGCCTAAGGGCACAAAACAGCTTACCCAGTGCATTTTCACCATTTTAAGTGTATCATTCAGTAGTATTAAGGATACTCACTTGCTAGTGATTACAGACAGTTATTTCTACCACCCATGTCCAAGGTGCTTCACTGGGCAAAACTAAAACTTCTGTTCTTTATTTTGAGACAAGGCTTTGGCATGTTGCCTTGGCTGGCCCAAAACTTGCTATATAGACCAGCTTGGCCTCAAAAATACAGAAATTCACCTGCCTCTGCCTCTGTCCAGCAAGCATACACGTTTGAATTTGTTAAATAATAACTTGCAATCACCTGCTCTCTCCAGGCCTCAGCAGCCATCACTTTTTTTTGTTTGTTTGTTTTTGTTTTTGTTTTTCAAGACAGGGTTTCTCTGTATAGCCCTGGCTGTCCTGGAACTCACTCTGTAGACCAGGCTGGCCTCGAACTCAGAAATCCACCTGTCTCTGCCTCCCAAGTGCTGGGATTAAAGGTGTGTGCCACCACTGCCCGGCGAGCCATCACTTTTGACTCTGAGTTGACTGTCACCTTACAACAGTGGAATAATGAACTACTGTGCTGTGTGCATCACGTCGGCAGAACTGTGTGCTGGTCTCTAGTGCTGCTCATATAGGTGCACTCACACCCTTATCATCCTAGACAGTAGGAATCACTCACTATTGTTTTATGCATCTTATGTCGCTGAAATCATAGGTGAGTCCTTCATTCCCTATTGTCTTTACATCTCATAGAGGTGGGGTCGTCTGCTGTCTTCTTGTATATTTCTTTTTGTTGCAGTCACACCCTGTTGCCTTATGCAGTTCATGTCCATAGAATCATAGGGTATTGTACTGTGAATCTCACATAGGTGAAATCATTACATTGCATTTTGTATTTTGTATACGTGGGATTACTCAACATTTTCTTGTGCGTCTCATTTTACTGGAATAAACCTTGTTTTGCCCCAGAGGATGTTCTTAGGTTCTGTGTCATGCTTGAAGTTTTCCTCACAGTCACAAGGTCACATATGGGTCAGGGTTTGCGCCCAAAAAAGGAACTGTAGACCATCTGGAACCCAAGAATTTTCTTATGCATATTATGTTGGTGTAGCTGTGCCTGATTGTCTATTGTATCTAATATAGGTGGAATAATTTGCTTATTGTCTTGTACATATCATATTGATGGAATTATATGCTATTTTCTTGTGCATCACATATAGGTAGAATCACTTGATTTTGTCTTTTTTTTTAATCTCATATAGGTGCATTTATATGCTATGGTTGGTCCTATGCAACTCACATCGGTGGAATCAGACTCTATTAGTCTCACGCATCTCATATAGGCGGACTCGTGTCTCCTGACTTGTATATTTCATATAGGTGGAGTCGTATGTCTTGAGCATATATGTGGAGTCATTCATTTAGTGTTTTGTGCATCTCAAGCTGGTGAAATCACAAGCAATTATCCTTTATACCACCCAATGGTGAGAAAATATGCTATTATCTTGTCTAGCTTTTATAAGTGGATCATTGACAATCGACTTGTGCGTCACATGTAAGTGTGATCAGACACTAGTGCCTCATGCACCTGCAGGGATCCTTGCTATTGTCTTCTGCACCTCATTTGCTGGAATCGTGTGCTACTGCCTTGTTCATTTCATAACACTGGAATCTTGCAATATTATCTTGAGCAAATCATGTTGGTGGAATCATATGATATTGTCTTATGCACTTCAAAGAGGTGGAATAATTAACCACTATCTTCTGTATAACATGTTTTGAATCACTTGCTATTGTGTTGTGCATTTTGTATCATGGGAACTGTATGCTGTTGTCTTGTGCATCTCATGTGGGTCAAATCATATGATCCTTCTCGTTCATCTCCTGAATCCTTCCTAGTAATTTTGTGCATGACAGGTCTATAGAATCAAATGCTATTGTTTCGTTCATCTCATAGTGACACAGAAGTAGCATCAAGCACATTGTCTTGTGGTCTCGTATAGGGGATGTCATTCACTATTGTCCTGTGCATCTCATAGAGGTGGGATCATTTTCTATTTAGTCTTCTTCATCTTATATATGTGAAATCATGCACTATGGTCTTGTGCAGCTCAGTCAATGAAATCATACACTTCTGTCTTGTGTAGATCAAATAATCTGAATCATTTGCTACAGTTTTGTGAAATAAGTTGCTGTTGTCTTTTGGCTCTCCCCCCTCCCCAGACAGGTTTTCTCTGTGTAGTCCAGAATGTCCTGTAACTCACTCTGTAGACCAAGCTTGCCTCAAACTCAGAGATCTGTCTGCCTCTGCCTCTCCAGTGCTGGGACTAAAGGCGTGCATTATCGCCACCACCAGGATTGGTTTTGGTGATATACAAATGGCATCTTATACTCGCCTTGGTATCAGTTGCTATCTTGTGCAGTTCAAAAAGTAGAATCATTCACTATAGGGCTGGTCCTCTCACATAGGCGGGGCCATATGTTATTACCCTGTGCACCTCCTGTCAGTGGAGTCATTCATGTCTTAAACATCTCATTTACATGCTAGCCTCTTGTGTGTCTCATACAGAATGAATCATTTCATTGTCTTGAGCATCTCATGTTGGTAGAATCATATACTCTCACTTTTCCAGATCTCATGGTGGTATGCAATCATCTTGTGCACTTCATATAGCCGGAATCACTAATATTTCCTTGTGCATATCATCTAGTGGAATCCTGTTATTGTTTTGTACATCTCGTATAGGTGGAACCATTCACTATTTTGTGCCTCATGTGTTGGAAGAACCACACACTGTCTTGTGCAGCTCATAGAGGTGAAATCATCTGCTCTGTCTCTGCTCATCTCATAGAGGGGACCCGTAAGCTAGTGTTTCGTGCTCACACATCAGCGGGATCACTCACTGTTGCCTCGTGCACCTCATTCAGTCGACATCATTTACGTTTGTCTTTTGCATCACACATATACTGTTGGGATAATTTGTTATTATCTTGCTCATCTCATATAGGTGCATTCATATGCTATTGTCTCATGCATCTCATGGGACATGCGTGTCACATGCATCTCAGTGGAATCGTATACTGTTGTCTTGTGGGTCCCACAAAGTTGGAAGCATATGCTATCATTTTATGCATATTATATATGTGAAATCATTTGCATATTGATCCGTGCGTCTCAGGCTGGTGTAATCATGAGTATCCTTCACATCACCTATCAGTGGAGTCATGTGCTATTCTTGTCTAGCTTATAAGGTGGAATCCTTCACTACTGTGTTATTACCATGTACAGGTGGAATCACGCTATTTTCTTATGAATATTATAATGATGGACTTATATGCTGTTATCTTGAGGGTCTCATGTGAGTGGAATCCCATGCCATTGTCCTCTGCATCTCATGTTGTTGATATCACACACTTTTGTGTTGTGCATTACCTGTACTTGGAATCGTACACTGCTGTCTTGTGTATCTCATAGAGTTAGAATCATTCTCTTGTTTATTTTATGCATCTATACAGGAAAATCATTTGCTATTGTCCTGTACATATCATGTTGGTGGAATCATATGCTGTTACCTCGTGCAACTTATATACGTGGGGTCATACACTATTGTCTTGTTTCATATACTTGGAATCATTTGCTGTTGTCTTTTGGTAACTGATACATTTTACATTTCACTCAACATAAAATGCCCCAATATGTAGCTAAAGATAGTGTCCTCTAAATTCCTTGTCCTGCTGCCTCTACTTCATGGATGCTAGGATCACAGGCATGCAACACCATACATGGCTTCCCTTGCTCTTCAAAGCTAAATAATATTCCCTCACATGTTGAGTGAACCGCATTTGGATTAGCCATTCTTCCATTCTAGGGATGTTTCCACTTTTGGCTCTTGTGAATAACCATGCTAGGAACATGGGTGTACAAATGTCTCACGGAGACATTGTTTCAAATTTGGGTAGTGATTTTATATCCAGAAGTAGAATTATAACCACATGGTAATACTATTTCTGTTGTTTTTCCTTTCTAGGAAAAGCCAAATTCTTTCCCATAACAGTTATACCATTTTATGTTCCTACCAACAATGTTCAGCTGAAGTTCCAATTTGTCCATATATTTCCCAGCACTTGGCTTTTTTCTGATTTCTTGTTGGTAGCTATACTAATGGATAGGAATGATACCTCATTTTGCCTTTTTTTTTTTTTTTTTTCTTCATCTTTTGAGAACTGAACTAAAATCGGTGGTACAAATGTTCTCCTTTAGAGAACCATGTTCCACAACTTTAATCCCAGCACACAAGAGACAGAGGCTGGTGGATCTGTGTTCAAAGACACTTTGGTCTACATAAGTGAGTTCCATGTCATCTGCACAGTGAGACCCTGCCCCTCCCCCATACCAAAACAAATGTTCTCCTTTAAAGGGGACAATCTTATCCCCAGGACAACATGGTTATTATGGCTTATGAAGAATTAGATTTATTCATTTTTTTTTTATTTGGTTTTGAAGGAATCCCAGGCTGGCCTCGAACTGCACCGCCAGAGTGAGGATGAACCTGAGTTCCTGGCTCCGTGTTTTATGCTGTTTCAGGTAAGATGATAGTCCCACTAAAAGGTTAACGGAGTGAGAAGAGATGCTCCCGGTTGAACAGCCTTGAATCTCTAGGGTCTTGGGCACTTAGGAACCTCTTAAGAAAAAAGCCAAAGGCCAAGGGCAAGATGTGTAGACCTTAAGCATTTGAGAGGGCAGAGAAGAGCAGAACCTACATACTACTCTCAGAGGGGAGGAGTAAAGTCCCATCCTTCCCAGAGGACCCCAAGACCTTCCGGGAAACCGGGGCGCGGCCGGGGTGTGCGAATGGCACAGGTAGGTTCCGAGCATCAGAAAAGTGACTTTGGTGAGCTTCCGACCCTCCTGCGCTCTCTCAGGAGGGAGACCCTGAGATGTCCATCACGGCTAGCACGGCTTCCGCCGCCCGTTGCTAGTTTTATCACCTCCTCCCTCTACTTGGCCCCTAAAGTGACTTTTCTTTTGGTTCGGCCTGACCCAGGCCTGGGAGTAGCCAGCAACCTCTCCGCCTCCGTGGCCACCACGCATGCGTGTCTGGACGGACTGGGGCGGGGCCGTTTCTGCCGCGCCACCCATGACGTCACGGGGCGCCGGCCTCCGCCCTGCTGCAAGCGGTGAGAGCTAGTGGCGAGCGGACCTGACGCCTCTCGGTCGGGAAGGGATGCGGGTGTCGAGATCCTTCTGGAGGGGGCTTTGGGGAGGACGGGAGGCCCAGATGCACCAACCGCTGCTGCCCCTCAGGCTCTGCCCTCCCTCCTCCTACCCTCCCCCTTGCAGAAATGCCGGGACGTGGGGCCACGCAGGGGCCGAGCATATGTGACACCCGTGTTTCTCAGTGGCTTCCACACTTCCCATGCTCTCCCGGCACACCTTATACTGATCACCTGCCTTCCAGATGTTTATTTTTCATCAGTCTATCGCTTCTTGCCTGGAATAGGGTACTCGGAAGTTGGAGGCGGATTTTAGACTATAGCTGTGTTAGAGTCCCTGAGCTACATACAGCCTTTCTTCTACTGGCTTCTGGTCTTAAGGATCAGTATGACACCAATAAAAAGAAAGGAGATGGACGTCTGTTGAATTCCTGCATGGCCAAGCACCAAACAAACAGCTGCCCAGTCGAATCCTCATTACTTGGTGTTCTTAGAACTCCCTTTCACAACCTCCTAACCTCACAGACAACCAACTGGCTTGGTTGCACTTGTGAGCACCATCCATCCGTTTCTACCTGGCTAGTTAGCTAAATTCCAAAGTAGGAACTCTTTGAACGCAGACACTTCCGGTCTGGATTCTGGCTTGGCTGCCAAAGCCTAACCCGAGATCAACTGCTTCCTCTTTCTCCAACTGAGAATTCTTTTCACATCCCTTTTGCTAGTACAGAAAGCTTTTCCCTGCCTCTCTTTTGGATGTTTCAGAAACTAAAGAAAGCTTTTTTAAAGTGCTGTAAGAAGGCGAACTTTTGGAGTACAGAATCTTGGATTTTGGTCCTGGCTCTGCCTCATTCTGTGTGGCCTTGAGCAAACTCATTGTCTTCTAGCTTTAGCTTGTCTTTGCATAACATGGGTGAGTGCCTTCTGACCAGCAGGCTCTTGTCTAGTTCTTCCTTACTGTCCTCCAGCAGGCACTCCACGGAGGCCCAGACCCCTCTTCTCCCCATGGGCAGCTGCCAGGCAGGGCACAACTTGCATCTCTGTCTGGCTCATCACCCACCTCTGGTCTGTGCCACTTTGATCCTGCTGCTCCTTGGCCTCTCTGGCCTGGGCCTTGGTGGCTTCCTCCTCACCCACACAACTGGCCTCCGTAGCCCTGACATCCCCCAGGTAAGTACCCAGGGTGCTCGTCCTTGTGGTGTATACTCGCCTCTGCTGCTCTTCTCACATCTCTGTCACTTTTTTTGCACACAGGATTGGGTTTCCTTCTTGAGATCTTTTGGCCAGCTAAGTCTGTGCCCTGTGAATGAGACAGTCACTGGGAAGTGGCAAGGTCCTCACGTCGTCGGCTTACTGACCACTTTGACCTTCGGAGATGATCCAGAAAGAAACAAAAACCAAACATTCCAAGCCAAGATCCATGGTAGTCAGATAGGATTGAAAGGTGAGATCTGGAGAATATGGCAGTCCAATGTCAGGAAATTTAGGGTTGGGACTGACTTCTGACTTCACCAGACTGGTGACCTTGTACACATCTGTACACCTTAGTGACTTTTGTTAAGACACAGATTAGATGAGATACTTGCAGTAAATGCTGTCCACAGTATAGGTTCTATGTTTTGGCTTTGCTATTCCAGTTCCAAGTTTCTTCAGTTCTGTCCTAAAATGTACCAAGAGGCCTTAGATTTATAAGCAAATGCCCTGCCCCACTGTGTGTAGAGGGCTAGCTAGATATGAAGAGAAAGTGCAAGCATGCCAACACTCCTGGGTGAAGGAGTGAGTTCCAGGTCATCTAGGGCCACAGAGCAAGGCCTGAAACCACCCCCACAATATCTACGACAGCACTGACACCTGAGTCACATGCCGCCGTATATTTCAGTCACATAAAGTACACAGCTAAGTTACGTTTAGTCTGTTTACCCCACTGCAGAGTCACCCTGACAGCCATATAGATATTCATCTAAGTAGCTCTGCACCAGAGCTTTTCTGCACCTCTTCCCCCAGTTCCCAGGCCTTCACAATCTGCTTTCTGTCTCTGTTAATTTGCCTATTCTGGACATTGCTACAATATGCAGTCCTTTGTGACAGGATTCTTTGACTTAAGATTTTTAAGGTTCATCATGTAGTAACATTATTTCATTTCTTTTTTATTGTTGAATAATATTCTTGGATGAGTAGTCCATATTTTTGTGTATCTGTTTATCATTTGATTGGCATTTAGCTTGTTTCTACTTTGGGTCATTAGAAATTATGCTGTTTCAGCCTAGTCTGGTGCAGCATACCTTTAATCCCAGCACTGGGGAGGCGAAGGTGGGCAGATCTCTAATAGGTTAGCTTAATCTACATATTGAGCTTCAGGCTAGCCAAGGCTACATAATGAGACCCTGTCTTCCCTCCAAAAGAAAAGAAACCCAAAAAGAAATTATGCTGTTCTTAACACTAATGTTTGTGTGTGGACATATATTTTAGTACTATTGAGAATATAGTCACGCATGAAATATAGGATAGCTCTGTGGTAAATCTTTTGGAGAACCTCCAAACTGGTGTTCCATTTCATAGTCTTACAACTGGAGCTTTGCATTGTCTTCTATTCTCACTAGCACTTTACTTTGTTTGTTTGTTTGTTTGTTTGTTTGTTTGTTTTTAAAGACCAGGTCTTTCCATGTAATTCTGATTATCCTAGAACTCACTATGTAGACCAGGCTGGTCTTGAACTTACAGAGATCCTCTTGCCTCTGCCTCCTGAATGTGTACCACCACGCCCCCTCATCAGTACTTTTCTCTCTCATTTTCACTCCCTACCCTAATCACAGAGAAGGCCTATTTATTTCACTGTGGTTCTGGTAGTGACTTTTCCAGGCTCTTGGCCTTCCCCTTAAGTTGCTGGCAGTCTATCTAACAAGAATACAGACATAAAAGAGTCAGTCAGTGTGAGAAGTAGAACAGAAGGTACAGTGAGTTGGTAAAGGGAGACCTCTCAAGGATACAGCATCTAAACTGAAGTTTTTAGAATACTTAGCCACTCCAGGCAAAGGGAGCGGCAGACACAAAGGCGTGTAGATGGGAAGGGACTATGATGTCATGTTTAGGAACTTCCCAAGCTCAGTTTGGATGGGGTAGGGAAGAAATGCTGAGTGGGGAAATAGTACAAAGCAGGAAGTAGAAGTGCATGGACAGGCTGGGCAGTGGTGGCGCACGCCTTTAATCCCAGCACTCGGGAGGCAGAGGCAGGTGGATTTCTAAGTTCGAGGCCAGCCTGGTCTACAGAGTGAGTTCCAGGACAGCCAGGGCTACACAGAGAAACCCTGTCTCGAAAAACCAAAAAAAAAAAAAAAAAAAAAAAAAAGAAATGCATGGACAGTCTTTTAATTAAGTAATTACAGTTGTCTAGTTACTTGTGTCTGTTCATGTGTGTGTGAGCATGTGTATGACCTCCACAGCATACTTGTGGAGGTCAGAGGACAACTTGCAGGCATGGTTTACTGAACTCCTAGGTATGAGCCACATCCTGTCACATTGATGACATCCGATAAAAGATTTGTATAAGCTGGGCACTGGTGGCCCACGCCTTTAGTCCCAGCACTCAGGAGACAGAGGCAGGTGGATCTCTGAGTTTGAAGCCAGCCTGATTTAAAGAGTGAGTTCTAGGACAGCCAGGGCTATACAGAAATATTCTGTTTCAAAAAAAAAAAAAAAAAAAAATTAAAAAAAGAAAGAAAGATTTTGTGTACAACCCAAAGTGGTTAGACTTTATCTAAAACATTGGGCAAACTCAGTCTAACCAAGAAAGGAGCAGGATTGGTCTGTGCACAGGAACACTAGGAAGTGGCTTCTAAGGAGGGATGTGAGTTAGGTAGCATGGCGCCTGCATGTAGTCCAGCACTGGAGACGCTGAGGCAGGAGCATAGGCATGGTGACAGTCTGGACTAGGAAGCAAGACCTGTTTTAAAGGAAAAGACACAGAGTTGGATGTAATGAAGCATGCCTTTGATCCCAGCCCTCAGGAGGCAGAGGCAGAGACAGGTGGGTTTCTCTTGAGTTTGATGCCAGCCTAGTCTACATAGTGAGTCACAGGACAGACAGAGCTAAATAATGAGACCCTACCTCAAAACAAAACAAAAATAACAAGAAAGAAAAAAATAGAAAAGACATGACATGAAGAAAAAAATTTAGGTAAAACTTTTTTTTGTTTTGTTTTTTGAGACAGGGTTTCTCTGTGTAGCCCTGGCTATCCTGGAACTCACTCTGTAGACTAGGCTGGCCTCGAACTCAGAAATCCACCTGCCTCTGCCTCCCAAGTGCTGAGATTAAAGGTGTGCGCCACCACTGCCTGGCTAGGTAAAACTTTTGTGAACTATGAGGGATATTCACTGTCTGGGATTAATAACACAACATCCGGCCCACAAGTCCACTGGGCAGTGGAGTAGAGAAGATGTTATCTATGGAATTGTTCTTGTGCATCCTTCAGTTGTGATTATAACGTATATGAAATTGTATTTCTTTTCCACTTAGACATATATGGCTTTCTGTATCACTACCTGGCCTATTATTTTAATGGCTGTAATTGATCCATTAAGTGGTTAGGCCATCATTGTTTAATGTTTTCTTGAGCAATTGACACTATTGTTTCCTAATTTTTTTGTATTTGATAAAATCAGTGCAAACATTTTTAAAGATTTATTTATATATTTTATGTATATAAGTACTTTGTCTGCATGTACTCTGTACACCAGAAGATAGCATTTGGTGATTGTAAGCTGCCTTGTGGGTGCTGGGAATTAGAAATGGCTTACTGGCTAAGAGCACTGACTGCTCTTCCAGAGGTCCTGAGTTCAATTCCCAGCAACCACATGGTGGCTCACAACCATCTGGAATGAGATCTGATGCCCTCTTCTGGTGTGTCTAAAGAGAATGTCAGTACACTCACATACATAAAATAAGTAAATCTTTAAAAGAAAGAAAGGGCTGGAGAGATGGCTCAGCGAGTAAGAGCGCTGACTGCTCTTCCGAAGGTCCTGAGTTCAAATCCCAGCAACCACATGGTGGCTCACAACCATCCATAATGATGCCCTCTGCTGGGGTGTCTGAACACAGCTACAGTGTACTTACATATAATAAATAAATTAATTAAAAAAAAGAAAAGAAAGAAAGAAAGAAAGAGATGATAGAAGTTGGATGCGGTGGTCCATGTCTCTAATCCAAACAGTTGGAGGTCAAGGTAGGAGGGGTACCACGAGCTGTAGGTCAGCTTGGCTAGATAATGGTTTCTACGCTACTCTGAACTCCAAACAAACAAAAAACTTCTGGGTTTGTGTCTTTCATAGAAATGCCTTCAACACTTTAACATTGGAATGGAACCTGTATTTTCTTTGATCCTTTCTGAAAGCTTTCCTTGGTTTGTGTGTTCTTTAGTACATCTGGGTTACTGACAGTGAGATGACAGTCTAACTTCATGTTCTTTTGCACTGAAAATCGCCCCAAAGGTACTTACCAAGCAAGCCATCCGTTGTCTGTTCATTTGTTTTGTTTTGTTTTTAATTAATTTATTTTTATATGTATTGGTATTATGCCTGCATGTCTGTGTGAGGTTATCAGATCTTGGAGTTAGAGACAGTTGTTAGCTATCATGTGGGTGCTGGGAATTGAACCTGGGTCCTCTGGAAGAGTAGTCAGTAGTCTTAACCCATTGAGACATCTCTCCAGTCCCTTGTCCAGCAATTTGAAACAGAGTGTGAACTTTTAATGGCTTTTGGTACTCAATGAATAACTGATTTCTTTGGACAAGTTAATTTCTTTCTTCTTCTTCTTCTTTTTTTTTTAAACTTTTCTTTCTTTTCTTTTTTTCCCTCTGAGACAGGGTTTCTCTCTGTAGTCCAAGCTATCCTGGAATTCACTCTGTAGAACAGGCTGGCCTCAAACTCAGAGATCTGCCTGCCTCTGCCTCATAAGTGCTGGCATTCAAGGCGTGTGCCATCACACCTGGTTTGTGTATGTGCATATATATCTGTGAATGGTGTGTGTGTGTGTGTGTGTGTGTGTGTGTGTGTGTGTGTGTGTGTGTGTGTTTACCAGAGGAGGCCTGAAGAGAGCATCGATCCCTTGACACTGGAGTTTCAGGCAGTTAGAAACCTCTAAGTGTGTGTGCTGGGAACCAAACCCAGGTCCCTGGAAGAACAGCCATTGCTTTTTGCTGCTGGCCATCTCTCCAGTCTCCCACTCTCTTTTCCACCTTGTGTCTTGTGCCTCTTACAGGGTCCTCTGCCGGAGAGTCTGTCCTTGTCACAGCCAGAGTGGCCTCAGGAAGAACTCCAGGGACCTGCCTGTATTTTAGTGGTGATCCAGAAATCCTGCCCTCTAGCCAACCACCTATATCCTGCTCAGAAGAGGGAGCTGGAAATGCTACCCTGAGCCCAGTGATGGGTGAGGAGTGTGTCAGGGTCTGGAGCCATGAGCACCTTGTGCTCACTAAGCTGCTTACTTCAGTAAGTACAGAGGTTGATCCTCAAGGTTTATGTGGAGCACTGTCTGAAAGGGTTGAAGAGGCCACTTCACTTAGTAGAGAAGGAATGGGCTTGGTCTGGTGTGGTGCTGTGCTCTTTTACAATCCTGGTACTGTAGAGTCTGAGGCTGGAGGATTCAAAGTTCAAGGTCAGCCTGGGCTTTATAATGACCCTGTATTAAAAAAGAAGAGTGAGCAAGCATAGTTTCTGATAATCCTGCCTTAGGGTACAGGCAGTGATGTTTAGAGCACGCCTGGAATCTGTTAAGACTCAGCTTCCTCATCTGCAAAAGACAAATGAGATATAATCTACAAATTCCAGTAACTGGGATTGAATAAGAATGACCATAAAGTACTCTGCACAGTACCTGATGCAAAGCAGATTGGGTCAGAGAGACCAGCCTGGTTTATGTAGTGAGCTCCAGGACAGCCAGGGCTATTAAGATCCTGTCTAAAAAACCAAAACAACAACAACAACAAACAAAAGAGATTTAAAAGTGTAATTTGAAGAAGAATGAGATAGTTGCTGTAATAGAGATAGGAGCAGAATGTTACACAGACATAAAGCAAGGAGCAGTTAACCCTAATTTGAACATTTCTAGTAAGAGTTATATATAGTAATTTATAGTATACAAAGTATTTGTACTGTCTCATTTGTACAACGTATTTGTATTGTCTCAAAGTACAAAGTATTGTCTCATTTGATCTTAAGATAGTCCTGTGAGACAGGTGCTATTATCCCATTTTGCAGATGAGGAAAAAGGCAAGGTTAAAGCAGCAGTCCAGTCCCCTTCCCTGGAAGATGATCCTTCAAGGAGGAAATGAGTGCAGCTCACCCTTTGGGATTCACAGGGTGTTTAGGGATGATGTGGAAGGAAGCAGGAGAAATCTCAATCTCAGGGCCAGTTCTGAGCTACTGTGAATGTTAGACTAAGTGTTACAGTTTGACACTGAAGTAGGAGCCATTTAGAGCCCTTAGGGAAGAGAAAGCAGCTCTTGGCAGGGCAGAGAGAGTGGGTAAAGGGTTGCTCATGCCCATCCCTCATATTCAAAAAGGTCATTTGTGCCAGGGGGAGGTGGTGCACGCCTGTCTTAGTTCATTGCTGTAAAGAGACACCATGACCAAGGCAACTCTTATAAAGGACAACATTTACTTGGGGCTGGCTTACAGGTTCAGAGGTTCAGTTCATTATCATCAAGGCAGGAAGCATGGCAGAGTCCAGGCAGACATGGTGCTGGAGAAGGAGCTGAGAGTTCTGCATCTTGATCAGAAGGCAGCCAGGAACAGACTGACTCTGGCCAGACTTGAGCATATATATGAGAACTCAAAGCCCACCCCACAGTAACATACTTCCTCCAACAAGGCTACACCTTCTAACAGTACCACTCTGCTATGGGCCAAGCATATTCAAACCACCACAATGTCTATAATCCCAGCACATGGGAGGCAGAGGCAGGTGGATCTCTTTAAGTTCTAGGCCAGCCTAGTCTACAGAGTTCTAGGACAACCAGGGCTACACAGAGAAACCCTATCTTAAAAAACCAAAATAAAGAAATAAATATTTAAAAGGCCACTTGGGGAAACAGAATTTGGCTCTCTTTGCATGGTCTTTAAAATGTGAAGGGCTAGAATTTTATGGCTGGAGAAATGACTGAGTGGTTAAGTGCAAAGACTGTCCCACCAGAGGACTTGGTTCATTTCCCAGCACCCACATAGCAACTATTTGTTATGTCAGTCCTAGGAGATCTGAAGCCCCCTTCTGGATTCTGCAGGCACTGTATGCAGGTGGTGCACAGATATATGTAAAGACAAACACCCATGTACAAATACAGATATAAAAAATATTTTGAAAACATCTATGTTTGGGTGTGATGGTAAATACCTGTTACAGCAGCACTCAGAAGGCTCAATGCAGAAGGAACGTGAGAGTTTGAGACCAGCCTGGGGCATAAGACCTTGTTTGAGGAAGGGAGGAAGGAAGGAAGGAAGGAAGGAAGGAAGGAAGGAAGGAAGGAAGGAAGGAAGGAAGGAAGAAAGACATGTGGAATGTGGAGACTAGTGACTCCTGGGGAGTCATTGATAGTTCAGTTGATGATTGGGCAAGAAAGCAGTTTGGAAAACATCTGGACAAATGTTTATCTGTCACCTGACCTGTAGCTGCCCCTAGGTGTTAGGAGGACTCTGTCTCATGGAGGCATGTCTGTTTTTCATAGTATGGGGCAAGATATCTTCCCAAGATTCCCAACTGTCTCTACTGATACCATTTCCCCTTCCCTCTCTGTCCCCACCACTAGGAGGAGCTAGCTCTATGTGGCAGCAGACTGCTGGTCTTGGGCTTTTTTCTGGTTCTGCTCTGTGGTTTTCTCTGCTGTGCCACTTCAGTGTGCTTCCATCCACGTCCAGAGTTCCACTGGTCTAGAACACGGCTCTGAGGGTGACGGGCTAAGCCTTATTCTGCTGTCAGGTGAGGCTCTGTGGGAATTAGGGTGGGGAAGGGTCGGCAGCTGTAACCTGGTAAAGCAGATCCTTAGAATCCATCCTCAAATACAGCTTCCTGTGAGTCCCCGAGAGCTCTATTCAGCTGTGTCCTTAGGGAACTGGGAATAGTTTTCTCTGTAAACAGAATTTTTAGATGATTTTTACTGTTTTCTTTCTCTGTGTGTGTGTCCACCCATGTGCCATGGTGTGCATATGGAGGTCAGAGAGCCACTGGATGGAGTGGATTCTCATGGAACTGAGGGTCAGGAGGATGGAACTCAGGTTCCCAAACTTGCTTTCATAGCAAGAACCTTTACCTGCTGAGATATCCTGCTGGTCCGGTTTTTACTATGAAATAAACAACTTTCACATAAAAAGAAAAGCCATAAAAGTACAATTTGGTAAATTATTATAAAGTGGACACTAGTAAATCCAGGGAGAAAATGACTGCAATCAGCAATTCAGATATGCCTCTCCTAAGCTGGGCTATGGTGTCACTCACCTTTGATCCCCAAACTGAGGAAGCAGAGGCATTTGGATCTCTCTGAGTTCAGGGTTAGCCTGGTCTGCAGAGCGAGTTCCAAGACAGGGCTACACAAAGAAACCCTGTCTTGAAAGAAGGAGGAGGAGGAGGAGGAGGAGGAGGAGGAGGAGGAGGAGGAGGAGGAGGAGGAGGAGGGGGAGGGGGAGGGGGAGGGGGAGGAGGGGGAGGAAAAGGAAAGATTGCTCTTCCCACATTCCCTGACAGCACTCTCGCTGTCCCTGTGAGCCATCCCTGTTACTAGCGCATACTCTGCCCAAGCACTTCATGTGTTTTCTTCATTCAGTCACCAGTGCACTTAGAAAACAGTTTTCTTTGCTAACTATGTAGTAGATGAGGTCCTCATAATACTAATACTACTAATTTCTAACCTCTCACTGAATGAAAAAAACCAATCAGAAAAAAAAAAAAAACTTCACCTTGCTGGGAGGCTTTTACCCCGATTAAAAGCCGTATGCTATATATACATCCAGCTCCCATGCCTTCCCCAGGTTCAGTTGGCCTCTGTGTGCTAGGAAATCTTTGTGGGAGAAGTCAAAACAGCCAGAGGAACTGGAAGCTCAAGAGAACATTGTTAATTTTCCTTTTGGCCAGGCCTCACCACCCCTCTTCTTACAACAGGAGAACAGTGGAACCGGTCCAATCAGGAGTGGGAAACGACTTCTATCTTGTTGGCCCCTGGCTGTTCCTCGAGTTCCAAGGCTACCCCATTGGGATTGAATGCCAGAACCTATCTCTAGATGTCCCTTCCTCTGTAATTTCTGTGTTCATGCAGAAATTCATTCAGGGGCTTTCTTACCTGTTCTGTTTTCTTCCTTTTCTTCAGGTGCAGATCAAATTCTTGAGGCCTACTTCTGAGTTTAGAAGACCTATTACAAAAAATGAAGAGCTGGACTATGGGAAAATAAATGGCTTTTGACTACTATTGTGTAAGGTACTTATTGGGGATTAGATTAAACACTGGGACTTTTCCTTGTTGACATGAAAGATTTTTTGTTTTGTTTTGTTTTGTTTTGAGACAGTTTCTCTGGTGTAGCCCCGTCTGTCCTGGAACTCACTCTGCAGACCAGGCTGACCTTGGACTCAGAGATCCTCCTGCCTCTGCCTCCTAAGTGTTGGGATGAAAGGCGTGCGCCACCACTCCCTGGGGATTTTTCTTTTCTTAATTGGGTGTGCACATGCTCATGATGCATGTGCCATGGCATGTACATGGGGGTCTCTTCTTCACCCTTTGAATGGGTTCAGGGGATTGAACACAGGTTGCCAGCCTTTCCATGGCAAGCACCTACTTAGCTATTTTGGTCCTGTCCCTTCTGTGGCACCATGGATTGAATATAGAGCCTCACATACACTAGGCAAGCACTCTACCACTAAACAGTATCCTCAGCCTTGTTTTGTTTTGTCTCACTATAGAGCCCTGGATGTCCTGGAACTTACTGTGTAGACCAGGCTAGCCTCAAATTCTAAGATCTGCCTGCCTCTGCTTCTCAAGTTGCTGAGCCCCTTAGCCTGAAACTCAAACATCTTTGGATGTCCCCTCTCGTTTCCAGATGACTAGCATCCTTGTTACCCTTGTTGACCTTAGTTTGGAATACAAGTTGGCATAGGTCACTTAAAACTTTGACCATGTTTGTGGATTTGCTTTGGAAAATATTTGGGGTTTTTGTTTGTTTGTGTGTCTGTTTGTTTTTGTTTTCGATACTGGATCTCCGTTAGGTTACGTGCTCTGCAGAACTTGAATCTTCCTGCCTCAGACTCAGCTTGCTGAGTGCTGGAATTGTAAACATTAAGCCAACACTATACTTTTAGACATACTGTGAACACGACTGTGTTACTTTGTCACTTGTTTTCTTCCATGAAGGTGAATTGATGATTCTGTTTATGCTTTGACATGAATGCTTCATGAATTTTGGCAAGTTATAGAACTCTCCTGGACCTCAGTTTTCCTGTAGGGATTTGACCCATTGGGTTTTCCCAACTTTGGCACATCGTTATCGCACGCATTTGGGAGTTCAGGTTTAGTTCAGATATTTATGAACATTATAATGGTCCGGTTTCCCGCCTTTCCCATGCCCAGCTGCCGGCAGCCTTGCTTTACTCCTTTCAGCCTTTACCCTGCACGCAGGCGCAGACCACAGCTTTCCTTCCTAGCGCACTCCCTCAGAGCTTCGCCTAGCAACAAGCTCAGTCGCAGCGCGAAAGCGTGGCAGGCGCATGCGCTACAGCTCTCGCCACCAGCAGTCCTCGGACAGCGCGCTTGGGCTCCACCCCAAGCAAGCCAAGCCTTTCTCCTCTCCTCTTCCCACCCAGGATCCGCGTGGCGGGGCGCGCGCGCACTTGGGCTAGGGGGCAGCTTGTCGTCTGGGCCGCGGCAGCTACAGGCGAGGGGCGGGGCTATTTCCTTTGGGGCCCCACCCCCTTTGGCCCGGCATGCATACGGCGCCTGCGCGCTCCCGCCCGGTCTCCATCTTGGAATTGGGAGGAAGAGAGAGAGGGAGAGATAGAGAGGGAGGCCGGGACGAGAGCTAGGCTGTGGTGCGGTGAGAAGCTGAGACGAAAAGGCAAGGGAGTAAGGCACAGGGAAGATCAGCAGCGTCTCTGCTACAGTCCTTCAGCTGTTCCGGAGAGAGAGGACGGGAAAGGGAGTAGGCCAGGGCTGGAGTGGGGGCTGTCACTCTCGGACCCCAGCCTTAGAGGGGCCGTGCAGCTGGGCGTCTTCGGGGTGGGCCCCTTGTCGTGGCCGAAGACCTGGGGCTCAGGCCCCTGGGTCCCAAATTTTGGGGCTTGGTCCCTTGTTTCTCAGATACCCAGGTATCAAGCCCTCATATATCAGATATCTGGGACTCAAGTCCCAACCTTTACAAACCTGGGTCTCTGTTTTATAGAATTTAAAATACCTGGGATTCAGGACCCTGTGTGCACCAATATCTGGGGTTCATCCTCCAAGCGTTCAGATATCGGACTCATTTTTAGCCCTTGCAAATATACGGGGCTCAGACCCCACAATCGGAAATCCGGGATTCAGCAACTGTCGCCCTCGAGTTGGGGGAGGACTGGACCGCGAGGTCAGATCAGGTTGTCACCCCCTCCCCTCCAGGGGAGGTTTCCCGGGCCCACCCCTCAGGAAGGGCGAAAGCTGAGGAAGAGGTGGCGAGGGGGAAGGTCTCCTTGCCCCTCTCCCTGCTTGTCAGAGCAACTGGAGTACCCCAGGCGGAAGCGGAGGCGCTGGGGCACCATAGTGACCCCTACCAGGTGAGATACGGGTGCATGGGCATGAGTCCATCTGGTCAGCTCCATTCTGAGAAGCTGGAACTGGGTAGGTCCTCTCCTCAGGATGGGGAATTCCTGCTGGGCCCATGGTCAGTCTCTGGCCAGCCTTGCCTTCTGTTGCTACCTCTTCTCCCTTTCTCTTCCCTTCATTGTGTCTGGATGAAGGGGTACCCTCAGGTGACAGGGCCTGTCATGTCACCAAGGGTCACGCCCTAGGATGCTTAGCTAATCAAATGGGTTTCCACCTTTCTAGTCTTCTCTCTTACCAATTTTACCCTCACAACCACCTCTTCTCCATGATTTTATTATACTCTTCACCCCCCCCCCCCCAGACTGCTCTAGGGTGTTGATTCCCATGTAGGTGGACTGACTTATTTATTTATGTATTTATTTAGACTGAGACAGCCTTTCTGTAGCCCTGGGTGGTCGATCTGGCCTTGAACTGGAGGCAGTCTTTAACCTCTCTACTGTTTTGACTACAGGTGCAAGCCACCACACTGGGAGTTTATGTTCTTTTCTGGCTTGGTTTAGTTGGAGTTTTTGTCCTTGCAAAGGTGTGTGTGTGTGTGTGTGTGTGTGTGTGTGTGTGTGTGTGTGTGTGTGTGTGCGCGCGCTTGGTAATGTTTCCTCCGTTCCTCCGGCTGCATTTACCTCCCTGTCTCTTGCTGTGCTGGTGTAAATAGTCTCATGTATTTGTCAAGTGACCCATCCTTTACAGAGTGCTTTTGCATACACTTTGGTCCACGCTACACTCATTCCCACTCAACCTGTGGGAACTCTTTTATTGTTGTCTTCTCATTTTATAGTTGAGAACACTGATGCCCAGAAAAGTTGTTCAAGGTCACCGAGTGGCAGATTCCGGGTTTTAACCCAAGTCTTGTCCCTGACTGGTTACCTACTTCTGAGCCTGGGCTTGATCAGAGACCCACAGGGGAATGTATCAGGGTGAGGTTTAAAAATGGGGGTGTAATGATCTTCCTTTCCAGAAGGAGCTTTTCCTGAGAGGAAGCTCAGTTTTGTGCTTCTTCCTCATGGGTATTTTTCTAACGTGACCTTCATTTTTACCCTGATCCCACACTTTGGCCTGTGTTCCAGAGATAGCTCTCTCTTCTAAAAAATGATGGCTTTAGTGCCTTTTCTTAGCTGTTGGGCTAGAATGAGTCCCTCTCTGTCCCCCCTTGCTCCCAGGATTAAAGCCTCTGGCAACTCTGGAATCAGAGAAGGAAAAGCTGTTTGTTTAGTGTCTACAAAGTGTTCTGAGTATGAGTTGAGATCTCATGTAGTCGAATTCTGTACTCCACTTGCCAAAGAGAAGTATAAGGAACTTAGCTGAAGCTCTTGCTATAGGTTGCAGATGGGATATACTGGTAAGTCAGTTTAGGAATTCTTTTGCAACATGGGTTTTAGAAGGTGATATGATTTAGCCTAGACCACGGTAATTGCCCAGATGGTATTGTAAGGAAGGGGCTATATGATGTTTTACAGTGGCCGGCACTATTCCTGTGGCCTGAGGTTCTGGATTGGCAGTCTTGGGCTTGTTACTGGTTAAGAAGTCATGAGGTTTCCCTTGGCAAGTTGTGAAGCCCTGCCTTTTGTGTGGGTATGTGGTGAGTGGTGGTTGCCACTATGCTCCAAGAGAAGGGGGCCTGCCTTGAGCAGACTAAGCTGCTGAGAGCAACCAATCAATCAATTCTGAGCCCTTCACACCCCAGGGGCCTACCAAAGACTCAAGCTCCATTTCTACCCTCCAGCTTCCAGTTGAGCTAAGGAGACAAAATTAACAACATGGACAGGAAACAATGCAGCACAGAATATAATTATATGCTGAAATTGTTAGGTACTTTTAAGTAGCTAGAACTCAGCCTCAGGAGTCCAACTCTGCTGAGGGCTCTTTGTGTCTAAACTCCCATTAGTCCTTTAAAAAGCCTATCCTAGAGTCCCTGTGTGTTCGGGTTCAGGTGCCCTGTGGCAACTTTTGCTTTAGAGTTTGCTTTTGAGTTTGCTTTGGAGCTCCCACCGTCAAGGGCTGAAATGATCTGGGAGGTTCTCTTAAAACAAGGAGGCTGGAGCCTGGTAGTGGTGGCGCACGCCTTAAATCCCAGTACTCGGGAGGCAGAGACAGGCAGATTTCTGAGTTTGAGGCCAGCCTGGTCTACAGAGTGAGTTCCAGGATAGCCAGGGCTATACAGAGAAACCCTGTCTCGAAAAACCAAAGCAAAAAACAGGGAGGCTGGGCTTAGTTGCCTCCTAACAGAATTCTGTCCTGAACCTGAAAGGAAAAGGCCCTGTGTTGTGACCTTGGGAGAGCCCTATTATGGTGATTTTGATGATACCTTGCTAGTTTCATATAATTGTTCTGGATGCCTGGTGGTGGCAAATCATTTGCTTTTTCAGAACCTGTTTACTTGTCTATAAAGGATAAATGTAACAATAATGTTTATCCATAAGGTTGTAGGAGCCCAGTGAGAGGAGATGCATGTGAGATGCTTAATGCCCGTGCTCAGTGAATGCTATTTGTGACCCACAACATCCCATTCTCATGTATGCTGCTTATGCAGTTGGACTGGACAAGTAAGACAGCCCAGAGCACAAAGGCCCCCAGAGTCAGGTGCCAGTCCTTACTGTTCCTATTCTAAATGTTCTCCCTGCCACAGTGTCCCTACGTTTTTTTTGAAAATGAGTCTCCTTGTCCCTTCAGGCCAGTACCCACTTGTAACAATGGCCGGATTTCCACCATATCCGGCCTGACTGTTTCCTGTTCTCATCCAGTGTTTGAGAGCTTGAAGGAGGAGGTGAGCCTCAGCACCAAGGGGTACAGGAAGGTGCCTGGAAATCACTGGACTATGAGAAATTGTGGGTCAGGACATATAGGGATTTGAAGCTCTGGCTGAGACACAGAAACCTTTATGCTTGAGGGGAATGGCAGTGTATAGGGAGCTGAGAAATTATTGAGGGCTGGGCTAAGGGGTTGATGAAGATGCTTGGCTTCTCAGAACTTTCTTTCTGGCAATTTTAGGGACTCCAGAGACCACCAGCTATCCAACACCATCACCACTTCCACCCCCATCTAGTTGCCAGGGCAACTTTTTTTTTTTTTTTTTTTTGAGCTTAGATGTTGTTCCTAACAGCCCCCCCCCCCCCCCACCTACCTTTCCTCAACAGGACCTCCCCTCATCAGTAAATGAGGGGAGGAGGAGGCAGAAATCTGAGGGAGGATCTGTCTCTCCCTCTGGGCCCTGTCTTTGCTCTAAGGATCCTATCTACTTTTTCCAGGCAAGATCCCAATCTCAGGGCCCCCAGGGGCCATCATGCCAGCTGGGGGCCGGGCCGGGAGCCTGAAGGACCCAGATGTAGCTGAGCTCTTCTTCAAGGATGACCCTGAGAAGCTTTTCTCTGACCTCCGGGAAATTGGCCATGGCAGCTTTGGAGCTGTGTACTTTGTGAGTTGGGTCTTGAAAAGGGTAAAGCAGGGCTTAGTCTTTTAAACGTGTGGGTCTCCAGGCCCTGCACCACTCCACCCCACAGTCCTTTGCACCCTCTCCTACTAGCTCAGCAGGTCCTCTCTCACCCCATGCCCAAGGTGGTCTTCCCACCCTCCATTCTGGTCCTCTAGGCCCGTGATGTCCGGAACAGTGAGGTGGTGGCCATCAAGAAGATGTCCTATAGTGGGAAGCAATCAAATGAGGTGAGTCAGGTTCACTAAGAGCAGGTTGGGGGAGCGGGGAGCCCTTAGTCTCAACATGCAGTCTGGGTAACCCCTCCCTCTCCTGACCTTCTAGAAATGGCAGGATATCATCAAGGAGGTGCGATTCTTACAGAAGCTACGCCATCCTAATACCATTCAGTACCGGGGCTGTTACCTGAGGGAGCACACAGCTTGGGTGAGCTGTCCCACAACTGTCGTAACGGTTTTACTCGGGTCCATCTTTTCCTGAGACAGCCTTTTAACCAATGAGCCAGGCATGGTGGCACACACCTCTAATCCCAACACTGAGGAGGCAGACACAGGTGGATCTCTGTGAGTTCAAGGCTAGTCTGGACTATCTAGTGAGTTTTGGGCCAGCCTGGGCCAAAAACTACACAGTGAGATCCTATATTAAAAAGAAAAACAAACAAGTGAGCATCTGTGTAGTTGCAGAAGATGCTGACCCAGAGTGGCCTAGATAGTCTGATCTTTAGAAGGCTGTGATTAAGGGGACTCTAAAGGGGTCCAGATGGGAGCAATGGTAAGTGTCTTGGAATCTTTGGGGGTGGGAGGCTTGAATCCAGAGATGCTCCCAACACTTCCTGTTTTCTCTAGCTGCCTTCTTCTCTATCATCCTTCTGGCATTGCATCAGTGGAAGATAAAGTTCTGTTTTGAGTTTTTGCTCAAGGGAGCTGGGCTTGGGGTGGCCAGAATCTGATGATCTCTAACACTCGACTCTTCCTTAGTTGGTGATGGAGTATTGCCTGGGTTCAGCTTCTGATCTTCTAGAAGGTAGGTAAAACTGAAAGTGGGGGTAAGGAAGGTAAACAAGAAAGCCATAGGAGAAAGTAGCTTATTCCATCCCCCTGTGGTCCCTCAGTTTGTTATTTTGCTTCCTTCTACAGTTCACAAGAAGCCTCTGCAGGAGGTGGAGATTGCAGCTGTGACCCATGGGGCACTCCAGGGCCTGGCTTATCTACACTCACACAACATGATCCATAGGTATGATGGTACCAACTGGGACTGGGAATAGGATACTTTGTATACCAGTCCTCATTTTGCTGAGCTTTGATTGTCTTGGGTACTGCAAAGCCCCCCCTCCCACACACACACACATTTTTTCTGAGACGCATTTCTCATTTCTGCACTTTGCCTCTGTCAGAGATGTGAAGGCTGGAAACATCTTGCTGTCAGAACCAGGCTTGGTAAAATTGGGGGACTTTGGCTCCGCATCTATCATGGCACCTGCCAACTCTTTTGTGGGCACTCCATACTGGTGAGTAGAAGAGGTGGTAGGTGGAGAGATTCCCAAAATGTTGGGAATAAGTGTAGGATCTGGGTTCAGTGTTAGCCATTCCTTTCTGTTGTCCTCCCAGGATGGCTCCAGAGGTGATCCTAGCCATGGATGAGGGACAATACGATGGCAAAGTGGATGTCTGGTCCTTGGGGATAACCTGTATTGAGCTAGGTAAGGATGTCCTCGCTGCCTCCTTAGCTTATCCCCCACTTCCCATCTCATGGACCCCAGGCCCTAGGCTCCTGTCCATTTTGACTATTCTGGAGCTTTAATGCAAGCAACTGTCAAACCCTGCATTTTATTTTGTTTTGTTCTCCCAGACAGGGTTTCTCTGTCTGTCCTGGAACTCAGTCTGTAGTCCAGACTGGCCTTGAACTCAGAGATCCAACTGCCTCTGCCTCCTGAGTTCTGAGATTAGAGATGTGTGCCACCATGTGAGGTCCCTCCACCAATTCTTACACCTAAAGATATTATAGCAGTTCTTGCCTTTTGCCTATTACCTGGATTCTAAATCTATTTTAAGTGCCCAGTGTGCTAGGTTCTGGGGGTACAGGGGTAAAGTGCCTACCCTCATTAAAAATGCATTCAAGTAGGGGAATCTAGGCATATTTTCTATCACTGGGATAAGAGTGTACAATGGTAAAGAGATAAAACTTCATCTAGTTTAGGGGCTGAGGAAGCCCTATGTGTGGTAGAGATGTTTAAATAAACCTGCAAGACTAAGAACTGCTAGAAAAATGCAAGGTAGAACATTCTAGACAGAAAGCAGCATTGCAGACGTTTATAGGTCAGGGCAAGCCTGAGACTAGCTTTTGGAACTACATGTATAATACAGAGGAGTGAGTTGAGAGGTCCTAAAAGTTAGGCCCAAGTGAGTACCTCAGGTCTTGGAGCATGTTGGTGCTCTTTGCCAATCTGAACTACTGAAGCAATTGTCTAATGGGGTAATGCTTGTAAGACCTCTAGCATAACACCAAGCATGAAGTAATTGTCCAAGAAAAGAGTAGTTCAAATTGACTGCTTCCTGCAGAGATCTTTCCTCTGCCAGTCTTCCCCCAACATCCCTGAGACAGGGTTCTCCCCGCACCCCCTTCTGTGTATCCCTGGCTGTCCTGGAACTCACTCTGTAGTCCAGGATAGCCTTAAACTCAGAGATTCGCCTGCCTCTGCCTCCCAAGTACACCAGCATGCCCGACAATTAGTTTCTTCTTTATAGTCTCTTTGATGTACTGATGCCAGAGAAGTCTGCCTAAGCTCTGTGCAGTCGTTTTACTCACTGCTCAGAGTCTTCTGTTGGTCTCTGTTGCCTCCTAAACCAGAACTGTCCCCAGCTTCCTTAAATCAGCTAGAGCCCCTGGTTCCTCTCTCTTTCATGGGCTCTGCACATGTGGAACATATTAAGAGCTTGCCTGTCCACTTTCTTGTCTTGGTTTGTATTGTGTCCTGTGCCTGCCATCAGCAAGTTGGTTATACTCTTGTCCTTTGTTTCCACATAATGCATTTACCATTTGAGGCCATGACCAGACAGGTGGTGAAATGAATGGAAGAGATCACAGAGAAGAGCTGTGGATTGTATTCCTAGATTTTGTAGAGATGTGGATACACAGAACTAGTTCTCCATTATTGGAAAACCTGATTAGAAATGGCAGCCAGTACTGTGTCAGTGGAACAGTGTTGAGGGAAGTTAGGGCAAGAAGGAGGTCTCTGTTCCTAGAAAGGACCACTGATGTATAGTTTCAACTCCTTTTACCATATCTGATTCTTAAAGAAAAACTGCAACTTTACATTCTTGTAATTGTTGATAATTAAATCACTATTTCATTAAAAAACAACAAAACATTTGTCTGGACTACAAGGAGCTCCTGGCTCGCCACTTACAGCTCCCTCTAGTACTCCTTTTTCTAAGACCTCTCCTCAGTTTCCTAGCTAGCCATTTATCTGTTTTCCCCTTACCACAATTAGCAGCTTTAATTTGGTGTTAGTTACGTTTTGTTTTGGTGGTGTAGGGGATCAAATCTAGAGGCTGGCATATGCTAAGCAAGCATTCAGCAACTAAGCTACACCCAAGTTCTCCCCAATTGCTACTTGTTCAGTTAATTTTAGACTGAAACTTTCTTGAACAGAGTACATGTTATTTTGTTTCTCTTTCCTACACTGTAGGTTTTGCTCTTATTTGGTCCTTGTACATACTAGTTGGGCTGATAACTGTGCTTCTTTATGCCTTCTACTCTGCCCATGTGCAGCAGATGAAATGAACATCACATTGAAAGGAGATATCAGGAATTGCTCAAGGTCAAACAGGAAGAAAGCCAGGGAGATGGGATTTGAACCCAAGCTGTTCTGAGTTCCCTTCTAGTTTCTGATCATCTACCTCTTTCACCTTCCTTTGTCCTCTTTGTAGCGGAGCGGAAGCCACCACTGTTTAACATGAATGCAATGAGTGCCTTATACCACATTGCACAGAATGAATCCCCTGCTCTCCAGTCAGGACACTGGTGAGGACTGGGGTTCCTGGGCCAAAAGGTTATAGGTCATAGGATCTGGCTGCCTGGCTCATGCCCTCTCCTCCTGTCTTATTACTTTTTGGGATATCAGGTCTGAGTACTTCCGGAATTTTGTTGACTCCTGTCTTCAGAAAATCCCTCAAGACAGACCAACCTCAGAGGTTCTTTTGAAGGTGAGCACGTCTAGTGTTCTAGAACTGGTGGCTGGTAGAGCCACAGAAAACTCATATCATTAATTCCCAATTCTTCGTCCAGGAAGCTTCCTTTATCTGTTTTGCCCAGGCTCTGACGCCTCACTTCCCTGTGTCTTGCTAGATTTTTATCTGCCATACTGTCTTAATTTAAGTAATAATTTGTTTTCACATTTGTTTAGTTGCAGACCATAATTGTATGATCTCCCTTAGATGTCTTTAAGTTTTCTAATCTGCAGGAGCCTCATTCCCTTCTCAGACCCAGTGCGTCTTAAGAAACCCTAGTCGGCATGAACAGACTGCTGGATTGACCTGCTAGGTTTTAAAGGATAACTTTTGAGGGCCTGAAGAGGTCTTATAATTCATCCAAAGGCACTTGGCCTTTGGGAAGCAGAGCTGGATTGGCATCAAAATCTCCTGAATATCTTGCCTTCAGCAATGACACTGTTTGGGTAGCAAAGACAGTTTCCGTAGGAAGAAAGATAAGATAAGGATGAACGTGCAGCTGTAGTGGGCAGGGGCCTCGGGCTAGGAGATGCTGAAAGGGATGGAGTCTAGAGGGGCTGAGGGAGAACTGACAGCAGATCTCAAGTGTTCTGTTTCCCTAGCACCGCTTTGTGCTCCGGGAGCGGCCACCCACAGTCATCATGGACCTAATCCAGAGGACTAAGGATGCAGTACGGGAACTGGATAACTTGCAGTACCGAAAGATGAAGAAGATACTATTCCAAGAGGCGCCCAATGGCCCTGGTGCTGAGGCCCCAGAGGAAGAGGAGGTGACTTAGCCTAACCTGCCACCTCCCCACCAAGAAGGGCTTGGCCCTTCTTCCCCATCTGTCTTCACCTTCTTTCCTTGTGCTACTCCATATCCTTGTCCTTCCCTTTCCCTGCCCAACAGCTCACACCCTGTTCACAGGAAGCAGAACCTTACATGCACCGAGCAGGGACACTGACCAGTCTAGAGAGTAGCCATTCGGTGCCCAGCATGTCCATCAGCGCCTCCAGCCAAAGCAGCTCAGTCAACAGCCTAGCGGATGCCTCAGATAATGAAGAGGAGGAAGAGGAGGAAGAGGAAGAGGAAGAAGAAGAGGAAGAAGAAGGCCCTGAATCCCGAGAGATGGCCATGATGCAGGAGGGGGAGCATACGGTCACTTCCCACAGCTCCATCATCCACCGGCTGCCGGTATGCAGGTCACCCTGAGCAGCTTAGAGGACACAAGGCCAAGCCTGAGCTGATTTGCTCAGGAACTGACTAGGTCCTGTTCTCCAGTGTGTCTGCTCCTCCTTTCAGTCTGAAGGAGTCTCCTCAGGTACCCTTCAGGTCCGTTGGACACCCCTTCCTTCTTTTCCTTTTCTAGGGCTCAGACAACCTATATGATGATCCCTACCAGCCAGAGATGACCCCCGGTCCACTCCAACCACCTGCAGCCCCTCCCACCTCCACCTCCTCTTCTGCCCGCCGCAGAGCTTATTGCCGCAACCGAGACCACTTTGCTACCATTCGCACTGCCTCCCTGGTAAGTGTGGCCATCTTCACTCAGCTTCATGGTAGTTTCTTTTTCTCTTTTCTCTTTTACTTTGATACATCAGACAGAAGTCTAGCAATTACTTTCTCCGTGGCACATGATTCAAGGTTAGATTCTGCCCTCACTTTGCTGCTGTCTTTGTTGGCTCCCTTCTCCAAGTAGACTGTCTTAGTCACACTACCTAAGCTGGGTATTCCCAGCCTGGCAAACTGTTTGCTTTCACAGTCTTGTTCAAATAACAGCTTGTAGAGACCTTCCTGGGCTCCTCTGGCTGGTCAGGTGCTTTACATGCCTGGACAGGCACATCTGCCCTGCTGTGGTAGTCTGGTGGCAGTGTGCAGATTTGCTAGATTGAGTGCTTCAGAGTGCAGGAGTGGAGTTCAGGGATTTGCCCCATGTCAGTGACTTGCACACATGCTTATGTTTAATCTTTCCAGCTCTTGGGAGGGAAAGGATTGGATCCCATTTAAGAGTTGAGGCTGCTGCACCAGCGTGGTGTAGTACCCAAAGGAGGGCTCCCCTTCTCTGAGGAGAATGGGAGCAGGGAAAGGGAGAAGGGACTTGTAAGGGTGGAACTGGGAAGAGTGAAAGGAGGGGGCTGTGATTGGGACTGAAAGTGAATTTTAAAAAAAAAAAAAAAAAATTGAGGCTACTATGGCTTGGGGAGGCTGTTGTCCAACATACTTGCCCAGTACCCTTGTAAATAGGATCTTAGTCTTCTAAAATTTATTTTTCTCAATTCCTGGAGAAAGGGATTATTTGCTTATTGAGATGGGTTCTTGCTAAGTAGCTCAGCCTTGAACTTGTAATCCTTCTCTTGAGTCCTGAATTTATAGGCATGTGCTACCATGCCCAGCAAGTTCAGGCTGATCATAAAACATAGCTTTCTGATCATACTCTTGATAAGCCTTTAGGTCACATTCCAGTTTTGACTCATTTGAATACCAACAATCCTTTTGGTGGCCACTGGGCAAGTCTGATATGTTCCTCAAGCTTTTGCTTGTGACTGGGGGTGGATTGCTAGGACCACTCTTGAGCTGCTGTTGCTGCTTTGTCCTACTATGCAGAGAGATTTGGTTTTCCTGGGCCTCAGCAACCTAGATTACTAAAGAGCCACTGATAGAACAGTTGAAAGGAGACAAGAAGTTACCAGAGTCTTGATCTAACATATCAGAACCTAGATCCTAGCTTAGTACCTGGAGCATGATGGACCCTCAGTAGTGTTTGCTGAAGGGGGGATGCTAGCCAGCACTCACACTTAGCTATGCAGAGGTGTTGGCCATGTAACAGATGAGAGAACTGGTAGTTTGAGAAGTTACCTTGCTTGAGATTAAGTGATGATAATGGGCAGAGCTGGGGTCTGAGCCCAGAAGTATCCTATTCATTCTTTTGCACTAATCTGAATTGTTTCTACGTTTGCACCAGGACCTGTGCTTACCACCTTTTATCACCTCAGTCTGCTACCCCAACCCATGTTGTAGATAATTATTCAGTTGAGGAAATAGATGCAGAGAGTTTAAGTGTGAAGAAGACAGTAACAATGAAACCATGTGTCTGAGAACCTTGTTCTTCACCAGAGTAAAATGGGGCTAGGGCCAAGTCCCACTGTTTATCCTTTCTTCTACCTTAGGTCAGCCGTCAGATCCAGGAGCATGAGCAGGACTCGGCCCTGCGGGAGCAACTGAGTGGCTACAAGCGGATGCGGCGTCAGCACCAGAAGCAACTGCTGGCCCTGGAGTCCCGTCTGAGGGGTGAACGTGAGGAGCACAGTGGCCGGTTGCAGCGGGAGCTTGAGGCACAGCGGGCTGGCTTTGGGACTGAGGCTGAGAAGCTGGCCCGGAGGCACCAGGCCATTGGTGAGAAGGAAGCACGAGCTGCTCAGGCTGAGGAGCGGAAGTTCCAGCAGCACATCCTGGGGCAGCAGAAGAAGGAGCTGGCTGCCCTACTGGAGGCACAGAAGCGAACCTATAAGCTTCGGAAGGAGCAGTTGAAAGAGGTTTGGCCAGAACTGCCCTGGGTGAACCAGGACCAGCAGGTAGGCAAGACAATGGCAGGCACTGACCCACTCCCCCACTGCCCTGCCAGGAGCTCCAGGAGAACCCTAGCACACCCAAACGAGAGAAGGCTGAGTGGCTGTTGAGGCAGAAGGAGCAGTTGCAACAGTGCCAGGCAGAAGAAGAGGCAGGGCTGCTGCGGAGGCAACGCCAGTACTTCGAGCTTCAGTGTCGCCAATACAAGCGCAAGATGCTGCTGGCTCGGCACAGCCTAGATCAGGACCTGCTTCGAGAGGTAGACTTGACCCACCTGCCCTTCTCCACATGGTCAAGGGCCTAGCACCTCTCTTCTCTCATTTGCCTCCCTAATGTCTTCTTTCTCATCTGCCCTCCTAGTGTTTTGACTTGGCCCCTTTTCAGCATCCTTCTTGTTTTCTGTCCCCACTGGGCCCTGAGAGGATACCCTCGTCTCATTCTTCACTTCCCCTCTGCTGAAGAATTTTGTGCCCTTAATTCTTCAATACCAAGAAAGCTCCTTCACTGGGCCCTGAGTTCTACCTCTTTTCTGCCTTAGGACTTGAATAAGAAACAGACACAGAAGGACTTGGAGTGTGCTCTGCTGTTACGGCAGCATGAGGCTACCCGAGAGCTGGAGCTACGTCAGCTCCAGGCTGTCCAGCGCACACGTGCTGAACTCACCCGCCTTCAGCACCAGACAGAGCTAGGCAACCAGCTGGAGTACAACAAGCGACGGGAGCAAGAGTTGCGGCAGAAGCACGCGGCCCAGGTTCGCCAGCAGCCCAAGAGCCTCAAAGTACGTTCAGGCCAGCTACCCATGGGCCCCCCTGCTACTGGGGCTCTGGGACCACTCAGCACAGGCACCCCTAGTGAAGAGCAGCCCTGCTCATCTAGCCAGGAGGCAATCCTGGACCAAAGGATGCTGGGAGAGGAGGAGGAAGCAGTGCCAGAGAGAAGGATTCTGGGAAAGGAAGGGACTACCTTGGAGCCAGAGGAGCAAAGGATTCTGGGGGAAGAAATGGGAACCTTTAGTTCCAGCCCACAAAAACATAGGAGTCTGGTTAATGAGGAAGATTGGGATATATCTGAGGAGATGAAGGAGAATAGAGTCCCATCACTGGCATCCCAGGAGAGAAATATTATTGGCCAGGAAGAGGCTGGAGCATGGAGTCTGTGGGAGAAGGAGGGTGGAAACCTTGTGGATGTGGATTTCAAGCTTGGCTGGGTCCAGGGTCCAGTTCTGACCCCAGTCCCTGAGGAGGAAGAGGAGGAGGAAGAGGAGGGAGGGGCTCCAATCGGAACCCCCAGGGACCCTGGAGATGGCTGTCCTTCCCCAGATATTCCCCCAGAGCCACCTCCATCACATCTGAGACAGTACCCTGCTAGCCAGCTCCCTGGACTCCTGTCTCATGGCCTTCTGGCTGGCCTCTCCTTTGCAGTGGGGTCCTCCTCTGGCCTCCTGCCCCTACTCCTTCTGCTGCTCCTCCCATTGCTGGCAGCCCAGGGTGGAGGTGGCTTGCAGGCAGCACTGCTGGCCCTTGAGGTAGGACTAGTGGGCCTGGGAGCCTCCTACCTGTTCCTTTGTACAGCTCTACACCTGCCCCCCAGTCTGTTCTTACTCCTGGCTCAGGTCACTGCACTTGGGGCTGTCCTTAGCCTGAGCTGGCGCAGAGGCCTTATGGGTGTGCCTCTGGGCCTTGGGGCTGCCTGGCTCCTAGCTTGGCCCAGCCTGGCTTTACCTCTGGCAGCTATGGCAGCTGGGGGCAAATGGGTACGGCAGCAAGGCCCCCAGATGCGTCGGGGCATCTCTCGACTCTGGTTGCGGGTTCTGCTACGCCTGTCACCCATGGTCTTTCGGGCCCTACAGGGCTGTGGAGCTGTGGGAGACCGGGGGCTGTTTGCCCTGTACCCTAAGACCAATAAGAATGGCTTCCGAAGTCGACTACCTGTCCCTTGGCCCCGTCAGGGAAATCCTTGCACTACTCAACACCCATTAGCTCTGTTAGCCAGAGTTTGGGCTCTGTGCAAGGGCTGGAACTGGCGCCTAGCACGGGCTAGCCACAGATTAGCTTCTTGCTTACCCCCCTGGGCTGTTCATATACTAGCCAGCTGGGGCCTGCTTAAAGGTGAACGACCCAGTCGGATCCCTCGGCTGCTACCACGCAGCCAACGACGTCTTGGGCTCTCTGCTTCCCGACAGCTACCACCAGGGACTGTAGCTGGGCGGAGATCTCAGGCCCGCAGGGCCCTGCCTCCCTGGAGGTAACCAATTCCAACCCTCCACCCAAATTTAGGGCACTGAGCACTTTATCTCCCATGACTCAGCAAAGTTTCTCCAGTCCCCCAGCCTCTCCTTCCCTTCTGACCTTTCTTCCTTAGTATGTTTCCCCAAATCCAATCCCGCCCCAGATCTAGATCTCTAGACAGGCAGCCTCCTCTACTGTGGAGTCCAGAAATGACACTCTGTGTTTTCCCCAGTCCCCTAAGTTATTGCTATCCCCTGCTGTGTGTGTGCTCATCCTCACCCTCATTGGCTCAGGCCTGGGGCCAGGGGTGGCAGGGAGGGAAGTCATGGGGGTTTTCCCTCTTTGATTTTGTTTTTCTGTCTCCCTTCCAACCTGTCCCCTTCCCCTCCACCAAAAAAGAAAAAGAAAAAAGAAAAACACAAATAAAATATCTGAGCGGAACTACACCTTTGGCCCAGGCTGCCTCTGTCTGCTTTGTCCTGCCGCCTAGCCTCCCTGGTTTGCCCTGAATCTGGACCCTGGCCCTCAGCTCCATGACCTCTTCACTCCATCTCCGTTGTCTTCACTCCTTTCACAACTCAGCCTCATCCTCTTTGCCTTCATAGATTCATTGCACCATGACCACAAACAGCTCTGGGCTGTGAGCCCCTGTGGAGCTTCCACAGAACTTCCTGATCTCACAGTTCCACCTGTTTGTGGGACCCTTCTAGAGAATACTTAGGGTTAAAGGCTTTTGGTCTTTTTGCCCTTTCCTTTACTGTGAACCTATTGTTTACACAGTTTGGAGCTGCGTCTCTCACTTGGGTCAGGCATTAGTCTACAGGCCTGGGGGTTGGGACCACAGAACCTCCAGTCAAGGGTGGTGAGTTGGGACCAGGTAGAATGTATCATCTAGAGGTCTGGGATTGCTGTGGGCTTGGAGTTGGGGCTGACTATGTTGGGCTGAGCTGAAGTGTGGATCTGGTCAGGGGGGCAGGTGCTCCCAGCAGAACTTCTCAGATCTTTTCTGGCCACTCTCTGCTGCCCTTTCCCTTCAGTGGCCTGATAAGGGGCAACCTCTTACCCATTTTTCAGCCCAGTGCTACTTCCTGCCTTCCTTGTGGTACTGGACCTGGGCTTTCCTCTGCCTGCCCTTAGTTGTATTACCCTTTCGTGGATGTTGTGTGTGCCTTGGTCTCTCAGTCTTTATATTCCTAAGTGTGATCACATGCTTCTATCCCAGGGCGATAATTTCTCCCTCCCTCTGCATGACCAGAGCTTCTTTTGTGTACCCAGCCCTCTAAAGATCCTCAGCTTCCTGTCTGTAAGATCTTTACGTCTCTTCTTGTGCATCCCATGCAACATGGATGTACTTGGAACCTCTCTCCTTCCTCCACCTCTCTTGCCCATGGAGACTTTCTTTATCTCTCGATAGTTCCATCTCTCCATGTCTGTCTGTGTACAGCTCCCCCCGCCCCCTCTGTCTAACATGTTTTCTGTTTCTCTCCCTCTCCCTGTCTCTGCTTCTGTCTCCTTCCTCCTTTTCTTCCTTTCCTCTCGTTGTTCCTCTTCTTCCTCCTCCTCTCCTTCTCCCCCGCCCCATTTCCCCTTGATCCGTTCACTGCACAGTCAAAGGAGCTGCAGATCAAGAAGCAGTTCCAGGAGACGTGTAAGATCCAGACACGGCAATACAAGGCTCTTCGGGCACACTTACTGGAAACTACACCCAAAGCTCAGCACAAGAGCCTTCTTAAGCGGCTCAAGGAGGAACAGACCCGCAAGCTGGCGATCCTGGCCGAGCAGTATGACCAGTCCATTTCAGAGATGCTCAGCTCACAGGCGGTGAGGCCTGGGGTCTGGGAGGGAGACTATGGAGGGTTGGCCTTTGCTTTAAACTTTGTTGTGGCAAAGGAAGGTGGGAGATGTGAACAGAACTTTTGGACTTAGGAAATTCGGGTGCTCTTTCACTACTAACATTTTCCATAGTGGTTTTGTCTTATATTCTTCTTAGTGGCCTTATTATTTCTCTTACTATTTTCCTAATATCTTAAGAAAGTCACCCTGCCTGCTCTGCCAAGAACCACCAAAGAAAATACTGGCTGTAATATTTTTTTCTGGACCCGAGTGTACTTTGTGTAAACAGGGAGCAGGGGAGCAGATTGCAGTGAGTGTGGCTCTCAGACCATTTTACTCAGACTTCAGGAATCTGGAAAGAATCTCTTAGGAAAACTGTACCCAGCACTGGAGTGGGCTGCTTCAAATGCACATTGAGTGCAAAGAGCTAGAGGGCCCATTCTCACTCAGGCCCACCCCTCAGAGGTGATTTTGTAATGATTAACTTGTGTAGAATTTCCAGTGCATATTTGGAAGATTACATAGGAATTTTAAAACACAATAGAATCAGATTTTATATAGTTTTCTGACTTCTTTTCCACCCAGTATCTCTTGGACATCATTCCATATCACATGTCTATCTCAGGTTTTTACAGTATAAAATTTTCCATGGAATGGATGTACCATGATTTATTTAACCCATCCCTTATTGGTGGACATTTAGGTTGTTTCCAGCATTTTGCTATCACAACGCTTCCGTGAACACTTGGAGCACATGTGCAAGTATACCTGGGGGATAGATTCCTGCAAGTGTAATTGCTGTGCCACAGGGTATGACCATCTTCCATTCTCATAGAGGTTGAGACTGCCGCTCCTTGCCACCTTAGGGCCCAGGCCTACTGGGGCAGGGGAGGATGGTGGGGACAGCAGAGGAGGTCCCTAAACCCTGTTCTCCCTGTCCTCCAGCTCCGGCTTGATGAGACCCAAGAGGCAGAGTTTCAGGCCCTGCGGCAGCAGCTCCAACAGGAGCTGGAGCTCCTTAATGCTTACCAGAGCAAGATCAAAATCCGCACGGAGAGCCAGCATGAGCGGGAGCTGAGGGAGCTGGAGCAGAGAGTAGCTCTGAGGCGGGCACTGCTAGAGCAACGGGTAAGGGGTTTGACCCTCCAAGATGGGAAAGGAAGGGCAGGCTCTCTATTCCAGGACTCACCCCTGTTCTGGGTGTCCCAGGTGGAAGAAGAGCTGCTGGCCCTACAGACAGGGCGTTCGGAACGCATCCGGAGTTTGCTTGAGCGGCAGGCCCGTGAGATCGAGGCCTTCGATGCAGAGAGCATGAGGCTGGGCTTCTCCAGCATGGCTCTGGGGGGCATTCCAGCTGAAGCTGCTGCCCAGGGCTACCCTGCTCCACCCCCAGCCCCTGCCTGGCCCTCCCGTCCAGTTCCCCGTTCAGGGGCCCATTGGAGCCATGGCCCTCCTCCACCAGGCATGCCCCCACCAGCTTGGCGTCAGCCAGCTCTGCTGGCTCCCCCAGGGCCTCCAAACTGGTTAGGGCCCCCAACACAGAGTGGAACACCCCGTGGAGGGGCTCTGCTGCTGCTAAGAAACAGTCCTCAACCCCTAAGGCGTGCAGCGTCAGGGGGCAGTAGTGGTGAGAACGTTGGCCCACCTGCTGCAGTGCCAGGGCCGCTGAGCCGAAGCACCAGTGTTGCTTCCCACATCCTCAACGGCTCCTCCCACTTCTATTCCTGAAGTATAGGGTGATGAGCAGAGGAATAGGGCAAGGTGGGAGTGGGTGGTGCCTGATCCTACAGGCATTGTGCTTGAAGCCTACCCAGTGGTGGTGGGAACAGGATGTTGACTCCAGCTCCCCCATCAGACCTCCTCATCTCATGAGTTTCTTGGGGCTGGCCAGTGACCCCAGGCCAGCTTGGGCATTGGTGCCCCAAGGCTGACCAGGAGCCCTGCCTCCCCACCATGGTGCCAGGGTCTCCCTCCATCACCACCTACAAAAGGTGGGAACTGTGAGTGTCAAATATTCATCTGGTCCCCTAGGGGAGGGGAAGGGTGGGTCTAGATATATTATATTCAGAGAATTATACAACCCTTGTGATGGGGCCATGAACTGGGGACAGCAGGGCCCCCAGACCTGGTGGAATGGCAGAGCAGGTCTGGTGCCAAAGCAAGGAGAGTGGGAGGAGGCCTTCCTCCAGAAGGATCAGGGGTCTTGTGGTCAGGGTGCCTGGGTCTCACCATTCTCCTATTGCTGTCTGACGTCCTGTGCCGTCTTGTCTTTTTTTTTTTTTTTTTTTAATTGGGGTGAGGGCTGGGGCGGGGTACAAGGGAAGGACCTTGAAAAGGGCTGCTGCCAAGCCTGGGAGCAGTCATGGGAGCCCCTCTCAGCTATGGGGCTGGCACAGAGCCCTAGGGCAAGCTTTTAATAAACTGTTGGTTATTCTAACAGACCACAGGACTTCTCCCTTTTTGTATAAGGTGTGGGTGAAGAATTTATCAGTGGCAAGTAATAGTGTGACTTGTGCTTAGTTGGGTGATGTGATTAAGTTCTAGTGATTTTAGTGAGTGCACATATGACTGGAAGGTCATCAGCTTGTTGAACCCTTATTCTGCTTTGCTTTGGGGTCCCATGTCTATCTTACTATGCCTGCCTGGACACTTGAGGTTTGTCAGGCTCTGATTGGCCAGTCAGGTCTATCATATCTACTTCTGTGAGGCTAAGTCTCTGGCCGCATGGGGAAGATGAACTGATCCTGAGAGTGTGTGTGTTGTTGAGGTTGAGACCCAGGGCCTTATTCATGCTAGGCATGCATTCTTCCAGTAAACATTACAGTGTTAGAGCCAGATTGGTTAGAGAAACCAACTGGTCACACTGGAGGAAGAGCCATATTCTCTCTGATACAGCCTGGACAGACTGAATGACACAGTCCAGGGGCTAGGACAACTGGGGAATCGATAAGAATTAGACTACTGCCTGGTAGCAAGGACTACTTCCCAAATTCTTGGTCCCCAAGGACAGACAGGGCATGACAGTTTAGGACCAGTTTGGATGAAGTAATTACAAACATTCTTTTATTGAGTCTTTAAAAACAAAACAACCCCCTCAAATGCCTTGAGAGGGTGTTTGCACATGAACCCCAAAACCATCTTAAAGAACATGAAATTGAGTAGTGTGCCAATAACTTGGATCGTGCCACTATAGTCCGTCTTTGAAAGTTGCTTCCACCAAACAGGCTCTTGTATAACAGGGTAAGGTCTATCCTGGACATGGAGTTCAGCTACTGTCACCATCACTGCTGATGATACCACGCATATGGGACCAGTCTGGAGGTGCTTGGCGTGGCCGCTCATCTTCTGAGTCCAGGGTTCGGTGATAAAGCTCCACTGGGGAAATTCCTTCCCCTGAAGGGTTCCAGGCATTTCGTCTTCGTGGTCTGCCTGGGAGGTGGGGAGAGAAAATTAGTTACCTGACCCCAGGCTCTTCCTTCCCTTAAGAGGAAATTGTTTACCTGTACTGCTGATGATGTTGGCAACATCCAAGGAAGCTACTTCAGCTGCCTCTTCCCGCTGCTGCTTCAGAGCCCGACACTTCTCCAAGGAAGGATTACCTGGAGCAGCAGCAGCTTGTGAGGCCTCCTCCCCAGTGCTCAGGCCCTCCTGCAGATCTCAGGCACACCCATCCCTTCTCACCCTTCATGCCCAGCGCTTCCAGCTCAGCCCTGAGGACACTCAGGCGTTCCTTGTGGGAGCCACAGGAGCCCAGCAGCTTCTTATAGTTTCGGTGGGCACCACAAGCTCGAATATAACGCTTTAGTCTAACCACAGCTGGGTGGTCCTCTCCACGGCGACGAGAGCCAGCCTAATAAGGAATTTGCAGCTGAAGGCCCTTTTCCCTAGTGGAGCCCACCCACCTGGTCTGTCCTCTCACCTTCTGACCTGTGGGTTCTGGACTTGCATCTGATGAAGACGAGGAACTCCGTGCCTTGCAGTTCTTGGAGCTCTTTTTGGAAGAGCGGCTCTTCCTCTCCTCTTTGTTGTTCTGTCCTGCCTGGGAGTCACTCACTTCCCTCTCTGTGCCACTGTCGCCATTACTGCTGCCTAGGCTACGCGTCTTTGTAGTGCCTTGAGCAGCTGCTTGCACCTGTGTACTGTCACCATCCTCCTCACTGCTTGTGCTCTGCCTTCTCCCACTCTCAGTCTGGGTCCTGTCCTTGCTCTTTCTCTTTGCTGAGTGCTCTTCTTTCTCCCCACTGCTGTCCCCACTACTTACTGCCCCGCCTTCCTCCTCTGCCTCGCTGTCTCCCAAGCCTCCTCCGGTTGGCCTCCCAGCCCTTGTCTTCTGCTTATAGCTCTCTCTCTCCCTGGCTGTTCTCCCGGCTTTGTTGCTTCTCGATCTAGGCTCTTTCTTCTTGGCTAGGATCTCCTCTTGGCTGTCTTCACTTTCCTCCTGGCGTTTAGCACCTGTGCTTCCCTCCACCTTTGCTCTACTCAGTACAGCCTTTTCTTCACTGCTTCCACTCTCTTCCCTAGCCTGCTTCCTATTTGCCTTGGGTGCTGCTTGCTTCTTCTTGGCCCCAGCTTTCTTTCTGGCCCCGCCCTTCTGCCCTCTTCTCCCATCATCATCTTCCTCAGTGTCCTCCACCTTCCAGACCTCATCTGATCTCACAGAGCCCTCTGCTTTCTCCTCACTGCTCTCCTCCAGTCCCTTCTTTGCACCCAGGTCTGTTTGCTGGTCTTCATCTGTGCTCTCGACTGCTTCCTTTAAGGCTCTTCTTGGACATGCCTTCTTGGTTGTGCTGTTCTCTCTTGGGGGTCCTGAGCAGTCTGGACTGGATGGTGTAGAGCTGGATTCTGGAACATGGGGACAGGCCTGGGATGGGTTCCTCCTTTCCCTTCCATTTAGAATAGGATGCTTCTAGATCCACTATGGTTAAGAGTGAAGGGCAGCAAGAAGCACCACAGATGTGGCTCCACCTGGTTCCTGACTCACTGCCCCCCCCCCCCCCGCAATTAATACATGCACCTTGCCTTTTGAACAAACCAACGATGCTGGAGTCACAGACAGATAGATACACAGGGGAGAAGGCACTAACCTGACTCTGAATTGAAGCGGAACCTTTTCCTCTCTGGGTCACTGCAGGGAGCAGGAGACCTCTTCACTTTGATAAAGTCTGGCTTTCCTTCCCTGGTACCAGCATCCGCCTGTGGGTGTAGCATGAGGGCAAACCGAACCAAGATTGTGTCCTGCCCCAACCCCTCAGCCACAAACCCTGTCTTTCTTGGCCCAGGGTTAGGCCCACACCTGCATCTTCAGCAGCTCCTCCTCCACCAGCCGCTTCAACGCCTGCTTCTCCTCAGGTTCAAGATGATCGCGACCCACGTGAATCAAAAATTTGTCTCACGATGGAGTGCGTAACCGTGCTACAGAGACACGTGTCAAGACAGTCCCAGTCCAACCACTGCCCTTTACAACCCAGACTCTAATACCCAGACTCTATGCACCTGAGGTCGGAGCAAGCTCGAAAGAAGCTGCGAGTGAATTCCAGCATCTTATCTCCAGGCGCCATTTTGCGCCACCAGGGATTGGTTGCTCCCGCCTTTTTTCTTCCGGGCCACTTTATGCGCGGTTGCCTGTAGTTTGCGCACGCGCAGTGCCGCAGCTTCTTGAGGAAAGGGACCGTTGAGCCTCCTATGTGGAGCACTGGGACGGAAAACTGCCAGATCTTGCTTTTTCCTAAGCAGTTGGTGGGTCTTGAGGGAGGTTTCTACTCTTTGTTAAAACTACATATTAAAATTTTCGTAAGATGCTCGACGCTGGCAGTCTCTTAAGTATAACGTAATCAGTTCTTCGCGCTGCCCTGTGGTCAGGATCAACAAGTTAGGTCTCTTGTTTCGAAAGGCAGAAGGGAAAGGGTATTGTCGCCAACACATTGAATTTCTGGTTATATTCTTTTGGCTCCAAATCTCTCCAATCAGTTTAGAATCAATAATTGCGCCCCCCAGTGTCCAGCTCCTCTGTGACCTCAGCTCACCGCGAAACCACCGGAAGCTGCGTTCCTTTCAGGTCTTCCCCCGGAGGGCGGGTGGTGTGTTTACGCTCCCTGCGCGCGGAGTACGCTGGGAGTTGTAGTCCGTTTCATATGGCGTTGCAAAGTCTCCGGAAGTGGATGTGTAAGAGGCCGGGCGGACTTGGGTAGCGGGACTGTACTCCGCGGCGCTTCTCCCAGGCGGGTCATGAACGGACCAGCGGACGGCGAAGTGGACTACAAAAAGAAATACAGGAATCTGAAGCGGAAGCTCAAGTTCCTTATTTACGTGAGTGCCGGTGTGGGGCGATTGTGGACTGTTAGGCCTAGCTCTGAGAGGACCTCAGTTTACCCATGTGGTAAAGGGGGTGAGTAGGAAGAGATGCCTCAGGGTTCTGGGTCTTTTACGGATTGCTCTTGGCTCAGCACCCGCCCTGTCCGCTACAGGAACACGAGTGCTTCCAGGAGGAGCTCAGAAAAGCGCAAAGGAAATTGCTGAAGGTTTCCCGAGACAAGAGGTAAGGCATGTTGTGGACACAAGGGCAGTGTTACTCCTAGGGAATCCTCGTTTTCACTCCATCCTGGACTAGGACCCCAAATACATGCAGACTTAGGAGGATCCAGTGGGTCTTCTAGGAGAGACTAGGTAGAGCTCAAGACCATCACCAAAATGGGGATAACCATTCTCCTTCCCACTTCTCTCAGTTTCCTTCTAGATCGCCTTCTGCAGTATGAGAACGTGGATGAAGACTCCTCCGGTGAGCAAAGTCATGAACATTTTTAGGAAGACATGAGACACTGGCACTTTAAACAAGTGTTCCTGGGTCCATCCTCTTAGGATATGGAAGCTGGTGCAGCCTTAGTTGCTGCCTTCTGTTGCCTTTTTTCTGTTTTATCTTTTTTCACCCCACAGGACAAGGTTTCTCTATAGCCCTGGCTTGTGTGGAACATGCTTTGTAGACCAGGCTAGCCTCAGAAATCCGCCTGCCTCTGTCTCCCAAGTACATACCACGCCCTGTAATTACTTATCCACTGTGTTCCAGGCATTGTGCTTGGCACAGGCTGGGAAAATGAAGGAAGCCTCTGGCTGCTTGTCATTTCTATCAGTTATGTGTAATAAGTGAAAAAATAAACTAGAAAGATACAGTATTACCCATGCCTGTAATGCATGACAGAGGCAGAGGCATGGAGTTTGTTTCTGAGATCCAGTCTTTAAAAACAAAGGAGAATAACAACTCCTGAAAGTTGTCCTCTAAGCTCGCCATAGCGTGTAGGCATCTGCACAAGCACACTCATGGTAATGAGGTGGAAACCGCTTTACAAACTAGGATTTTAAGTGATGGTAAGATCTTGATGAGGCCTATAGATGGCAGGCAGTACCTGCCGTATAAGGGGAGGTGGATTAAAGCCGGTAAGATGGCAGTAACTACAGTATAATGGGGTGGCGGTTTCCTTTGCAAAGGGTCAGGCAAATATTTTGTTTTATAAAATATTGTCGCTGAAACAAACTGCATAGCTCATGTGAAAGCAGCCATAGCCAGCATATTAGTAAACAAAATGGCTCTTGTTTTATTAGAATTTTTATTTGTGAACATTAAATTTTGAATTTTATATAGTTTCATAATCTTTATAACTTTTTGTTGTTGTTGTTTGAGGTATAGTCTTCATTTGTAGCTCTAGCTGGGCTTGTACTCATGATCCTCCTACCCAAGCCTCCCCCTAGAATTTCACGTTTGTGCCACGACGACACCCACCCACCTGCTTTTTTTTTTTTTTTTTTTTTTTTTTTTTCTCCCTCCGAGACAGGGTTTCTCTGTGTAGCCCTGGCTGTCCTGAAACTCACTCTGTAGACCAGGCTGGCCTTGAACTCAGAAATCCACCTGCCTCTGCCTCCCAAATGCTGGGATTAAAGGCTTGTGCCACCACTGCCCAGCAGCTTTTTTTTGTTTTTTAAGATACTTATTTTTATGTGCATGGGTGTTTTGCCTGCCTTTTATGTACACACAGTCCCTATGGAGGCCTGGAGAGGACACTGGATCTCCTAGAACAAATTACAGATGGTTGTGAGCAATGAAGTAAGTACTAGGAATTGAACCCAGGTCCTCTGGAAGAGAAGCCAGTGCTCTTAGTTACTGAGCCATCTCTCCAGCCCACACCTAGTTTCTTTTGAGATGGCTTGTTGAGGAGCATAGACACTTGTTGCTCAACCTGACTGTCTGAATTCAATCCCCAGGACTTACATTGTAGGACACAAGGTTCCCTTAAATTGTACTCTGACCTCCACATATGTGTGTTCATATGCACACAAACAAGTAAATGTAATTTAAAAAAGAAAAAATTAAATATATTAAGTTTCAACCTAGCTAAATGAAACTATGTTTTGGGCTGGAGGAATGGCTCAGTGATTAAAATAACTGACTGAAGCCGGGCAGTGGTGGCGCACGCCTTTAATCCCAGCACTCGGAGGCAGAGGCAGGTGGATTTCTGAGTTTGAGGCCAGCCTGGTCTACAGAGTTCCAGGACAGCTGGGGCTACACAGAGAAATCCTGTCTTGAAAAACCAAAAAAAAAAAAGAGAGAGAGAGAGAACTGACTGTCTTCCATGTGGTTGCTGGTAGCTCACAACCATCTGTAATGGGATCCAATGTCCTCTAATGGTTTGTCTGAAGACAGCAACAGTGTACTCACATAATAAAAAACAAAACAACAACAAAAACTTTAAAAAAAAGAAAAAAAAAGAAACTATGTTTTAAAGAAAGGGGATGGGGTGTGAAGCAAAGTATGGTGGAACAGGCCTTTAATCCCAGCCCTTCTAGAGGGGTAGAGGCAGGAGGCCCAGAAATTCAAGGCCAACTACAGCTACATAATGTCCTGTCTCTAAGCCACCTGGGCATGATGCCTTCTATCTGTAGTCCTAGCATTGGGAGGCTAAGATAGGAGGATAGCTCTAAGTTCCAAGCCAAGCTTGAGCTACAAAGTAAGACCCTGTCTCAAAAAACCAAAATTAAATGAGAGCCAGTTAGGCATGGTGGGACATGTCTCTAATTTTAACCTGTAGGAGGCTGAGGCATAAGAATCCTCAGTTTGAAAGCCAGCCTTAAAAACAAAAAATGGCCGGTGGCGCACGCCTTTAATCCCAGCACTTGGGAGGCAGAGGCAGGTGGATTTCTGAGCTCAAGGCCAGCCTGGTCTACAGAGTGAGTTCCAGGACAGCCAGGGCTACACAGAGAAACCCTGTCTCGAAAAAACAAACAACAAAAACAACAACAACAACAACAACAACAAAAAATAGGTGTGTAGGAATTGAAGTGGCATTCACCTGTGAGTTCTAGGTGAGTGAGGTTGAGGACACCGGACTGCTGTGTACAACAGGAACAGATACAGATTGCTGGTTTTCCAACTAAGGGTTTTTTGTTGTTTTTGTTTTGTTTTACAATTAACTTTAAATTGTAGGCAAAGAGCTAAAGAGATGTCTTTGCAGTTAAAAGCACTTACTGCTCTTGGAAAGGACCTGGGTTCGGTTCCCAGCACCCACATGCAGCTCCCAACCAAGCCACTGATCCAAGGGTTGAATGCCTTGTGGCTCCCCCAGGCTTGTGCACACACTCACACATAAACTCATGAATGTAAACATAGGGAGGGAATAGCAGGAAGGCCTCTCTGAGTTCAAGGCCATCCAGGGATACACAGACGTTGAGAATGTTTGAGATATAAATAAAGGATCCAAGTAGAAGATAACATCTATCACGTGTGGTGATTGCTGAGTGAATGGCAAGCCTTCTGGGAAGAACACTGAGCAAGCAATTAACCAGAGCGCCAGAGGCCCTGGGTCGCATCCTTAGTATTTTGTTAAGGTACATGCTAAAGCATGTGGCTAGATACTAAATTGGGTTGAACAGTGAGTGGCAAATGTAGGTGCTTTAACATGTGGGTGGCCTGAGCTGGTAGCAGTTGGAATGTGGAGCAAAGGAAGTTTTAACGGTTTTGAGGGGTGCTTTAATGCGTCCCTGAATAAGGAAGGCGGTGCAGAAGCTGAGGGTTACTTAGAGGCACATGATGGTCAAAGAATCACAGACCTGAGTTCAGATTCCATACACACCTTCCGAACTCAGTGAGCTCTTCTGGGAAGCACAGGTGATGGACTTCCTGCTTCTGTGCTTAACAACACCAGGGGAGTGTAAAGGAGCCTGGCACATGGCATGTGACATGAGAGCGAGAGCTGAGGGACTCCCCAGAACTGCATGCTTGCATGTGTGCCAACCGGGAAGTCACCTTCCCTAGCACCTTTCTGTAGCGTTGAGGTTACAGACCTCTGAGGTGGATTGGGAAACCCTACAACCCCACTGACCAGCCCTCCCCACAGATTCAGACGCCACTGCATCTTCAGATAACAGTGAGACGGAGGGGACGCCCAAGTTGTCTGACACACCAGCCCCTAAGAGGTAAGCAAGAACCAGAATCTTCCAGGGCAGGGGCGAGGGATCTGGGCTTTCCAGCTGCCTCTAACTCTTCTCTCTATCCACCAGGAAGAGAAGCCCCCCAATGGGAGGTGCCCCATCCCCTTCCAGCCTCTCCTTGCCTCCTTCAACAGGATTTCCCCTGCAGACTTCTGGGGCCCCCTCCCCATACCTGAGCTCGGTGAGTTGGGATCAAGGCTAGTAGGTAGTGTGCTACTCTGCCTGGGAATACTGTGGGTGTCGTTTGGGCAAGGGTGAGTCTTACCAACTCAGAATGTGTCCACATGTGGCCAATAAGTAACCTCTGGCGGGTGTGAGTCAGGGCTGCCCACTGTTGCCTGTGTAGGACCAGGGGCAGACCCAGGACACAGTCCTGCTGCTGTCCCTTCCTTCTGTTCTCAGGAGCCTGGGAGCCACACTCATCAGCATGTCTTTTGTTTTCCATTCTCCTGTGTACATCCCCCCCGCCTCACCTACTCCATTTCCCATCTCCATCTTCCTGCTCCCGCCTGCAGCTGGCTTCTCCCCCTTACCCCCCATTCCCTTCTGACTACCTGGCCCTGCAGCTGCCTGAGCCCAGCCCCCTGAGGCCCAAGCTGGAGAAACGGCCCCGCCTACCCCGGAAACTCAAGGTACCCTGATGTGGGACTATAGGGAGGGGCCACAAAGGCAGGATGTGGAAGTAAAGGAGGCTTAGCTCTAGGGGGCATGTACAGGAACTGAGTGGTTTTGCTTGAGAAAGGGCCTCCTGTGGCATTAACTAGGAGGATGACCTTGAACTCCTGGTTTTCCTGCCTCCACTTTCTCGAACTAGGATTGCACACCCGGTTTATGCAGTACTGAGAGTTGAGCCCAGGGCTTAGTGCATGCTAGGCATACCGACTGGGCTACACCCTAGCCCAATGTCCAGGAATTTTGAAAGGTTAATTTGAGATGCTTAGTCTCAGCCCAAGGCTTAGCACTGAAGGGCAGAGAGGAGAACTGCTGGCAGTGGTAGTTAGTCTTGGAAGACTCCCAAGTTGGAATGCTCGAGGTCCTCCCTCAGCCTGGCTGTGTGACCAGGACCTGCAGCATGGCTAGAGGGAAGCATTTCTGTACAAGTCATGAGTACTGTATGCAGCCCTGGAGCTGGGTCAGGATTATGGTATTGAGAGTCTAGTCAAAGCTCCCACAGTTCAGAACAGTGTGACTCTGAGCAGGTATCCTAGGCTCAAAGTGATCAAAGCAGGTAAGATCAGCAAGTGTACATGGGGCACCTATGTGGGAGGTCCTGTCTGGGCGCTGCAGCTGTAATAACGAACATCGGGACAAACCCTCGTACAGAGCGCCTGTTCTGGTAAAATTGGCAGAAGATCAATAAGATAGATCAGCCCTGGTAGGGGAAAAGGAACAGAATGGGTGGGACTTTAAGGAGGATAATCTAGGGTGCAGTGACTGCACACAGGAGGCGAGCCATGCGGTTCTGGGAGAGGGTTTCAATCTGGGGAATGTGCTTGCTGAAGATGAGGAAGCTAGGTGTGTGGTAGCTTGTGTCCTTCTTCCTAGCACTGTGGAGGTAGAGGTAGGTGAATTCTTATGAGTTCAACACCAGCCTGGTCTACAAAGTGAGTTCCAGGCCAGCCAGGGCTGTATAGTCAGGATGTGTCTCAAAACAAGAAAGAAAAAAAAAAAAAGCCGGGAGTGGGGAGAAGCTGGGCCAGGGATGAGAGCCAAGGGATGGGAGCATACGGGGCCTTGAGGTGCTAGAGAGACTGGCACTTATGTGGGAATAGAGTGAGAGCTACTTGGGCAGGGAGAGCAGGTCAAGGTCTAGTTCAGCTTGCATTTTTAGGCACATGGACAACATGGCTCTGTGGAGACAGGCCTGTGTACAGTCAGGTGGGAAGAAGGAGGTGATTGCAGGAACCCTGCAGAGTGCGCCATGGATCCATGTCAAAGAAGGTCTTCAGGGTTTCTTGAGAGACCCAGTTTGACTGTGAGAGGGAGAAGGGGTCCCAGGATTCCAGGGCTCTTACCTGAGAATGAAGACACACACTGGCAGCTTTGCTTAGATGAGGATTATGGGAGAAGCTGATTCTTGATGGGAGATGAAAATTGGCCTTGGAGCTGTGGAGGGGGCGTCTGGGAATGCTAGCTAGACAGTGACCTGTGTGCGCTGGGGCTCTGTAGGACTGTCTGAGTGGAACAGGAGGAAAGACTGAAGTGATGAGAAGCAAGCCTAAGGCAAAGGGCAGTGGTAATGCCGGTCAGCTGGGAGGCAAGGTTGAGTGGGGATTAAGTGGCTCTCCGGTGCTCTGACAGCATACGCAGAGTCAGAGTGTATCCATAGTGGCTACAGTGTGAACTCTGCCTAGTGTGGTGCTGTACACCTTTAATCCCAACACGTGGAAGGCAGAGACAGGTGATGCCATGAGTCTGATGCTATCCTGGTCTACATAGCAAGTTCTAAGCCAGTCAAGGTTACATCTCTGTCTCAGAGAAAAAGGGAATAGGGAGGGAGGGAGAGAAAAAGAAAGGATGAATGAGTGAATTCTTGAGATTAGAAAAAGGACTTAATGGTTAAGATTGTTTCCAAGGGACCCAAGTTGAGAAGCTCACATTAAGCTGCTCACAACTGCCTATACCTCGAGTTCCTAAGGATTAAGTATGGATTCTTAGGACTAGGCAAGTGGCCCAAGAGAAGTTCTTGCCTGTCATTTCAAAGCCCTGAGTTTGATCCCTAGCACTGGGGAAGCAATTGGAATAGTAGTACATATTATCTGGCCTTTCCTGAAAGCATTCAGGACAGTGGGGGGAGAAAACCTGGCCCAGCAACCTAGGGCAGGCAAGAGCTTTGGTGTGTTTGGATGTGGTGACTAGACTGGCAGGGAAAGCCTAGGGTCACCTGCTTTTGCTTCTGGGCATGGGGAACCAAGGAAGGGCTAATGGAGCACAGGGTCAGTAAGAGGAGGATAGTCGTGGGGGGGAGGGTGCAGCTCTGCTGACTGAAGGACCCTGAGAAGGGAGGCCTAGTCGCCCACACTGAAGAGCCAGCTAAGCCCCAGAAGTTTCTAGGTGGGAGAAGAGGAGGAGGCAAGTGTGCTGGAGCTTTGGCCTGAGTCCAGCTCTTTCACACACTCACCATGTGACCTTGGGCATGTCACTGAACTGTTTCAGTCATGGAGCTCATGAGAGGCTAAAATGAGTGAAGAATGAGAACATAGCCTAGCCAATGCCTGCGCCTTGGCAGCCCCATAGAGCCACATTGGCTGCTTTCCGTCATGCTGAGGAAGTCCCAGGGAGCAGGGCAGTGATGCAGAGCGGAGCCTGTAGAGGCCTGGTTCCCCCAGAGCTGACCTCTTTGGTCATGTGTATGCATCCAATTCTCTGTGCACTTGGGGTTGTCTTGGTTACACCATGACCAAGGCAACCTGTAGTGTTTATTTGGGACTTGTGGTTTGAGAGGGCTGGAATCCATGAGTCTGGGGAGGGCAGAGGGAGAGATGGAGAGCATCTAAGCTAACTGAGAAGACTGAGAGCTTTGAAAAGTCCAACCTCACCTCCAGTACACACCTCCTCCAACAAGGCCAGCTACTTAGTTCTATAGTTTCACCAGCTAGGGACCAAATAGTGAAACCTAAGAGCCTATGGGGGAGACATTCTCATTCAGACCACCACAGGGGTCCTGGTTCTTTCCAGAGCTGGCTCTGCTGTCTGCCATCCATGTTTTCTGAGACCTTGCCTACTCTAGCAGGCCACAGGCCAGGTATGGCAATGTCAGGAGGTCACACATCTGTGTTGCTTGCTACTCCAGCCATTTATATGGGCACCTTGGGTGCTGCACAGTGAGGACCAGCATCCTATTCCTTTAACTTCTGTATCCACACCAGTTCCTTCCTTGACATACCACCCCACCTCTCTTCTAGAATGGTCTATAAAGTAGAGATTATTGATAGAAGTCACTTAGGCCATATTAGGTGTTCAGTTTGTGCCCATGGCATGTGAGCTGTCACAATCATCCAGGAAGTTCTCTTGAGAGAGGATGTGTGAGGACCTGGCAGGGTGGGGCAAGCAGAGTCCTTTCATACTTAGAGGACAAGACGTAACTCTGACGAATGGAATGGAGCCAGCCTGTTAGGCACACTTCACTGCCCATCCTGAGGGCAGCCAAGGCCAAGGCCCTCAGGCAGAGGAGTGACATGCTCAGGTTTGTGTTCTAGAGTGATCACTCTGGCCGCAGTGTGGAGGAGGAGCTGGATCTGGGAGAGGCTGAAGGCAGGGAGTCCAGTTAGGAGGCTGGTACCTAGACCAGGTGAGCTGAGAGAAGGTCCTGGCCCAGGCTGGTGGCTGCTGGGGTCCCAAGGAGGGGCTCATCCACAATGTCATAGAAACTGGGGTGCAAAGCTTCTGCTTAGGCTTCTGGCTTAGGTAGCCTGTGATGCCTACCATAAACCAGTGAATCCCACAGGAGGAGGAGGGAGAGCCAACCAGTGGTGGCAGGTGGTGCCCAGAGGCAGGAGGAAGGCACTAGTCCTGAATCTGGCTGTAACTGCTGGCACAGAGCAGCCAAAGTGCCTTGCTAGAAAGGGAAGAGCCCAGCTTTTCTGTCAGGCTTCCTGTCAGACTCCCCTCACCCCATCCCCATCATGCCTCCATCACTGCCCCTCACCCCAGGCACTTCATGGCTTGAGACTGAGGGGCTACGGTGGGCCCCACACACACCTTGAACTGCCTTTCAGTGGGCACTGTGCAACTTCCTAGAGTTGATACATCTGACTAGACCTCTTTATGTTTCTCCCCTGCTGCAGATGGCGGTAGGACCCCCTGACTGCCCTGTGGGTGGGCCACTGGCTTTCCCTGCCAGGGGTTCTGGTGCCAGTGTTGGGGCGGCCCTGACCCCCCTGCCTCCCCCCAAGATGCCTCCACATACAATCCTGAGCACCGTCCCTCAGCAGATGTTCAGCGATGCAGGCAGCGGGGATGATGCCCTGGACGGAGATGACGACCTGGTGATCGACATTCCAGAGTAGCCACCCGGTGCTCCTCCCGTGCCAGCACACTCAAGCCCACTTCCTCAAGAGATGTTTATTGATGCCCAGTTGCCATGCTTCGGCCACTGACACAATCAGAAAAGGCGTAAACATGCACAGATGTCCCCGAGGAAGGTGGCAGGGGCCCTGCCCTTACATCCCAGCCCCATCCAGGGAACAGTTATTTAAATGAGTGGCCAAAAGGTTCTGCTACATCTTTGGCAGGTAGAGACCTATGGTGGCCGCCCTTTTAGAAGAGCAGCTGCGCAGGGCTGGGACGTTTTAATGAAGGCTCTGTATTAAAGAGTTGGCCCTTTCTTTCCTTGTCCTTTCCTCTATTTGGAAATGTCCTCCTCTAATCTCCCCTAATCTGACCCCCCTCCCTGTGGGGCAGGGGACCAGGCAGCCTGGAGAGGCCAAGAGAGGAGCTGCAGGATGGGGTGGGGCACTGGCAGGAGACTCCCACATGGCCCTGTGCATGGGGTGGTTGCATATTTGCAGGTAACAGCAAGTCAGGCAGGAGAAAGTTTGCATATGTGAATATAGCTCTCCACAGTCCCTCACAAGAAGACAGACCCACGGTCACAGAGACTCACAAAAATAAGACAGGTAGTGTGGGGCAGGGGCACCCACCCCATGTAAACGTGCAACACACTCGTGCGAAGGTTGGGTACTGGACCCGGCCCCAAAGGGCCTGTGCTGGGCCACTGCTGTCTGCTCAGGCCAAAGGGAAAGCCCCTGCTGCTGGGGGCAGCTCGCTGGTCAGGGTATGCCAGCGCTCCAGGGCTGTGTCCGGCTGGTGTAGACAGTCACTCCAGTGTTTCTGGGCCTCTCCCCGGGCTCCTGGCCCCAGAGATACCCCACCTGAAGAACAGGCAAGGCAGGCCAACCTGTCAGTGCCCACTCTCCTCCACTGCCCTCATGGCACCTGGTAGGCTCCTCCACTCACCTATGAAGTCATTGGATTTGCCAATGTCGTAGTCCCAGACTGTGACTTCCAGGGTCTTAGTAGCCAGAGTGGAGAGTTCCATCTCATAGAAGAACTCCTAAGAACAAAGGCAGGCGGTGCTTTCTGTGAGGCCTTCTAACCACATCGCTGTCCCCAGCCCATCTTTATTTCTGCTCCATGCCATTTTTACCTCATTAAATTCCGGGTTTAGTGTCTTCTTCTTTACACATGTTTTATGCTTGGATTTTTTATCCACATCTGGTCTCAAGTACCTAGGGGAGAGAGGGGAACATGAAGTTAGTTAGGAACAGGCTAGGCCCCAGAGCAGTTAGGCTGGGGTCAGGCTTGGGCAAGGGCTCACGTCTTCACATAAGGATCAGAGTAGCCGTTAACATCCATTGCAGCCAGGTGAGCACAGCGAACAATGCCCACCAGCAGCCCATGCCGCCGAGAGCTGTAGCTGAGGCTCAGCAGAATGCGCCCGCGCTCTTCCAGCAGCCCGGGTCCCTGTTCTGCCTGCTCTAGCTGCCAGAGAAGGAGGCAGAGGTCAGTCTACGGTTTTCCACCTCCCACCCAGACAGGGTTCTCAGCATCATGTGCCTCACCTCCTTCAGGTAACAGGATATGCCCCTCAGTGCCGCAGACATTGAAGAGGGTGAAGGAAGCTGAGGGGGCAAAGAAAAGGTTCTGGCAAGCTGGCCTCTCCAGATCCCCTCCCCCATACCTTTTAGCCCCACACGGACCGGGACCTGGCGCTCAAGGCAGATGTTAAAATGCTTCTTCTGTGAAGGCTTGAGGCGTCGGAGGGGCACTCGGATCTCCCCAATAAATTCATTGTGGCTCAGCTTGTCCTCATCACAGACGGAGATCCTGTCGGGGAACTGCAAGGTCAGGGCCCCTGGGTATCTGAGCCCCACTCCAGAGGGAGAAAAAGGTCCTCAGACCAGTCCCAGCTCTGCCCTAAGTTCACCTCTCACCTCATCTGTAAAATGGGTGGGAGCTTGAGAAGGGCAGTTGGATCTGCCCAGGGCTGCCCAGTATCTTATCAAAAATTACCCCCCTGAACAGGATGTCCTCACAGCTTCTAGAACTGCTCTGTTCTCCAGCTGGGGACAAGTGCCAGCTGAATCCCACTGGTGTGGATGGGTGGGTGTGGGCACAGACACAGTGGTAGTAACCAGCCAAGGACTCCTGATTGACTTGGGTGCCCTGTTCTTTCCTTGAGCAAGTCACCCAAGTGCTCTAAAGCTATCATGAGGGTTAAAGCACAGAAATGCTCCCTAGGAACTGGGTATGGTGGCATTGTGATTCTAAGCACTAGGTTCAAGGCTAGCCTGGGCTGACCCGGTCAAAACAAAAAACTGCCTCTGTGACCTCAAGGGTCCATTGTCTACTGTGAGGCCAGTTTTGCTGCTTCTACCTTTGTCTCGCTCATGATAAGAAGCCCTCTGCAACTCCCTATTACCCAAGCATAAAGGAAGAAGTTTCTCCTGACCTGGACTCAGCGGCCACACTCCCCTTTAGGGGTACTTCTAATACCTAGGGTGATGGCAAGTTCTCTGACTGGGAAAACTTTACTTCTCAGATTATAGGTAGATATGGAATAGGGCGAGCAGCCCGAGGTGTGTAGATCTGACTAAAGCCAAAGGCTCTGGAAGGGGGTCTTGGAGAGCAGAGAAACCTGTCCAGAAGAGGCACTTTGGGGCTGAGCCTCAGATCAAAAATTGAGGTTGGCAGGAAGCCAAGAGCATGTAGGCACAACTGACTGCCTTCAGATGCCAAACCTAGTCCTCTGCTAGAGGACCTGCAAGAACGTTTGACCCTGCTGCCAAGGGGTCTGGGGAGCCACTGGTGGTCATGGAGTGTCAACAAGATGGGCTTGATGGGACATAAAGAAATGGACCAAAGATTACAATGACAGCTTTCCTAGAGGTGCTGCCTGAAGGAAAAGCCCTCTCACCTGAGCACCTTGTGGGTGATGTCATCATCTGTGATTCCACTGTACGTCAGCTCCTCGTTCCACACAGGATTCAGTGTGTTCCTCTGTGTCTTGGTTTTTAGCTTATTGGCCTGGGGCATGGGGACAAAGGGTTCTAATGCACGGACCCTTCAGGCCCCAAAAGCCTAAGGTGGGGTGGGAAGGGACCCATAAACCAAGCTAGTCCTGGAAGGAGACATACCTTGCAGGCTCCTGGCAGAAGGTGCAGCTTTACATAGGGATCAGCCAGACCGTTGAAATCCATGGGCTTGAGGCCCTACAGGACAGAATGCAAAGGGGACTTTAGACTTCCAAGCCTTTCTTCCTTCTCCTGCAGGACTAGATCCCCCACAGAGTACAGTTCCAGAGATGCAGAAGGAGCAGGAAGCAGTATGCTCTGATTGGGGGAAGATGGAACCTCCACCCCAGGGTGGCAGCCTAGGAAGGAGGGATACACACCTTGGCCCTGAGGATTCTACAGTGCAGCATGCAGGAAGCCTGATCATAGAGAAGGTCAAATTCCAATGTGCCCAGGGCAGCTGCAGAAAAGGGGAGAGGAGAGAGAGAAGGTAGTGTGAGTCTTTGGTCCAGGTCAAAGTGTGAGACCTGGTGGCTAAAAGAATGTGTCCATATCTCTGGTGGCCTGCCAGTGTATGTGCAAGAGGCTGAGCAGCCATGTGCATGCCTGCATCTATGTCCCTGGCTCGGCCGCAACTGTCTGTGTGGGTGGTGGAGTGTCTCAGCAGAAATATTGAATATTGAGCCTTGCTGAAGCTGTAATCTGCACCCAGACTGCAGCTGTGGTGGCGGGACTGCCCTCCCTCCTCCCCATCCTCCATGCACACACATTCAGGAGGCTGCTCTCTCCCACAAGTTCGCTGAGCCCCCAGACTCACTGGTATCATCCGAGTCGTAGCTGTCTACCTCAGCTCCATCGTCTGGTGTAGTGGCCCCAAGGAGAGCCACAGGGGGGGCCAGAGCCAGAGGGGCCAGATGAGCTGGGGCTTCCCCACAGCCCCTGCCGCCGCCGCCACCCTCTGGTCCTGGCCCCCTGCGAGGGAAGTAGTCGGAGATCTGGCGGATGGGCCTGATGGGTCCAGGGCACACGTTGATGGCCATGTGCTCCTGGATGTTGATGGTCATGCGATCGCCCCTGCGGCCCCTCATGCAGCACCTCTGGCTGGGAGACGGGTGTAGAGCTGGAGTAGCCGGCTGGGGTCTGTAGAAACCTCACTGCCCTCCCTTCCTGGGTGTCGAGGGAGAGGATGCGCTAGCTGGTGGGCAGGCAGGAGGCCTGGCTTCACAAGGGGCTGCCTGGGTTGCCAGATCAGTCCTGACAGACAGGTCGTGACTCCCCCTTAACCCTGCCCACTACCTGCACATTGTCCCTCTGTCACCTTTCCAGGGCTTTCCTCTCATCCTGGGCTCTCCCTCTGTCTCCATCCCTTCAAGTCCTCCAGGGACCCCACAGCTTCCCTCCTTTGCTGCTCTGAAGCTCTGGCCATCTTCTGCAGCAGGCGCGGGGCTGGCCAGGGTGTCACCCACCCCTCTAGGCTTCTCTTCACTCGGCCCAAGCTTCTGCCTGCCTGATTGCCTAGTCCCTAACGCGGGTCATTCGCCCTCCCAAGGTAGGGACCCCCTGCCTCGTTTTCCCCGCCTCTCACCCTCACCCGCGCTCCCCTGGCCGGTCCAGCCCCCGCACCTGTCCCTGAGCCTCCAACAGGTGCCCGGCACGGGCGGCCCGTGGGCGCAGGCTGGGCGGCGGCGGCGACTGCGGCGCGGCGGGCGAGAACCGAGCGAGAAGCGGCGCGGGGCGGGAGAAGCGGGAGCTGCTGCGGGCGGCCGGGAGGGGCGCGGGGCTCAGAGGGCCAGGCACGGGCCCCAGAACGCACGCGAGTGCACACTCGACACGTGTGCTCGCGCTGACGCCCGCCCGTGCGTCTTGGACCAGCTCACACGCGTGCACACTCACCCGAGAACTTGGCGTGCACCTCCGCGAGAGGCGCCCGGTGTTTCCCAGTTCCTCCCGGGAGACCCAGGCCCCCGCCCCGCCGCGCAGCCCTGGCGCCTCCCGCTGCCCCGCCTCTCGCCTTAGCTGGCTCCCAGGGCTCCAGGGCCCGACCACCCGGCCTGGTTGCCATAGCGACGCTGGTTTCACTCACACCCCCATCCCAGAAAGCACCAGAGGGGAAAGGAAAGGGCAGCTGTCCTACCCCTGGGTGTCCGTGGGTGTGGCTTAGAGATCCGCAGTGACCTAGGGACCTGCTGGCAAAAGAGGAGAGACCTGCTCCTGCTGCTCTGGGGAACCACATTCGGAAGGAGACTGGCTTTCCCATCCCTCCTTCCATCTTGTGATTAAACCCAGCCCTCGGGACCTGGGTCTCTATACCAGACTCACATCTCCCACCGCCCTCTGCCATCTCCAGTTCTGTCCCTTGAACCTGCAGTCACCAAGAGCTGCCCCCTGCCTCTCCCCACTAGCCTTCTGCCTTGCTTTTTTGTTTTTTTGTTTGTTTTTTTTTTTAATATCTTAATGGGCATTAGCCAGAGGGGCAACTTGAGTTGGCCTTGAACTCCTGAACCTCCTGACTCACTGGGATTACAGACTGCTACAGGAGGCTTCAACCCTAACCTTTGATTTTCTTGTGGCCTGAACTTACCTCTTGGAAAGACCAAATCCTCAAAGAGACCCTTCAAGCCAGGAATCCCCTGCCCACAGCTGGAAGGTAACACCTAACCTTCAGTTTCAGAGCCTGCCTCACCTCTAGGATCCTCTGCTCCTGAGAACTGCCTTCTCAGGTCATTACAAGTCACCTGGTCCTAGCAGTCTTCTGAGGTACACACACACACCCTCTCATATCCCTCTATATTCCTTTAGCCAGAACCCTTAGACTCAGCGCTGATGGCAGTTTTATCTGCCTGTTTACATCGGGGGAGTTGTAGCAGAGAACAAGGGCTGATATCTCTGAGTCCAGAGTGCCCCAGACTGGGCCTGACACTAAGTCAGCCTCACTAAATATTGGGACTCAACAGAGAAATTCTTCTGCCCAACATGTGACTATGCTTAACACTGACTAACTGTACACTTGAACATTGTCAAGGCCTGTGGCCCCTGGTTCGATATGTGCTTAGCGTGCAGTCGGTTTGATCCCTAGCAGTGAATAAAAAAGATAAGATGGTAATTGTTACATGTAAATTTTACGTGTTTGTATTTTAAAACTTTTTAAAAAGAATAATATAAAGTCACATTATATAACACAATACCAGTCACCTATGAAATGGACAAAATTCAAGTCTCAGCATTTTTTTTTGTTGTTTGTTTTTTGTTTTTGTTTTTGTTTTTTTTTTCCAGATAGAGTTTCTCTGTGTAGCCCTGACTGTCCTGGAACTCACTCTGTAGACCGTAGACCAGGCTGGCCTCAAACTCAGAAATCCACCTGCCTCTGCCTCCCAAGTGCTGGGATTAAAGGTGTGCACCACCACTGCCCAGTGTCTCAGCACTCTTAGCATATTAATTAAATAAATTAATGGCACTTCTGTTGCAGCCAGTCTGACACTGGATGCCAAGATCACAAATACACATGCTCTTTGAAACTCCAGCTCTCTGACTTTATCCTATCCATATACCCAGCAATGTCCTGGAACTCACTCTGTAGACCAGGCTGGCCTCCAACTCAGAAATCCACCTGTCTGTGCCTCCCAAGTGCTGGGATTAAAGGCGTGCGCCACCACTGCCGGGCCAAAATTCTTACCTACAACTTTTTTTTTTTTTTTTTTTTTTTTTAGATAGGGTTTCTCAGTGTAACCCTGGCTGTTCTGGCACTCACTCTTGTTTTTAGACTAGGCTGATCTTGAACTCAGATCCACCTGTCTCTGCCTCCCAAGTCCTGGTATTAAAGCCATGCACCACCACCATCTGACTTACCTGCAACTTCTAAAAACAAATGAAATGTCCATGCACGAGAGACTGGTTAAATCAGCTATGACATAATTTCCCATATCAAAATAGTATGCAGCCATGAAAAATGAGGCTTCTGATATATATTCTGATACACACACACACACAATTGTCTTCATAATCTTTCACTTAAACCTTACACGTTTATTTGTGCATATATTATTTCCAGAAGACTGCACAAGAAAATGGTAACTATGGTGACCGCTAAAGAATGAGGTTGCTGTGGAGCAGGGAGGGGCAAGCATAGGAAAGATTTGGCCTCCAGCATACAACTTTCAGGTTTTTTCTTTGAGACAGGGCTTCACTATGTAACCCTGGCTGGCCTGGAACTCTCTGTGTAGGCCAGGCTGGCCTCAAAGATCAGCGTGCCTCTGACCCCAGGCACTGGGAATAGAGGTGTGAGCCATCCGCATGCTTCTGAATTGTGCCATGTGCATGTCACCCCTTCCAAAGAGCACAAACATTTGAGGGTGTGAGGTGACTCAGATGGTAATGGCACTTGCCACAAAACCCTGAGTTTGCTTCTAGAACCTCACATGGTAGAAGGAAGGAGCAGATTCCTACAAGTTGTCTTCTGACCTCTACCCGTGGGACATGGCACATGGTACACACACAGATCAATAAATATTGAAAGTTTACATTTGTCTTTGTGTGTAAGACCAGACTCAGGCCCTTGTGTGGACAAAAGCTCTCTAGGGTAAGGAAGGAAGAAGCCAGGCCTGCTGGCCCAGACCTGCAATCCCAGTACCTGGGAGACATAGGCAGAAAGTTTGTCCGTGGGTTCCAGGCCATGGTCTATGTAGTGCATTCCAGACCAGCCAGCGTGACAGAGCAAAGTGGCTGTTGGCCTGGGCACAGAGGCCAATGGAAAGGGGCTGTGTGATCAGTGAATCCTCCACTGTCTTCTCATTGTGGGCATCTTGGATTTATCCCGGCATGTCTTACAAAGCCTCCCCCAAAGGCAGGAGCCCAAGGACATGGCAGACAGTGATGAACCTTACCAGCTCACAGTGGGAAAAGCATGATGTCCAACATACCTACGTCCGTTACCCCATCATTTCTTGAATATCTTCTATGCAACAAGCTTCAGCCTCATGGCCTTGTAGGGAGATAGACAGACACACAGATGATTCATTCCAGCAGTCTAGATGGGTGAAGGATGGCCCAGAGCCGGGTGCCTCAGGGCTCCCTTCCTACAGGAAATGTGTCAACTGGCATTTCCAAAATGAGGCATTAGCTGGCTCCAGAGTATAGCCGGAGCGGCTTGGGCAAGGTGTGGGAACACCTAGGAGACCATGGAGACCTTGAGTAAGCCTTATGAATGGGTCCCAGCACTCAGGAAGTGAAGGCAGGATTCCAAGCTTGAAGGCGCCAGCCTGGGCTACTTAACATAACCCTCTCTCAGAAAAATTAATCGCTTGATGAGAACTTAGGATATAGAGTGGTCAGAAACCAGTATGGCCTATAAAGCATGAAGGAGAGGAAGTGGGGGAAGATGAGATGGTCTGGCCTGGCTCTCACACAGGAGCCTCACACAGGACTACGTTGGCTTTGACTGGTTCTTGCTATTGGTTGAGGCTGGAACTTGGGAGGTAGGAATCTGCATAGTTGAAAGACCTTAGCTTGAACAGAAGGAAACCTGAAAAAGAGAGAGAGAGAGAGAGAGAGAGAGAGAGAGAGAGAGAGAGAGGGGAAATCAACTGTGAGATTTCCGCCTTGCCTGGCCTTACTCTTTCCTCTCCTTCCCTTCTTCTCTGGGACAGAGCTGGATATATATCCCAGCCTCTCCTGTTTGGATTACAGGTGTGTACCACCACATCTAGACAAATGTGAGCTTTCTGCTGGAAATTACACCAGCAGATGCTCACCTGGGGCTTGTCAGGTAAGAAAGCTCTAAGAGGATCCTCAGGTCCCCAGTAAACACCTAGAAAGACCGCAGAAGCATTTGTTGAGATGGAGAGAGAGGAGCGGATTTGGAGTAAGAGAACAGAGACCTTCCAGTAGGATTACTGTTTTTGGACTTGGAGACATCAAGCAGGAAGTTGGGCATGGGAGTCTGGAGCTCTGAGGAGAGGTCTGGGCTAGAAATATACGTTCGTGAGTCATCAGCATATAGATGGTATTTAAAGCCATGAGAATAGATGAGATCACCTAGGGAGAGGGAATATATATGAAAAGAAGAGGCCAAGAGGAGCCCTGAAAACCGGTGAGGGTGAGTCTGTCGCTGTGAGGGATGGGGCAGCCGGCAGAGAGACCAAATGGAGAAGGAAGTAAACCCCCACTGGTGGACGTCAGCCAAGGGGCTTTAGTGAGCAGAGGAGGGGACAAAGCCCCCTCTAAGAGAGTGCAGGCAGCAAGTGCAGACACCGACCACTCTATCTTCTAAACCAATCTACATCTGTGAGGTTTTTCTCATGATTCCAGAAGGCAGAAATTATGTATCCATCCATCCATCCTTCCCTTTTCCTTCTCCCTTCTTTCCTTCCTTCCCTCCTTTGCATGCATTTGTGTATGCCGTGGCATGTATGTGGAAGTCAAAAGACAGCCTGTGTGCGCTCCTTACCTCCTGCCTTGAGACAAGTTTTCCTTCTCTTTTCCCCACCACCACCTGCAGCTAGCCAGAGATCTTCCAAGAGGCTTCCGACTCCACCTCTCATCTCCAACTAGAAGTGCTAGGTTCACACATGCGCTCACTATGTAGCTCTGGCTGTCCCGGACTCGGAGATTTTCCTGCCTCTGCTGGGATTTCATCCCGTGGTGTGCATCGCCATGCCCGGTGGTTCTGAGTATTAAACTCAGGTCCTCACATTTCTGCTGCAGATACTCTGCCTCCCACTAGCCTTGCATGTTCTAACCTTACATGTTCTAAACCTTAAATAGAGCCCAGCACAGCACACAGCAGGAGCTTTGTACAATTACTGATGGTCCGACAGTTGGAGGGAAAGGAGGTCCAGAGGTCTACTTGAGAAGAGTCTCATCTGCCTTATTCTGTCTGGCTGGTAGAATAGGGGTAGGTTCTGTTATTTTTCTGTGGATATGTGGTGTTGGGGCTCGACTTGAGTGCTGTACCCCCAAATCAGGTTGCAATCTAGACATGGGCATTGTATTGACCAGTGTGCTGTAAAGAATGCTCCCCAGTAATCTCTGATTGGGTAGTAAAAGGCTAGAGCCTGTGACTGGGCAGGAGAGGAAGGCGGGACTTGAGATCGAGTATGGAAGTCTCAGGTAGGGACCAGGAGAAGGAAAAAGGTAGGGGAAGAGGGATGTCATCATGAGGCAGGATGGACCATGAGCATGTGACCAAGATTAAATTGCCCTGAGGACACACACATGGAGTAGAGCAAACAGAGCAAGAGTCAATGGGTAAATAACATGGGACCTATGGCTGGAGTGTAGGCTAGAATAGCTCAGAACCTGCCCAGGCTAGGGTTACAGCATGTAATAAAAATACCAGGTTTGTATGTCTTTTATTCAGGAGATGTATGGGCTACCATGGAGCAGAAATCCCCCTTAAAATTACTTCTATGGTGAGGTATATGTAGGCACAAGTTTTTTGCAACCTACTTTTAAAAAGGGTTCAAGTTCTCCTCTAACCCACCACCCAGCAGAGGCAGTGGAAAAGAAGTGACTAGGATATGGGGGAAGTGGACCTGCTCAGCAATAGTTCTTGGGAGCAAGCTTGGTCTTCTCGGGCAGCAGTTCAGTCCCGTAGCAAGCACCAAACACGACTCAGCAGCGGCAGACCAATCCCCTAGGCAGGCAGACAACAGGCACAAACCAGCAGCTACAGTCCAATCCTTTCAGCAAGCAGACAACAGACAGCTGTAGTTCAATCCTGAAGCCACCAAGCTCGCCAACCGGCCAGAGGTGAGGCTACGGAATCAGCGAGCTGCCACAGGAACCTCACGAGCAGCTCTTGGGCGATTTTCTCTCAATGGTCGCATTATCACAAGTTGAGCTCAACAACTATGTAAGGCAAACCAATGCATACCTGTCTTTAGCGAAGAGTAGCGAAGCA
>CM052703.1:70400722-70498941 GCA_028551405.1 Uromys caudimaculatus
TTTCTCTCAATGGTCGCATTATCACAAGTTGAGCTCAACAACTATGTAAGGCAAACCAATGCATACCTGTCTTTAGCGAAGAGTAGCGAAGCAGAGCAAACCAAACCAAAGCTCAGTGCCTGTCTCCCACTTCCTGTGGGGTCACTTGTATAGTCCTTCATCAGGCGTCCTTTCACCCGTGTCTGCTTCAGGAACACAGCCTTTCACGTGTCTGCTTTAGCAAGATGTCCTTTCACCTGTGTGCTCCAGCAGACCATCATTTGGCATAACTAACTTTCCAAAGAACTAGAAGTTTCCACCTCAGGTGTACCTATTTGTGGAGACCTGTTTGTAGAGGCTGCAGGTGTGTTTCCTCAGGACTTTCCACTTTGTCTTCTTGTTTGTCTGTCTTAAGCAGAGTTGGGGGTTGGTAAAGTTGTTTTAATATAATTCAGACACTCACATCTGAATACATGAGAGTCTCAAAGCAGAATCTTGAAGGTAAAAGATGCCCAGGTGGGGGCGCTGTCTTCCCAGCGGGTAGCCGATGCCTGGTCCTGTTGCAGCAGGGCCTCTCATCTCTCACTTGTTTACTTCAGATGGGCTCTTGCTTTGTGTCCCTCTGGCTCTAGGCTCCAGAGCACTGGAGTTACTAGGCCTGTGTCACCCTGCCTACCTCTCAAGGTGTTTTTGTTTAGAAAATAAAAGCTGAGCTAACCCAGACTCAGGAAGAAGAACTTAGGTATAAGTGAACATTAGCTGTTAAGTAAAGGACAATCATGCTACAGTTCACAGACCCAAGAGAGGCTGAGCATCAGGAAGGGCTTAAGAGGGGTTCCAGGATCGCCTTTGGAAAGGGAAATGGATTTTTTTGTGGGGGCAGGTGGGGATGGGAACAGGAGTGATCAGGTGTGGGAAGGGAGGAGATGGAGGGGGAGATTACTGAGAGAGATGACTGGAATGGAGTGAGGTAGAAACCCAGTGCAATGGAAACCCCTGGCATCTACAAGGGTGACCCTAGTGAAGTCTCCTAGTAATGGCGGACGTGAGTCCAAACTGACCGTCTTCTGTAACTAGGCAAGGCTCTCAGCAGTGGACTGGGGCACCAACCCAGCCACAAAACCTTCAACCTACAATCTGTCCTGCCTGCAAGACACACTGGGGTAATGATAGTGCAGAACTTGTCCAAATGGCCAACTCCTGACTGGTCCAACTGGTGCTACGAGAGAAAGCCCATGCCTGACACTATGTGGATGACGAGGAATGAGGGGCAGGACAGCCCAGAGACTCAGGATAGAACTGAACATGGGGAAAAAGTCAGTGAAATGATTCCTAATAATATTTTTACTATACTCATAGATTGGTGCCCAGCCCAATTGTCATCAGAGAGGCTTCATCCAGCAACTGATGGGAGCAGGTGCAGAGACCCACAGACAAACACTAGGCAGAGCCAAGGGAACCTGAAGAAGAGGGGAAGGATTGTAGGAGCCAGAGGGGTCATGGACACCACAAGAACACAGCCCACAGAATCATTGGGCTCATTGGGGCTCAGAGACTGAGAAGACAATCAAGGAGCCTTCATAGGTCTGTGCTAGGTTGTCTGCATATGTGTTGTGGTTGTGTAACTTGGCGTTCTTGTGGAACTCCCAACACTGTGGCAGCTGTCTCTGACTCTTGCCTACCATTGGGACCCTTTTCCACCTACTGGGTTGCTTCATCCAGCCTTGATATGAGGCTTGTTGTGTCTAGTTAGGCCATGTTTGATGGATATCCCTGGGAGACCTGCTCTTTTTCTCTTTCTTTTCTTTCTTTCTTCTTTCTTTTGTTCTTTCTTTTTTCTTTTTCTTTCTTTTTCCTTTCTTTTTTGAGGGGACACAGTTGGAGTTGATCTTGGGGAGATGAAACAGTGGCAGGGACTGGGAGGAGTGACGGAGGGGAAACAGGTTAGGATGTAATGTGTGAGAACATAAAAGTTAGAGAAAGAAAAAAAGATCAGGAGGAAGGGCTGGAATGTTGTGGAAATGTCTTCTGGGCATAGCAGTGGCGCTCTTGAATTCTCGATAGCTGTAATGAACTGATTAACTGAAGAAGAGGGAGAGGAGGAGAAAGAGGAGGAAGAAAAAGAAGAGGAAGAGGAGGAAGAGGAAGAGAAGGAGAAGGAAGAGGAGGGGGAAGAGGAGGAGGAATATGAAGAGGAAGAGGAAGAGAAGGAGGAGGAAGAAGAAGAGGAGGAAGAGGAGGAGGAGGAGGAGGAGGAGGAGGAGGAGGAGGAGGAGGAGGAGGAGGAGGAGGAAAAAGCTGATCCTTATGTAGAAGCACACTCCTTTAATCCCAGCATCATTTGGGAGGCAGAGGCAGGTCTCTCTGATCTCGTGGCCAGAGAGAGGATCCTTTAATGAGGAACCACCTTCGGGGCAAGTGAAGTAACAGAGTAGCTAGGAGACTAAAAGAAGCACAGGCAGAATCAAGGAGACCCTGAAGTGTCCTTGGCCCTGGTGGGCTGGAATTCATTTGTGATAGACAGGCCTAACTGCCAATCAGAGGCGAACTACCTCTTCCAATTCGAGGAGGGGCCTCCCTCTGAAGTGCAGGTAGCAATTGAGAAGTGACACGGGGAGGACTGAGGGAGCTAGAGAAAAGAAATGGGGGTGGGATGGGAGACGGTGCGGTTTACATGCCACCAATGCCACCAAAAAAGAAAATGAGTCAAGGCGAGGCGAGTAGACTAGGCTCTTTGGATGGCCTAGAGACTAGCCTTGGAATAAGCCAGGGGAGTTCCTTTAATGACAACACACCACCCCCCGCCCCCGCCGCCTCCCCGCCTCCTCGCCTCCCGGTGACAGCCAGTCCCGAGAGAGGAGCCTGCCTGCCTGCCTGTAACCTGTAGAAGAGATGGTGTCACCGTCGGACCAACACTGCTGCCACCTGGTGGGAAAGTTGGCTATTTCTCTTGTTCCTCACCCTGCGCTTCCATCACTACTGAGCGCTAAAACCAAGACTAGAGATGGATGGGTGCAAACCCATGAACCTGGGGTTCAGAAAGCAAAGGGGATCCCCACATAGAAAAATGCACAGCCTTGGGAAGCGTAGTGTCAGCGTTCCTAATCCCCTGCGCATTGGTTTGGGCTTCCCTCTAAGGGCTTCTGCAAATTACATGAGCCAATCTGTGTAACTTTCTTGGCATTTTAACAAGCACTCAGTAAACAAGTTGTGGTTGATCCAAAGGACAACTGGAGATGTGTAGCCCTCTTCGTCTCCCCAGTATAGCTGCTATACAAACGCATTGTCTCATAGTCCCAGCTAAGTTCTGGGACACCACTGACCAAATGACTGACTGATTGTGGTTCTGTGATAGAACCCAAAGCCTTGTGCACACTGAGCAAAAGCTGTACCCCTAGGCTACACCCCAAGACCCTCACCACGGTTACTGTTATTGTCAATGTTGTGTTTGAGGATGAGGCTCAGTGGGCTCCTCTGCATCAGGAGCTGGAAGCACCCCATAGTCAGGCTGTCGGAATGGCTCTGGGCTGTGACATCATAGAATCCCACTCATTCATAGTAGTGAGGGGTCATGAAGCTGTGGCAGTGGGTGACCGTATGGGTGTGGATGTGGATGGCTCGGTTGGGGACCATAGAAACAGGTGGGAAGCTGTCAGTAGGAATGAGAGAGGCTTGAGGATAGGAGGACGCTGGGCTGTGAGGGGGGCCAGCCCAGCCCCTGGCCTTCCTCCCCTCCCCTCCCCTCCCCTTTCCTTTCCCATCCTTTCTTTCTTTTCTCCTTTTTCCTTCTCCTTCTTCCCCTCCATCTCATTTTACTTTGTCTTGAGACAGAGTTGCTCTGTAGCCCAAGCTCACTATCCTGCCCAAACCTTTCCTCCCCATCTCAGACATGGTGGGCTTCTAATGGGAGCTCAGCTAGCCCTGAGAACAAAACAAGCAGAGTGTTGGGTTTGTCTGGCCTGTTCGGTAGGCACCATGGCCCTTGGGCTCTTGTCATGGACTCTGCTTTGGTTCCTAGCACCCAGAAGAGATGGAACCCGGGCCTCGGTACCAGGAGCCAGCTCCCAGCTCTTCGTAGACAGGCCTGATTTCTTTGATTATCCAGATTCAGACCAAGCTAGCCTTCTTGCTGTGGCCCGGTTTATTGGAGAGAAGCCTATAACGTTTGTTAAGACAGGTATGAAGCACTTGGGAGGCAGAGGCAGGTGGATTTCTGAGTTCGAGGCCAGCCTGGTCTACAGAGTGAGTTCCAGGACAGCCAGGGCTACACAGAGAAACCCTGTCCCGAAAAACCAAAAAAAAAAAAAAAAAAAAAAAAAAGACAGATATGAACCAGCTTGATAGAGGGGCCTCCCTCCAGGCAGGATCTGGAAGGAAGCTGTTGTTGACTGTCTGGCAGGTTCCAGCCCTGGGCTCTTCCAGCACATCCTGGTGGCCACATTGGTGGTGGGCTTCTTCTTCCTGCTTTTCCAGTTCTTCATGCATGTGTGAGTTGTGTCTCCATGTCCTCCATGCCCTACCCCTTCCAGAGGACCCAGGTCTCCTATTTGCCCCTTATTTGATCTCCATACTCCTCAGGAGCTTCCAGAAAGGGGCCTAATGAACCGAGGGAGCAAGAAACAGTAGCCCTGGACCCAGCTGTGAGCCACACACATCTATCTACCTGGCCTTCTGTTGAGAAATAAAGGCCATGCCTCCTTCCTCCCTGACTGCAGTAGCCCTCTTATGTGGCCACACCCCCCTTCCTCCCTGACTTCAAAGTGGCCATTCACACACCCCATTCCTCCCAAGCTGTGTGTGTGGTCACCAAGAGGATCATTGGGACACACACACACACACACACACACACACACACACACACACACGCCCGCTTTCTTCCTTCTCTTACTACTCAGTGGCTAGGTAGTCATCCATCCCCCTTTCTCCTCCCTTCCCAGCCCCCAAAAACTGGACCAAAGGTCTTGCTGGCGTTCAGGAAGATCGTCTTTATTAGCGGTCTGTAAAAGCACCTCCCGGGGTCTATGGCCCCCAGACTGGAGGAAGCCGCGATTGGCCTGTAGCACCAGGGACAAGCCGGGGCCGAGGGTTAAATGTGCCCCTGACAGAAGGAACTGGCCTGGCGCCTGCCCCCAGGGCTGCTCAGCGCTGGAAAGGTTGTAGGGGGGAGCAACTGCCTCCCTCCCCTCACCCCAAAAAATTAGTTTGATATGAGTGAATAAATAAATAAGGTTCCTCAGATTGGTCTCCTCAGGAGGGAGCTGTGGGGGTTACCTGCCCTCTCAGGGCCCACATGGGGTGAGTTAGGGTGTCTTCTCTCTCCCTGGTGATGGGGAGCAGAGAGGGATTTGCAGCAGCAGGGCTGGGATGTCCTTGGCAGCGGGGCCACCCCCATGTCCCTTGACTCCTTGGTCCCAGTGAGCCCTGTCTCCTCCCTTTCCCTTTCATTTATTAGCACAGAGGCAAGAAGAGGCTTTTCATCCCGGCCCCTCTCTTCCTGCCTGCCAATCTGACCTCAGCTCCCGAGGGTATATAGCTCCTTCTTATTCTAAGTCCATCTGTCTTGGGGCTGTCAAGGCAAGGGACTCCTGGCTCTCACCCCCCCCACACACACCGATTAGCCCCAAAGCAGTCTCCACAGGGGCTGGGGAGGGGAGTTTCCAGGGCCTAGCCTCAGTCCTGGGTCTGACAAGGAGAGGGTGGCGGGGAACCTCGGGGTCGGAAGAGGCGGCAGGCTCCGCGGCAAATGAGGAAGAACCAGTAGAGCTGGGGGGCTAGGAGTAGCGCGGCGCCCAGGTTGACATGGGCCGGGATGGCCATGGGCACTGAGAGCAGGGGCAGGCCAGCGTGGCGCCCGTAGGCCCAGTACAGGTAGGGGAAGAGCAGCACCCGGCAGCACAGGAAGCTGAGTAGCATCAGGGCTCCATTCACCTTGTGCAGCAACGTGTGCTGCTGCTTGTACTGTGGACAAGAGCAGCATGGTAGGGCAGGGAGAGACGGGGTTCCCATCCCACAGCTGCCTCCCCTCCACCCTGCCTATGGCTCCTCCCACCCTGCCTTTGGCTCCTCCCACAGCCACCCCTGCACCTGGCCAATGCTATCGTTCTTATTTTTGCTTTTTTGAGACAGAGTTTCGCCGGGCGGTGGTGGCTCACGCCTTTAATCCCAGCACTTGGGAGGCAGAGGCAGGCGGATTTCTGAGTTCGAGGCCAGCCTGGTCTACAGAGTGAGTTCCAGGACAGCCAGAGCTACACAGAGAAACCCTGTCTCGAAAAACCAAAAAAGAGACAGAGTTTCACTATGTAGCTCAGGCTAGTCTCTGGCTCTTGATCTTTCTGCCTCAGCCTCCCCGGTGCTTGTGTTACAGGCACCTATCACCATGCTGAAAGGCTGCGTGGTCTTTAAGGAATCCCCAGCCCGGTCCACCCCACATGCCCCTCAGATTCACCTGGATGAGGATCTTGCCCAGGCAGACGAAAGGTGTGCTGACCTCGGCCATCAACATGCAGCCTAGAAAGAAATCTCCCTTGCCTTGTCGCCACACCTAGGGGAAAAGGCAAAAGCCTGAGGAGCTGTGCCTACCTCTATCTCTCCCCGCACTTGCCCGCGCATGTGTGTGTGTGTGTGTGTGTGTGTGTGTGTGTGTGTGTGTATTTATGTGAGATAGAGTGTGTGTAAGTGCATTTGAAGGTCAGGGCATTTGAAGGCCAGAAGTCAATTTCTTCAATTGCTCTCGATTTTATATTTTTGAGGAACGTCTCTCACTGGATCTGGAGTTCACTCACCTGGCTGCACTGGCTGGCCACCAAGACCAGCCAGTTTTCTGCCCCAGACCTGGGATTAAGCACATGCTAGCTTTTCCAGAAGACTCTGGTCCTTGTGTTTGCATAGCAATCACTTCACTAACTGAGCCATCTCCCCAGCCCTATTCCCACCCCTGCAACCCCCAATATTCCTTTTTTTTTTTCCCCTCCTGTGTCAGGAATTCTCTGTGTAGCCCTGGCTGTCTTAGAACTCACTCTGTATACCAAGCTAGCCTCGAACTCAGAGATTCACCTGCTTCTGCCTCCTGAGTGCTGAGATTTAAAGTAGGTTTTTGTTGTTGTTGTTGTTTGTTTGTTTGTTTCCTTTGGACAAGAATCTCATGTCCCCCAGACTGGCTTCAAACCCACTATGTAGCAAAGGATGACTTCATATCTTCTTACTTGCACTCTCAAGTGCTGGGATTACAAAGTGCTGGGAATTTAACCCAGGGCTTCACACATTCTAGGGAAACATTCTACCAGCTGAACTAAATCCTTGGCCCAGACAGACACTTAGTTCTGAACTATAAACACTCAGTACAGATTAAGAAAGCATCCCTTGCTGGGCAGTGGTGGCGCACACCTTTAATCCCAGCACTCGGGAGGCAGAGGCAGGTGGATTTCTGAGTTTGAGGCCAGCCTGGTCTACAGAGTGAGTTCCAGGACAGCCAGGGCTACACAGAGAAACCCTGTCTCGAAAAACCAAAAAAAAAAAAAAGAAAGCATCCCTTAAACAACAGAGGAAGGATGGGCTTCACATACAGGTAGCCAATGCTCTAAGGCACCTACACTGACTTGTACCTCTTAAGACTCTGGGAGGAATGCTGCTCATGGAGCCCCACCCAAGTCCTGCCACCAGGGACCGAACTTTGCCGTGCGTGCTGGGCAGGAATGAACAGTTTCTCACTCCTCCACCCCCCAGTCTCCTGACTCCAGAAGGAAGGACTCACCACCGAGAGTGGGAAGCACACCAGCACCATGGCTGCGTGGTGGAGCACCATGAGGAACTCCTTGTGCAGGTAGCCACGTACCACAGCCCAGGTGCTGCCCAGGGCTCTGGGCGTCCCGTCTTCCCCTCCGTGCCCTTTAACCTGGTGCTTGTGCCAGTGACAGAGAAACATAGCATAGATGTCATAGATGAAGTAGGGAACTGCAAACTGCGTATAGGCTGAGGACAGCCAGTGCCTGTGGGGAGGGAAGAGAGAAGACGGATGAACAGGGTCTCAGCAACCCCCAGGGCAGGATGCTACAGATGCCGGAACTGAGGGGTGGTAGATGAGAAACCATCCAAGGCCAGACATTCTCCCAGGTGGACCTCGCAACCCCTGGTGTCTCTGTCTTTTTTCCTGTGTCTCGATCTCTCTCTCTCACCCACCCTTTTCCTCTGCAGTATCATGGGGAGAGGAGACCAGAACACTGCAGATCGTGGGCAATGACGGAAATGAGCTGACACAAGGTACAAAGATATCCGCAGTTAGGAATCAGTGAGGAAAGTCCAACTACTACAGTGATCCTGTGACCCAGCTCCAGCTGGTATGACAGCTTTCACATGCCAGGCGCTATGCTGGCACTCAAATATTTCCACGGCAGTGGCTTGCTCACCTGTCACGGACCCCTGTGCTATGGAGAGGTTAAGTCATGTGGCCAAGGAATAGCTACAGGAGTCCTTGCCATCAGCCCCACTGTCTCAAGAAGGCTGGAGAGTTGGAGCCAGTCCCCAGGGCACCAGAGGGGCTGACCCTGCGACTTGCCTTTGCTCCAAGGTGGTAAGTCTATTGTTAGTTCAGGTATGGCTAGCGGTAAAGAGAAAATGCTGAGCAAAGATGCCAAGAACAGAGAAAGTTCTACAGACTTTAGAGTAAACAAATACGGGAAGCACACAGATACACAACTCTGCGCTTTTTTTTTTCTCTTGAGTCAGCACAGAAGCTTTCTCAAGTCTAGGAATCCTCAGTCAGGCCTCGGGTGGGGGTGGGAGACAGAAAGGCCCAGAGGGAGCAGAGCAAAAAGCTATCCAGTTAGCCACCATACACCAAGTGAGTGCTGGTGAGGGAGTGGGAAGAGCCAGGGTACAGGTGAAGGGGTATGGTGAGAACAAAGCCAGCGGCAGCTTACCCAGGCAGGCTGGCCTGGGACCAGGGAGCAGCCCTCTCTCAAAGGGACCCATATTGCATTGTTGTAGGGGGTGTGGCCAGGAGTCGAGTCAGGCAGCAAGGGAGAAGCAGCTGGCTAGAGACAGCAGAAACACAGACAGGACCCAACTGTGCTCAGAGAAGGCTCAGAGCCTGCCTAAGGATGTGGTGAGGGGTGGAAGCCATAGGACTCTGGGATGTGAAGAGCTAGAAGGGGCTCAGGCCCTGGGTTGACAAGTGAGGCATCAGATTCCATTCCTGCACCCTCAGCAGTTAGGTGCTCAGAAGTAAGGACAGCTGCTGCCCCCGGATTAACCCCGATCCTTCCACCTACCTAAGGATTAAAGGTGGAACAAGGCCAAGAACGGACTTGAGGTTGGGAATGCAAGAGCCAAAGGTGACCTCTAGCTAAGAACAGGTGAGAAGGAGGTGCCTGGCACCAGGCTTCTCTTGGACCCTTTAGCTGGGGAAGGGGTTGGGCGAGAGCAAGGGGAAGTCACATCATGGGAAAGGATCCTAAGGGGTAAGCCTCAGCACTACCGAGCTACAAACGGTTCTAGGTACTTAACACACTCAGTTCCTCCCTGCAGACGCTGTTCTGGGGAGGAACGTGACCTCACTATAGGTCCTAGGAGGAGAGAACTCTCCCATAGGAAAAGAAGAGACAAACAGACACCAGAAGGCAGATGGAGACCAGGGTCACCCAGATAATGTCTCCTGAGTCTCAAAGGACACCACAGAAGGGCATTAGAGCCAGAAGCCATGAGTCAAGGAAGGGTATCCTGGGCACACAGTAAACTTGCAGCAGCCCATGGTGAGCTAAAATGGGCAGATCAGCACCACGGACAGGGCCAGTGACGCCCGCCCCACCCCCCACCCCCCCCCAGTCCCGCCCCACCTCTCAGGCCTGGGCCTTTTTGGCAGCACCAAATACTGCAGTTGCTGCCGGTGCCAAATTTTGGCCTCTTCACCCCCAACCCCCACGGCCTGACCCTCAGTGGCCTTGCTGTGTCATCCCTTTCTCTTCTGCCCTGGACCGGAGCTGAGGCTAGACATGGATTCCAGGAGGAGTGGAGAGGTGAGCCTGGCACGGTGAGGAGGCAGTCCGTTAAAGGACTGGATAGAAACAGAGTAGAGAGATGCAAGAGTTGGAGAAGTCATGGCTGATGTTCAGAACCTATGTCAAGAGGCCAGGAAGCCGACCAGGAGCTGCTTTGAGGATTTCCTTTGATCCCTACCCCTGCTTCCTTGCTTCTGACCTTTAAAACAGGGCAGGATAAATTTATCCCTGGTACTGAGTTGCAGCAATCACATGAACTTTCTTGGGCCCCCTACAGATCTGGGGGATCTTAGGTCCCACATATACAGGGCTGCGGCCTGGGCAGGGATGGGCGGGAGGCACTTACTGGTCATCTATGATGTGCTTGCAGGATGTAGAGACTATATAGCCAGCTGTGGAGGCCATGATGGCTTGGACAGAGGACACCAGCCTAGGAAGACAGAGGAAGGAGTGAAAAAAGGTGTGTGCCTCTGTTTCTCCTCTTGCTTCTACAGTCTCTGTGTTTTGGAAACCAGACTCAGGATTCCTCATCAGCCTCCTCTTTTTTTTTGTTTGTTTTTCGAGACAGGTTTCTCTGTGTAGCCCTGGCTGTCCTGGAACTCACTCTGTAGACCAGGCTGGCCTCGAACTCAGAAAGCCGCCTGCCTCTGCCTCCCAAGTGCTGGGATTAAAGACGTAAGACAGGCTTTCCCTCCATCACTTTCAGCCAAGCCATGCTTAGCTCCCATCCCTCAGTTCCCGCCTCTCCCAGCCTTCTTCATTCCTAGTTTGTGGCAGTCGGATCGGCTTCCTCCCAGGACACCAAGGAGACCATCCTGAGGTAAGCCAGTGTTGTGAATGGCTAACAGTTGCATCTCTCCCTGGGGAGGAGGGAAGGGACCCATGAGGAATAAGGGAGTTCCCAGTTGCTCCTGCACCCTTTGGCCACCCAGCCACCATGCGGCTCCTACTTACAGTCACTAAGCTCCCCTGACCCTGCCACTTTCCCACTATTTCCCTGACTGTCACCATGGTCCTCTTCCTGATGGCCCTATTCTAAGGATGTACAAGTTTCACTGTCTACTTTTCTGTGCCTTGACCCCCAAACACTAGCCCTGAAAAACATAGTCTTGCCCCCTCAGCTCGCTCCCGGGTATCTTGTGGGACTGTTTAGTCACATGCTGCCCTGCTTTAGAGGGAGGGTAGGAGGGTACTAAGGGAAGCAAGATCAAGCCGAATAGTAGACCAGATGGCTGGGTTTCAGTGAGGTCCAAGGAGGAAAGGAGCTTAGATATAGACCTACCCACCACTACTAAGCCCAGGGACGGATGGATGGACGGACGGACGTGCTGGGGTCCCCTCCCCACAAGCCTGTGGGAGAGAGGGGCTGAACTCAGGGAAGGCATGCCATTTACCTGGCGGAGACAATGACTGCGTCGGCCTCCTCCCAGCGCAGCTGGGGCAGCCTCTGGAGCGTGTTCTTGGATAGGAGGAAGAGTCCGGGGAACACCACCCCCCCAGCCACCATTGGGGTAAGCATGGTGACTTGGACCCGGGCAGGGAGACCAGAGGGTTCAGAAGAGACAGGAAGGCCAAAGTGAGGGAGGGAGTTGGAGGTGGAGAAGAGATTGCCAAGCCAGAGAGGGAGAGAGAAAGAGGGAGGGGGAGGCACAAAGGGGCCAGGGCGGGGACAGGATGGGACAAGAGGGCCAGTTCAGGGCAAGGGAGAAAGGGACTTCAGTGAGATTGGGGACACAGAAAGAAAGGGCTAGCTAGGCAGAGTAAAGAGAGGGGTGGGAGGATGGGAAGAGACTACCAAGGGAGGACTTGATGAGAGGACTAAGAGGGAGAGGGGACAGGAGGAGGAAGATGCAGTGGGGGAGGGGAGGGAGAACCGCGGCAGGTGGGGGGGCTTACGTGGAGAGGCTGGGAGGGCCCAAGGAGGCGGGGTGGGGGACGGTGGTGCCAGCCCTGAAAAAAGGGAGGGAGGAAAGGACGGAGCCGAGGCAGCTGGGCAAGCGGTCACCAGTCAGCACTGCTCTCCCGCCACCACAGGCTACCACTACCTCCTGCTGCTGCTGCCACAGCCCTGCCGCCCTGTGCAGACACTGCACATGGCATTATAGAGTTGGTGCCCAGCCCCCTGCCCCCTCTGTAAGGAGGGGGAGGGGGAGGGGAAGCCACCAGCCTGGGGAGGGCGGGAGAGGGGGAGGGAAATGATGACACCGACCAGACACCAAGAAACCGGACCTGCAGCAGCGTTGTCTCCCATGCAGCTCTGAGCCACAGCCGCGGCTGCGACAGAGATGGGGGGGGGGGGACAGGGAAAGAGGGAGGGGGAGGCCCTTAAAGAGACAGGAGCTGCAGCACAGGGGGCTGCTGGGGACAAGGGCTTAGGGAAGGGATGGCTCTTCTCTTAGCCCCGGGTACCTTCACCTAGCAGGGAAACTGAGCCGCCTTTCCTGTCAGCACTTTAAAAATGTCTGGTATTTCCTTCTGCTGGTGCTTATAAACATACATGTGTGTCCCTCCGTGGCCTGCAGGGATCTCAGCTTAGGGGTGCTCACTCCAGCCAAGATTTCCTGAGGAAGGCAGCCTGAGTACATGGGTGGTTCTTTCTTGCCCTGAAGGGAACACTGAAGGCATGGATAGGAACAAACCATCTCACGGTGTCCTTCAGACCTAGAGCTCCCGCCTGCCCACTTCTCCAGGCAGAGGGAGTGGAAACTAACGTGCACTAGGCACCTCACTTGTACTCCGCCTCACACCACCTCGAGTCATTGCCTCCTCACTAGTGTGCCTCACTCTTGTGACAGAATGGGGGGGGGGGGTGTCTATGCCACTCTGCTCTTTAGAGGTCAGGAAATGGTCCTGAAGTGTGAGCTAAGATCCCCAGGATCAGAAAGTTAAGAAATGACAGGAACAGGGCTGGAGAGATGGCTCAGTGGTTAAGAGCACTGGCTGCTCTTCCAGAGGTCCTGAGTTCAATTCCCAGCAACCACAAGGTGGCTCAGAACCATCTATAATGGGATCTGATGCCCTGATGTGTCTGAAGGCCGCTACAGTGTACTCATATAAATAAAATAAATCTTAAAAGAAAGAAAGACAGAAATGACAGGAACAGAGCTAAGTGGGGAGAGACGGCTGGCTGTCAGAGCCCTCCAGCATGGCTTTGATCACTGGGGTACTAGGAAGCACTAGGCATAGTGGTTCATCATGTAGTCCTGGCGGCACTCCAGAGGCTGAAGCAGGAGGATCACTCCTGGTAGCCAGCTTGGGCTACAGAGAAGGTGCTAGCCTGGGGGAGTGGGCAAGAAAGTGGGTTTGAAGAAGGTGCTGCCTGAAAACCCACATGGGGCCATGGAAGCCAGGCCCCTTCCTCAGGCTGCATGGCCTCCTGGAGCCCCCTTTTCCTTGTTGCTTTGGTTCTCTTTCCTCTGCCACTCCTCAGCACAGTCCTGCTTATGAGGAAGAGCTTGGTGGTTGGCTGACTCGACTCCCTCCTTTAATCCCAGGGAGAACCCAGCCCAGGGCTTTGGCCAGGGTAATTTAGGCCTAGCCCACAGCTCACTCTTACATGGCCTCCTGGAGCCCGGCCTTTCCCAAACCCATCTGTCCCTCAGAATTAGACTAACACCTAACTGTAGTTTGGGTTTCTCACTGGCCCTGAAATAAGCCTCAAAATCTACTGACAACTGACCTTTCCAGCCCACAATCTACTCCCTCTGTGCCCTGGAGGAAGGGGCTGATTTGCTGTTTTGTGCTGTCCTCTAGTGGCAGTCTGTGGGAATGGCTGAGGGAAGTCTTGACTCCCGGAGGAGTTGGGGTTAGTATTGGAGACCAGTACAGATCTGGAAACTTCACCTAAGGAAAAGAGGCCCACTCTCCCAGGTCTTACTACAGACTGAGCACAGAATATGGAGATTTATGTCAATGCTTATTAGATCTTCTAGGGTTGGAGAAGGAGAAACCAAGGCTTAGAGGTTTTGTTTTTGTTTTTGTTTTTTTTGAAGTGTCCAGATAACACAGATATGTGCATTAGTAAAGTAGGATTTCAAGCTTGTGTTTGCTTCATTCCAGGAAAACCCAGAAACAGTGGTGACAGGAGGCCGAGGAGGCAGATTCCCAGGGGTGCACAGAGGCAGATGAGACAGAGCCCTGGGAGTTCCAGGTCAACCAGGTCTATACACCAAATTCCCTGCAAAATCTCAGGCTAGTCAAGAATACATAGGGAGATCCTGTCAAGAAATGCACTTAGCCGGGCGGTGGTGGAGCATGCCTTTAATCCCAGCACTCGGGAGGCAGAGGCAGGCAGATTTCTGAGTTGAGGCTAGCCTGGTCTACAAAGTGAGTTCCAGGACAGCCAGGGCTAAACAGAGAAACCCTGTCTCGAAAAACCAAAAAAAAAAAAAAAAAAAGAGAGAGAGAGATGCACTTAGCCTAATCTGAGCTACTAGCATGAAGGGACAGGCCTGAAATCCCAGTACTCAGAAGGCTGAGGCAGGAGGTTCACTAAGAGTAACAGGATAAAACAAAAACCAAAACCTTTCAAAAGTTACAAGATGTAACCTGAACTACAGAAAGAGACCCTACCTTAAAAACAAAACAAAACAACCCACAAAAACAAAACAACAAACAACACACACAAATCAAAACAGGGAGGAACAAAGGCCCAAGGCACTAAGCTGGTACAATGAGCTGGATCAGAACTTGACCGCAGACACAGACCTGGTCAAGGGACTAGAAGCTGACTGTGGGCAGTGCAGAGTACAACAGAGCGAGATAGGGCTCCAGGGTTTGTGCTTTTGATTTTCATTTTCTCTGCTGGGGATACACAGACACCTTGGTAAATTTTGCCTTTGAGGGCTCAGTGGCTAGCATTTCAGAGGCTCAGGGCTCCATACCCAGCACTGAAAAGAAGGAAAAAGCATTGCTTTCTGCACACCCCTGTCCCAGCCCCTCCCGGGCATTGTTCACGGTTCTATCAACAGCGGGAGGGCCCAACCTCTCCCACAAACACATTTTTCGCAGTATGGTGCTACCAGCAGAAGATAGTATCTCCTTAAATTCTAGTCTGAGTTACCAGTTAAAAAGTAACCAATTTCAGTCCAGTGAGAGGGCTCAGCAAGTGAAGGTGCTTGTTGCCGAGACTGAACCAATCCCTGGAAGACATGGAGGAAGGAGAGAACCAACTGCTACAAGTTATCCTCTGATGTCCACATGTGAGCCATGGCATGTGCACCCCCTCCAATTAAATATAAAGAATTCTGCCGGGAAGTGGTGGCTCACACCTTTAATCCCAGCACTTGGGAGGCAGAGACAGGCAGATTTCTGAGTTCGAGGCCAGCCTGATCTACAGAGTTCTAGGACAGACAGGGCTATACAGAGAAACCCTGTCTCGAAAAACAAACAAACAAAAAAAGAATTCTAAAAAAATGAAATGCTCAGTTATTAGCATTAGCAGGAAAATCCCTGTTCCAAGGCCAGGCTGGATTATAACATAACGTTCTATCTCCGGGGAGATACTGAGATGTGGCTGGGTGGGGGGAGTGTCTGCCTGGCTCACAGGCCCTAGCTTGGGTTCACATGCTGGCTCTGTGATGCCTGGCTGGAGCCAAGCCCCTTCTGCTTCCCCAGGGTGTCATGTAGGTCCTATCCCTGCACCTCCTCAATGCCTACAGCCTTTAGACACTCACATGATCCTCACATGTTCCCATGGAAAAGAGAAATTACTATTAGATTCATTTTCAAATGAGGGACCTGAACTTCAGTGATTCCACTGTTACAAAAGATCCCGCTAATGGGGCCCAACCCACAGGACACACTGTCCTGTGTCCTCCTGAGTCCACTCCAGCTCCTCTTCAGATGCTCCACCAGCTGTTCCACACCCTCTGGCCCCGGAAAGATACTCCACTCTGCCCATCTTACTTTGATGCCACCAAAACAGCCTCTTGCCTCTCCATCCGCAAACTGGTTTGGTTCTGCAGCCCCCAGCAGAGGACAGCAAAGCACAGTGGGAAGAAGACACACCCCAGCAGGAAGAGCAGGGCCATGCCTGTCTGCAGAAGAGAAATAGCGTCATGAAAACAATACTCCAGACTCCCCACCTGCACTCCCAGACACCATCACTGCACAGACACAAGGGCCCATGGGTCCCACTCCTCAGTGTCACTGTAAGTCACCAGGCATGCCTGGAGTCTAATCTCCTTAGTGCACTTTTTGTTTGATCTAAGACAAGATCTTGCTGGGCAGTGGTGGCGCACGCCTTTAATCCCAGCACTTGGGAGGCAGAAGCAGGAGGATTTCTGAGTTCGAGGCCAGCCTGGTCTACAGAGTGAGTCAGGACAGCCAGGGCTATACAGAGAAACCCTGTTTCGAAAAACCAAAAAAAAAAAAAAAAAGACAAAGTCTTGCCATATCTGCCAGGCTGGCTTTGAACTCCTGACCATCCTGTCTCAGCTACCTAAGATCTAAGGGTGCAGACCTGTGCGCCACACCTGGCCTTTATGTACTTTCACATTGTTTATCCAAGGCAACTGGACATACCAGTTATGCGGTTTTTCTTTTGACTTAGGGTCTTGTGTACCTCAGGCTAACCCTGAAATTTCTACGTGGCCCAAGCTGGTCTTAAATTCCTTGTGTTCCACATCTACCTCCTCAAGGCTGGGGTTACAGATGTGTAGCCACACACCCTCTCACTTTGTTTTAAACACAGTTCAGACTATTTCAGTTTTTCCTATAACTCCTGGAGCTGGTCCATACTTCCAAAACATGTCATATTTTAGCTTTCTATGGTAGCCCAGAACAGCAGTCCCAGAACCCCAGAGGCTAAGAAAGGAAGATCACAAGTTGGAGACCATCATGGACTATGTAGCAAAACCCTGTCTCAAAATTAACAAAGCAGAGGGCTGAAAAGACTGCTCAGTGATTAAGAGCTCTGGCAGAGGATCTGGGTTTGAGTCCCAGCACCCACATGGTGTCTCACAACCATCTGTAACTCCAGTTCCAAGGGAACTGATGCCTCCTCCTGGCCTTCTTGGGTACTGCATGTACATGTAGGCAAAACACCCATACATAAATAAAATAACGGTTTTTTATTTTCTCGAGACAGGGTCCCTACGACACCTGGCTGTCCTGGAATTTGTTTTGTGGACCAGGCTGGCCTAGAAATTACAGGGATCTGCCTGCCTCTGCCTCCTAATTCTGGGATCAAAGGTGTGTGCCACCACGACTGGCTAATAAATCTTGAAAAAGAGCTGCAGCTCAGGGGTTGGGAAGCCCTGGGTTCAATCTTTAAGACAGGAGGGGAAAGGAAGGGAGGAAGGGAGGGAGGGAGGAAGGAGGAGAAAGAGAGGGGGAAGGGACAGGGGGAGGGGAACAAAGGCAGACAGAGACAGAAATACAGACACACACAGGGAGAGACAGAGAGAAAGGCAGATAAAGAGAGACAGAGAGATGGACGAACAGAGAGACAGGCAGAGAGAGAGAGAGAGAGAGAGAGAGAGAGAGAGAGAGAGAGAGAGAGAGAGAGAGAAAAAACTCCACAGCCAAATTCCTCTTTCCCGTCCCACTACTGAGGTATGCACACTGCAGCCTCGCCCGACTGCAGCCTCTGCAGATACACACCCAGTTCTGTGTCTCTCAGACTTGTCACAGGCCTCACCTCTCTGGGACAAAGGTGGGAGGGCAGGGGAGAGGCTGATGTTTCTCCTCAGCAACCAAACTTGCAAAAGAAGAAGGGAGGGGGTGTTCAAATTGTCAAAATACTTGAAATTTGAAAACAACACTACACAGAATTGTAAAAGACTATTATCCCATAAAAATAAAAAAGGAAAGCAGAATCCCGGAACGCATACTTTGATATATTCTCTTTTACCTGGAAAAGCCTCTCCTCCCATTCACTCCAAGGAGAAGAGGAGTCAGGCAGTTCCAGGAGCAATGGAGGGAGTTGGAGCCTGCCATCCTGCATCTTTTGAGTGGCTTTTAAGGGACCATCCCACCATAGAAAGAAGGAGTTAAAATTGCTCCACAGAGGCAGCTGGACAGGCGGGAATATCAGCCTCCCTCCCATTGGCGAACTGATGGGATTATACCTTCCCATCGGTCAATCTCCTGACATGTGCCCTATCATTTGTTTGTATTCTTGAGGAAAGGTGAAGCACTTAAGTGCCTTTAGGTAGAACTGACCAACTAGAATTCATTGATTTGATGGACAGCTACATTTCAGGGGTGGTGCTGAACAAGCAAGCAAGAGTGAGGTGAGTCAGGTTGACAGTTCCAAGGAGGGTCGTCTACATCTCAGAATCAGACTCCACAGATGACCAGAGAAGATGAAACATGGAGGAGCTGTGTCTCTCTCGGCTGCTCAGATTTTTTTTTTTTTTTTTTTTTTTTTTTGAGACATAATCTTATGTAGCCTAGGTTGGCCTCATTATGTAGCTCATTATGTGGCTAAAATGACCTTGAACTTCCAATCCCCTTACTTCTGTCTCTCAAGTGCTGGGATTACAGGACATTACCATATCTGGCAGCAGTGAATAGAACCTAGGCCTTGAGATTACTTGACATTACAACTGAACTGTACGTATCTCTAGCACCTAAGCCCGTCTCTTTTTCTTTTTTTTTGTTTTTTGAAACAGGGTTTCTCTGTATAGCCCTGGCTGTCCTGGAACTCACTCTGTAGACCAGGCTGGCCTCGAACTCAGAAATCCGCCTGCCTCTGCCTCCCAAGTGCTGGGATTAAAGGCGTGCGCCACCACTGCCCGGCTTAAGCCCGTCTCTTAAAGCAAATACAAATAGGAGCTGGGATCATGGCTCCCTTCCTAGCATTCATAAGGTCCCATGTTCTCTCCTCAGCACCTGCCTGTAGTTGCAGAACTTGGAGAGCTGAAGCAGCAAATCACAAATTCTAGGCTAACTTGTGCTACACAGAAACCCTGCCTAAAAAAACTCAAACTCAAACCCAGGGTGGGCATGGGGTGGGGTGGGCCAGTGACCAGCCTGTAGCATGGCTTCATCACCACAGATCCAAGCAAATAATTGGGAGTAAAACCCACAAGAGCATGTAGCTTCAGGAGAGGCATGAATAAGCGATCCCAGAGAATATTCTATAGTTCTGGATGCACACAGTTGTTTACTTGCGTGTAGGATTAGACTTGTCTAAACATTTTGTTTGTGATTTTAATTTTTTGAGACTGGGTCTCACTATGTAGCTCTGGCTGGCCTGGAACTCATGGAGATCCACCCTGCCTACCAAGTGCTGAGGTTAAAGGTGAGCTACATTTTTTTGGTTGTTAACAATGTTACACAGACATAGAAGACAAATCTCTAAGGGAACTGAAAAGAGTTTTGATTGTCTGCTTGTTTTTGTTATTGTTTAGTCCTGGGGACTGAACCCATGACAGGCCATCTCCATGCCCTAAGACAGCTTTTTTCTCTGGACTTGTAGCTTACCCTGAAGTGTATGGCCAGGAGCTGGGAAAGGTCAAACCCGATTGTCACTGGGAACTTCTAGATGCTTTCATTGCCAGTGTCTTGTCATCAGCCAAATCCACAGCTACACAGGTGTGTCTGAGATATAAAAGATGGGAACACAATTTCAGGGAGCCACAGAAATATGTTTATGATGGAGTACCCATATGCCCCCCACTGGATCCCCCCAGCCCAGTTAACTTTCTCACAGTACTGACTGTCCCTTCCATGCAGCGTCCTGGGACTTTTCCTACATCCCCAGCCAAATGTAGTTCGGGTGATTTTGCAACCTACCAGTGGGTAACGACCCACTTAGGAAAATCTGGTCTTATTGCATCAACTTTTTTCGAAACTACATCCCTAAGGAACCTTTTATTACTTTCCCTGAGTCACTGCCTATAAGGAAAATTTTAATAACATATAAATACTGTAGTTCTGTTTGAGTATATGTGTGTATGTGCGAATGCTTCCAAAAATTTTTAAATAGGTCTTGAAATAGAACCAAGTTTTTCACTGAGTTGTGGTGGTTCATCACGGAAGATATAGAGAGGAGGATTGAGTGGTTCGTGCTAGCTTGGGCTACATGGTGAGAACTTGTCTCAAAAACACAAAGGCCTGTGAGCTGGCTCAGTGGGTAAAATGTTCTTGCTGTGAGTGACTAAAGACTTCATTTGGTCCTCAGAACCAATGTAAAGTAGAAGAAGTAACCCCACGAAGTTGTCCTCTGATGCCACTGCGGCCTGAGCAGTTCGCTCCATAATAATGAAGAATAAATTCTAAAAAATAGCCAGAGAGGGAGGGGGAGGGTAGAAGGGGAGGAGGGTGATGTAGTCGGAGGTCATGATAACTAGTGTGAAGATCTCTATGGGATCCATCATTGCCAACCATGAGCATATGCCAATACAAAACAATGTATTTCCACAGGGTCAGTGCTGCCCATTGACACACACAGGACAGCACCATGACACTCAGGTTCTGAGCCCTACATGGTCTGACAGCCAATCAGACAGAACTGGTTCAAGCTGGGCAACTTACAGCCCCAACTCAGGGGAGGTTGAGGTAAGAGGATTGTCATGAGTCACAGTTTGAGACATAGTGAGATCCAGATCAATGATGGCTACAGAAAGAGACTCTGTCCTCCTACAAATAAACAACATACAAATAAATAAATAATAGTATGAGCCAGGTGTGATAGCACACGACTTTAATCCCAGCACTGAGGACTCAAGATGTTGTTTGCTTTCTTTGCTTGCTTGTTTTATTTTTTCCTTTCTCGACCTTTGCTGGATGTCAGATGTAATCTGAATTCTTAAATATATATCTACTGTCCTCACAATCCCTGGGGGGAGAGAGATGCTCCCCCATCCTCTGCACAGAGAAGATGTGTGACAAGACCCAGGCTGTGTGTAACTACTTGTAGTAAGCAGCTCCTGGCACAGCTGACATTGGTTATATGATGGGGGGGGGGGGGGTTGTTGGCTCTCATTTTGTATTAAGAGAGTTTCAGCCTGGGACTCACAGGGGTCTGTCTACTTCAGCTTCCTAAGTGCTGGTGTTAAAAGTGTGCACTACGACCCCAACACCCCCTTCTTTGTTGGTGGTTTTTTTTTTTTAAGATTTATTAGCATGTGTGTGTGCATGTATGCATCTGCCTGCATAACTTTATATGCACCACGTGCATGTTTGCATGCAAAAACCCACAGAAGCTAGAACAGGGCACCAGATCCTTGGGAACTGCCCTGATAAGTGTCTGTGAGCCAAGCCGCCATGTTGGTGGGGAACTGAACACTGCCTCATTTTACTCAGAAATCTGCCTGCCTCTGCCTCCCGAGTACTGGGATTAAAGGAGTGCACTACCACTGCTGGGCTCTCTTTTTACTCTTTTGAGACAAAGTTTTAAGTGTCTCAGAGTGGCCTTGAACTTGCTATTTAATAACTTCCAGATCTCTCATGTGTGCCAACAGGTCTGCTTTCACAGCTGGGATTTGAGCCTCCTGGTGTGAATTCCAGAGCACAATCTTGTAACCTCCAAAAAAAAAGCTGTAACACTGTTGAAAATAACAGGGCTGGAGAGAAGTTCAGTGCTCTTCCAGAGGACCCAGGTTCAATTCCCAACACCCACATGGTGGCTCACAACTGTCTGTAACTCCAGTTCTAGGAGATCCCAATCCTTTTCTGGGCTCCATGGGCTCCGGGCACCAAGCAGTACACATACATGCAAACGAAACACCCATATCATAAAAATAATGATGAAACATGTTTTTAAGAGGGAATGCCAGCATCATTTGTGAAAAACATTGTAAATCTGGCCAGGCATGGTAGTGCACACTCAGATGGATTTCTGAGTTCGAGCCAGCCTGGTCTACAGAGTGTGTTCCAGGACAGCCAGGGCCATACAGAGAAACCCTGTCTCAAAAAAATCGAGAGGGGGGGGAGGGAGGCTAAATCTGGTGGTAAAAAGGAACTTCCTCCTGGCTACAAGAGAAGTGTAGACAGAGGCCCCCCTGGCTCATACCTGTAACCCAAGAATTTGGCAAGCTGAGTGAGCAGGGTCATTGCTAATTCAAAGCCAGCACAGCATGGGTGCATAGCAAGACCCTATCTCAAAAAAAAAGAAAAGAAAAGAAAAAAAGAGGGGATGGGGAGAGGCTTGCTCTTGGATGAAGTATAAGCTGCTGAGCTGATCTCCAGATCTCTCACAAAGGTGAAAGAAAAGAATCAGTTCCACAGAGCAATCCTCTGCCTTCCACACTCGCACTGTGGCACACACACACAGGCACCTGCACTCACACACACAAAAACACACTTACACAATAACAATAACGTTTTTTTAAAAAGGGTTGGAAAAGCAAAAGTATAGAAAGAAAACTAGAAGGAAGATAATGTATTTGAACTGGCGTGTGTGTGTGTGTGTGTGTGTGTGTGTGTGTGTGTGTGTGTGTTATGTGTGAGTGTATGTCTTTGAGTGTGTGTGTGTGACTATGTGTATCTTTGAGTGTGTGTGTATGTGTGTGTGTGTGTGTTCTTGCTGAACTAGAATGCCACCTAAAATAAATTCAAGACGAGATACCCCCCACCCACCGCAGAGTCCAGGTGTTCTAGAAGTCTTTGACCACCACGGTTGTAAAGGAAGGGAGTAGCCACCAGCCTGGGAATGTAACCAGGAAGCTTTCTGTCCACTCAGCACGCCTATGAAGAGGCAGTGTGGGCGGTACTCCGCTCAGGTGACTTCAGTACCCTGCTCCCCTCCCTCAGCCTAACTCACCAGGGAAGTCTCTCAGCCCTGCATGGCTCTACCATCGCTTCAGACCTTGCCAGCAGGTTCCTCTGAGCCTTGGGTTTACCATTTTCTTTTGCTTTGGGTTCCCTTGTCCAAAGGCTTCCAGGCTCATCCTCAGGACCTAGGTAGATGGCAGACAGGAGCATGTAGCTGTGGTATCACCGAGGCTGTGAATAAGTAACCACTGAGAAGCCTGTGGTGTCTGTTTTCCACCTGACACTGGGGCCTGGGGCCAGAGTATTCATTATTTAGGGCTTTTTTTATTTGTTTGTTTTTACCTGTCCTGAGTTAATACAGTTCCAAGTGAGAAAGGTCTTCCTCTTTCTCCTCACACCAGAAAAGGCTGAGGTGCACAATTGGTGAGATGAAGACAGACAACTGTGGATTTACTAATCTGTTCTTCCATAGTTTGTCTATGTAATCTTGGCTAAGTTTCAGAACTTTTCTGAGCCTCTGTCATATGGCCTGGGTCTGAATCCTGGCTTTGCCACTCTTGTGCCAGGAGTACCTGTGTGACCCAACTCCCCTGAGCCTTGGAATGATTTTGTACAAATAGAGACACTAGCAGCAACTCTACAAAGGGCCTCTGAGAACGATTCAAAAAGGTAGGCATAAAGCACAGCTCCGGTGTGTGATCTCACTGGGTAGTCACCAACAGGGTCTTGATTGCTTGTTTTCTATGGGACTGGGGATTAAAGCCAATGAGACTTGTGAATGTTTTGAAAATACTCTACCATTGAGCCACCCTGTCTCCAGCCTGTGAGACAGGGTTTTACTGTGTAGCCCAGGCTATTCCCAAACTAAAGGCCCTCCTGTGTTTTCCTCTCATGTACTGGGACCACAGGTATGAGAGCCAGTTAACTTGGCCCAGTGCAAGTGTGGCTTCTTCATTCCCTCTAGGGAATAAAGGTCCTAGACAAAGGCTTTTTTTTTTTTTTTTTGGTTTTTCAAGACAGGGTTTCTCTGTGTAGCCCCTGCTGTCCTGGAACTCACTCTGTAGACCAGGCTGGCCTCGAACTCAGAAATCCATCTGCTTCTGCGTCCCAAGTGCTGGGATTAAAGGCGTGCGCCACCACTGCTGGGCTGGCCTTCATTTTCATATTAGGAATGCTGAGAAAACCAATCTCTCTCTCTCTCTCTCTCTCTCTCTCTCTCTCTCTCTCTCTCTCTGTTTGTGTGTGTTTGTGTGGTGTATATGTGTGTGGCATGTATGTGCATGTGCATGTGTGCCTGTATTGGCCTGTGTTGTTGTGTGTGTTTGTGTGTAGATGCATCCGTGCCACAGTGTGTGTGTGTGTGTGTGTGTGTGTGTGTGTGTGTGTGTGTGTGTGTGTAGAGATCAGAGGAGTCAGTTCTTCCCTTCCATCTTTGCATAGATTTCTGGGGTCGAATTCAGATCGTCAGACATCTCTATATGTATATCTGCTGAGCCATCTCACCAGCCCAGAAGCCTTTTCTTAATATCTAGAAGACAGCCGGACAGTGGTGGCGCAGGCCTTTAATCCCAGCACTTGGGAGGCAGAGGCAGGAGGATTTCTGAGTTCGAGGCCAGCCTGGTCTACAGAGTGAGTTCCAGGACAGCCGGGGCTACACAGAGAAACCCTGTCTCAAAAAACAAACAACAACAACAACAAAAAATATCTAGAAGACAATGTTATCTAATAGCCAATGGAAGGGTCGAAATTATTAGATCAGAATGATACTTGCTTGGCTCTCTTCTCAGGGTCACATCCAAGCTGAAGCTTCTTTCACCTGCTGGTCCCTCTGTATGTCCCATCTCTTACCCAGGTCATGACGACTGGGAACGGAACATGGTGTCATTCTTTTCTCACTTTTCTAGGTCAGTTCAACACTCCCCATGATGCTCTCTGACATCCCCAGTTTTGAACTTCAGGTAGAAGGAGTCATGGCAGCTATGGGCTATGGTAAATTCATTGTCTCCCTACCTCCTTCTAATGGGATAATGTGGTTAGAAATGGGGCCTTGGCAAAGTGAGGCACATATATCATCTCTCTTATTGGCTTGTCTGGTGTCTGCCCTCCTACACACTGGAGGAACCAATGGCAGGAACAGAATACCATCGGCAGTGCATCTGGCCACTACAGACTATGGGTGTGCCTGGGGCCCTTGCCAAGGCTCACATCTCTCTGTTGGATGGGGCTGAAGACAGGCAGGGAGGAAGCCTGTATCATTAGAGGTCTTTCCTACAGTAGAGATGGAAACTAGCCTCATCCTGGTCCTTGAGACTCAGAAAAAGAAGAAGAAGAAGAAGAAGAAGAAGAAGAAGAAGAAGAAGAAGAAGAAGAAGAAGAAGAAGAAGAAGAAGAAGAAGAAGAAGAAGAAGAAGAATCTCAAAGAGGCAATCTGATACTATTTCAGATGAACAAGGCTAGACCAGGGAGGAGCTGAGCACTTGTTCTCCCTGCTCAGTCATCCCTGAGAAGGCTGGAGGTGGCATATGGAATGGCTGGGACCCAGTCAATATGATTGAAGGCTGAAGGATCCAGCCTTCAGTGATTCAGGACCCAAAGGCTGTTGTGTGGCATAGCTTTTCCTATGAAAAGTGCACAACTACTCATCTCAGAGAGGGAGTCCAGGATAGATCAAAGTACAGATACCACCAAAGCCCAACTTGGTGAAGCAATCAGTTTCTTTGGGGTTACTTACAGAAATATGGGTGAGGGGTTACTTACAGGAGCATAAATGATACAAAGACACCTGCATCACCAAAGCCCACCCCAGGATAGGTGACAGCTCACAAAAGCTGGGACCCTAGAGCACATTGCACAACCTGTACGTAGCTCAGCCAGTTGGAGAGTGTCCTTTCCAAATTACTCAGTTGGTCTAAACCTATTGGTCTTAAGAGGTTTCTTTACAACTTGTCTGGTCTGAGAGGGATTCTCAGTTTTTATTGCTTACTCTAGGAAGGAAGGGCCTAGTGAATTTGGTCAGATTCAGGGATTTCCTGAAGCTGTTGTAAGTTGTTTATCTTCTTGTTTAAAGAGCTTCCTTGCAGGATGGAATGCTTTGGACCCTTCAGGCACAGGCACTGACAATTTCTCTAGATTTCTTTCAGTAAAAGAAAGTCCATGGGGCCTGGTCGTGTCCACCTATGCCTTTAGTCTCAGTACTTGGGAGGCAGAGGCAGGCAGATCTTGAGGCTGGCCTGGTATACAGAGTAAATTCCAAGACAGCTAGAGTGGCATAGTGAGACCCTGTCTCAGGAAAGCAAAGCAAAACAAAACAACGACAATAAACAAAGCTGCAAACAAAACAGGAAGCTCAGGGGACTCAGCTGCAGTAAGTACATCCGGGGAAAGAAGGGGGCAGGTAGTGGTGACACCGTCCCAGGCCTCCGCTGCACTGGTGTTTCTGTATGTGCATGCACATGCATGTGCAGGCACACATGTACAGCCGGGTTACAAGTGACTTAGGGAAGCCGAGGGGGCAGAGTGTGGGATAACACGTCATCTGCAGGTACAGTTGGATTTGGGTGTGAGTGGTTCATCAAATCAGTGAGTATTGTTTTCGGGGTGGTCCCAAGTGCTAGAGCTTGGGCTGTGGAAACAAATCAGAAGCAGCCCAGCACTATCAGTCTGACTGAGGGGCCAGGCAGACATGGAGAAGTCCATACTTTGTGATGAGGCTGCACAGTGCAGAGCCCAACTCAGCAACTTCTGTCTGAAGTATGCAGCCAGATTCAGAAAGGGCCAAACCAAGCACAGGCCAGAGGGATGACGAAGGCGTTCTTCAAGAGAAGGAAAGGGAAGGGGGTTCTAGGTAGAAGGCTCAGCATCTCCAAGGTTGAAGAGCTGAGACTCTGCATGGGGCCAGCCTCTCTTCAATAGCTCTTATGTGGGGCACCGAAAGAACTGATCAGGCACAAAATCATATCTGTTTATATTTGCATGTATGTCCAGGCCTCCCATAGAATGTGGGCAGGAGGGAAAGAAATTTGCTTTATTCTTAGAGCTCTGGAGGGAAGGATGCTCAGAGCGGATGGTGCTGGGTGTGTTAAAGTTGTTTTATCCTGCAGTCAGTGGTGTCTGAAAGTTCAAAATAGAAGAGGAGCATGATCAGGTGTGAACAGGACCTGGCTGCTCATGCCTGTAATCCCAGCACTAGGGGGAGGGCCAGACCAAACTACATAGTGTGAGTTTCAGGCCAGCCTGGGTTACAGAATGAGACCTTGTCTTAGCAAACAAAACACAAACAAAAAAAAGAAGAAGAAAAAGGTACAATGTGGTGCATAGGAAATTGTTGGGTTCAGAATGGAAGCTGAGAAAACTCACTTTAGAGACAGAAGCTTAAAAATGGAAACTTTGTTTTCTGAGCACTGAGGGAAGTGGGCAGTTCGGCTCTGAACCGAGTTCCCAAAGGGAAATTGCACAACATTTTTATAGGATGGGAACACAAAGTGAGGGGGAGTGGGGTAGGCAGTTGCATTGACTAATCATATTTTGACACAAGGGGTTAAAAAAGGGAGTTAACATTGGTGACTGGGCCTTATCCGGGTCACCTGGTTCCAGGGTCCTTGAGTCAACTTTTGCAGCCAGGTCCCCTCCTGGACTATGGTCCGGAATTTTGAAATGCTAAGGGAACGAATGAGTGGGCAAGCTGAACGCAAGACAAGTACCACATTCATGACTTGTGTGCCTTAGTTTAGATAATGGGATAACAGCATCTTCCTTCTTTACATCCTTTACTGGTTAACAGACAAACACGAAACATTTGAAGAAGCAGGGCCTGGGATGTGAATTAGGTTTTGATTCTTCCAGCAAGGTGGAACTCCTTCCTGAGATGGCTGAACTCAGGAAACTACCTCTTAACAGAAATCACTTTGAAAATAATGCAAAAAGCAGAAGGGGAAGGGGAGTAAAGTTGTTGAAGTGAGACGGGTTGAAAAATACTGATATTTCCATACAATTAAGGGGGAAGAAAGGGTAGGCTTTGGGGAAGAGGAACTTGGTGTATAGCGTGTTCCCTCACTTGTAAGCGTTTATCTTAAGACACCGCTGCCATTTAGAGCATCTGTCCTTTTTGTGGGAGCAGGGGAGTTTTCCTCTTTGTCTCCAGTTAATCCTTCTCTGGTTCCTCTCCCGAAAGTAAGGTTTAAAAACACAATGTATCTGAGGCAGGCAGTTCCTCCTTTGCAGAAGAAGGAGTGGACCCAGCCTGCCTCCTCCGACATCCAGCTTTCAATGAGCATCTGTCCTGGGCCAGCGGTGGTGAGAAATGTGCTATTTCTGTCTAGTTCCGGAGGGAAAGCTGGGAGATGGCGATTACCTAGGGTAAATGGTCGAAGAAGGCAGGGCCAGTACAGTGAGGCGGGAATGGAGTGTTTGGATCTCTGCGGCCGCCGTAGTCGCAGCACTGCAGTCCCCATGGCAACGGCAAAGAAGCAGCGCCAACCTTCTGGGCGGTGCTGGTGCCTTGGCGGTTCGGACCCTAGGCGGCGCGGAATCTGTAAACTGCCTGCCGCCCGGTGGTTGTAGGTGCTGTGGCCGCGTGGCCCGAGGGAGCAGGAACCTGGGGACCGTGGGGGGCGTGGCCCGGCCGGAGGGGAAGGCGCTGGCTCCCCCGACCCCCGCCTGTCCAGCCACCATCCATGGGCCTTAGGTTTCCCGCGCAGAACGAGAGAAAGAGATTGGGCTCCCCGGATTAAGGGTACTCGATCTTGGAGCCCAGAATCTTCTCTCTTCTGCAGCTCCTGGACAGACTGGCGTTGCCCAGCCCCATGGACGTGAGTCCAGTACTCTGCTCATCCGCCTCTGAGCTCCGACTGGGGAGGGGGCTTTCTATCCAATAAAAAGTCTTCTGGCTCAGGACAAGAGCTGTGAGACAGTGCCGGGGATGGACTTCCCTGCTGAGGTGGCACGTTTCTGGGATTTCTAGTAAGATAGTTTTTACTAGCAGTCAGAGAGACAGAGCAGTACAGTCAGAGGCCCAGGAGCCGGAGAGGGAGCCTCTGGGAACTGCTTAGGCTTCATTGTGATTGCCGGATAAGGGGTGAGGGTAGAGGCGTAGCCAGGGGCTGGAGTGGGGAAGCTTTGTCCCTAAAATTAACAGTTGTCCGGGGAGCCGTGGGTGGAGGTGCCAGGGCAGCTGGTGTGGAAAGAAGCAAGTTGGAAGAGGGACCAAGGCTGAGCTGAGGGCTGAAGGATTGGAAGGTTGTTATGCTCAGTCAGATACAAAATCTGTGTAGAGAAGTATTCTCCAAAGAACAGTGTTTCCCAGATGACTCTAAAGTGCCAGCAGGTCCTTGATAGTAAACGAGCGTGGCAGGGGCATGGTGAGTCAGGGTGTTGCCCTATTGCCTTCTCGACTAGTTCTGCATCCCTCCTGGCATCCCACCTTTTCTCGGTTTCCTCTGTGCCTCTCCAGACCTCCCCTGGCCCCTGGAATCCAGCCCCGGCTTCCATCAGCAGCCCTTCCTTGCTGCTTCCCACTCCTGCTATTGTCTTCATCGCTGTGGGCATCTATTTGTTGCTGTTGGGCCTAGTGCTGCTGACTAGGCACTGTCTGCTGGTGAGGAGCCTGGTGTGGAAGAAAGGGTAGGCCTTGGGGAAGAGGAACCTTGTGATTAGTGTGCCCCCTCACCTACAGGCCTTTATCTTAGGACACCTTTGCCATTTAGTCAGAGCGGCTGTCCTTCCGCTGAAGCAGGGGAATCTTCCTCCTTGACTCCAGTTAACCCTTGTCTTGCCCCTCTCCAGAAATTAAAGTGGAGAGCTGTCCCTTCCCCGCTGTCTGGCCCAGATCCTGAGTCTTGTCATCTCCTAGGCCCAGGGCTGCTGCACAGACTGCAGCTCCCCTTGCAGGAAACAAGGTGCCTCAGAGACCCAAGACTGTTGCTGGAGCTGTGCAGAAGCCTGCGACTTCCCTCTGCCCAGTCCCGCCCACTACCTGGATGCCTGCTGCCCTCATCCCAGTGAAGCTGTGAGTTCCATTCTTAACCCAGATTGCTCCCTCTGACCTAGGTATGATCTGGACCTTCATTTTCTTTGTTCAGCACATTTATTACTGAGCAGTAACCCTAGGCCAGGCACTATTCCAGGTACTGAGTCATAGGCAGAGAGCTAAAAGCAACATATCAGATTGTTTCTGGTGATGAATGGTACTTGAAAGAAAAGTAAATACAGGGTGACGGCTGGAGAAAGATGATTTGTGTGACAAACCCACAAGCCCAGTATGTAGTCAGGTACATAATCAGGACTTTTTTTTTTTTTTTTTTTTTTTTTTTTTTTTGAGACAGGGTTCCTTCATTACTTCGCTCTGGTCGTCTTAGAACTTGCTATGTAGACTAGGCTGTCCTTGAACTCACAAAGATCCTGTTTCTGGAGTACTGGTAATAAAGGGTTATGTCACCACACCCAGCATCATAGTCAGGACTTCTGAACAAGGCAGTTAAAACTGGGCTGTGAGTAAAGTTCCTGGCTGTGGGGCTGCACCTGGCTCTGATCCCAACGAAATAGCCCCTGTCCGTAGGGCGAGGGTTCTATTCCAGAAAACAGCCTCATTGCACTCACTGGCCTGCTTTCTGAAGCAGTTCTGAGAGCTAAGGATTTGTTTAAATCTAACATTACTTAACTTTTAAAGTTCTGTTTTGTAACAGGGCCTTGTATACTAGGCTGGCCTTAAACTCTTGATCTTGCTTCTGTCTCCCAAGTGCTGAGATTATAGGTGTGCTCAAAAACATACCCTGGCTTAATTTTTTTCACTTTTATTATTGTTTTAGTTTTTCTGTTTTGTTTTCTTTTATTATTATTTTATTATCCCGTTTGGCTAGTTTAAACCTGTAAGAGGAAAGCCAGGCGATGGTGGCGCACGCCTTTGATCCTAGTACTTGGGACGCAGAGGCAGGCACATCTCTGAGTTTTGGGCCAGCCTGCTCTACAGAGTACTTCCAGGATAGCCGGGACTACCCAGAAAAACCTGGTCTTGAAACAAACAAACAAACAAACAAGTAAATAAAATGAGTTTGTGAGAGGATTCTGTATCTGATGGTCCTGCAAGAAAGTGGCTTTGGACTTAGCATGGACCCTGCCACCGTTCCCATGGGTCTGAGTTACTTTTCCCCAGATTGCTCTGGCTTTGTTCAGTTTGCTCCTAGGAGTCAGCTGTGTTGTTTTGCTTTATACACATAAGCACATCTCTTGCCCAAGTAGAATTAAATTTCATCTCAGCCATAACCACCTTCAGTCTTAAGAAGAGCCATGTGCTCTCTTTGGTTCTGGTGACCTTGCTTCTAGCCAGAGAAATGGCCTTGGCCCACAGCCTTCCAGACACATTTGCTGTTCAGAGGTCCTGTTCCCAGCAGGCCTCCACAGGGGCCAAGATGGCAGAAAGTGTAGTTTCATTTTCTTTAAAAAACTAAGTTATACTAATTATTAAGCAAGCTGGATTTTTGCTGGTTTGGTTGTTGTGTTATTTTGTTTTGCTTTGCTTTTTTGCAACAGAGTCTCAATATATATTCCTGGCTGACCTAGAACTTTCTGTGCAAACTAGGCTGGCCTCAAACTCACAGAGATCCTCCTGCTTTTGCCTCTTTGGTGCTGGGATTACAGGTGGGTTTTGCAATAGAAACCTACATTTTTATTACAAAAAGTATTGTTTCCAAAATATTCATGTAGCAGGGCAAAGCAGCAGAGCTCTTGGCTGTTGTCAGAAGCAGCCAGGAGACGGAGGGGGAGCAGAGAGGTGAGGAGGGTGCAGCTGTTTTAGATCAGCTCTGTAAAGTTGGCTTGTGTGTTACACTCATGCATCACCACCTCCCTGCTGCACAGTCGGCTTCTTCACCACCACATTGTACCTTGGCCATGTATCCATGCCTGGACATGGAGACATACGTGTTTTATTTTGCCCCTCTAGCTACACAGCGAAGCCTGGGCTAGCAAACTGCTCCACAGTTTAAGCTGCAACAGAATCATCGGGTGGGTGGGGGTGGCGGGGGGGGGGGCTGAGCCACTGAAGACAACAGTTTTTACAGTTGTGGGTTTAAAAATATTTGATGTAATCGATCACCTTTTTAGACAGTGATTATTTTGGGTGCCTAGATTGAGACAGCAGAGTTCTTGTCCTTGGAGCGGTGACCTTAGCTGGGAGGGTTAACAGACTGAGCCGAAGCAAATTCATAACTTGGATTGGTTGTATTTGGTACAAATCCCTGGCAGATGTTTTGAGTTTCAAAATAAACTATGAGGGCTGGAAATGTAGCTTAGTTGGTAGAATGTTTGCCTAGCATGCGGGAGGCAGTGGGTTGATTCCCAGCACCATATAAACTACGTATGGATGCTGCCTTCTGGTCCACAGGCAATAGGCATGCATGTGGTATCCGAACATACACACAGTCAAAACTCTCACACACATGCAATAAAAAAATTTTTTAAAAAATCATAGGTTCAAAGTGACGCCTCATAGAAAGTTCAGGGTCCTTCTAGGTTGGTTTCCCTATCTCAGAATAAGTATGAGGGCTGGAGAGGTGACCCAGTAAGAACCGTTTGTAATCCAGGCCGAGGGACCGGAAGCCCTTTTCTGTCTTCTACAGTCATGCAAATAGCGCTCAGACATCCAGGCAGCCAAAACAGCCATACATACAAGATAAATTTAAAATAAATGTAAATCTATGTTGAAAAATTGTTATAGGGCTGGAGAGATGGCTCAGTGGTTAAGAGCACTGTCTGCTCTTCCAGAGGTCCTGAGTTCAATTCCCAGCAACCACATAGTGGCTCACAACCATCTGTACTGGGATCTGATGCCCTCTTCTGGTGTGTCTGAAGGTGGGACATTAAATGTACTCACATACATTAAATAAATAAATTAAAAAAAAAAAACCTTAAAAAAAAAGAAAAAGAAAAAGAAAAATTGTTATAGTAAGTAGGGCCAGGCTGGTGGTGTATACTTTTAATCCTAGCCTCATGCAAATTCAAGGCCAGCTGCAGCTTCCTAGGGAGAGGGTGAGGAGCTGCCTTCTTTCAAGTAATCTGCTTCTGGTTCCCCAGCCTGGCCAAGAGGTGGGCTCTCAGGCTGAAGTTAGGGAGAAAGGAGACCTTAAGTTCTAAGGACTTCTATCTTAGGGAGTTACAGAATGATTTGTGGTCCTGAGTCCCTGTCTCCTTTCCTCTATGTCTACATGGAGTGACAAGACAGGGATCCAACCTCTTAGGGAAAAGGATGGTCGAGGCAGGCTGACTATGAGAAGATCAGGTCTCTCATCTGTTGGCCCAGGGCTTAAGAACTGTGTGCCTCTGATCCTGTCCAGTTTCTGCTGGATCCAGGAAGAGATGTAGAGTGACCAAGGGTAGGCAAGTTTGTCCTGTCCTTGATCTGTCTTTCCTCAAAGTACATTGAAGTGCCTCTATTCTCCCGGTTCCTTAGAGTAACAATGACAGCAGAAAGGTCACAGAGCTTGTCTGTTTGACAAGTATAGACACTGAGGCCCACAGAGTCTCAAGTGACTCACTTGCCTGGGGTCAGATAGATGTGCCAGCCAGACCACAGACACAGGGTTTTCTTCCTCTCTGTGGGAGAGGCCTGCTTGCTGAACTGCATTGTTAGGAGGGTGGGGTTCCTTCCTTTCTTCCCTACCCCCTGTGTACAGTAAGTACACAGGGAGCCAGAGTGTGAGGCTGTGTGCTGACCGTGGGGGCTCAGCAGACTTAAACCAGACCAAGGGGAAGGGCAGGGATGAATAAATAGACAATTACAGAGTTGGGGAAGGGGGTGACATCCAGCTGGGTGACCAGACAGAAGCCTTGCATGTCATTGCCTCCAAGGCACCAGTTGGCCTGGGCTGGGGCTGTAGCTTGTACTTTTTAATAAGCTCTTGTAATTCTGATATTATGTACATTAGAATTAAGAACTACTTATAGATGGGCATAGTAGCTCATGCCTTTGATTCTAACACTTGGGAGGGAGAAACAAATGGATCTCCGAGTTCAAGGGCAGCATGGTTTACACAGTGAGCTCCAGGCCAGCCAGGGCTACATACTGAGTGGAGAAAAACAGACTGCAGAGGGAAACCAGAACTCCATGTCCTATGGCTCCCATCACTGAGCACTGACTAAGGAACTCAGCTCTGCCCACTGACACACTGAAAAGTAAGTCCTATGTCTGTTCCAGAGATGAGGAAACTGAAGCTCAAAACATGATTTAGTCAGTCAGAATTCACACGAAGGCGTTTCTGACTCTAGGGCTTAAGCACTAACTAGCCAGTAAAAATGTCTGATCCTCCCAGGGTCCAAAGATAAACACCACCCAAGAGCCTATAGAAACTGCAAGATTAGCCGGCTGCAGAGTCCTTGTTTAATGTACTTAAACAGTGGACTTCTTCCAGAAACCTTGCTTGTGAGAGTCAAGAAATCCATTAGCCAGTTATTAATGGCTGGGCTAAACCCTTCTGTGAACAGAGCCAAGAAATGCTTTTAATACCCTCTTTTCTGAGGTAAGGGCTGTGAAGTGTTCTGGCTAGTGGCTCAGTGCACAGAGTGATGATGTGGTCTTCTAGAAACCCACCTTGATCTCCAGAGATGCCTCCCAAACCACTCTCTATCACACACAAGAAAAAGACTTCTCTCTCCCTTCTACCATTATGTCTACAGCCTTCTTCCTGTGTTGGTGGTAACTATGTCCAGGTTAGACCACTTTCCCTGGCTGATCTCCTCCCCTTGCTGACAACCAATCTCACTGGCCATCTGACACTGTACCCCGAAACCTCAGCTGTTGGAAAGGTCATTTCCCTATTCCTGGCTTGGCCCTGGTCTCTGATTGAACTGTGCAACTGTGGCTGTCACTAGCTTTGCTCGTGGCCTCAAGGAGTCAGTCTCTGTCACACAGCCATCCTGGGTGTGTCCACTCAGGGCCTTGGCCTGCCTCCCATCCATGCCTGGGGCACTTGCAGATCATTTCTGTCTCAGGTTAGAGGAGCTGTGAGTTACAGGGGTGAATGTTCCTATATTTCAGGACATTGTGTCCCTGAGGCAGACAGAAGAGGCCTTCTTCTGCCTTTGCCTAAAGAGAAAAGTGATATGCTTAGCTTAATTCATACGTTCAGCACTTATCAGCGTCTCAGGCACCTGCTAAGCATGAGTCCTGACACTAAACAGAGAACATGAGACCAACTGTCCCTGCCTTTGAAGCCTTAGGATGAAGCCGACATTCCTGGCCTTGGGAGAGCAGGCACAGGAGAATCCAAGGCCTGGGGAAAGCAACTCTAGTCCAAACCAGTTTCTCTTGCTCTTTGTTTTCTTTTGGGCAAATCACTGAGTTTCTATTTCATTATTTTGTGAAGAGCTCCCCACCCAAGTGTGACCTCCATTTAGGGTAGCTCAGAAGCTAGTGCTTGTCTTCTGTTCCTGACATCCCACATTCAATTCATCATTGAGAGAAAAAGCCCTCCCCCCAAGATTTATTTTGTCTATATGAATGCTTTGCCTGATTGTACGACATGTATATGTCAGAAGAAAGTGTCAGATCCCCAGGAACTTGAGATCTGGAGTCAGGATGGTTATGAACCACTATATAAGTGCTGGGAACTGAACTCAGGTCCTCTGGAAGAGCAGCCATTGCTCTTAAGCTGAGCCATCACTTCAGGGTTTTTTGCTTTTTTTTTTTTTTTTTTTTTTTGGTTTTTCGAGACAGGGTTTCTCTGTGTAGCCCTGGCTGTCCTGGAACTCACTCTGTAGACCAGGCTGGCCTCGAACTCTGAAATCCGCCTGCCTCTGCCTCCCGAGTGCTGGGATTAAAGGCGTGCGCCACCACTGCCTGGCTGCTTGCTTGTTGTTTGTTTTTTGTTTTTCCCGTTTGTTTGTCTTGTCCTTTAAAGACAAGGTCTTCTGTTGATTGGGCTGGCTTGGACTTCTCATCTGCTTGTCTTCACCTTCCCTGGTACTGGGACTAAAATAGGCTCAAGTCAGGACATCTGGCTTAGACAAGGTCCCTTTCTGTCAGTGGTTCTCAACCTGTGGGTCATGACTCTTTGCAGGGGTGGGGGAGTAGGTATTAGCTTATACAGGGCTGACCTAAGATTAGCAAAAAACATATTTATGATTCATAACAGTAGCAAAATTACAGTTGTGAAGTAGCAACAAAAATATTTTTTTGGTTGGGGGGTCACCACAACATGAGGAACTGTATTAAAAGGTGGTAGCATTAGGAAGGCTGAGAACCACTGTTCTGTGTAGCCCTGGCTATCCTGGAACTCAATATGTAGACCAGGCTGGTCCAAACTTACAGAGATCTGCCTGCTTCAGCACTAGGAAGTGAGTGAATTCCATGACAGGCAGGCCACACAGCGAAACTCTGTCTCAGAACAGGACAAGAGAAACCCCAGTACTTGGTAGGTTGAAGTAAGAGGATTGTCATGATTTTAAGGTCAGCTTGGGTTTCATAGTTCCAGACTAGTCTGAGCTATGGGGTGAGAGCCTGTCTCATAAGGAAAAGAAGAAAGAGATCTTATAGTTTGGTTTCATGCCAGCAAGGAAGTCCAGAACCTAGAAATTATCATGAGGATTGAAACATGTTTCCGGTCCTGACTTCCTTTAGGTTGCATAGGGCTTTGAGAGTAGAGTATACCTACTATGTGTGTGTGTGTGTGTGTGTGCGCACACACGCGAACACACACATACACACACACACACACACACCTTTATCTTTGAGCCAGGCGCTGACATCCAAATTCTAGCCAGGCTTAAAGCGGATTCTTCAGTGGTCCACTGTCCTCACCCATGTGGTAGGAAAGGGGACAGAGCCAGCCCTTGAGTCCTAGAGCTTGTATCTCAGAACACAGTACTATGTCACTGCTGATGCTCAACATGGAGGATTGCTTTGTTTCCAGTGCTTTGTTTTCTGTCCCACTGGGCCCCTCTGCTTATCCACCTCTCTCTTCTCCCTCAGGGTTGGGCCCCTCGATGCCCTCGCTGCTGCCCATTGTGTGACTGTGCCTGTGCCTGCCAGCTTCCAGATTGCCAGAGCCTCAACTGCCTCTGTTTCGAGATCAAGCTCAGATGAAAGATGGGGCTGGGGGCGTTGTTCTTTGGGGAGTGGCCAGCCCCCAGGGCCCCCTCTGTAATGACTCTCAGGACACCACTACTCGGGCACTGGAGCTACTGCTGGCAGGCCCAGCCTAACTACCTGGGAACCTTGAGTGGAGGGCTTGCTTGGTTCCCTGAAAGGCAGGATTCTGAGAGCCCTTGGACAGCTGAAAAGGGCCTGGTGTTCTGGCCAGTGCCCCTGCCTCTCTTCCCCTCCCTCCCCTGATAAACTATTGTATGTGAAGGTGAGGATGCAGGACATTGCTCACCCAGGCAACAGTGTGGGAGGGCCCTGCCAACCTGGACCATCAGGATAAAATGATGGCCAGCCACACCCTGCCTATAGCCTCCTGGTTATTTTTAGAGGTGAGTATCCTGCCTGCATCTGCTCTCCTTAAAAAAAAAAAAAAAAAGTACAGCTACCAGCAGGCACCAGAGTCAAGGGAGGAGGGAACCAGAGGAGTCAGTGGGAGGCAACATCTAGATGTTTTCCCTTCTTGTTCTGCCTTACAGATCCCGGATTGATTTCTCGACTAAGTTCACTGTATTTCCAAGGAAGAGGTTCCTCTAAAGACCGGTGAGTGAGCAGTGGCACCTCCTCCTCTCAAAACTCTTCCCCCCCTACCCCCCACGCAGGGATGAATGTCAGTAGCCTCAGGTTTCCCTAAATATAGGTCCCTGCCGCGGGATTCGTGGTGGGGAAAGGGCAGGGGTTACCGAGAAGGTCCGGGACACTGGTGCGGGGGTGTGGAGGGTAGGAACCGCCTTATAACCCAGCCCTGGACGGCCAGGCTCACTCGCAGCTGACCAGGCTCTGCGGCTTCTTTCACTGCGCCACAGGTGGGCCGCTAGCCGGATTGCAGGATGGGAATGGGGGTTGCTGATTGGGGCCTGAGGGAACTGAGTGCTCTGAGAGTAACAGGGTGACAGAGAGCTCCGAGACGGATTTTTTATTTTGGAGAAGGAAATCAGGTTCGGGAAAGACTACTCTGACTTGGGCCAGTCCCTGTCGGTCATTTCCTCAAACAGGGTGTGCTTAGCTCGCGGGTGGTGACTCCCGCCAATCTGCTAGACAAGGCCAGGCCAGGATACGCCACTCTTGCGATGTGGCCCGCACACTAGTCCAGGGAGGTTTTGCCTGCATACCAAGTCAGCAGCGCCGCCCTCTCCCGCTCCCTGTGCGTGCTCTGGACAGGGAGGGGTCGAACGCGCCCTGCCTCAAGCCAGGCAGGCAGGCTCGGAACCTCTGCGTTCTTTGCAGTGACGTCAGGCTGCAACTGCACAGGCCGGAAGCCAGGGGTCTAGGAGGAGAGGCCAGCCATCATCTCACTCTGACCCCCTCCCAACTCCTCACCAACCCACTTTCCGGCTGAGTCACTATGCTCGCGCGCACGCCAGGCAGGGGCTGGGGGGGTGGGAGGGGGAAGGGCCTGGTGACCTGCAGGATGTGGCTCGAGTCACGTCCTAGCGGGGCGGAGGAGGGATCGAGTTCTAGCCGCTTGTCTCCTCCCCAGCGCCACCTCCTATCGTAGCATCTTGGGGCGGTGTCCAGCACAGTGCCCGCCTGCAATTGGACGGTTCGCGTCCCTGCAGGGAAAAAAACCTGCAGAGGGCGGAGCGGTGCCTTTAAATGTCCGGGGCCCCGCCTCCTGTCCCCCCCACCCCAGCTGAATAGGCTGCGTTCTCTTGGAACGCGCCGCAGAACGAGGTTCTGGTGACCCTAGCCGCGTTCGCTCCTTAGTCCTTTCGCCTACCCACCGGCGTACCGGGCAGACCCACCCCGTCCTGTGCCAGGTGAGCGCCATTTGACACGTGCTCGGGGAAGGGTCTATGGGGTTAGGAACTTGGGCCGATGGCGGGCAGTGCGGAGCCGTCTTCCCCACTGCCCCTCACTTCTCCCTTCTCAACCCCCACGCTTGCCCCCAGCTCGGATTCTCCTGCCTGCGCCCTGGCGGTTTGCTGCGCCACGCAGCAGCCCAGCGCGCTGAGTCATGCCGGGGGAGGAAGCAAGATGAGGTGGAAAAACAGACCCCTCTTTATTTTTGCAAAAACTCCCCGCTATACAAAGCATTAGGGTCCCATTGCCTATTCAAGAGATCTCAAGAAGCGATGGGGGGTCGGGGAGCTCTTACACCGTCTCAGGGTTTCCGCGATGGGGTGGAGGAATTTGGTTTCCTTTCGGGGGAGCCCCTGGAGAAAAGGCTAAACTCCTCAGCTGCCGCACTCAGTGGCCCATTAACACTTTACTATCTTTCCTTATCTGTGACCTTGATTCTGAGCCTGCAACCGCTGAATCGATATGAAAAGCACGTGCCTGATACATCCTTTCCCTCCCCTTCTAACAGTATGGAGGCAAAGGTTTCCTTCTAACTGGGCTCCATAGTCCCTTTTCTGTGTTTCTGATGGCCCTGTGCTTTTCCTAATATCCTTTTCCTCACGCTCTTCCCTCCAACCATTGAGAAGAGAGAAGCCTGACCTTGGGTGTCCTTGAAGCCTGGGCCCGCTCTGGGTGGATTAAAAGGGACGCCCCACCTCAGTCGGGAAATCTGGGTTCTCTCTTAGCTCTCGCCATTGGGTTGCTATGTGACTTTAAGCACAGATCATTTCTTTCTTGGGCTCTTTCAGATGAGGGTATTGGGCTCTCTGCCCCATTCGAGATCCTTAAATTCTAAAATATTCCCGGTTCAATTTTGTTTCTAGGCAAGGTGACCCATGGCAACGCGCAGGCCAGATGGGTCCAGCTTCAACATGACCCGCCTGTCCCTGGCTCTGGCTTTTTCCTTTCCCCCAGTTGCCAGTGAGCAACCCCACTCTGAGCTGGGCAACACCCAGCAACAGACAGAGTTAGGAAAGGTACAGGAAGAGGCAGGTCTAGTATAGGGAAGTCGGGTGTAGGGGAGAGCTCTGGGACAGGAAGTATCCCAGGACCCTCAGGGAGTGGGGCAGGGGAGGTGGGGGCTATTGCCCTAGCCTCCAGGGAAGGAGCTTTGTTACCTGGGGAGACCATCAGATGACCCAACTAAACACTTGTTCCTGTCTGTCTTCCTCACCCAGGAAAGTGCTGCCACTACCACTGGCACCATGCCCTACCCATACCCAGCACTGACCCCGGAGCAGAAGAAGGAGCTGTCTGACATCGCTCACCGAATTGTGGCTCCCGGCAAGGGCATCCTGGCTGCAGACGAGTCCACTGGTGCGGTACAGGCAGAAGAAAGGGGGAGGAGGGCCCAAGGTTGGAAGTGGCAGGCTGATCCCCTTATCTTCCCACATGACCCTCCCTTTAGGAAGCATTGCCAAGCGCCTGCAGTCCATTGGCACCGAGAACACCGAGGAGAACAGGCGCTTCTACCGCCAGCTACTGCTGACTGCTGATGACCGTGTGAATCCCTGCATTGGGGGGGTGATCCTCTTCCATGAGACACTGTACCAGAAGGCAGATGATGGACGTCCCTTCCCCCAAGTTATCAAGTCCAAGGGTGGTGTTGTGGGCATTAAGGTAAGGGGGGCAGGCTCTGGGGTGTAAGATTAGAGATGGATCTGGAGAAAGGGATTAAAAGGGAGGGGGTGAATATTGGTAGCAGGCCCAGAGACAGGTATGGTTTACTTAGGTATGGATGTACTCTGCATAATTTTTTTGTCAGTGTTTGGGATGGAACTCAGGTCCTGTGCATGTTAGGCAAGTGCTCTGTTACCAACTTAATGGTCCCCCTGTGATTCTAAGAAGGTGATTTCACATCTATGGATGAAAAACTAAAAGCCAAGAAGTGAAATGGTTTTCTCGGTGAGAGGTAGCTAGCACCAGGTCCCTCTAGTCCAGTTAACCTTCCTCTCAATCACACACATACCTTTCCTTGTAAAAATATTTGCAGAGCATGGGAGGCTGCAGTGAGGGTTGAAGTTGGGGCTGGGTAGAGGAGAAAAGGGCTGTAGAGCTGACGGCTATCCTTCTCCCTGGCAGGTAGATAAGGGTGTGGTGCCCCTGGCAGGCACCAATGGCGAGACCACTACCCAAGGTGAGAGTGATCTGCCTCCTTCCCTTCTCCACCAGCTCACCAGAGATCCAGAGTGAGTCTAATCACAAACTTTCACTTTATTTTTCCTCTTCAGGGCTGGATGGGCTGTCTGAACGCTGTGCCCAGTATAAGAAGGATGGAGCCGACTTTGCCAAGTGGCGCTGTGTGCTGAAGATTGGGGAACATACTCCCTCGTCCCTTGCCATCATGGAAAATGCCAATGTTCTGGCCCGTTATGCCAGCATCTGCCAGCAGGTGGGACTGAACTACATACAGGTCCGCAGTAGGCCACCTCCTAACACATTTGGTGCAGTGTGGGCTAGCTTTCTATCCATCTGCCAGGATATGTACCTCCCCCAGAGCAACTGTTCTCAATAACCACTATGCGTCAGGTTCTTGAGGCCACTCTGCAAAGCAGAGGTGAAAACAGGAGTATGGGCAAATCTGGTAGGGTTGCTTGCCCCCCGTAATCTGCTGATTCCCTATCTTTAAGACAAGCTCATGGCTAATGGTGGTAGAGCAGTGGCTGAAGTTCCTGGTCAGGAGGCCTCACCACCCTGTCCCTCCCTCCCACAGAATGGCATTGTGCCCATTGTGGAGCCTGAAATTCTCCCTGATGGGGACCATGACTTGAAGCGCTGCCAGTATGTAACTGAGAAGGTAGGTTGCCCATCTACTTGATCAGGGGAATGTGGCAGGCTGGGCCCCACTGAGGTAATCCATTTTCCACCTTATCCTGCTGTGTTCCAGGTGCTGGCAGCTGTCTACAAGGCTCTGAGTGACCACCATATCTATCTGGAAGGCACATTGCTGAAGCCCAACATGGTCACCCCTGGCCATGCTTGCACCCAGAAATTTTCCAATGAGGAGATTGCCATGGCAACTGTCACAGCACTTCGTCGCACAGTGCCCCCTGCTGTCCCTGGTGAGGCCCACTCCCTCATCTTGGCCTGGTGAAGTGGATGCACCATCACATTTGACTTTGTCCAGGGTAACTTCTCGAAGCTCCTCCCTGCCCTGCATCTCTAATGAAAGCACCCTTTCCTTCTGCACTTGTTCTCCAGGGATCACTTTCCTGTCTGGAGGACAGAGTGAGGAAGAGGCATCCATCAACCTCAACGCTATCAACAAGTGTCCCCTGCTGAAGCCGTGGGCCTTGACTTTCTCCTATGGCCGAGCCCTGCAGGCCTCTGCTCTAAAGGCCTGGGGTGGGAAGAAGGAGAACCTGAAGGCAGCCCAGGAGGAGTACATCAAGCGAGCTCTGGTAGGCAGGCATGGAAGTGTGAACAGGTGCCTGGGGGGGGGGGGGAGGCACTCAGAAGAGAATTCCTCTGATTCCTCTTCCCTTTTAGGCCAACAGCCTCGCTTGTCAAGGAAAGTACGCCCCAAGTGGCCAGTCTGGAGCAGCAGCCAGTGAATCTCTCTTCATCTCTAACCACGCCTACTAACCAGAGCTGACCTGAGGCTGCTGTGTCAACACTCCAGGCTGCTCCATCTGTAACACTCCAGGCCCCTGCCTACCCACTTGCTGTTGAAGAGGGGTCTTCAGGCTCTTTCCCATCACTCTTGCTGCCCTCGTGTGCGGTGTTGTCTGTGAATGCTAAATCTGCCATCCCTTCCAGCCCACTGCCAATAAACAACTATTTAAGGGGGAGTCTGTTGTTCATGTCTTGTAGAGTATAGGGGGAGGGCCTGAGGAAAGAGCCTTATTACTTTGGGTTCCTTCTTCCTGGGCAGTAAAAGGACGTACGTTGGACAGTATTTTTTTGACCAGAGCTTTGAGAAAGGCATAGTATTGTGAGATGTTCTTCTGACCTCATCTAATTGAAGGTAACTTTGACCCTTAATCTGCCTCTAGCTCCTGAGTGCTGGAATTGTAGGCATAGGGTGCTATGCTGGGATTATGCCACTGAGTTATTGTCCCAAGCTCTCGCATTCCTAACTTAGGGTTTCTTATCTTGCCAAGGGTGAAGTTTTCTTGGTGGAAGCAAAGCATTTAATATTACTTTAACATTATTGCAGCTGTATCCCCATTGTATCAGGAAATACAATTAACACCTTTATGCTTTTTTGGGATTATGGAGCCTTTTGGAAAATTCAGAATCCTCTCCTGCATTGACAGGTATACACACAGCTCAACTGCAGAACTCTCAGGGTCCAGGTTGAGAATGGAGCCTCAGCTGCTGATGGTCCTTGCTAGGAATAGAATAAGGGCAACAGGCCAAACTGTGGACCATTCTTTGCATTCTTACCTTATATTGAGTGTAGTTGTGCCTTTCAACAAATTGTTCTGGGTAAATGTATGTTTGTATGCAGTGTGTCTGATGCCCTTGGAGGCCAAAAGTGCTCACTTTTAGCAAGATAAGAAACCCTAAGGAGTGAGGGCTGGGGACTGTAACTCAGTGGCAGAGTCCTTGCCTGGTTACTCATGGTTGTGAGCCACATGTAGGTTCTCTGGAAGAGCAGCAAGTACTCTCTCCAGTCCTGCCATGCCTCTAGTATAGTAGTCTATAATACTGTAGGTCCTAGGTGTAAATAGGGACTTGTTTAAGCCTTTCCCTGCTTCCTGCCTTCTCTCTGCCCTTCTGTTTGCCTTCCCAAACATCTTTTTCTTTTACACTTTTGTTTTCATTGATGATCTATATAGAATTAACTTCAAAGCATAGTTCCCACTGTCTGAATATTTCTATGCGCTGCCAATAATCAAAGCCAAGCGTGGGCTGGGGATGCAGCTCGGTGCCTGAGCACTTCATGAGGCTCTACTTCCCTCTCCAGCACTGCAAGGAAAAATTAAATCCCTACTGTTTGCTCAAACTTTGGCCTCACACCTTTCTGCTTATCACGTTTGTAGCCTTGCTGTCTGGAATTCTGTAGACCACACTGGTCTTTAACTGCCAAGATCTGCCTTCCTCTGCTTCCCAAGTACTGGGATGAAAGGCATGTGCCATTACTCCCTAGATCCTATGAGACAATCTTTTTAAAAATTTATATATGTTGGTATTTTAACTGTATATATGAGAGTGTTGGATCCCCTGGAACAGGAGTTACAGTTGTGAGCAGCCATGTGGGTGCTGGTGATTGAACCCAGGTGGTCAGCTGCAAGAGCAGTCAGTGTTAACCACTGAGCCATCTTCCACCCCCAATAAGACAATCTTAAGGCACATAAAAATTGTTCAAAATTGAGAGGGACAATAGCATACTGAAAAAGAGGAGTAAGGTGTGCAGAGCAAAGATTAATAACCTACTCTTGTCTACAGCAAAAGGCAAAGAGGAAGCAGAGTGCATGCACTGTGAATATGGAGAGCGTCGGGTCTTAGTTTTTGTTGCTTTGAGTTTCAGCAACAGTAAATGAAAGGTGAAAGCCAGACTTGAAAACCACTTTTTCTGGATTAATATTTCAGCCTTGATTGAAACTCCAGACTTTTAGCTTTCAACTGTGACCAAGCTAGCCTCCGAACCCACTGCTACCTTCAAGGAATGTGTTCAGGCAATAGAAAGTAATGTTGGATGTGGTTGTTTAACATCTGGGCTGAGATTCCCTGTGAAATCTGGGCTATTCTGAGCTACAGTGAAACCCTGTCAAGAAAAAAGTCAACTATTTTGGAATTAAGGGAGTCGTAGAAACTAGCTTGGTGTCCAGAGAGTGGGCACTTAATTTTTTTTTTTCAGTTAGATTTAAGCCTCTCTGTGTTTTCTCTCATCACTGTATGGGTCCTGGGCATCTAAATCAGGTCAGTCGGGCTTGGTGACAAGCTCTTTTATCAGATATGCCATTTTGGTGAGGTTTTTTTGTTTTGTTTTTGTTTTTGTTTTTTTCCCCTGAGTGTTTGCTCTGTAGCTTTGACTGCCTAGAATCCACGATCCAGCCTTAGCCTCCTGAGTTCTGGGATTATAAATAGATGTACCACCATGTCTGGCTCAGGTTCGGAGCTCCTCCATGGCAAGGTTTCTCTGGGACCGTGGTAAGAAATGTGGACTAGGATAGGCCCATTCATTGAACAACTATTTATGTATTTATGTATATATGCAATGCTTGGTCTTATTCTAAACACAAGGCAGTTTTATCCGTGAGATCTGTAATAGAAGCAGGACAGAAAGCAGCTAAGGGAAAAGTGTAATGTGAGATGAGAAGCCTACCGCAGCTCACGTCACTTGGCGTACATAACTGAAGAACAGGATACTTGCCTCCAACCCACTTCGCCCGCCCACTTCCGGCTCCTTCGTTTCTCCTTCCCGGTGCTTTGAGAGGCGTGGCTTGTACATGTCACTTCCGGCGCGCGAGAGAACTGGTTTCCCTTTGCTTCCGCGGCGAGGCCGGAAGTAGAAGCGGCGGTGGCGGAGGCCCAAAGCGGAGGGAAGTGGGGAGTCGGAGAGACTCAGCCGGAGTCTCAGCGGCGGTAATTGTCCGAGGCCCCTCTAGGCCACCGTCCTTAGCGCGGGCCCGCGGGGTTCGACGGGAGTTGGCGGGGTGCGGCCAGGGCAGCGGGACGCGGAGGGTCCTGGACCGCCGTGAGGGGAGGGGGGGGCGGTCCCAGAATCGAGTCCCCCCTCCCGCACGGACCCTCTGATTGGCGGGCTCGCCTTCGCTTTTCCCAGGAGACCCCTGTGCGGTCCGGAGGGGGCGGCGGCCCCGACTCTGACCCGCGCCGGGGGGGTGGGCCATGGCGGAAATCAGCGACCTGGACCGGCAGATCGAGCAGCTGCGGCGCTGCGAGCTTATCAAAGAGAGCGAAGTCAAGGCCCTGTGCGCTAAGGCCAGGTGAGCCCGCAGGCCCGCAGGAGGGATGCCAACCAAGTCGCCCAGGGGTTTCGGCTGGGCAAACTCAGCTGAGAAGTTAGGGCTTGCCCTATCCCGGAAGCGTCCCCGGAGAAATGTCCGGAGAGCCACTTCCCACCGGGAACCACGGGGACGGCTGTGTGTGTGTTTCTAGTGGAGTAAGAGCGAGTGGGCAGTAAGTTCTAGGAAACTCAGGGAAAACGGATCGCCCTGCTGGGGCGAACGAGAAAGTTTCTTGGAGGAGCTGAGTTCTGGGACAGGTTTTGAAGAATGAGGAGCTGGTTCAAGGCAACAAAACGTGATTTGTGAAAGTCTCTCAATCCCATCAATCCTTAAAAGAGAAAGTGGTTTTATGTCCAGTTTAACTAACAAAGACTCCAATTGTTCAAAAGTACCAGCAAGGAAGGAATGGAATCTGAAGCCAGTTCTCTGAATACGGATTCTTTTAATTATTCTGGAAGATGGAGTCGAGCCACATTCATGTTGAGTTAGGATCCTAAGAAAAACAATAAATAAGCAGAATAGAACACGAGTTTCAGACTAGCTTGGTTTACTGAATTGAGGCTTTTTCAAAAAAGGAAGATTAAAAAAAGAAAAACAAAACAACTACAGCTTAACACACTTCTAATCCCAAGCACTTGGGAGGGGAAGAGAAGAGAGTGATGGGTTTAGGGTCATCCTCAGCTAGGGCAAGGCCACCGCATGAGACTCTGGCTCAGTAAATGAAGCCATAAAAGAGTTAAGCATGATATGGGTATGGAAAGAGGCAGAGTTCTCTGGGAAGTAGAAGGAAGTTGTAAGTTGGGATCCCAGTTTTTGGGTGAATCTGAGCTCTGCCACTTTGTGTGGTGTTGATTTTGAAGTGTCTAGGAGTCAGTAAAATGGAACAAGTTGTGTTGAGTAAAATGGTTGTGACCATTCAGGGAATCTGAGCTGGAAGTGAACTTAGCATGGTGTTTGGGTACTGTAAGTCATGAGATGGTGTTTTATGGTGGGAAGGGCAATAATGGTGTATTCAAAGATTGAAGCTAGCTGAAGCTTGGGGGGGGGATGTTTTTTCTGAAACAAGGTTTCTCTTTGTAGCCCTGCCTTGTCCTAGAACTTGCTCTGTAGACCAGGCTGGCCTTGAACTCATAGATCCACTTGCCTCTGCCTTCTAAGTACTGGGATTAAAGACATGTGCTACCACTACCGGGTGACCAAGGTGCTTCTAAGAAAGTGTAGACCTTGAAAAATACACTCTTGACCAGCTGACAGAACAGTGGGAAGAAATATTCGAGCAGGGTGGGAGTAAATATGTAGGCAACAGTTGAGGCTGGTTACTGCCTCCCCTGAGAACTGTTTCAGTGTGGCTTCCACCCTGTTGAATGGACAATAGCCTGGTCCTCACCCTTCTCCACCAGTCCTGTGAGGCTGGGAGAGTATGTGTGTGTGCCTGTCTGTCTGTCCTCCCATATAGCTCCAACTGGCCTTGAACTCAAAGAGATCCATCTCAAGTGATGGTTTCTTTTTACAGAGTAGGAAGCCATGACTTCTAGATACCAGTGACTTGATGCAGGTTACCCATTGAGGATGTGACAGCTGGTGTCCTAGTTTACTTTCTCTTGCTGAGCTACATCCTTGGCCCTGTTTGGTTTGAGGCTTTTGTTTTGGAGACAGGCTCTCACTGTCTCTTAGGCTGATCTGGAGCATGGAATCCTTTGCTTCTATGACCATGCCATCATGTCTGACTGTTTCAGGATTTATTAATTTTCTTTTTGTTTGTTTGTTTGTTTTTCGAGACAGGGTTTCTCTGTGTAGCCCTGCCTGTCCTGGAACTCCCTCTGTAGACCAGGCTGGCCTCGAATTCAGAAATTCGCCTGCCTCTGCCTCCCAAGTGCTGGGATTAAAGGCGTACGCTACCACTGCCTGGCCGTTCATTTTCTTAAACAGGAACTCACATCTTAGGCTAGCTTTGAACTTGCTATATAGCCAAGGATAACCTTAATATTTCTGCCTTACCCACCAAGTGCTGACATTCTGTGTGTGTCCCTGGTATTGACTTGAGGTCTGTGAGAGAGGCTGGTATTGCTCCTCTGGAGATTGGATCCCCAGTTCAGCAAGTTCCCACTTGATCCAGCCGCAATTCTAGAAGGAGGCCTTTGGGGAAATCATCATGTCCTTAGAAACGACAGCGCTGAGCTGAACCAGGGAAGATAGTGTGAGAAGAACCCACAAAGTAGCAAAAAGGAAAGGCTACCCCAGAGCCAATTCCTTATGCTGTAAATTCCTGGTATGGTGCTGCAGTCCTCTAATCCCAGCACACATGAGGCTACACAGACAGGCAGATTTCTTGAGCTTGAGACTAGCCTGGTTTACACATCAAGGCTAGCCAAGGATATATAATGAGGCTCTGTCTCCAGAACAAATAAATACAATTTAATATTGAAGAAACAACACAACCCTTTGAAGGTGCACCTGGGATCACCATACCCTAGGTCTTACCCTTACTGTGGATAGTGTGGGAGAAGGGAGTGAGGTCAGAGCTCAAAGTGTTTTGAGGGAAAGGAACCTCCCTTTCAGGAATATGTGCTGTACTCATTCATGAGAAGGAACCACAGGGAGAGTCTAGGCTGAAAATATCCTAGCATGCTTGGAGGGGCTTGGAGGCTCTCCCTCCCCCTCCTCCTCCTCCTCCTCCACCTTAATTGGAAGGGGGGGTAAGAACTCGGACTGTTCAGTTGGCAACAAGGAGCCATGGACAGGTGTTGAGTGTTGAGGTGTGAAGTGGTAAAGGTCAGTGCTTTTTGACCAAAATCATGGGGACAGTGCATACTTCCTTCTGTCCCATGGAGGTTCAAGGACTACCTCATGTCCTCCCTCCCTCCAAAAAAGGTCAGGAATTGGGCTGGGCTGACCTGGCTGTGGTGACCCTGGTCTTCTCCTGTCTCCAGAGAGATCTTGGTAGAAGAGAGCAACGTGCAGAGGGTGGACTCGCCAGTCACAGTGAGTACTCTGTGTCCCTTGGAGCCTGACTCAGTCCTAAGTTTATGAGAGGCTAAAACCCCCCAGGTCTCTGCTCCTCCTCAGTCTTCAGGTGAGCCTCGATACAAGAGTTAGATGGTGGGCAGAACTTGCAGTTTAGTGGTCAGATGCTTTCCCAGTGTGTCTGAGACCTGGGTTTTAGTCTCATGACTACAAGAAAAGAAAGGATTGCTGTAGGGATTTTGGTTCATCATGGGAATGCTCATGACCAAGGCAGAAGAATTTGATTTGGTAAATGATTCTAGTCTGTGGCTCAATGGCTAGTAACGGCTGGGCACATGGACAAACAGATGAAGCCAGTCTTCTGAAGCTGTGAGTCTCCCAGGAAACACACATCTCCTGCACCAGAGCAGGGTAGGGTGATAGATGACACCAGAACAGGCTCGCTTGGGGCTAGAGGGTGGAATTGTAGCCCCAAGATGGAGTGATACAGCCTTGGCTGGCATGGAAGAGTAACAGATATTTTGAAGGGTGGTCTCTAGGAACAAAGGGTTTGTGTCTTTGTCCACTCTGACAACCCACATTCATCTTTCCCAGGTCTGCGGTGACATCCATGGACAATTCTATGACCTCAAGGAGCTGTTCAGAGTGAGTTAGGGAACACTGGGGCTGTAAACTGGGGGTGACTGGAAGATATCATTGAGAGGCCTTAGGCTGTATGGGTTTTGGGTGACAGAAAGTGCTCAGTTCTTTGGCCTTGCAGTGGGAGGAGATAGTTTGGGGCCAAGCAGAGCCATATCCCTCCTCCCAGGTAGGTGGCGATGTCCCTGAGACCAACTACCTCTTCATGGGAGACTTTGTGGACCGTGGTTTCTACAGTGTTGAAACCTTCCTCCTCCTGCTGGCTCTTAAGGTGAGGACCCTTGGCCCCTGGAGCCTGAGCCTTGGCCACTACTCGATGCCCTCATCACCTTTCCTGTCACCTACCTTGGAACTTTGCTGTGGCTGTGGACTGTGTGCTTAGCGGGGCTGGTCAGGACTGCTGCCATGAGTGGGGCCATCTCCTGAGCCCTTGAGGAAGAGGCTGGTGATGTGAGTTCTGGGAAGTAGACGGAGGCTGTGTGTTCAGGAAGCAGCAGAAACTGAGTAAACTGGGAGAATTCATTGGTGAGGGGCTACAGTGGGGTGGGGATGGGGTGCTAAGAATTGGAGCCTGAGTCTGGCAGTGAGAGGAATCATTAGTCTTGTAGTGCATCACTAGAAACAGCCCCCAGGAGTCTGTGAGGCAGGGATGACATGATTTATGTAAGAGACAGCAGGAGTCTGAGCTCCACAGATCATGGTGAGGACTGAGTGAGGCTGGTAGACACTTGGGAGGGGTTAAGTGGGAAACAGACTAGAACCAGCCCTGGCTTGATGCTCTCCCTAGGTTCGATATCCTGACCGAATCACTTTGATCCGAGGCAATCATGAGAGTCGCCAGATCACCCAGGTCTATGGGTTTTATGATGAGTGCTTACGGAAATATGGTTCAGTGACTGTATGGCGCTACTGTACTGAGATCTTTGACTACCTCAGCCTGTCTGCTATCATTGATGGCAAGGTAGGTTGGCTGTGGATTTCCTCGGGTGGGGCAGTGGTGGCTCTCTGGGCTTCCACCTCTCTTTCTCTGATACTACGTTCCCTTGTAGATCTTCTGTGTGCATGGAGGTCTTTCCCCTTCCATCCAGACTTTGGACCAGATCCGGACAATTGACCGAAAGCAAGAGGTACCCCATGATGGACCCATGTGTGACCTCTTGTGGTCTGACCCTGAAGGTGAGGTCAATACCTGAGCTGGTTTTACCTTTAGCTTGTGGAGACTGGATTTAAGCAAGTGTATAAAGGAAGAAGGCCAGGGTAGTTTGGGGAAAGGAAGGCAAAGTTGGTCCACACTGGTTTTTGCCTCCTCCTGCCTGACTGGATGCTTCATAAGGAGCAGAACCCATGGATGATGGTGTGTTGAGGCCTACAGTAGGTTGGCTCATGAGTCTTCATGGCTCAGAGGGTCTGTTCAGGGTGAAATCATTGGCTCCCTGGGTGGGAAAAGTCATAGACCTTGACAGTAGCTTCTTTGGAGGTGAGACAGGTCCCCTAGGATGATGGCCCCTGAAGGTTCCTTTGTATGGTGTATTGTTCCCCTCTAGTTGGGGCAGAACACAGATTTAAAGCCAGGCTTTCTGAGTACCAGTCCTAAGCATACCTTCTAATCGCATCAGTGTTATTCCAGACTGCCTCGTGGCAGAAAATGACCTAACTGCCAGGAAAGACCTTGAGCATAGTGGTACTCTGGGCATTTTTTTCTCCTAGAGCTTCTCTGTCCTAGCATTTGCTATCCTGTTCCCAGGATCCCCTAGAACAAGCCTCTGCTTGACAAGGAAAGATGCACAGGCTTTTAGTTCTATGGTATAGCAGACAACCAGAGGAGCCCACACAGTCCTTGTCTTGTCTCAGACACAACAGGCTGGGGAGTGAGCCCCCGTGGGGCAGGCTACCTGTTTGGCAGTGATGTGGTCGCCCAGTTCAATGCAGCCAACGACATTGATATGATCTGCCGTGCCCACCAGTTGGTGATGGAAGGTTACAAGTGGCACTTCAATGAGACCGTGCTTACTGTGTGGTCAGCGCCTAATTACTGCTACCGGTAAGCTGGCGGGGCTGGGAGCCGGGGTGAGGGAAGGTATCCAGGCCAACCATTGCTAACTATGTTTTTCTTAAATCCAGCTGTGGGAACGTGGCAGCCATCTTAGAACTGGATGAGCACCTCCAGAAAGATTTCATCATCTTCGAGGCTGCACCCCAAGAGACACGTGGCATCCCCTCCAAAAAGCCAGTGGCCGACTATTTCCTGTGACTCCTTGGCCCCAGCCCCTCTGGCCCTTGGACCACTGTGACTGCCCTCTGCCCAGTTGGAGCTGGGTATGAGGGGCTGCCTGGCTTTGCTTGCCCCAGGGTGCGGACTTGCTCTGGAGAGGTTGGAGACTTGGCTCCTGGCTTCCTCTCCTTTCTCCCACTTGATCCATGAAGTTTCCAGTCATTTTTTTTTTTCTTTTTTCCTTTTTTTTCCTTTCTTTCTTTCTTTCTTTCTTTCTTTCTTTCTTTCTTTCTTTCTTTCTTTCTTTCTTTCTTTCTTTTTTTTTTTTTTTTTTGTTTTTGTTTTTAGATAAAACATTTTGAGAAAAAAAAGAAAAAAATTCTAATAAAAGAAGAAAAATAGTCTTAGGGTTTCTGTCAGGTTTGACTTGGGTGAACATGGAGATCTGCTCTGCTTGTTCACTGGCCCGGAGCCTTCAGGCTTCATCTGCTGGTCTTTCCCAAAGGCTTCCTCATTGCAGGGTAAAAACCTAGGTTCCTGGACAGCCTTGTTTCTTAAAGCAACCACTGTGAGGAAACTTATCCATCTTCTTGAAGGGGACATGCCCAGAACAGGCTCTTTCCTACCCACAAGGGCAAGCATCTGGCCCTTAAAGCTGTGGCTCCCCCAGCCCCACCCAGGGCTAACACCATTAGCTCAAGTTTCCTGAGCACTAATGTCTTTGGAGTTTTATTAACAAAAATACTCTGATCCTGAGAACAAATTGGTGTGGCTTACACTAGTGACAAGGCCCCCAGGAGGTGGGGGTACTGGGCTAGGGCCCCATTTGGCCAGGCAGAGTCTCCCTCCATTCGCACTGAGGTGAGAGCTGAGGGGAAGCTGGCCCCAGCTGGACTCGGAGCCGCCTTGCCTGAGCTTTGAAGCCAGAGGGGGTGGAGTGAAATCAAGGTGTGAACTAAAGGGTAGGAAAGAGGCCCAAGTCAGCCATTTGGTGGGGGAAGGGGGGTACCACTTCAATGCGGATGCTACCAGGCTGGGGGAAGGGAGCTGGAGGATCAAGAGAAGATGGCATAGGCCTTGGCTTGGCTTACTACATCATGGCTCAGTACATTGGCTTGGATCCCATGTCCAGATAACCTCCAGGTCCTGGGTATGGTAGAGGAAAGGGCCCCCCTTGAATGAAGTGTGGGGCAAAGGATGTTACAGATGGAGCTGCCTGATAGGCAGAGCCCCCTGGTCCAGGCTGTAGGTCCAGGAATGCAGCTGAGTAGGGGGCTGGGCGCCCAGGGTCCGGAGCCTCAGGGAAGCTGGGGGTCCTAAAGTCAGGAGAGAGGTATAAGAATAGAAGAGGGCCACCCCCCTCCTGGAGCACCTAGCCCTCTGCCCTTGTCCACCTTACCTGGCTGGTAGGTGACTGGGGGCCCCATGAAAAGCTGCAGGGTGCAGGAGGTAGGCCTCAGCACTGGGGCCCCCACATGGAGGAGCTGAGGCAGCAGCTTCCCGGGGGTTTGAAGCCTGCTCTGGATCTGAGTCCCGAATGTCCCCACCCAGGGTGGAGTCACAGGGACCTCCTGGTGTATCTGAGGAGACAAAAAGCACAGGTTGGCTAGGGGAGGCTCCATGTCTCAGGTTTGGTCCCATGCCACCAGGACAGCACTCACCCTCACTCCCACAGGTCTCTGTGGCCACTGGCTCTGGGCCCCGAAGTTTCCTCTTCACACGGGCATCCCGCTCCCTGGGGAATGATGGTGATGATGATGATGATGATGGCACTAATAGTACTTACCAGGTGCCAGGCATTTCACCCTCCCAGGCACCCTGTGGGCAGGTGCTATGTTACACCCATTTTACAGATACGGAACTGAAAACCAGAGAAGCCACTAAAAAGAGCTGAGGCTCCTCTCAGACTTGGAATTTGGTTCTTCAGTGCTTTCTTTCCTCCTTGGGTATTTAGAAACTGAGAAAGCACCTTCCCAGCAGCAAGGCCCAATATCTGCCCAATTTCATAGCTGCCCCCACAGCATTTCTGCACCTGACAATCTATACTTCTTCCAGGAAGGCCTCCCTGTCCTGTGGCATCACACACCTCCATAGAGACTAGAAGGTCTCCAAGGGCTAGGTCAGCTCTCATGGGGTTGTACTCAGAACAGATGCCCAAGTCCTTCCTTGGTAAGCAGTACCTGGCTTCACTTTGCCTCATCATTCTTCAGCCTTACTACTATAGGACGCTTCTGCCTCAGGGCCTTTGCACTTGTGTTTTTCCAGACACCCACCTTCTCCTCCCCTCCCTAAAGGTCTCTGTCGACTGTACCCTGGTGCCTTTTTCCCATTATTTCCCTCCAGGCCTTGCCACCTTTTGCATGCCTTATTGCTCATTAGAATTTTATAGGTCTCTCATTTTTGTCTATCCATTGTGTGAGGACTGAGCAAGCTTAAATATTTGTTGAATCAAGAGTGGATACATGTTTTTACTTACCATCATATTCCTGGTACCCTGGCACAGTGCCTGGCACACAGTAATTAGTAAACACTCATTGAATGAATGATGCCCACCTCTTACAGTTTCTGCCATTTTCTCGGAAACCTTTGGCAAAGGGATTGGCGGCGATCTTCAGCTGTGTGATCTGAGAACACACATCCAGGTCAAAGCCCCTGTAGCCTGAGCTACAGGCACTGCCCCTCCCTCAAGCAAGGTCACTCACCTTAGGGTTCTGGTAGGCTGTCACAGAGATGAATGTGGTCTCAGGAAATCGGAAGGAGGCCACCCCCCCCCAGTGTTGGCTACAAAGTTGGGTGGCTCTCACCAGGTGGATGCGAGGCTGGTACTTGTGCATGGAGTGCAAAATCAGCTGGGAGGGAAGAAATGAGGTGACTCCCATCCTTCACCTTCCCCCCAGTACCACCCTAAAACCCTATTAAGGAATTCCAGCCTGGGCCTCACGTGGCCATGGGGGTCCAGCGTGCTGTTGGTGAGCTTAACACGATGGAAGGATACCGGCTGCCGCATCCAGTGGGCACCGGTGGCAGGAGAATCGGGGTGAATGTAGACACGGTCGGGTAGGCGGGGCTCGGCCTTGCCACTGGGCTCCCAGTGCTGGCCCTGCCAACGGTATCGGGCCCCATCAACTGGAACCACATCCAGAAGGAACAAGTAGCGGGCCTCTGGGTCCAGGCCAGTGACTGATACTCGGCAAGCAGGGAACATGCGCCTGCACAGGGGAAGGGGAGGGAGGAGAGCCCTGGAGCTACCCCACTACCACAGGTGAGCCCAGCACCAGCAAAGGAACTAGCAATAGACACCTCAATTTTGGCACAGTAAAGCCAGAGAGGTGTAATTAGGTTTTCGAGCTCGGAGTCTACGAGCTGGAAGGCTTATTCCATTTTACAGACGGGCAGAGGGAACAGACAGGTTAGGGGAATCTCTCAGGCCACAGTGGGTTAATCTCCTCCCCACTTGCCCCTTCACTCTCTCCATTTTAGTTCAACATGGCACAATCCTGTCTCAGAGCCCTTGCCACTTCCTGTCCAGGCTCCTGACCCCTGTCCCCTATCCCCTGTAACTCTATTTGCAGAAACAACGGTGACTATTTTCCTCCTGAAGCCGTAGGAGCCTCTTGCTCCCCACCTTGGTGCAGCACTGACCTCTGTGGCTGCTAAGACTAACTTTCTTCGGAAATAATAGGTGCTAGGCCCCGGGGACAGGATTTTTCCTGGAGTTCAGGCTTTAGAGACCCTGCCAGAGCTCACACGTTGAGCATTCACCTTCCTTGAGGGTGAGCTGGGACTTAGCCACATACTGACCCTGATCCTGAACAGGTTCTCCCGACACTGATCACTGACTGGTCCTTGACTCTTCTCATAGGCTGTCTGTCTCTGAGTTAGGCCACATGCCAACCTACAGCCCAGCCAGACTGACCTCTCTGACCCTTGAGAGAATGGCTCCTAAACCCAGTCACAAACTCCCCAGACTGATCCTTGAATCTCGACAGTGTAACTCTTGTTCATCCAGGGTCACAGATAGTGTCAGGCCATAGTTAGATTCTGCTGTCTGGGTTGTACTAGCCCTGGAGAGACCCCTAAACCTAGCTCCGTCCCCAGGAATTCTATCCTTTCTAGAAGCTGACTTGGCCGTCCCTCACCTGCCAGCCTTGGTGATGATCATCTCTGTCCCCACAGCGCTGAATTCCTTCCACAGTTCCTGGTTCTCCAAGCTCAGGTTGACCCCAGGAAGCGAGTGAAGGGCCTCTGGGGGTGGCGGTGCTGTCTCGGGGCCCAGAGCAGACGGGAGAAGGGGCAAAGGAGGGGGTGCAGCCAGAGTGTGGGGAGCTGCCTCAATCCCAGAGAGGAAGCAATCCAATTTAGAAGTATCCAAATCTGGAGATGTGGGAAGAATGAGGATCCAGGGGAGGGCCACATATTCCCAGTTTCCTGCCCCTTACCCAGAGCCAATCCAACCGCTCACCAGGGTAGCGGTAGCCCTCTGTCATGGCAGGTGGGAAGGTGGAGTCTGCCCCAGGCTGGGGGTGTCCCAGACGATAGCCAGTCCCCAGGGAGGGGTACAACTCTCGTGGATGGTACATGTTGTAGTTTCTTCTGGCCTTGTGTCCCGTTGCTAGAATCCGGGGTCTAAAGGATGCCCCCTTTATAGCTCACAGCACAGCCCCTTCCAAACCAGAGATCACAGCCCCTCCCCTCCTTGGGGCCCGGGAGGTGGGTTGGAATGGAGACCCCTGGGGCCTCGAAGGGGTCCAAGAAGAGGCCGGATACCTGGGTACCCTCCCCTCTCCCTCGCGGCTTCACTAGTCCCGACCCCCTACCCCCTCATTACATAATTAACTCCTCGGCCTGATTGATCCCTAGGGCTAGGACAGGGCGCAGTTTGGTGCTTCCGGCCAGCTGGTCTCCGTTCCCACGGTGGGGGTAGACCGGCTAGGGGGCAGAGGTGGGATCTGGATCCTGGCACCGAGCCTAGGATCCCCGGTTAGACCCTAAAGCCCCAGACTTTCTGGAAGGTAACCCCTCCCTTTTCTTCACTTGAAGGACTAGCCTTGCAAAGTGAACGCGAGGACAAGTGCAGGGTTGGTGTCTGAGCTGATACGCCAGACATTGGGCATCTTCAAGAGACCGCAGCAGACGACTAAAGCCTAGAGTCCTCCCCGGTTTATAGTCTGAAAAGCCTCCACCAAGTCTCAAAAGTTGAGGGGCGTGCACAGCTACAAGTCTAGTATCTCGTGCAAGGCGCAAGGTCTCACGCCAAGAACACTTTAACTACATTTCCCAGTAGGCACTGCGCCAGTCGCACGGAAAGGCCACAGACAAGCTGTGTTGGGGTCTTTGGGTATTGTAGTTCAGACCGGGGAGGCAAAGCCAGAGAATTGGTGGTCTTCCCTGAAGTTTGCCCCCTAGGCACTAACGCCAAGACAAACACAGGCAAGATCAGGGGCTAGACCAGTTTGGTCTACTGTTCCTACTCCATTCCCCCTGCTGAGGCTCTGAATGGAACCCATCTATAGGGAAGGAACTTGGATTCCAGGTCCCCTTTCTGTATTCCATGTGAGTCAGGGGCTGTCTCCATTCCATTATTTTATTATTTACAAACGCTACAGAACGAGAACAGACACGTTGCAGGTAAGAGGAATCCAGTGGGAGAGATACACAGAAAGATGGTGCACCCGGGCCATGAGAGCAACACACAAGCCATATCTATGGGACAGGCAAGACAGGAAGGGGTTAAAAAATGAGATCCAAGCCAGCCAGATCGCAGGGAGGTGCCGGGGGGTACAATCCCCCTCCTTGTCTCCCCCCAAGGTCACAGTGCATGCAATAAAATATATGTACAGGAGCTGGATCCTTCCCCTGTGGGGGGCCCTGAGGGTCCAGAGCTCCCTTCAGGAGGCGCGAGACCAGTGGCTCCCCCTGGCGGCCAGGCCAGGCTGAAGCCACATGCGTCAGGAGCTAGGTCAGTCCCAGCCGTTGTCTTTGATCATGTGGTTTAGTTCAATGATGTACTTCCCCTCTTTGTATTTCTGGCTGCTCTCAAAGGCTTGCTCCTGAAAGGCGAGAAAGGGTTGCCAGTCACAGACAAGACTTTTACCACTAGGCAATGAGGTCTGGAAATGGATGTGATTGGTCTTGTTTTATGTATGAAAAACCTGTGGCCCAGGGAAGCTCAGCTATCTGCCCAAACACAACTGGCAGGGCTGTTTCTACTGGGAATAGAGAGAACTTTGAATCATGGGTATTTCTGAAAATTAATGACAGCTCCAACAGGGAGGATACGGAAGGACCTACAAGATTTCATCGTCCAGGGATTACAAACTGGTGGCCTCAGATTCAGGGCCATTTCAGCCTACAGGTAGTTTTGTTTAGATAGCAGCGAGCTTAATAGAAACAACTTTAGGGATTGGGGATGTTTAGCATGTGGGAGGGCCTGGATTCAATACAAGCACCACATTAAAACAAACAAACAAACAAACAAACAAAACACAGTAAAACTTACAACTAAATGATAGATATACAAACTCACTTCATTTTGCCCCAGCCTGCTTTCTCTGCCCTAAATCTATGTTACCCATCTATAAACCCACAGTATCTGCCTGGCCTTCTAGACATTTGAAAGGTTTTGTTGTATTTTGAGACAGGGTCTACATAGCTCTGGGTGTCCTGGAGCTCAAGAGGCTGGCCTAGAACTCAGAGATCACCTGCCTCTGCTTTCTCAGTGCTGAGATTAAAGGCATGCAGCACCATACACTGATGACATTTGAGTTTTTAACCTCTGGTCTAGGCTATATTTTTAGGAGTTTCAGAGGAGCCAAGCCACCTGTCCAGAGACACACAGCAAATCTGTGGCAGGGTCAGAGGTAATGTCAGGTTAGGACTCTCTGTCTCTGCCTGGGGCATCCAGCTCCTAGAGTCACACCAAACGCCCAATTCCCTACATACTCCCCAAATGTATGAGAAATAACTTTGCTGCATGTGATCTGATCCTCATAATGATCTTCTGTGCCAGGTAGTAGCTTTATACTCTCATACCAGGTAAGGAAATGAGACTTAAGGTTGTGAAATCAGATGCTAGACAGCATCAGAAGCTACAGGAGCTGTGCAAAGATCTGGGGACCCAATTTCCACATTGCTACAGAGTCTTAGTTGTGTGATCTTGGGCAGATGTCCTAGCATCTTCAGACCTCCTTGTCTTCTGTAATAGATTCTGCCACCAGAATAGTTGTAATGATCGAGAGACTATAGATAGGGGTGCTAGTCTTTTGAGGGAAGAGGAACAACCTCAAAGCCCTGCAGAAAGCAATGGACAGACACTGGTCACTGGGGGAAAACAGTCTGTGCTGGGCCACTGGTACTCTGAAAGGCAAGGCCTATGCTTTCAAGGAAGAAGGGATGAAGTTAGGTCAAAGGCCAGCCTAGGGTCAGAGATCACAAACTCACATATTTCCAGCCCAGAGTGGTCTTGCAGTTCTCACAATGGATGTCAGCGACAGCATGAAGACCTGTCAGCAGCACCCGCTCTTCTGCTGGCCCGCAGCCCACATTCACCCTGTGGGGACAAAGGGTGGTCCCAGGGAGGGTCTCATTAGCCCGGAGCCCCCCAGCTAGTATGTTCAGTGTCTAGTATGTTCAGTGTCTAGTATGTTCAGTGTCTAGTATGTTCAGTGTCTGGTCTTAGCCTCTGAGAGGATCCTGACCATGGCTTCCTATCTGAAACAAGGGACTCTGGGAATATGGGCATGATGCCAGGGGTCACAGGTCACAACAGAGGTCAGGAAAAGAAAGGAAGGAGATGAATACTCACACAGAGTTGAAGAGGTAGGCACGCCCCTGACTGCCCTGGAAGGACTGGAGGGTAGTGGGGAGACGAGAGGAGGGGGTTAGGGCTATTGGTAGGGAGTTGCCAGGCAGCCCATTGCCATTCTAGACTAAAACGTGACCTGCTTACTTTGGAGATGAGGTCGTCGTGGTTGGCCAGGTGAGCACGGCAGTGGGCACAGCTATACCTCCGGTGACAATCATCCAAGTAGGCCTGAAACGTCTTGGGCTTTGAAATCCGAACCATGGCGGGGGCCAAGGGCAGTGGCCCCACGCGGGGAGCGGCCCACGGGGAGCAGAGGGAGCCCAGTGCCTGCTAGGAAGGAGAGGTGGACTGTCAGGACCAAGGCCACACACATGTAGGCAAACCCAGAACTATGGGGACTCTGTCACACTTGGCTGCTCTCTCCTTTCCCTAGAGCCAGCAGTCTCACCAGGGACCAGAGTCATCTCAGTTTTGACTCACTGAGGAGGCCTCAGGTTGCATCAGCGGGTAAACTGAGGCTAGGAGGAGCTCTAGGTGAGTCACCCACCTGCTTCTGGCCTCACCCCTGCTGAGCTGGCATCTGAAACGGGAAGAAGGGGCTTCAGAGTGGATGGGGTGCCAGTTTTCAGTTTTAAGGGATTATTGGGGGGGAGGGATTAGAAACTGATTGGTCCTTGGGACCCTAATTGGACTAGTGATAAGGGCACATGTGGGGTATTTTGAGCTCGCTTTGGGAAAGGGTCTCTCACCTGGAGGAGGCAGGAGGCCTCCCCAAAGAAAGAGGGTCCCCTAGGGAGAAGAGGGGTTTTTACCTGCAGGCGCTGAGCCTCATCTCCGCAGAGGGGAATCTTACCTGCACCGCCAAGCCTTACCTGAGACCCCGGGGCTCACCTGGGGCGAGGGGATGGGGGCGTGCGCGGGGGAAGGGGCAGTCCTCGCTTGCGGGGCGGGGGCGCGGGGCGACGCGCAGAGACGTCAGTCCAGGCCTCACCTCGCCTGGGCGCGCGGAGGGCCCGGTCCGCGGGGTGGCCTGGCCTGGGAGTGGGGGGCGCTCCTTATGGGCGCCGTCCCCCCCGGCCCGGTTCGCAGCCGCCTCGACTTGTTTACACCGAGACCAGCTGCTGCCGCGGCTGCGGCGGGAGGGGGAGGGGGGCCGGCCTCCTGTCCCGGCGGCCGCCGTAGCCAATCGGAGTGCCGCATGCAAATGAGGGGGCGCGTCATAAGGCGGCCAGTGCAGTCTAGGCTGCCCTTCCCCCTGCACCCGGCTCCCGCTAGCCAGCTCGCCCGGAAATGCGGCTGCGACTCGCAGCCTAACCCAGAGGCTTACCGGGGCCTGATTGGACCTCTGGTGCTCTGCTATCTCTGGTGCTCGAATAGACAAGGATCCTAAGCCGGCATGCAAACCCCAGAGAAATAGTCGTAATTGTCTTTGTTTATCCACTGACCATTCTCTCACAATCCTGTAGTTTCTCCATTTGACCAGGTTCTGAGACTTGGAGAAGAGATCCTCTCCAGGATTATCCAGATGGTAAGAGTCAAAGTTGGAATTCTCACTTCTACCAAGCGCGAGGACAGATTGTTAGAAGGGAAGAGCTAAAGATGTCCTTTTGCTATTAGACTCCCAGGAACCAAAGCTTTAAAAATCTCTACTGCTGAACATCACCTGCTCCAGGCATTCTCTGGTATGCATGGCCTCCAGGTTTCTGTAGGTCTGACCCCAGTGAAAATGTCTTTTTAAGCGTGTGTCTGGTATACTTAGACTTGTGCTCACTGCAAAGTCCCAGTAACCAGCAGGCTTGAAAAGTATTGCATTGGGAATATTCATTAAATGAATTAGGTCCCAATGTTGGCGATCAGAAAGTGGACAGCAGGTACGGTGGGGGAGCCTACCTGCTGCAGTTCAGTACATTAGTGAGGAAAATCAAGTCCCTTGTATGCTTGGATCTTTTAATGGTTTCAGGAAAACCACTCATCTCCAGATCTCTAGATTCTAGGGCCAGGACACTTGGGTTAGCAAGCTTCAGAGTGGAGGCCAAGCTGGCACAGGGTGTGGTGCCACTCTGCTGTCTGGAATGTAGTGGAACAAGTGGGCCAGCCTACTTAGGCCCCCAGGCTTTTTTATTGGAGGGGTCAGTGGGCAGGGTCTCACTTTGTAGCCCTGGAATATAACTCACAGAAATCCAGCTGCCCCTGCCTTCCAAGTGCTGAAATGAAAAGATTTTCATCTCTAGACCCAGCTCACCTCAGGCTTTCTAGATCTCCCCTAAGATGATATGTGCACTTGCTTGCAGTATGTATTAAACTCAGAGCTGCATTCATGGTATGCAAGCATTCTACCACTGAGTTATAGCCCCAACCACTAACATGCTGTACTGGCTGGTGTTGTGTCAACTTGACACAAGCTGGAGTTATCACAGAGAAAGGAGTTTCAGTTGAGAAAATGCAGCCATGAGATCCAGTGCTAAGGCATTTTCTCAATTAGTGATCAAGGGGGGAGGGCCCCTTGTGAGTGGTACCATCTGTGGGCTGGTAGTCTTGGGCTCTATAAGAAAGCAGGCTGAGCAAGCCAGGAGAAGCAAGCAAGCCAGTAAGCAGCATTCCTCCATGGCCTCTGCATCAGCTCCTGATCCCTGACCTGCTTGAGTTCCTGTCCTGACTTCCTCTGGTGATGAACAGCAACATGGAAGTGTAAGCTCAATAAACCCTTTCCTCCCCAACTTGCATCTTGGTCATGATGTTTGTGCAGGAATAGCAACCCTACTAAGACACATGCCATCTTCATAGCCTTCAGGATTGATCCTCCAACCCCTTGTTCCATGAACTATGTTATTGACAAGAAAAATATTTATTTTTCTTAAGAGAAAGACAGGACAGGGCCTCAGACTGAGGAGGCTGGGTCTCTTAGTTCCTGCTTGTCCAGGTAGTGTCTCAGGGCTGTGGGGTAATCGGTCATGACACCATTGGCTCCCAGGCCAAAGGCCACTTCAAAATCTGATTCTTCATTAAGGCACCAAAATAGCACCTGAACAGGGGAAAAAACCAGGTTAGTTTCCAAACATCAACCCAAAGCTTCCTTTAACGTCCAGGAGGTGGCAGCCCCTCCTTCTGTACAGACCTCCCAGCAATCCTGGAGCTGATGGCTATCTTTTTAGAAATTTCCAAATTGGTTATTAAACCCAGCTACTGTTAAAACCTAAATATATGATCTTAGAGCCACGTGTGGCCATGTATGTTTGTCACTCTGCACTTGGGAGGCCATCTGGGCCACACAGAGTAGGGGCCAGCCAGGGTTAGATAGCAAGACCCTGCCTCAAAAATAAATTTACATGAACTTGCAGTTGAACAGTCTCAGAACTCAGGCTGCAGAGGTGGGTGGATCTCTACAAGTTCCAGGCTGGGTCTATATAGTAAGTTTCAGGCCAGCCAGAGTTGCACAGTGAAACTTTGTCTCAAAACAAACAAGAAATTCTATTAAAAAACAAAGGTAAAGTATCGCTGTGGAGGCACATGTTTGTTTTATAGTTTTTATAGTATCGAGAGGCAAGAGGTAGAAGGGAATGGAATTCAAAGATACCTTGTGTTACACGGGGAGTCCAAGGGCCAGCCTGGGCTATATGAGACCTGTCACAAACAACCCAAGAGCTGGGGCTGTTGCTCAATGGGTTAACCCTGGCCTCGTATATGCAAAGCCCTGGGTTTGATTCCCAGTACTACAAAACAAATCGAACAAAAACACAAACAAGGGCCAGTACATGACTCAGCAGGTAAAGTCACCTGAAGACCTGAGATGATCCCCAGGATCCACAGGGTGGAAGGAGAAAACTGACTTCTGCAGCACACACACCCTGTGGCCTCTACATGTACAGTGTGGGATGTGCCCCACCCCCATGTACACACACACACAAATACATGTAAGATATATATATATATATATTTTTTTTTTTTTGGTTTTGTTTTGTTTTGTTTTGTTTTTGTTTTTGTTTTTTGAGACAGGGTTTCTCTGTGTAGCCCTGGCTGTCCTGGAACTCACTCTGCGGACCAGGCTGGCCTCGAACTCAGAAATCTACCTGCCTCTGCCTCCCAAGTGCTGGGATTAAAGGCGTGCGCCACCACAGCCTGGCATGTAAGATATTTTTTAAGTTAGGTACTAAAAAGCCCATCACTAATTATTTTATAACTTCTTATGGTCTCTTCTCCCCTCCCCTCCCCTCCCCTCTCTTCTCTGTTAAGGTCTCATGTAACCAAGTTGGCCTCAAACTCTCTATCTAACTGATGATGACCTTGGACATGTCTTCCTGTTTCCATCTCTATGCTCAGGTTACAGGTATATACCACTATACCTGTCCCCTCTCCCCCTTTGTTGTTCTTTTTACAATTTATTTGTATTTATTTTAAAATTAAAAAAAATTTGTTTGATAGGTATGAGTGATTTGCCTACATGTATGTCTGTGCCAACATAGGTCAGACAAGGGCATCTGACCCCCTGGAGTTATTGTAAGCCAGTGATTATAGGTGCTGGGAACCAAACTTGGGCCCTCTAGAAGAGCAGCAAAAGCTCTTAACTGCTGAGCCATCTCTCCCGTCTATTACCTTTTTTTTTGAGTGCTGGTGACTGAACCCAGGGCTTTGGGGCTGCTTGGCAAGTACTCTACCAAATGAGCCACATCCCCAGGCATTGGCTTCTATTTTTTAACAATTTGATTTTATTTATTTATGAGGGGGGCAGGTGCTCATCACACCAAGTTTGTGGGTCAGAGGACAGCTCTTAGGTCATCAGGTTGATGGCTGAAGCCATTAGCCACTGAATCATTTTATTGCCTTCCTTGTTTGTTTTATCTTTGTTGTTTTGAGGCAGGGAGTGTTATTCAGTCCAAGCTGGTTTAGAACCCACCATCTTCCTGCCTCTGTTTCCCAAGCATCATGTGTATGGCTGCTGCACCTGGCCTGACATGATGTCTCAGTTAGGGTCTCCATGGCTGTGAAGAGACACCATGGCCAAGGCAACTCTTTGGTTTTTTTGTTTTGTTTTGTTTTGTTTTGTTTTTGGAGACAGGGTTTCTCTGTGTAGCCCTGGCTGTCCTGGAACACACTCTGTAGACCAGGCTGGTCTCGAACTCAGAAATCCGCCTGCCTCTGCCTCCCAAGTGCTGGGATTAAAGGCATGCACCACCACTGCCTGGTCCAAGGCAACTCTTATAAAGGCAAACATTTCATTGGGGCTGGCTTACAGCTTCAGAGGTTCAGTCCATTATCATCAAGGGTCTCTCTTCCATTCTGGGCAGAGCTTAAGCATAGGACTTCAAAGCCCAGCTCCACAGTGACACACTTCCTCCCACAAGGCCACACTCCTAATAGTGCCACTTCTTCTGGGCTAAGCGTATTCAAACCACCAACCCCACACCTGGCATCTTTATTTCAGGAAGGTCGCTGGATCTCTGGATGTCTTAGTTTAACAGTGAGGATCCAATCTTTAAACACCTGGAGATCAGAGGTGTGAGAGGGCTGCTAAGGAAAAACCCTTGTCCTCCTGCCTCTGGTGCCAGACACAGGCAGCAGGCCAAGCCTCTCTGAGTTAACCCTTCCCTCTGTCCCCACTGCTGTCACCCAAGTCTGACTCCTGTCCATGGCAGTATCAGGCTCTTAAAGACACTCACCCTCTGTCTACTCAGTACATGGTCTCCATGCTATACACCAAATGACTTTACTCAATGAGTTTATCTGGATCGGGTTTCCTGTGGTAGATGTTCAAAAGCATCCCTCCCGAAGGTCATGGTCCTATTAGACATGAGGTCAATGGGCCTAACTGACCTCCACTGCCCTCAGCCTAGGGAGTCCGCCCAGTTCCTCTGAGCCGGCCTCTTGCTCCTCCAAGCTTTAGACCTGTAGATGCCTGCCTAGGATGTTCTCCCTCTCCCCAAGAGTCATCTTCGTCCCACCATTCTTATGACTAATCCCATCCCCCTCCGTCTGTGGCCAACAGTTCTGGCTCCTATCCTTTGCTGCAGCATCACAGCACACGTGGGGCTAATAGGCTTCATTCTTTCCCCACATTTGATAGAAAGCTCTCGTCCCAGGTAAATGTCTGGAATCCTCTCAGTGAGGCTTGCTGATTAATGTCTTAGGTCTGGGGCTGGAGCGATGGCTTGGCTCAGTGGTTAAAAGCACTGGCTGCTCTTCCAGAAGACCTGGGTTCAAATCCTAGCATCCATATGGCAGTTTACAACTATCTGTAACTCCAAGATCTGACACCCTCACACAGACAAACATGCAGGCAAAAGACCAACGTACATGAAATAAAATTGTAAATTATTTTTTAAAATTTCCTAGGTCCAAAGCCAGGCACAGTGGTTTATGTCTGTAATTCCACCATTAGGGAGGCAGGGGCAAGAGGATTGCCATGAGTTTGAGGTCAGCCTAGCCTACATAAAAAACCAGGGGCCGGAGAGATGGCTCAGTGGTTAAGAGCACTGATTACTCTTCCAGAGGACGCTACTTCAATTCCCAGCTCCCACATAATGGCTCACAACAATCTGACACCCTCTCCTAACCTCTTTGGCACACACATGTGGTACACAGACATACATGCATGTAAGACACCCATATGCATAAAATAAGACAATAGGGGGCTGGAGAGATGGCTCAGTGGTTAAGAGTACTGACTGCTCTTCCAGAGGTCCTGAGTTCAATTCCCAGCAACCACATAGTGGCTCACAACCATCTGTAATGGGATCTGATGCCCTCTTCTAGTGTATCTGAAGACAGCAACAGTGTACTCACATACATGAAATAAATAAATCTTAAAAAAAAAAAAAAAAAAAAAGACAATAAAAAAAATGAAATCAAACCAAACCATGGTCAGGCATAGTGGCACATGCCCTTATTCCCAGCATTCAAGAGACACAGACAGGTAGCTCTCCATGAGGACAGCCTGGTCTATATAGCAAGAGTTATATGGTGAGACCCTGCCTCAATCAAAACAAAAACAGAAAATTAAAAAAAAAAAAAAAAAAAGACAGCCAGGCAACGGTGGTGCGAGCCTATAAGAGAGACAGAGGGAGGTGAACCTCTGTAAGTTCTAGGCCAGCCTCATTTACAGAGTGAGTTCCAGGCTACACACACACACAGCAAACCAACAATAACAAAGGGGGCTGTCAGCAGTTAAAAGTACTTGTTGCTCTTCCAGAGGAGCCAGGTTTGATCCCAGCATCTCCATGGCAGCTCGGAACTATGGATCTGAAGCCATCTTCTGGCCTCAGCCCCAGGCCAGATAGAATGCAGGCAAAACATTTATTACACATTTTTTTTTAAAAAAAAAAACACCACAAAAACAAATCTAAATGCCTTCACTGTTCGCATGGACCACAGTCAAGGCAGAGCAACAGGGTGGGCTGGGCCTGGCTTCTCAGCATGTTCTCAGCAGGCCACAAGCAGCGTCATCAGTGGCTACTGCTTACCAATCTCTGAGTGAGTACCAGCTACATATCCAAAAGATCTGCAGATACTTATTCTCTGCATTTTATAGGCAGAGTAACCGACACTCAGAGGTGTCACAGAATGATGGAAACTCTGCTCCCAAGTGTACACTGAACCAGCCCCTTGCTGGGGCAGTGGCTGAGTACTCACCTGCACTCCTCGGTCCTGCAAGTGTCGAATCAGACTTTTCCTCATGATGATCCTGGGGGAAGATGGGGACATCAAAGGCAATGATACAGTGATGACAGGGGACAGAGGAGAAGGGCGGCGGCAGGTGCCCGTGTGTACCTTCCACCCAGCAGCCCTGCCCACCTCACCATTTTGTAACTGTAGCTGACAGTTTGTTCATACATCCACAGGAAAATGGGAAGTAAGTCCTGTGGAGAGAAGTGTCAGAGTCAGCTCCTCAGCTCCTTAGTATCCTCCCCCAAACTGCGCACGCGCGCGCGCGCGCGTGTGTGTGTGTGTGTGTGTGTGTGTGTGTGTGTGTGTGTGTGTGTGTGTGTGTGTGTGTATGTGTATGTGTGTGTGTGTGTGTGTGTGTGCGTGCGCGCGCTCGCGCTCGTGGTAATGACTCCTTCACCCTGGCCTAGCCTGAAGAAGCTGACGGTGCCCAGAGGGATAATGCAACCTTTGTGAGAGCTGACTGCATCCTGGAATCCTTGGTTTCAGGGCTTGTCTCTCTTCCCATCTTAGGGACAGAGGACTGAGGCTTAGACTCGAGAACATACTGGAGGTCCAAACCATATCCATGACAGGCCTGGGACCAGCTTGATTCCAGAGGTAGATATCACAGAGGTCCTCCTGGTTGAGTCTGGGTGAGGTTTTTTCATTTTTTAATTTTTTGGCTTTTCAAGACAGGGTTTCTTTGTGTAGCCCTGGCTGTCTTGGAACTCTCAAACTTAGAGATCCTCTTGCCTCTGCTTCCTGAGTGCTGGGATTAAAGGCATGTACCACCACTGCCCTGCCAAGGGTAGGTTTTTAAGAATAGCAGAGGTTAGTCCAGAACTTACAACCCTCTGGCCTCATCCTCTCATGAGTGCTGGGATTACAGGTGTGTGCTATTGTGCCCATATTTGGCCAGCTTCTTCAGACAAGACAGAGCTTACTAGGTTGGCTATACATCACAACTTATCCTACTCCAGGGATAATTTTTGAGCAGTGTCCTAGGTCAGGCACTGGAGTTTGCCCAGGCTCTGTATTTCCAACTGTGTAACCTTGGGCAATTCACAGAAACCCTGCATCTCTGATACTCATGGGGGGGAGATCATAGCTCTACCTTCTGGGAGGGGCACTATAATGTAAAGGCTAAATACCTCACAATATGTGAAAACTTTTAACCCTGTGTAAAATACTGCAGACACAAAGCTTTGGAGCAGGCTGTGGGCTGTGGGGCTGACTAGCTCTCCTGAGAATCACAGAGTAGGACCAGGGCTTTGGGGACAGGCCTGGAGAAGTTGGAAGGAAGGAAAGGGAGTAGGAGGAGGGCCCAAGCTAAGAAAGTATCTAGTTCCTAATATATCCTCCTACCGAGACTTAGTTAACAGGGCTACTGTAGGGTGGGCTGACTCACCCGAGAGAGAGAGCCGGCTGCTCCCCGGAGGGCCTGAGCTGAGCGCGTCAGGCTTCTTTACTAAGCTGACAACCCTCATTACTGCATTGTTACAATACGCACTGATCAGAGAGGGTTTCCATCAAGGGTTTGGATGAATTTCTTCTAAAACTGCATAGCGATATATATTAGCCTGCAAGTTGTTGTTGTTGGTGGTGTCACAAACCTCTTAGTGTTCATGAATGCCAGACAAGAACTATAGTGGTGCAGGCCCATGATTCCAGCACTGGGAAGGCTGAGGCATGAGGACTGAGAGTTTGGGGCCAATATATGAGACTCTTGTCTCAAAAACTAAAATCAGGCCTACTCTATAAATTAGTGCACTGGTTCTCAACTGCTGTGACTTTTATACAGTTCCTCACGTTGTGGTGACCCCCAACATACATACATACATACATACATACATACATACATACATACATACATACATACATACATACATACATACACACACACACACATACATACATACATAAAAATATAAATACACTGTAGCTATCTTCAAACATACCAGAAGAGGGCCTCAGATCCCATTACAGATGGTTGTGAGCCACCATGTGGTTGCTGGGAACTGAACTCAGGACCTTTGGAAGAGCAGTCAGTGCTCCTAACTGCTGAGCCATCTCTCCAGCCTCCAAAGTTGTTATTGTTACTTCACAACTATAATTTTGCTACTGTTATGAAATGTAAGTATTGTGTTTTCCAGTAGTGTAGACAATCCCTGTGAAAGGGTTGTTCAACCCCCACAGGGGTCTTGGCCCAGGTTGAGAAACAGTGGCTTAGTGGATAAAGGTCCTTGTCATGAAAGCCCAGCAACTGGAATCCAATCCCTGGAACCTACCTAAAGGCAGAAAGAATGTCATCTCTAGCATCCATATACATGCTACACACAACACACACACACACACACACACACACACACACACACACACACACACGCACCCCCCCCCATAACATATTTAAAAAATAAAACAGGTAGTGACTCAGTTGGTAGTGTCCCCAGCATACACAAAACCCTGGGTTCAGCTTCTAGCACTGAATACAGCCAGGTAGAGGCAGGAGGATTAAAAATTCAATATCTTTCTCAGCTACTTTGTTTCAGGCCAGCTTAATATACATGAAATTCTGTCTCAATAAAACAAAACAAAATAAAAAAGAGGTCATTATTCTCTTTAAAGGGCCTTGGGATTAGAGAGATGGCTCAGTGATTAAGAACTTGGTATTCTTTCAGAGGACCTGAATTTGGTTCTAAGTATTCATGTTGGGTGGTTCATAACCACCTGTAACTCTAGTTCCAGGGTATCTGACACCCTCTTCTAGCCTCTATAGGGAACTGTACACATGCAGAAACGCGTGCGCACACACACACACACACACACACACACACACACACACACACAAATAACCAAAATAAAATAAAATATTTAAAGAACCTTGAGGACTCTGAGAAAATTAGGAAACTGGGGGTCCTGGGTCATTGCCACACAAATCCTGGGCAATATGGCCTGAGCAGAGAGGCTCTAAGCCCCACCCCACCACTGGTACCTGTTGATGATGGTGGGCAGGAAACAGAAGAAAAACTTCTCAGGGATGGAAACAAAAGGCAGCAGCCCCAGGTAGTAGAGCAGCAGTATCCAGAATGATCGCCATATGGTGAAGGCCATGGGCATCTCAGGGTTCTGGGAGGCAGGGGAGAGGTGAGAAGGTAGACCTATCTGTCTGCACCAAGCAGCAGAGAGGTGGTACTTGCTGAAAGGGTCAGAGCTGGACATCACAGTCACACCTAGACCAGTAGAATGGTTCATTCTGTCACCTTGTTTGGCTTAAGAAGTAGTACCCAGGAGTTTGGGGAAATACACCTGTGGGCATGCCTAAGGATATTTCCACAAAATTAGCTAAGGGAGGAGACCCACCCTGAACGTGGGCAGCAGCTTCTCCGTAGGCTCTGAAGGGGCTCATAGGGGAAGAAGCAACCTCGAATCTGCTTCCAAAATGGTATATCTCCTGCTCTTTCCACCTCTCAGACCCACAACAATGGGGAAGAGGGAAGAAGCCAGCCCAGGTGTTATCTCAGCCCCTAAGCTGTTATTAATGAGGAGGCGTCCTCATGTTCTCTTCACCTCTAGCTATGGGTCAAAGTCTATCACAGTACCCAACACCTGACCAACACTGCCAGTATCGGAGGTTTCTCAGAGAAGGCCTCATAGCGACGCCATGCCAGTACGCAGTCACGTGTCCGACTTTTCCAATCCTGCTCTTGGGGACTGTGCTGAAGGCTAGTTCCTGGGGCCCTCCTTGGGCTGGGGTGGCTTCTAACCCCATGGCAGAGAAAGAGGGACTCACAGCAGCCTTGCATCTCTTCATGACTGAGTTCTTCTCTGAAGCCCAAATAGTAATCTCGCTTCGGTCAAAGCGCCTTGCCAGGTTGGCTACCTAGGATGGGGATGAGGGAAGTAAGGGAAGCCAGGCCTCTCTCGGGCCTGCCTCACCTGCTGGGCTACAGCACTACCTTGTGAATGAGCTCTTCATTTCTTTCTTTGATCTCCAAGCACATGGGAGTCCTTGGAAATTTCTGGAAAACATCCTCCAAACTAATCATGTGCCGGTCTGACCCGTGGGCAAAATGGCCTGTGTGGGTGGGGGGGTCACAAAAACTGGGGTCAGAGTAGGATAAGCGGGCTAGAGAAACGGGTTTAATGAGAGCATACGAGAAGGTGGCTAGGCAGCGCTATGGCGGCTACACACATCCTACCTGGCGAGAAGTAAATCTCCAGTTCTTCCTTGTAGAGGGGCAGTTCCTGTGGAGAGCAAAGAAGCATCACCATGGTGCATGTGGGTAAGTGATGCATCTCTCAGTATGAGGGGCTGCAAAGCTCACCTCAAAGTCCAGGGTATTCACATCCTTATTTAGGCCTGACTGGCGGGACAGGTTCTTGTCATGTGACACTACCACTACGCCATCCCGGGTGAGCTGGCAGTCAAATTCCAAGAGATCTGCTCGCTGGGCCATGGAACTATGGGGACAAAGGTTGGTGGGGAAGAGGATAAAGGAAGGACCAAGGCATGTAGTGGAGGGGAAACATTGGCACAGAATTTATGGTGGGACATGTGACCCCACCTACACAGTTCCAGGGGCTTCCAGATACCCAGTTTATGAAGTGAGTAAGTAGCACCGGGTCCCCTGCAGAGCATAACCTAAAACCCCACAACCTTACATGAACTTGCTGGGGCTTGGACTCACTTCTCTACTGCCTCCATGGTGTTCTCCAGTCGCTCCCCAGACCCTGTGGAAAGCAGTTTGGGTGGGTCCCCGGGACCTGGCTTGACCATCCTGCCTTTCTTCCTGATGGTCTCCCACTTGCTGTAGGCTTCCTCTCTTCCAGTCAGTTGAACTTGCCTCTCCCTCCCTGGCACACGCCCTCCAGGCCCCGTGACTCCTCTTACCTTGCTCTTATTTAAGTCACTCGTGCCCTGCACCTTGATGATGGGCTGCCTATCACGGTGCCTGTCTTGTCAGGCTCACTCTCCCCTAAATGGATTCCATCTCTTCCCATTCCCTGACTCAGCTCACCTCCACGGTGGGCAGCCAGGCAGATAGGGAAGACTGGAGCCCAGGGTGTGTGCAGCAGATGAGGTCGGCGCAGGAAGAAGAAGGAGAGCATGATGTAGCTGCCCAAGGTGGGCAGAACCAAGTACAGGAGGGGAATCATAGCCTCGCACCACAGCAGGCTTCTGTCAAAAGCACAACCTTCCCAGTCCCAAAGGGCTCTGATGCCTGGGGCTGGGCCTGCCTGCTGAGCCAGTGTAGGATGGCTCCCACTGGGCAGCGCCACGCCCATGGACCTGCTGAGCCTGCTGGGTGCTGCTGGAACATGGCCAGACAGTAGTATGGCCCAGAGCTGGGGCCAGGCACAGGAACTGAGACAGCCCTGGGTTTCACATCCAGAGACCTTTCACAGATCCCAGCACCCCCTTCTGTTCTTGACCATGTGTATGGGGGGACTGAGCAGCCCCACCCTGCACCCCGTAGTTTTTAGATCTCTCTGCCTTCCATAGGTGTTTGTGGACAGGATCTGTAATTTATTACCTTCGTCACTTCCCGGGAATTTGGGGGTGTGTAAGGTGTCCCTGAGTCACCCCAAATCACTCCAGGCAGTTAAACAGGAAGCTGTTAGGGAAGACAGTGACTAAAGGGAAACTGACCCCTTCCCAGGAGACTGGCTTTCCTTAGAACCCCACCTCATCCCTGGCCAGCTGGAGCCAAAGACTACCAGGGCCATGTAAAGCCCCAACTGGAGGCAGGGGGCAGTTGTGAGTGTAGCATGCTGGGGGTCGCGGCGGCATACACAGACAGAGGCAGGGTCATCCATATACACATCTCTATATTTATATATTAGATACAGGCACGGGGAGGTGGGGAGGGGCACCGGCTCTCCACGGGCCCCACCTCCACATCCAATCACCCACACACAGAAGCAGCAAGGGCGTTACATGTGGCAGCTTGAGAGGGAGCGGGTTAGGTCTGGGCCTGGCTCCTCAGGGAAACTAGCCCTTGAGACTTAGGAATGTTCTGTCAGGGAAAATGGGGTGGGGTTCCTACAAGATGAGTAGGGCAGAGCTTAGCCTGAGTCCCTACTCAGTGCCCTCCACCCCTCTGTAGCACAGGTCCTAGGGCGGACATAGCCCTTCCATTCCAGATCAGTCTACCTGGAGCCGGGGCTAGCAAGGGTAGATAAAGACACAGCAGCAGAGATCAGCTCTGGGGCCACCTCATCACTGAGGCCATGGGACATGGGGCAGGGGATTGGAGTGGGAGAAGCCTGCTTGAAGCAGGAGATCCCAGCAAAGTGAGAGAAGGTGGCCAGGCCCACCCTTGGTCCAGCCTGGGCTGCCGGGGGCAGGATTGAGCAAAGTTCATTTTCTAACAATCTGCAGAGAAGGAGCAGGTAGGAGCAAGACCTGAAAGAAGAAACAGACAGAAAAGAACTGTCAGCTGGGTTAGCCCTGACCCCAGTGTCTCTGGTCTGTCAAGTTCTTCAGGTCTTGACTTCCTTATCTGCAGCTAACAAGAGCAGCCACCAAGTGCTACTGTGATTATAGGCTCCCCTCAAAGCCATCATGGTATACTCTTCCCCCAAGGCCTGGAGCGGCTCGGCCTAAGGGGAGGACCCCTCACCCTTGGGTCTCCAGTGATGCTGACAAGTGGGAAACGGATGGGACTGGAGGGTGTGCGGTCACACATGACTAGCAGGCCCTGGCCCTTTGTTGCTACCACACATGTGCTTGGATGATGAAGCACCAGGCTAGGCAGCCTCTGATCAGGATGTGGCTGAGCAGGGGCATTGGGAGCCACTTACCAGGTCCAAAAACACAGGAGTGTCTCTTCTTGTTAGGGGCCCTCTGGTGCCCCTGGCTGGAAGCGAGCTGTCTCTTGGAAGATCAGCTCCTTCAGCCTTTCCTTGGGGAGATCGTCTAGCTCCATGTCAAAGGTGAACGGCTCCTCAGCCACTGGCTAGGGGGCAAAGACAGTAAGGCACAGGCTAGACACTTGGGATAGTAACTCCTCTCCCAGCCACTGGTGGCCGGCTTACCTCATCTGTTGGATCATAGTACTGTTCCAGGTAAGGGTGAGCCAGTGCTTCCTCTACTGTGATGCGCTTGTTCGGGTTGAAGGTTAACATCCGGTCCAGCAGGTCAAGAGCTAAGGCAAGGCAGGAGGCAGTGATCAGAAGGAAGGCTAAAGGAGTCTCATGGACATCCCCTGTCCAGTGCCCAGGGGCCTATCTACTGAGGCAGGCATTAGGGTCACACAGTCTTCTTTGCTGCTAGGTTTTAGCCTACCCCAGGCCCTCTGGTCTCACTCACCTTTGGAGTCAGATTTGGGAAAAAGCTTGGCCCAAGCCACCTTGGTTTTAGAGGGCAGAGACTGTAGGTAGTTTCGGGCCTTCATGTTAATGATACAATTAAGGTCCTCCTGAGATGGGGAACCCAGTATACCTGTGGATAAACCAGTTGTCTTGGTGAGATCTCAAGTCCTCATTCTGGGAACAGGTCAGGAAGCAAGAACAGGAGCCCAGGCCTAGCTGCGTGCCACCACACCTCCCCATCTACCCACTGGGGTAGTGACGAAGAGCAAAGAGCTGAGAACCAGGGAGCCCTGCGCTCAGATTCTGGCTCCAGTCTTCCTCAGGTATAGGGCTTAGCCTTGCTTTTCCCAGCTTTCAAATGGGAAGAACACCTTATAGAAATACTGTGAGATGCTGGGGAGGCTCCACATGTGGTACCCAATTCTCACCCTCCAAAAATGTCACCTCTGATAAGCTAACCCCCATCCCTCTCAGCCAGACAGGCCCTTTCACCTAGAATGTGGTTGAGCTGGTCCAGGTAGTGCTTGCCGGGGAAGATAGGCCTGTTGGAGAGCATCTCAGCCAGAATGCAGCCCACGGACCAGATGTCAATGGATTTGGTGTAGCCCTGGGGAGGAGAATGTGCTGAGTTCCCTGGCCAGCCTTATCAGGGCCATTCCTGATATCTGGGCCAAGCACTATATCCAACTTAGATCGAACACAGCAAAAGGCAGAGGGATTGTGCCAAGGCCCAGAGATGGCTCTAGGACTCTCTTGCAGATGTAAGTAACTCTCCTACCTTGGAATTAAGCATGATCTCTGGGGCTCGGTACCAGCGTGTAGCCACGTACTCGGTCAGAAAGCCAGTGTGGTCATGCTCAGGGTCAGCAATCCGGGCCAGGCCAAAATCACAGATCTGGAATCAAACCCAGGCTACTAAACTAGGTGCCTAAGGCCTCCTCGGCCTAGGGAGCGCCCTGCCCTGTCTACTCTGTTCTTGCTTGCCATGTTCCAAGGCTGCTTTTGCTGGCCACCCAGAGGCCCCAGAACCAGGGAAGGAAGAGAGGCAGGCATTTAACCTCTGACCTTAAGGTCGCAGGTGGTGTTGATAAGCAGATTGGAGGGCTTCAGGTCCCGGTGCAGCACATTGGCTGAGTGTATGTACTTGAGGCCCCGGAGGATCTGGTAGAGGAAGTAGCAGATGTGGTCATTGCTCAGCTGCTGGCTCTTAAGCAGCTTGTACAGGTCTGTCTCCATGAGGTCCTGAACAATGTAACTGAGGATGACTCCAGAGATCCCCAAGTTGGGGGGAGTAGGAGACACTTCGTTAAGGAAGACAGGCTCTAACCAGGAGGTTACATATTCCTTCCAGCTAGGGTCCCTTGGTCTCATGAGCTTCACAAGGCTTGGGGCTGACAATGTGTAAGGCACATCTATTCTGGGCCCTCAGTTTCCCTACTGGGCAAATGAGGGCGCTGATGGATGGTAGTGGGAGAACGTAGGAGCTCTAAGTTAACCCACTCGTGCCTTAAGTTCTCATGCTGCCTCCACAGCCCAGTGTTCTTAACCTGTCCACACCTCAGCCTCCTGATCTGGCAAGCAGGGAGAGTAAGTGTTCTTTAGAGGGTGGCTGTGAGCGTAAGATGCTCACAGAGAGTGCTCAGCAAACAAGAAGCACTGCTGTTACTCCATGGGCAGAGCCAAGCGGCCGTTGAGTGGGTTAAATGAGATAATGCGAGAATACCATCTGGCACACACTAACTGTTTGCTTAAAAATAAATGCCTGCCTTATGGGAAGAATTTGTGCCAGAAAAGTGAGGAGACACTCCCCAACAGTGTGCTCCTACAGTGTGCTTGACCATACACCAGAAGGTGGAGAACTAACTAAGAGTCCTTTTATACTTGAAGATAAAACAAAGATTAAACATAAACAAATGTCATCTGCTTTATCTTTGGAAGAGTAGTCGGGAGCTGAGCAGAGTACCTCACTCCTATAATCTCAGCACTTGAGAGGCTGGGGCCAGAGGATTTCCTAGAAGTTTAAAGCCAGCCTGGTCTACAAAGTTAGCCTGAGGCCAACCAGGGATACATAGTGACTGTCTTCTACAGAAGACATGTGAACTGGGGCTGGTGGCACCCCAGAGGCAATGGCAGTTGGATCTCTGTGAGTTCAGGGCTAGCCTGGTCTACATAGCAAGACCCTTTCTCAAAAAGGAGAGAACAAGCACATGCAGATATACACACATGGACCAACCCTGCTGCTTTATAAATGTGGAAGTCTAGAGGTGCAGAGACCTGCTGAAGGTCACACAGCTAGACAGGAGTAGGTCGATTTCCTGTGGTCAGAGTTGCAGAGGCTGCAGAGCAAATCCTGGAATTGGGAGGGGTGGGTAGGGAAGAGGCCATGGGTGCTACATCTGCTAACAATGGAGCCAAGCAGGAAGTAGATGTGGACAATGAACTGGATGTCTGAACTAGGCAAGCAGTGTCAAGCAAGGGTAACAGGGCTGAACTACCTTCCTTGGTCAAGGTCCACAGGTAATCAGGGTGGGGCTCTCAGAAAAGGGACGGCTCCAAGAAAGCCAAATGGGGGAGATGAGGAAGCAACAAACAGGAACAGCTGAACTTAGGCTTTCTTATATAGGCAGACTCTCAGGGCCCCTCATCCTCCCATGAGCCCCCGGCCTAGCCAGGGGCAAGAGCACAAAGACTTGACTCCGCCCTGTGACTCTAGGGCCCTCAGGTTCCCCCTCTTAACAATTCAAGGTGGTTTGAAAGCCTCCACCCCCTCCATGTTGGAGAAAGTATTGCCCCCCCCAAGGCACTGCAAAACTTAACACAGAGGAGCCTTAGTTTCCTCATCTTTGAAATGGACGTGGTAAAGCTCTTCACACGGGGAAGTCAGAAGGTTGAATTAGAACCAAAGCACTAGGCATGGCCAAGACCAGTTTTCTTCTTTGCTTTCCATCCACTGTGAGGTCTCTAAAGAAAGAATCGTGAGTCTGTTGAGCAAGAATGGGCTGTGGGCAGAGACTGGGTCATGTCACAGAACTGCAGATGTCAGAAGACAAAGCTCCCATAGAGATCATTTGCTCAGCATTCTCCCCTCCCCACACACCATACTGGGGCACAGAGCAGAGAAGGATGTGTTCAAGGCCACTCCACTTGGCTGCAACAGACCAGGATCCAAGGCCTGCCAGTGTGCTCGTATGCTCTGTAGACTCTCTGCTAAAAAGTTACTTTGCTGGGTTTTTTTTTTTGTTTTTTTTTTGGAAGGTGGTACAAAAGATGACAACAGAAAGCAAAGCCAAGCTCCCTAGCCTAGCTCTGGGGCTAAGGTGAAGGATACACATCCCTCATGGCTTCCAGGGTGGGTGCTCTGAGGATGTCTCGGATGCCTATGACATTTTCATGGCGGAATCGCAGCAAGATCTGGATTTCCCTCAGCGTGCGCTGACAGTAGGTTTGATGCTCGAAGGGGCTGATCTTCTTGATAGCCACTCTGGTCTTGCGCACGTGGTCATAAGCTGAGCTGAGAGGGCCAGAGAGATGTGGCCTTACAAAGGGGGGATCCAGGCCTGGTGGCCCCACCCAGGCCTTGGCAGGGACCAGAGAGAGCAGGAGATGGTTCTGGCCAAGTGTAAACAATGCTGGCTCCTTCCTGCTGTGAAGGCCTGGAATCTCCAGGGGAAAAGCTGGGGACCAGCCAGGCAGCCTTTCAGTGACTTCACAAACAGAGGAAGAGAGTGGCCACTCACTGACTTCCTTTCTTCTGGACCCTCTTACATTCTAGTTGCCCTCCTCCCTTTTCCCAAGCTGGACTCTCTCAATCCAAGACAGGTCCAGAGGATGGGAGTTAAATGGAGAAAGTAGATGAAAACTAGAGGATTCGGTAATGGGACAGGAGAAAAGAGATAAGGAGGGGCAGGCAGGTCTCCCTGTGAGATTCCTGGGTCAGAGCTGTTCCCATAGGAACAAAGAAAGGCCCAGAGCACACAGTGGGGCAGCGACAACTCACAAATCCGTATCCCACAAATAAGGCACATTCTAGAGACCCCTCCCTACTTTGGGCCCCTAGCCTTGCTAGGGCAGGGGTGCAAAGGTTTGCCCCACCCTGAGCTTCTCTCTTTTCTCTCAAACTCTCTGTCACAGCCTCATGGGGGTGGGGGAACCAAGGCTCCTACCACCTGCTTATGGGTCCCTCACTCCCCCTTCACCAAGAATACTCATCGTCTTAGCTCCACCTGTATCTCTAGGGTCCCCCAAGTGCCCCTCCCTTAACAATACAAGGTGACTTCAAAGCCTCTAAACCCCCTCCCCGGAGAAAGTAGCGCCTGGTTCCCCAGAAGTCACTGCACGATCCCTTCCCTGCGATACTCCCCGGGCCCCCATGTCCCGGGCACGCACCTGCTGTCCCTGTTCTGAAGCCCCCTCCGGGACGCCCCCTCACCTGACCATGCCGTACGCGCCCTCGCCGATGTACTGCAGCTGCGTGTAGCGTGGGCCCACGTCGAATGGCTGCCCCTTTACCACCTCCACCTCCCCCGGGACCACCGGGACGACCCCAGCAGTTCCCCTGGGCTCCCCGCCCCCGCCCCCCAGAGCCGCCGCCGCCGCCGCCGCCGCCATCTCCACTCCTCCCGCCTCCCCCCGCTGCCCCGCCCGCGGCCCCGCCCCTCCCTACCGCCCTGTCACCGCGGGGCCGCGCGCCAGGCTCCGCCCCCGCCCCCGCGCGCCCCGCCCCCGCGCCTGCCCGGCGAGCCTGCGCGGGCCCGCGACATCACGTGGTTTCCTGGGCGCGCGCCCGTCTTTCCCGCCTAGTTACGTTGTTCTTTCCCTGCCTTGGCCACTAGGGTATTTTAGTCCGCCGAGAGAGTTCTGCAGCCCCAGGGGCCAGGGGCCCTCAGTGATGCTAAGGGAACCCACTCATGTTTCACAGTTAACCTTTGGAGACCTGCCTCTCACCTTCTTCTTTTGTTTCATTTAGACAGACAGTAGTAATCCGGGCTAGCCCCAAAGTCTCTATGTGGTGGAGGTTGGTCTTGAACACATCCTCCTGCCTTTAGGCCTGAGCCACCATACAGATTCAGGATGCTAGGCAAGCATCCTACCATTGAACCACATCTCCATCCTCTCTCTCTGTCTCTCTCCCCCTCCTTCCTTTCTCTCTCTCTCTCTCTCTCTCTCTCTCTCTCTCTCTCTCTCTCTCTCACACACACACACACACACACACACACACACACACACACACACACACACACACACACACACACCAAACAGCAAAATCAAAGCCCTGGACCTGGGCCAGGAAGATGGTTGGGTAGATAAAGATGCTTACCAAGCAAGCCTAATGATCTGAGTTGAAACCCTGGGACCTACACAATGGAAGTAGAGAATTAGTTCCTGCAGGTTGTCCACCAACCAACACAAGCATGCTATGTGTGGATACACACACATTCACACACAAATAAAATATAATTTTAAAATTTAGCCAGGCAGTGGTGGCGCATGCCTATAATCCCAGCACTTGGGAGGCAGAGGCAGGTGGATTTCTGAGTTCGAGGCCAACCTGGTCTACAGAGTGTGTTCCAGGACAGCCAGGGCTACACAGAGAAACCCTGTCTCGAAAAACCAAAAAAAAAAATTATGTGCATGTCTGCTTATAGGTATGTACAGATGAGTGCAGGTGCCCAGCAAGGCCGGGGGAGTCAGATCCTCTGGAGCTAGAGTTTTAAGCAGTTGAGAGCCACCTGGTCCAGGTGCTGGGAATCAAACTTGGGTCCTCTGGAAGAGCAGTATGTGCTCTTCAATGCTAACGCATCTCTCCAGCACTAAAAATGTAATTTTTAAGTTTGGATTTGAGAATCTGGAAAGATGGCTCAGAGGATAAGAGAATTTACTGCTTCTGCAGAGGATCCAGGTTCAGTTCCCAGCATCAACACGGCAGCTCACAACCATCTAATTCCAGGGGATTCAGCATCCTCCTTCCAGGGCTCCCGCATACACATGGTGCACTTACATACACCCAGGCACCCATACACATTATTTACTTTATAAAACAATTAGATTTGACCAACTAGAATCCTATGTTCACTTGGAAGGCCAAGATAAGATGACTGTCAGTTTGAGGCTAGCCTGGGCTATATAGTGAGATTCTGTCTCTAAAGGCTTGTTTATGTATTATGTATATGACTGCTCTGTCTGCCTGTCCATCAGAAGAAGGCATTGGATTCCATTATAGATGACTGTAAGCCACCGCGTGGTTGTTGGGAACTGAACTCAGGACCTCTAGAAGAGCAGCCTCTTAGTCACTGAGCCATCTATCTGGCCCCAGGATCCTGTCTCTAAATACATAAATAAAAATGAAAATCATCCTTTTGATTCTGTACCACAGAAAGCCCCTAGTCTAGGTTTTGTCTGGTTCTTTCAGATGGATGGTCAGGGATCGTGTCACGTTCATTACTGTACCCCCAGTGCCTGGCATACGAACGCTAAACATTTTAAAAATTTGTTCTGTTCTTTAATGTTTGTGTGTCTATGTTGTGTGTGCCTATGTGTGAAGGTGCTGTGATTACAGGCCTGTAACATCATTCCAAGTTAAGTCCAATATTCAAACCGACAGGATTTGGCCCTGGGGTACGGTGGGATCTGTAAGCTTAGCAAGGCTAGAGTGGTGGTGGTGAGGTCATCAGATTCGGAAAGTCGGAGAACCCAGAACCAGGCATCTCAATAACCAGCAGCACCCACAGGATTTGGACCTGCCCTGGCCCATGAGCAATCAGTGGATCACTTGGCTCTGCACCCGTGCAGATGCTCCTGCATGACTCATAGCTCTACACTGTGCAGACACATACGCCAGAGTCATTTGAAAGGAGGGAATCTCAGTTGAGAAAATGCCTCCATAAGATATGTCTGTAGCCGGGCAGTGGTGGCACACACCTTTAGTCCCAGCACTTGGGAGGCAGAGGCTGGTGGATTTCTGAGTTCGAGGCCAGCCTGGTCTACAGAGTGAGTTCCAGGACACAGAGAAACCCTGTCTCAAAAAAAAAAAAAAAAGAAAGAAAGAAAGCTGTCACCTGTTACTGGTCCTTACCTCTCTAAACTGTCATCTACCTAGCCTTCTACCCCTGCTCCCAACAAGACCTGGCAGAGTTTAAGAGTTTGGTTATTTTTTTCCTTTTCCGTCTTTAGTCTTTAATAACTCAGTGTGCTGGCTGGCTTTATGTCACTTAACACAAGCCAGAGTCATTTGAAAGGAGGGAACTGCAATTGAGAAAATGCCTCCACAAGATATGGCTGTGGGGCGCTTTCTTAATTAGTGATTTATGGGCAAGGGTATAGCCCATTGTGGGTGGGGCCAGCCCTGGGCAGTTACTCCTGGGCTGTATAAGAAAGCAGGCTGAGCAAACCATGAAGAGCAAGCGGGTTAGCAGCACCCCTCCAAGGCCTCTGCTTTAACTCCTGCCTCCAGGTTCTTGCCCTGTTTGAATTCCTGTCCTGACTTCCTTCAGTGATGGACTACAATGTTGAAGTGTAAGCCAAATAAACCCTTTCCTCCCCAGCTTGCTTTTGTTCATGGTGTTTTATCCCTAACTTGGACACTCAGTAAGCATCCCTCAGAAGTCACCTGACCTCCAAGATTCTCACCCCTGACCCTGCCTGGAACTGTTCAATTGATGTGTTTTACCCAGGAAGTGGTCCCAGGCAGTCAGTGTTCCTCACAGTCGCTGGCTTCAGAGATGCTCTGGGGATGGTCATGTTGGGGTAGATTCCTGCCTTTCCCTCCTCTGCATCTCCCCTCTGCCCTGGAGAGCCACCTTTTACCTTCTCCTTGGATTCTGTTAAAAAGAAAAGTGCTGGGTGTGGCGACATACCTGTAATGCCCCACGCTGGAGGCTGAAGCAGAGGGTGCAGAGGTTGAGCCCGAGCTATAGAGTCAGACACCAGCTCAAAGAATCCAGTTTCCTGATTGCACTAGCCAAGTTTCAACTGCTTAGTAGTCAGTGTGGTGATTTACACTGGATAACGTGGCTCAAGAACCTTCTGATGCTAGGCCCGCTGCGGTGACTTTTAATTAATTAATTTATGTATGTATGTATGTATGTATGTATTTATGTATTTATGTATTTATATATTTATATATTTATATATTTATTTATTTATTTATTTATTTATTTATTTATTTATTTATTTATTTATTTATTACTGGGCAGTGGTGGTGCACTCCTTTAATCCCAGTTCTTGGGAGGCAGTTTGAGGCCAGCCTGGTCTACAGAGCAGCTCCAGGACAGCCAGGGTTATACAGAGAAACTGTCTTGGGGAAAAAAAAAAAGATATTGTTTTTAAGTTGAGTCTCTGTGTACGTGTATGCATGAGCATAGGTGCTGGAAGGTTTTGGATCTCCTGGAGCTGGAGTTACACACAGCTGGTTGTGGACCACTCGATATGAGTGCTGACAACTCAGAGCCTCTGGGCAAGCATTACATGCTTTTAACTGATGACCCATCTCACCCAGCCTCAAACTTTTAAGTGAACCAATCACTGAACATATGGGGAGTCTGAGAATTAAGTTAGCTAACTTGAGTCAAGAAGGGGCCACTACTGTAAGATGTGTTTTCACACAGAGACTCTCTCAGAGACCTTCCTGCCTCAGAACCATAGACTGCTCACGTGGGAGGCACACTCAGATGCTGCCATTCTACCCCATTTTCCAGAACTGTGTGTTCCGGAAGCCTCTCGAACACACAGAGCCTAGGCTTGTCTTCTTTCTCCCCAGGGTATTGGGAGAAAGTGCTTGTATGAATTATGGATCAAGAGACAATAGAACTAATCACGGAGTGTTCAGAGTTAGACCTATGGCCAAGCACTGTTAGTAGCTCAGGTCAATGAGGCTGAGCCGCTGATTCCCCAGAGCTCCCAAGTCACTAAGTGTTTAAGAGGTACTGATTAGATCGGTGACTTCTTTGGTAATTGCTTTGATAGGCTTAATTATATGGCACTTTTAGCAACATTCTAGGCTAGGCTGATGGGAGACTGCTGTATAGTACAGGCTCTTACTGAAGACCTGGAACTTGCTGCAGCCAGACTGGCTGGATTAAAACCTCACGATACAAGCTGTGGTGGCAAACGCCTGTAAACACAGCACTTAGGAGACTGAGGCAAATTCAAGACCAGGTTAGGTCATATAAGGAAAAAATATATCAAAAGTAAACCCCCAAATGCTGGGGAAGGAGGGGGCAAGGTCACTTTCAGGAGAATTGAGGTGGCCTTTTTATTATTTTATTTATTTATTTTGGTTTTTAGAGGCGGGGTTTCTCTATGTAGCCCTGGTTGTCCTGGACTCACTCTGTAGACCAGGTTGGCTTTAAACTCACAGGGATCTGCCTTGCCTGCCTCTGCCTCCGAAGTGCTGAGATTAAAGGCGTGGGCCACCACCGACCGCATGGCTGTGGAGGTGGCCTTTAGTCACTGAAACAAGTGAGATTGCAGAAACTGGAGATGGAGAAAGGACGTCGAGGAAAGGGAACAGCATATGTCAAGGGATAGAGGCAGGAGCTTGTCTTGTCTGGCAGCGGCAGAAAAGGATTCACAGGAGGTCCAGGATAGCCCTAATGAGGCAGGCCAGATTGATGAAGGTCTTAGCTTCAGACCAACTTTGGATGCTCCTCGGGAAACAGTGAAAGCCCTGGAGGGACTTTTGCCAAATCATATTGCTACTGCAAGAGAATATAGTGACTCAGAAAGCACCATGGGGTTCCGCTTTAAGTGGGGTTTCTTGAGCAGAGTGAGTTTCCCTCTACAAGGAAAAGGCTGGATAGATGGGCGGGGCATACCACCACCCTCAGGCCTCTGGGTAAGGGAGCGCGACTGCGGTCTCCCCCTAGTGGCTGTGATTGGAATTTCCTTTAAGGATTGGGCTGGGATTTGGGAATTTCGCAGACTCCTTTATAGATCAATATTTAAAGTAGTGGTGGTCACCTTGAGAGGTGCTCAGCACTTGAGAGGCAGAGGCAGGCAGTTCTCTGTGAGTTCCAGGACAGCCTGGTCTACACAGTGAGTCCCAAGACAGTCAGGACTACATAAAGTAACCCTGTCTCAAAATGAATTAAGGTAGACTGAACATCTGCTCTCCACCAGTCACCTTCATGTGTATCAATCGTCTCCTACAGTTCTTGCGCCAGCCGAATGAAGGGAAAGACATTCACGTTTAGCTGGGGAAAAGCAGACATTGAACTACAGAAGACGAAAGAACTTGGGAATTGTGTTCTCCAGCAAAGTGGTGATCTGAAAGGGGGTGGTCTCCATAGACGCATAGATTTAATAACTGGTCCCCAGTTGGTAGGATTGTTTGAGAGGATGAGGAGGTGTGTCACTGGGGGCAGGCTTTGAGGTTTCAAAAGACTCACTGCATTCTGAGTCTCTCTCTCTCTCTCTCTCTCTCTCTCTCTCTCTCTCTCTCTCTCTCTCCTCCCTTCCTTCTCCCGTTCCTGGATGTGTCTTAAGATGTGAGTTCTCAATATTGTTCCAGAATCACACCTTCCTGACTGCTGCCATACTCACTGCCACTATGGCTATGAACTCTAACCTTTGAAACCGTAAGCCCCAAATTGGGGCTTATAAAAGGCTTGCTTTTATGAGTTGCCTTGGTCATTTAGGTCTATCACAGCGATAGTAAAGTAACCAAGACAGAGTGTTTTGCCTCTCTCTATATATATGTGCTCCACATGCCTGCCTGGTGCCCACAAAGGTCAGAAGAGAGCACTGGACCCTCAGAACTGGAGTTATGTGTGGCTGTAAGCAACCATGTGGTGCTGGGAACAAAACCCAGGTCCTCTGCAAGAGCAGCCAGTGCTCTTAGTCACTGAGCCTTCTCTCCAGCACCACCAATGTTGTTTTTATTTTGCTATATTACTTATGCATAGATGTGTAGTGTGTGTGTCTCTGTGTATGTCTGTGTGAGTGAATGCCACATGTGCGCAGGTGCCTGCAGAGGCCAGAAGAGGGCGCTAGATCCCCTGAAGCGGAAGTCACCAGAGAGTTGTGAGCCACCTGACATGAGTGCTGGGAATCAAATTCAGGTCCTCTGGTTTTATTAATTTTGGGGGGGGATTTTTCAAGACAGGGTTACTCAGTGTAGCCCTGGCCACCCCAGAACTCTTTCTGTAGACCAGGCTGGCCTCAAACTCACAGAGATCTGCCTGCCTCTGCCTCCTGAGTGCTGGAATAAAAGGCCTTAACTATCACTGACTGACTGGCGCAATACTTACTTCGCTTCTACAAATGCCTCTCACAGGTCTCCAGTCTGAGCTGCTCGTGTGCCTTGCTTACGGTGTTTCCTTCCAAGAGGCTCATCACGGTCTGTCATAGGCTTGCTGGAGGAGTAAGGCACTGTAATGATTACATATGTGGAGGCTGCAAGACTCTTTGTTTTTCTTTATTATTATTATTAAAGATTTATTTATATGAGTACACTGTAGCTGTCATCAGACACACCAGAAGAGGGCATCGGATCCCATAACAGATGGTTTGTGAACCACCATGTGGTTGCTGGGAATTGAACTCATGACTTTTGGACGAGCGGTCAGTGCTCTTAACTGCTGAGCCATCTCTCCAGCCCTCTTTTGGTCTTGTTTGTTTGTTTGTTTGTTCGTTTGTTTGTTTTTTGAGACTGAGTCTTATGTAGCCCTGGATGGCCTTGAACTTATTACATAACTAATGGTAACCTTTGTTAGCATTTTGTCTAGGCTCTGCTCCACAGTTACCTGGCAACAGCCTGGTGTTCCTGATTTGTTATAAAAGGGGCTGCTCACCCCCTCCTCTCTCTCTTACCTTCTTGCTCTAGCTCTGTCCTCTCCCTCCTGTTCCCCCTCTCTCTCCATTCCCCTCCCCCCTCTCTCTCCAGTGCTCATGGCCAGCTTTTACTCCTCTAGTCAGTCTCTGTCTCTGTCTTTGTCTCTGTCTCTCTCTCTCTCTCTGCCTTTCTCTGTCTCTACTACCCTCTCAACTTCCCTCCCCATGCCCTGAATAAACTTTATACTACACTATGTGGCTGGCCTCTCAGGGGAAAGGGAGGTCTCGCATGGGCCCGCAGAGGCGCCCCCTTTCCCCACACCTGACTGCACCCATCAAACATATTCTTCCCTCCTTGTCCTTTTAGAAAACACAACCTTAAGCTCTTGGACCTCTTCTTTTTTTTTTTGTTTTTTTTTTGTTTTTTTTTTGTTTTTCGAGACAGGGTTTCTCTGTGTAGCCCTGGCTGTCCTAGAACTCACTCTGTAGACCAGGCTGGCCTCGAACTCAGAAATCCACCTGCCTCTGCCTCCCAAGTGCTGGGATTAAAGGCATGCGCCACCACTGCCCCGCTGCTCCTGGACCTCTTGCAAAATCTTTTCTTTGACTGTGTCTTTAAATTCACTTCCTGTGAGCTGCAGAAACAACCAGCTACTGTTTCAGCATGTATTGATTTCCAAGCATGGTGGAGCACATACACCTGGTCCCTAGGCTAAGGCAAGAGGTGGAGTATCTAGGACCAGCCTGGCTCCCATAGTAAGTTCCAGGCCAATCTGAGCTGTAGAATAAGATTCTGTCTCAAGAAAACACACACACACACACACACACACACACACACACACACACACACACACACACACACACACTCATACACTTACTGAGTGTCTTAGTCACTGTTTTATTGCTGTGAAGAGACACCGTGACCAAGGCAACCCTTATAAAAAGAAAACATTTCATTGGGGGCTGGCTTATAGTTTCAGAGAGTTAGTCCATTATTATCCTGGTAGGAAACATGGCAGCATGCAGGCACGGTGCTGGAGAAGGAGCTGAGGGAGCTACCCTGATCTGTAGGTAGAGAGAAACTGGACTGGGTATAGGCTTTTGAAATCTCAAAGCCCACTCTCCCTAGCTCACCTTGTCCAACAAGGCCACTCCTCCTCATCCTTCCTAAACAGTCCACTGGGAAGCAAATATTCAAGTAGATGAACCTATGGATTCCATTCTCATTCAGACCCCTACACTGAGCATCTCTGTGCAAGGTAGGTCATAGGTCATGACTAATCAGAGAGGAAAATGATGTCTGATCTTACTCATTTCATAATAGCTGTGTGAAGTTATCTTTGTAGTGTGGCCCTGGCTGGCCTCCAGTTGTGAAACTGCTGCCTCTGCCCTCCAAGTGCCAGAACTCTAGCTGTGTGCTTCTGCTTGGCTCCACAGCTCATGGGCTTTGGTAGGTTGTAAATTCATCTTCATTGATCTCAACGTGTTTTCTACTTCCTATGTGATTTTCCTTTTGGTTTTTTAGTTTTTGAATAGTGTTGCCTAGTTTCCACATATTTTTGAATTCCCTTAATTTCTTTTGTTGTTATTTTGAGCTCTTGTGATTGAAAAACATTCTCTGTACGACTTCAGTCATTTAAAACTCATGGAGGCTAGCTCTGTAGCCTGGTATATGGTCTGTTCTGAAGGACATCTCTGTGGTATTGTGCACATCTGCTGTCGCTGGGCGGTGTCCTCATGGTGACCTTTAGGCTTGGCTTGTGCACAGTGTCCAAGTCTTTTGTTCCCTTGCAGCATCGAAATCTCTCGCTATTGAATCATCTCTTTCCTCAGTTCTGTCAGATCAGACCTCACAGATGTCGCTACCCTGTGTTTAGATGTGGTGACTGCATCCTTCCACATCCTCGAGAGACTGACATTTTGGGTTATTGTTGTTGTTTTGAGACTGAGTCCAGCTCTGTGTCTCAGGCTGGAACTAGCAGAGGTCCTTTCTCTTCAGCTCCCTAAGTACTTGGAATGCTGGTATGAGTCGTTGTGCTCAGAACAACTGCTTTTAAAATATTTCAAGGGTAAGAGAAAAAAACTATAAACTAACACTGTCTTTCAAGGTGGCCTCCTCTTTGCTGCTGTTCATGTGGGTGCAGACTTCCATCTCTTAGCTTAAAGAATCAGGTTTGGTGTTTCTTTCCTTTCTTTCTTTCTCTCTCTCCTTTTTCTTCTTTTTGTTTTGTTTTGAGACAAGGTCTTACTGTGCAGCTTTGCCTGGCCTGGAGCTCACTGTATGGAACAGGCTGGCTTCAAACTTAGAGATCCACATGTCTGCCTCCCAACTGCTGGGATTAGGGGTGTACAACAACAAGCCTGGCTTTTTTGCCTTAGTAGTTAGAATTGCAGGTCAGTGTCATCCTACAGGTCCATGTGGTCCTTTTTCTTTATCAGTGACTTAGTCCAGGATCTCACACAGTAAATAAGCAGTCTACTGTTGAGTTACCTGTTTGTTTGTTTAATTATTTTTAATGATGAGTTTGTGTGTGTGTGTGTGGGGGGGGTGTCCACACGCCATAGCATTTGTGTGGAGGTCTGAGAAGAGTTTTCAGGAGTTGATTCTCATCTTCCACCATTTGGTTCCCAGAAATTGAACTCAGTGCACCAACGTGTCTGTCCTTTAATTTAGAGCCACATTCTGTGCTCTTCACTAGTGCTAACACTGCTCAAAATGCTCCCAGCTGTAACGATGAGGAGCTACCTGGCAGTCCTCACAGAGGTTTAGATGTGTGTTATGGAGAAAACTCAGGCATGAGTTATGTCATTGTTAGTTATGAGTGCAATGTTAATGAATCAATACTGTATATTTTCCTTAACAGTGTGACTTTTTCCCCCTAAGACCAATGTTCAACTTTAAATTTTAAAAATTATTTATTTATTTATTGTTTATTTATTTGTAGTTTATTTGGTGTGAGTGTGTGCATGCACCCGTGCCACCAAGTATATGTGGAAGTTGGAGAACAACTTTAAGGAGTCAATTCTTTTCATCTTGTGGGCTTTGGGGATCAACAAAATTCAGATCCTCTAGCTTTATGAGCCATCTTACTGGACCGTGTGTGTGTAGGGGGGAGGCAGATATTGGGACTTAAAGCTAGCCTCATGTACACTATATCACCAGACCTTTTTATTTTCAGAAGGGTCTTTTTATGTAGCCCAGGCTGGCTGGGAACTCACCAGCTAGCAGGCCTTGAACTTCTGATCTTCCTGCTTCAGCCTCTATACTAGCTGGCTAGTGCAGGCATGTGCTACAGGTCTGGTTCAGCATTTGTCCACGTAGTGTTTGTTATGAACTTATGGAATAGAAGTACTATGAATACCAACAATCAATGGCCATTTAGTTATTTATTTATTACTGTTTTTTATTTGTGGGTTCTTTTGAGACAAGATCTTGCCATGTAGTCCTGGCTGGCCTGAGGTTAACTGTATATCTAGGATGGCTTCAAACTCATGGCAGTCCCCTTGCCTCAGCTTTCCAGGTATCAAGAGCAGGTATCAAGATTCCAGATGGGAGCCACTCTGCCTGGCTTGCTGTTTTGTGGGATGTATTTGGAATGTGTTCCCATCCTGCTGCCTGGCCTCTTGTGTTGCTCATGAAGTTAAGATTTCTTAAACACCACGAGGCCTTTTCTCTTGCCGGTGCCAAGATTTCCTTGTTGTCACAGTCTGTTAGTGTGTTTACTGATGGTCTGTGTGTGGGTCTCTTCACAATTACCCTGCTGGCATATCACCTAGCTTCTCAGATGTGCAGATTAACACTTTTCACTAAAGTTGGAAAGTAGTCAGGATTGTTTTGTTTGCTTTGATTTGAGACAGTGTCTCCCTATGTAGATCAGGCTAGCCTGGAGCTCCAAGACCTGCCTGAGTGTTGGGATTGAAGCCAACATGCCCAGCAAATTTATTTATTTTTATTTTATGTGTATGGTATTTTGTCTGAATGTATGCTTGTGTGCCATGTACAGTCAGGGCATAAGAAGTCCAGAAGAGGGCATCTGATCCTCTGGAATTAGAATTACAGACAGTTGTCAGCTGCCAAGTGGGTTGCTGGGAACTGAACCTCAGTCCTCTGCAGGAGCAACAAGTGCTCTTGACCAGTGAGCCATCTCTTTGCAGCCCTCCTTGTCTGTGTATTTCTGGGCACCACATGTGTGCAGTGCTTAAAGAAAGAGTTGGATGCCCTGGACTGGAGTTACACATAATTACTGTGGACTGCTATGTGGGTGCTGGGAATTGAACCCAGATTCACAGAGCAGCCTTTGCTCCTAACCACTGAGCTATCTGTCCAGCCCTCTCTTTTACTTCTTTGAGCATGATTCCCTTTAGTTCCCTGAGCATCTTTAGTGTTTTGCTTTGCTTTGCTTTGTAGTGCTGGAGATGGGAAGAGAGAAGGCAGAGCCCTGAGCGAGGTAGAGGCTCTATTTCCATTCTGTGGCTCTGAAAAATACCTTGACAAAAAGGTTGGAAGGATTTATCTTAAAGCTCACAAGTTCCTGTCCATTACTGCAGGGATGTCACAGTGGCCAGAGCTTGAAACAGCTGGTCCCATCAGACTCATGTTCACTCATCCCTCTTACACAGCCCAGGGCCCAGCCCTGGAAATGGTGCCACACACATTCAGGGTGTGTCTTCCCATCTCAATTAACAATCAAGACAATCCTCACAGACATGCCTATATGGCCAGCTTTAGATAATTCCTTATTAAAACTCTCTTTCCAAGTGAGTCTAGGTTATGTTGCATTGACAAGCAGTGATGGCATATGCCTTTAATCCCAGCACATGTGTGCCTCATGCCAATGGAGGCCAGAAAGGGCATTGGATCCCCTGAAATTGGAGTTACAAATGGTTGTTAGCCACCATATAGATGCTGGGACTTGAACCCGGGTCTTTTGCAAGAGCAGCAAGCCCTCTTGCCTGCTGAGCCCTCTCCTGAGCCCATAGAGCTTGTTTTTGTTGTTTGCCTCCTTATTGGATTTGTGACCTGCCTAAGCTATTTCTTTTTAAGATTTATTAATTTTTGTTTTATGAGTATTTTGTCTGCCTGTATGTATGTACACCACGTGCATGCTGTGCTCAAGATAACCAGAAGAGGGCTTCAGATCCTTTGGAACCACCAAGCAAGGTCAGCTGTTGACAGCTTCTAAACTACCAGAGGACTACAATGCAGCCCCAATAGGGACACGTGTTTTGGAATGTGACTTTGAAGTAGGTCCCTCGAGTGGCTCACAGTTTGTTCTGAGCTTCAGTGAGGATGGGATAAGGAGATTAAAATGGATTTTTTTGAGTTGATCCGGGGTTAGTGTTTGTAGCCTCGGCTGGCCCTTCGGCCTCTGGCACGCTCAAACTTCCAGCCCTTGGTCCAGACAAAGGGTTTGGGGTGGCTGTGTGAGGTTCCTGGGGCCTTGCCAAAATGCCTCTCGGCCCTTCCGAGGACCAGAATGCAGCACAGTGCCTCTGCCCTTGGGAGACTCCAGGCCAGCTGGTCGAAGGTGAGGATCTTACCCCCCAGCCTTGACTTCAGGCCGGCCTGCTCACCGCTAGGCACACACCTTCAGCGTGGACACTTTTCAGAATCCGCACATCATCTGTGACCGTACCCACAACCACAGCAGTTTTGTTCTCCTGGCCAGGAAGCTTTAGCTTTCGGTTCATCCGGGACAGGCACAGAGGTGGCCTGTTAGCGCAGCTCATAAATAACCTTTTCAGCCCAGCCTGATTGAAGGTGGAGTTGGTCTTGGGCTCTTTCCACCTAACCTTCTGGTTCTTGTTGTGGCAAATGTTCACACCCATGATGGCGCCTCCTGCTCGGCCAGGTCCAGAAAGTGTTTGGTTTTTTTTCATTTTTCAAGACAGGGTTTCTCTGTGTAGCTCTGACTGTCCTGGAACTCACTCTGTAGACCAGGCTGGCCTCGAACTCGGAAATCCACCTGCCTCTGCCTCCCAAGTGCTGGGATTAAAGGCGTGCGCCACCACTGCCCGGGAAGTGTTTGTTTTTTGAGACAGGGTTTCTATGTGTAGCCCTAGCTGTCCTGGAACTCAGTCTGTAGACCAAGCTGGCTGTGAACTCACAGAGATCCACCTGTTTCTGCCTGCTGAGTGCTGGGATTAAAGGCTTGTGCACCACTGCCCGGCTTTTTTCTCTTCTTTTTAATTTATACTTCTTTTTATTACATTTATTTATTATTCAACTGAGTGTGTGTGTGTGTGTGTGTGTGTGTGTGTGTGTGTGTGTGTATACCAACACATACGTGTGGCAGCCAGAGGACAAGTGTCTCACAAGGTTACTATTGCTGTGGTAAAACACCATCACCCAAGACAACTTGTGGAGGAAAGGGTTTATTTAGCTTGCATATCCTGACTTAAAGTCCATTGTGGGAAGCCAAGCCAGGAAGTCAAAACTGGGCGGAATCTGGAAGTAGGAGCTAATGCAGAGGCCACAGAGGGGTGCTGCTTAAGTTGGCTTGCACCTCATGGCTTGCTCAGCCTGCTTTCTTATAGAACCCAGGACCTCCAGTCCAGGGGTGGCCCCACCCAAAATGGACTGAGCTCTGTCTCTATCATGGAGGCATTTTCTCAACTGAGGCTCCCTCCTCTCAGGTGACTCTAGCTTGCAGTAAGTTGACATAAACTAGGCAGCTCAACAACTTTCCAGAATTAATTCTCTTCTTTTGTCACATGGGCCCAGGGAGCAAACCACAGTTATCATGCTTGGCACAAAGTGCTTTTAGCTGCTGGAGCAGCTTGCTGGCCTAGGCGTTTTTTGTTTGTTTGATTAGTTGGTTAGTTGGTTGCTGTTTTTGTTTATTTGTTTGTTTGAGAAATGGGTTTGCTATGTAGCTCAGGCTGGACTTGAGTTTGCATCCTACTAGATTAAGGCAATTTAAAAAGCCTCGTAATTCCAGCACTTGGGAGGCAGGGGCAAGTGGTTTTCTGAGTTCGAGGTCAGCCTGGTCTACAGAGTGAGTTCCAGGACAGCCAGGGCTACACAGAGAAACCCTGTCTCGAAAAAAAACAAAACAAAACAAAACCACCACCACCAACAACAAAAAGCCTCAAAGTTGCTGGGTATGGTGGCCTATGCTTTTGATCCCAGTACTCCGGAAGCCAGCCAGAGCTACATAATGAGAACTCATCCAAAAAAAAAGCCACAAAAGTTCCTGTCTTTACCAACATTCAGGATTCATCAATTTTTTTTTTTAAAGTTTTTTTATTTTTTGAGAATTAATTTTTAAAACTTCTTTTCTTTATTTTTTAAGTGGTTATTTTATTTATTTACATTTCAAATGTTGTCCCCCTTCCTGGTTACCTCTCTGCAACCCCCGTATCCCCTCCCCCTGCTTCTATGAGGGTGCTCCCCCACCCACTCACCCACTCCTGCCTCACCGCCTTAGCATTCCCCTATACTGGGGAATCAAGCCTCTACAGGACCAAGGGGCTCCATTGATCCCAAGATAAGGCCATCTTCCACTACATATGCAGCTGGAGAATTAATATCTTGCCTGTGTGTACAACTATAGTCTATACACCACATGTATGCCTAGTGCCCCAGGAGGCCAGAAGAGGGCATCAAATCTACTTACTGGAACTGTAATTACAGATGGTTCTGAGCCACCATCTGGTGGCTGGGAATTGAACTTGGATCTCTGAAGAGCAGTCAGTGTTCTTAACTGCTGAGCTCTCTCTTCAGTGCCTCAGCTATCTTTTTTGTTTGTTTGTTTGTTTGTTTGTTTTTGAGACAGGGTTTCTCTGTGTAGCTCTGGCTGTCCTGGAACTCACTCTGTAGACCAGGCTGGCCTCAACTCAGAAATCCACCTGCCTCTGCCTCCCAAGTGCTAGAATTAAAGGCGTGTGCCACCACTGCCCCGCTTTTTGGTAGATTTTAAAACCAAGTCTCTTTATGTAGTCCAGGCTAGCTCTGAATGTTCGGCTCCTCTGCCTATGCCTGTCAGGTGCTAGGATTACAGGTGTGCATCACCACACTTGCTTGGCTAATGTTGAAATTGTTGGAGAGCCACCAATCGACTGTAAGACTTTATCTCTTCCTGAGATTGAGGCCCAAAGCAAACGAAGCCCCCAGAGTTTCCTGTCAGCAGTATGGTAACACTGCGGTGCTTCAGGGAGAAAGGGAAGTGAACTTCATTTAGCTCATGCAACTTCCTGCTGTTCCTGCCATGCATGCAAACAGCCCACCAGGGAGACTGACAGAACAACATTGACCATTCTCAGTATTTTCATTTTTTTCAGACCTCTCACAGTTGTCTACAATGGTTGCAAGGTTGCACACAGCTTCTGTTGGAATCTAGAGGGAGAACTGGATTCAAGTCTGTGGTCTAGACCGCTTTGATGGAGCTAAAGCCTTTCTCCTCTTCTTGGAGGGTTCCGTTTCCTCTTGACTATACTCCCCCTCCCCCTCTCCCCCTCTCCCTCCCCCTCCTCCTTCTCCCCCTCCCCCGCTCTCTGTTAGTTTGTTTTCCTCCTCCTCGTTTCTTCTGGGAATCAAGCATCATCCCAGCAGCTGCTTTGACTCTGTACAACCCTAGCCCCTAACTGCAACCTTGAGTCATTTTAACCCTGAGCATCTTCTTCTGGTTGAAAAGACAAACAAGATGAAAGTTGTGAAGGTCTGTTTCCTCTTGGTCATCTGTTGATATTACACCATCTGCCTCAAGCACTGGGTTGGTCTCTTCCTTCTTCCAAATATAGCTGTGGCCTTTTCGCTGCTGGTTCTATAACCTCAGCTCAGTCCACTTGCAGCCATCCTAATGCTGTCTGTACACGTTAGAACTGCCGTGTGTGTGTGTGTGTGTGTGTGTGTGTGTGTGTGTGTGTTGCATGAACACAAGTGGAGATCAGAGCCAATTCTTTCCTTCTTCTCCATAGGTCCCAGATCTTGACCTTGGGTCGTCAAGCTTGACCACAGTGACCTTACCTGTTGAGCCAACTCTCTGGCCTTCTTCACCTTCTTCTTTTTTTTTTTTTAAAGATTTATTTATTTATTTTATGTAGATGAATACACTGTCACTCTCTTCAGACACAGCAGCAGAGGGCATCAGATCCCATTACAGATGGTTGTGAGTCACCATGTGGTTGCTGGGAATTGAACTCAGGACCTCTGGAAGAGCAGTCAGTGCTCTTAATCTTGAGCCATCTCTCCAGCCCCCTTCTTCACCTTCTTTTAAGGCAAGGTCTTACTCTGCAGCCTGGGGTGGTCTTGAACTTGTGATCTCCTACTTCTTCTTCACTAGTGCTGGGACTCGTGCCATGATGCTCAACTTCTTTTTAATCAGATAATTTCCTGTCTGCTCCTTTATCCCTTGAAGCCCTCTTCCTGTGGCATCTCCATCAATATCCAAAAGGATGAGAAAGAGACATTTTGCTTTTCTCATTGGATAGTCTTGAAATTATATACATTAGGTCAACACTGGAACAGGGCCACTAGCTAGTTCATGTATTGCATTTGAATAATTAACTTGGTGTCCTTTGATCAATGTAGTGTTCTAAGAGTCACAGACATCCTCTGGTTTGCTCTAAGTACATTAATGCACAACTACACACTTTCCCTAAAGAGTTTAGTGTAGTTATCTGTTTCTGTACAAAACCCCACCATAAAGCATGTGTACTGGCGCACAGTGGTTACTCCATTTCTTTTCTCCTGTTCTCCTCTTCTTGATATGGCGTCTAGCTGTGTGTCCCACACTGGACTAGAACTCACTGCATAGCCCAGGCCAGCCTCAAGCTGATGATCCACTTGCTTTCTCTTGAGTGATGGGGTTACAGGCCTGTGCACCATGCCCACTCACTGAATTGCAGGCTAAATAAAGCAGTTATGTCTTTACGTTGTAAAAATCATGGCCATTGCCGGGCAGTGGTGGCGCACGCCTTTAATCCTAGCACTTGGGAGGCAGAGGCAGGCAAATTTCTGAGTTTGAGGCCAGCCTGGTCTACAGAGTGAGTTCTAGGATAGCCAGGGCTACACAGAGAAACCCTGTCTCGAAAAACCAAAAAAAAAAAAAAAAAAAAAAAAAAAAAAAAAAAAAAAAAAAAAAAAAAAAAAAAAAAAAAAAAAAATCATGGCCAGACTTTGATTGCAGCAGCTGAACAAATAATTTGTTATAAAGATGAAGTAGAAATCATTGAAAGGTCTCCAAGTTATTTGTCAGGGCTCTTTCTTTTCAACCACTTCCTTTTTTTTTGATAATTAAAACTATGTGGCCCAGGGGCATGTACCCTATTAAAACATCTTTTGAGACATGATGCCTCTACATGTCTGTTCTGGAACTCAGTGTGTAGATTAGGCTGGCCTTGAATTCACAGAGCTCTACCTGCCTCTGCCTCCCAAGTGCTGGGACTAAAGGTGTGCACCACCATTCCTGGCTTAAAACATCTTTATAAAGAAACAGAGACATGATTTTAAAAGCCATGACATTTTACCTCCCAACTATAGTAGTGGCAGCTGGGAGACTGAAGCAGAAGGATCATTGTAAGTTTGAGGCTACATAGTGAGACCCTGCCTCGAAAGAAAGAAAGAAAGAAAGAAAGAAAGAAAGAAAGAAAGAAAGAAAGAAAGAGGGAAAGGAAGGAAGGAAGGAAAGAAAAGAAAAGAGAAAAGAAAAGAGAAAAGAGAAGAGAAAAGAAAAGAAAAGAAAAGAAAAGAAAAGAAAAGAAAAGAAAAGAAAAGAAAAGAAAAGAAAAGAGAAAAGAAAGGGAGGAAAGATCAGTCCTGGAGAAATAGCTTGGAAGCTCATTGTTCCCTTCAGAGAACCCAGCTTTGGTCCCCAGCACCCACCCGGCGGTTCACACCATTTGTAACTCCAGTTCCAGGGGATCACGTGCCATTTTCTGGCCTCCACAGAGCAGCCATGAACATAGTCCATATACATGCGTACAGGCAAAACACCCATACCCATGAAGTATAACAATAAAAAAAAGTTAAAGTGTAAGGCCTTGCACGTATTAGTCAAGTGCTGTACTGCTAGGCCAAATACTCAGCCCTTCAGATAGTTGTACTTTAAAAAAGAGACTTATTTTATTATTTTTCATTATATGAGTGCAGGTGCCCTGGAGGCCGGAGGCGTCAGGACTCCCAGAGCTAGAATTACAGGTGCCCGTGAATTGCCTGCCTTGTGCTGGGAACCCAGCTCCGTTCTTAACTGCTGAGCCATCTCTCCAGCCTCAGTTAGATCAGACACGTCTCAAATGATAGCGCGTCTCCTAGTCTCTCAGGTCCTCTGACGTCTGATAGCAGACTCCACGTGCCTGCGGGAATCCTGACGATTCCTACAGTGTTGTAGGTCCAGGCTCTGCCAGCCGCTGCTTTCATGCAGGAACCACAGTGCCGGAGATGGCTCCTGTCTTCTCACAGCCTTGCCACAGAAAGAGCAAGTGTACTTGTATGCTGATTTCAATTTTCTTCACTATTTTCCGGGAGGAGGTACCGTAGTGGCTTCCATTCCTGACCTTGCTTTGTTTAGCCATGTTACCAGAACCTAAGCCCAAGCCCAAGAGCACTCCCTTTTTTTTTTTTTTTTTTTCTGGGATAAGGTTTCTCTGAGTAGCCCTGGCTGTCCTGGACCTTGCTCTATAGATCAGGCTGGCTTCAAACTCAGACATCCCCCTGCCTCTGCCACCCCAGTGCTGGGATTAAAGGTGTGTGCCCATCTTATTTTTATTTGTAATTTTTTTTGTTTGTAATTTTTGTGAAGATAAAAGTGTATGCCAGGTGGTGTGGTGAATGCCTTTAATCCCAGGATTTGGGAGGCAGACAAATCTCCGTGAGTTCGAGCCTGCTCTATAGATTGAGTTATGGGACAGCCAGGGCTACCCTGACTTGAAAAAACAAAATAAGATAAAATAAAATAAAAAAATTTACATTAAAAGATATGTGTGGTTTATATTTTTAAAAAACTGGGGGCTCCCCAGGCAGCTATTTCCCTGTTCTCTAGAGGTAGCTAGTCCAGCCCCCTCAACTTTTGTCATTAGTCCTGTAGCCTCGAGTGTGAGGCATTTCGTTTTTCAGTTTGATGCATTATCTGTGTGTGGGGGGTATGTGTGTGTGCTATGTGTGTGTGTGTGTGAGTGTGTGGTATGTGTGTGTGTGTGTGTGTGTGGTGTATGTGTGTGTATGTGTGTGTGGTGTATGTGTGTGTGGTGTATGTGTGTGTGGTGTATGTGTGTGTGGTGTATATGTGTGTGTGTGTGTGAGTGTGTGGTGTGTGTGGTGTGTGTGTGGTGTGTGTGTGGTGTGTGTGTGTGTGTGTGTGAGTGTGTGGTGTGTGTGTGGTGTGTGTGTGTGTGTGAGTGTGTGGTGTGTGTGTGT
>CM052703.1:70499441-70555896 GCA_028551405.1 Uromys caudimaculatus
GTGTGTGGTGTGTGTGTGGTGTGTGTGTGTGTGTGTGAGTGTGTGGTGTGTGTGTGTGTGTGTATGTGTGAGTGTGTGGTGTATATATGTGTGTGTGTGTGTGAGTGTGTGGTGTATGTGTGTGTGTGTGGTGTGCGTGGTGTGTGTGTGGTGTATGTGTGTGTGTGTGTGTGTGAGTGTGTGGTGTATATGTGTGTGGTGTATGTGTGTATGTGTGTGTGTGTGTGAGTGTGTGGTGTGTGTGTGTGTGAGTGTGTGGTGTATATGTGTGTGGTGTATGTGTGTATGTGTGTGTGTGTGAGTGTGTGGTGTGTGTGTGTGTGTGTGTGAGTGTGTGGTGTGTGTGTGTGTGTGTGTGTGTGTGGTAGCCACCCTCACGTATACCCATTGTCATCATGTGAAAGCTCAGTCTCTGACTGTTCCTTCAGCACATACACTATACAGTGTACACCTCATGTCTACATTCTTCCCCAGACACGGGGTCACTCTGACACTCGGTGGCACTCTGTCCTCTGGCATGATGCAGCTGTTGCCATGTTCAGATCAGAGCATCTGTGAGCACCGGGCCCTTCCAGGAGTGGGCCCAAGGATACCTCATAGGAGGAAACAGGGTTTATGAGGCTCTCTGAGCTCAAGAGCATGAAGCTCAGGAGACTCATGGGGTTTGGGAGACCCCCTCTCTCCCTGAGGATAAAAAGATCAGTTAACAGTTGCTGGGGGAGTGGAGACTCTTCTCTGGTAACTAGCTGCCAGGAAGTTGCCCACACTGCGGCTCTTCCAGTTTAGATTTGAGAAGAAACATTTCCTTGGGCCGCTGTGGCTCCAGTGGTGGTCAATGGAAAAGACAACCTAGGGAAAGCCACACAACACTGATGCCTGACAGGACAGGATGGGGCAAAGGTGGGTTTGGGAGGAGCAGCTGCACTGGCCCTGATGTGGGTAGTATGGGATGGAACTGTGCTGCCCGAGGGGAGGACATCTATGGAGACGGCCCCCATGTGTCTTCCCTGTGTGGTCTGAAATGGCTTTCTTGGTGTAGTGGCAAGTGCATCGCCTCTGCTGTGAGTGGTGAGGCACATGATCAAGACCTCGCCTCTGAGGGTGGGGGATTTATATGGGGCTCCTAGATGGCCATCTTGTCTGTGGTATGGAGCGGCATGTCTCCTTAATGAATGAATGAATCTTCCCAACGTTGCTGACGAACTAGAGAACACTTCACAATGGCTGAAAGTAGTATCCATGGGGCGGGATCATGGGACAAATCTGAGTGGTTAGACTTGCAGCTAAGGCACCGGTGTAAGCCAATGATTGTGAGAAAGAGACATGCAAACACTGCCCACAGTACTAGCCTTGATTTGGCAGGAAAAATGGGAAAGAGGGATGAATCAGACAACAAAGAGGAAGAAAATGAGGTAGAAGCTATAGAAGATCCCCTTCAGGTCCAATCTTCAATACAGAGGAAGGGACACCCCAGCCCTAGCAACAGCCCAGCCCAGGAACTGTGGTGCTCAGGAAACAGCCCCCAAACTGCGTGGACTGGGAAAGGCTTTAAACACAACTGAAAGAGCCTCACAGGTTGGCTTATGAGGCTGCAGGACATGACGGGGATGGGAGGGTCCAAGTAGACAGACACATAGTACACATACTCCACCTTGAGACAAAGGCTCCCTCATCTGAGGCAACACGAGAAAATCAGTCCCTGAGCATGGGCTTATACCAGTCGTCAGAAACACTTGGTTATCACTGGCTGGGGTATCTGTGAATATTAGAGGCTGAAAAACAGTGGAGAAAGAACAGGAATTACTAAGCTCACTATGTAGCCCTGGCTGTCCTCGAACTCACTTGGTAGACCAGGTTGCCCTGGAACTCAAGAGGGGAGGGACAGAGGTGGGATCAACTCCCTTTCTAGGCTATGGCCCCCTCTGGAAGCCTATGAGGTCTTCCCTGCCTATAGGATCTTACAGTTCCTGTTCTGGGTCTGTCTCACTCGCTATGTTGGGTGATTCCATCTGGAAGCTCATTCCTGTTTTCTTCTGTTATTGCAGAGCTGGCTGTGATGTGCGTGAGGACAGCGTGAGGAGCTCAGTCTGCACCGCACTCCCCCGCAGGGGTAATGTCCAAGTCCATTTTCAGCTGCCACAACCCAGATGAGGGCGTCACATGGTGAGTCACAGACTTCTCTTCCTCCTCCTTTTTTCCTCTTTGAGACAGAGTCTCACCATGTAGACCAGGCTGGCCTGAAACTACCAGAGATCTGTCCAAGTGCCTCAATGCTGGGGTTAAAGGTGTGCACCACTGTGCAAAGCTTCCCTCTTCTTCTAAAGTCTGGCATGATGCAGAAAGTGAGTGTCATTAGATGCCTGCACCCCGACAGCAGACTTCCCAGCCTCCAGAATGGTGTATTAAACGAACCACTATTCTTTATAGATCACCCCGACTCCAGTATTCCAACCAGAAGAGAGAGACCCCTAGGAAGAGGCGTGGGGTGGAGAGTGGGGCTTTGTTAAGTACACTTGAATTTTTATATCAGATGTTTTTTTCCCCCTGTCTGGTGACTTGGATATCTGCTCATAATTAGCATGCTGGAAGTTGCTTGAAAGTTTTCTTTTCTTTTCTTCTTTTCTTTTCTTTCTTTCTTTTTTTGGTTTTTCGAGACAGGGTTTCTCTGTGTAGCCCTGGCTGTCCTGGAACTCACTCTGTAGATCAGGCTGGCCTCGAACTCAGAAATCCGCCTGCCTCTGCCTCCCAAGTGCTGGGATTAAAGGTGTGCGCCACTACTGCCCAACTGCTTGAAAGTTTTCAACCAGAAGTGCTAGCACACGTCTTCAATCCCAGTACTTGGGAGGCTAAAGCAGGAGGATCATGAGTTCTGGACCAGCCTGGGCTATGAAGTAAGACTCTGCCTTTTTTTCCTATTCTATTGTACTTAAATTTTATTTAATTTTTTGATACTAATTTTTTGATACTAAGATCTGGTTAATATCATTTTCTCCTTTCCCTCTCCTCACTTTAACAACTCACGTGCACTCCTCCCCCGTCCTCTCTCAATCTCCTGGCTCCCTTTTCTTGTTTATATATGTACATATTCCTAAATACATCAATACGACCTGAGAGGAGGGAGAGCCTCCATTAGGAAAATGTCTCCATAAGATCAGGTCATAGGCAGGCCTGTAAGATGTTGTCTTAATTAGTGATTGACTGAGAGGGACCCGGACATCGTGGGTGGTCCCATCCCTGAGCTGGTGGTCCTGGGTTGTATAAGAATGCAGACTGAGCAAGCCATGGAAGCAAGCCAGTAAGCAGCACCCTTCCATGGCCTCTACATCAGCTCTATCTTCTGTTTGAGTTCCTGTCCTGGCTTCCCTCAGTGATGGACCACAGTGTGGAAGTGTAAACCAAAGTAACTCCCAAGTTGCTTTGGTCATGGGGTTTCATCATAGCAATAGTAACCCTAACTAAGATAGTGTGTGTACAGTGTGTGTGTGTGTGTGTGTGTGTGTGTGTGTGTGTGTGTGTGTGTACATGTGCCTGGCTATGTGAGTGTGCAGAAACCAGTAGAGGACATTAGATCCCTCAAAGCTGAAGTTCCAGGCATTTGTGGAGCACGACACTTGTTACTAGTGTGCTGGGATCCTGATGGGTGTTGTAATCTCTGGTCCTTGAGATTACAGAGCAAGTGCTTTTAACCACTAAGAAACCTCTCCAGCCCCAAGACTCTGTCTCAAAAAAACAAAAACAAACAAACAAAACCCAAAAGGTAGTGTTGTCGAGGGTGTTGATGCACACCTTTAATCCCAGCACTCAGGAGTCAGAGGCAGGAGGATCTCTGTGAGCTCCAGGCCAGTCAGGTCTATATAGAAAGTGAGATCATATTTAAAAAAAAAAAAAAAAAAAAGAACACCCGAGGAGCAACATCCAGTGCTGACCTCTGGCCTCCACTTGCATCCCCATACATGTGTACTGCATATGCATATATCCACGAGCATATGAACACACACACACACACACACACACACACACACACACACACCTGTTACACCCATAAAGCAAAAAGCCATACGCATTGTTAATAAATAATACGCCTCTGAATTGTCATTCATGTACTGGGTCATGGGTTGAAAAGCCAGTGGCCACAGGCTGTCCTTGATTAAAGGGGCCAATTTCTTTGTCTTTTGAAAAGAAAATCAGGAGCTGGGGCTATTGCACACACCTTTAATTCCAGCACCCAGAAGGCAGAGGCATGTGGATCTCGGAGTTCCAGTCTAGATTGGAGAGAATTCCTGGACAGCCAGGGTTACACACAGAAACCCTGCCTTGAAAAAAGAAAGAGAATCTGTTTATTGATCTCCACCGTCCTTCCCTGACTGGTCAAAAATTTGCTTTGTGTTTTCACAAATAACCTACTATATGTCCGCCAGAACCTGGCTTTAAAGGCTTAGCCCTGGTTCAGTGAAAGTCTTGAAATGAAGGAGCTAAGATTAATGAACCTGGGAGGAGGCGAGCGAGGGTGGGGGTGGGGGTTGGTGGCAGATCCGAGGCCAGAGGGCTAAGATGAGGTTTCTGTTAGGAGGAATGGGAACAGTTAAGAGGTTAGTCAGCTTCTGAGTGTCACAGCGAAACATTTACACATTCTGATGTTAATGAAGACATTTACAAATATAGACACAATGTGGCAATTTGTGCTCTTTCCTGAGGAGAGCCTCAGTTGGTGTCAGTGATGTCATACCATCACACTGCTCACAGTGGGTGAAAAACGTAAGTAATGCCAACACTATACCCAATGTCTGAACATCAGATGTGAATTTTAAGGAAAAGGAAACTATTATCCCGGGCTCAACCACGCTGGCAATAGCAAGATAGAACCTGCTGCCTGTCACTGTTTGGATATGAAATGTCTCTCATGTCCCTCAAAGGACTGTGTGATGAGGATGAAATCCGGAGCTATTGAGCAGCCTTTGGCTTCTCAGACTGCTAAACTCACCAATAATATGCTCTGTCTGACTTCATAGCTAAGTGGGTTATTAGGATGAGGGGTCTAGCTGGAGGGGGTATATTGCTGGTCGGTTCCCTGGAAGAGCAGATCTTGGCTCCCTTTTGCTTTCTGTTACCTGACTGCTGTGAGACCAGCAGCTCAGTTCTGCCATAACCTTTCCATCTCACCATAGGTTAGAAAGCAATCCTACTAGCTGACCATGGACAGAAACATGAGCCAAACCTTTCTTCTTCTCAGTGTCTACCTGCCTTGAGTGTTTCTCACAGAAGTAATAGACTACACCACAGATGCGAGACAGTGCTTATCCGAATGCTCATTTATTGAAAGACTGAAGTTGACAGCACAAAGTACACAGTGCTTGTGGAGGGGCCTTCATCATTGTTTAGCAAGGAGCTCTGATTGCCCTGCCTGCAGGCCCCACCATGCCGAAGGGGACTATAAACTGATATTCATAGGACATGCTGGTCCTGGCTCCCGAGAGGCCAGACCTACAGGAAGTGATTGTTCCCTCAGCTCTGTCTTTGGAGTGGAAACCTCAAAAGGAAACCAGGTCTAGGAATGCTGGCAAGGCCAATACAAATATTACAAAACAGTGCTGTGGTAAATGGAAACATTTCAAAGTTATATTTAGGTATAGGTATAGAAACTTCCAGAAGTATTGCTTTTTTTTTTTTTTTTTAACTACAGCAGGGAGAAGATAGAAAATTATGTCAGCCACTCACATGAATGGCACATGCCTGTAATCCTAATACTTGAGATGATGTGGAGACAGGAGGATTGTAAATTCATAAGTTCAGGGTCTTTCTTGGCTATATGGTGGGTTTGAAGGCAGCTTGGGCTACATAAGACTCTGTCTCAAAAAAAAAAAATCAAAAAAGAAAGAAAGAAAAGAAAAAGAATCTGTTTGCCTTTTTACAGTTTGAAGGAACAAAGGAGAAAGTAAGAATAGGCGTGGGAAGTCTCATAAGCTCCACTGTATGGTCCTGCACAGCTGACAGGTAATGTGGGGGAGGGGCATTAGTTCATGCCAGCTGTACTAAGTCAGTCCTATTATAAAAATCTGTTTCATAGGGCTGGAGATGGCTCAGTCATTAAGAGCATTAGCTGCTCTTATAGAAGGCCAGATTTCAGATACCAGCATCCACACTGGGTGCCTTAAAACTGCCTATAGACAGTCTAGGGGATCCAACATCCTCTCCTGGACTACAAGATAGCCCTCTGTGATGGTTATTTCTAGTTGTCAACTTGATGACATCTGGAATGAACTACAATCCAGCAATGGAGGGCACACCTGTGATCCAGATCTTGAGGCTGGAAGACAGGTTTCTGACCTGGATCTTGACATAGAGATCTTGAGGTATAGTAGCCATGAAAATCTCAGGCCTAGGCAAAGTAGTACCGGCCTTTAATTCCAGGAGACTGAAGCAAACTGACCTCTGAGTTCAAGGTCAGCCAGGGACAAAACAAGTTGTCCAGGCATGGTGGTAATCTGAGCCACACCTTCTGTGGAGGCCCACATAAGGACACTGAAAGAAGGAAGATTCACTCTTCTGTGCTTGCTTGCACTTACTTGCCTGCACATCTGTTGGAACCTACTTCTACAGAAGGCCAGTTGAAACAGTGTTGTGGGACTGAGCAGCTACTAGATTCTTGGACTTCCCATTCACAGCTGCCCATTGTTGGGTTAGTTGGACTACAGACTGTTAAGTCATTACAATGAGTTCCCGTAAAATGTAGAGAGACATTCCATAAGTTCTGTGACTCTAGAGAGCACTAGGACAGAAGTTGGTACCAGGATTGGTTCTAGAGGAGCAGAAGGATGAATCTTTTAAGAATCTGGAATCAGTTTAATAATTTGCCTGCACCTTCTAATTCACTGCTGAAATCTCTCCAGATTCTCTCTCCTGCATTCTCAGAGAATATAGAAGGCCCGTGTTGGAAACTATATTTCAAACTTAAAGAAGCAAATGCCTTTGAGTATCTTAATCCATCAGTTGTGACTGGCAGTGAATTAGGTGATCCAGTATATGAAGATTTCTGCAATCTGGGAGGAAATAAGAAAAATGGTTTTGCTGGTTTGTTGCTCTTAGTATCTTTGGACAAATTGATAAAGGAAAAGCATGAACTCTATGATAAAACTGACCGGCTCCAGATGCAAGTGACCAATCCAAAGGTTTCTCAGTCTGTCCTTGAAGAGAATCCTCTCCAGCAGCCAGAGAGCTCGAGTTGCAGAAAATCAAACTGAAGCCCTCACTATAAGGCTGGCTGAATTACAGGGAAGATTCAAGTCTCAGCCTCAGAGGGTGTCAGCAATTAAAGTAAGGGCAAAGAACGGGATGCTATAACTTGGGGTGGGTATGTGTGAGTACTCAGTTGAAGCTGAGAACTCGACATCCTCAAATTCTCAAGGTTTTACCTCACCTGAGGAAGTAGTACCCTCAGCCCCACACCTTGAAATAATGCCTTTTTCACACGAGGAGATGAATCCTTCATTGTCTGATAAACCATCAGTGATTTTCCTCTGAAGAAAATGTCAGGCAAGACAATACTGATGTTCCTCAAGGCCCACCAATAGTTTCTTCTAGACCTTTAACGAGACTTGAGGCAAAACAGGTCCCTAGAGGGCAGGTAGAAAGTGTAGTCCATGAGGAAGTGCGCTACACTACTAAGGAGCTTAATGAGTTTGCTAATTCATTCAAGCAGAAGTCTGGAGAATATGTGTGGGAATGGATTTTAAGGGTGTGGGATAATGGTGGAAGGAACATAAAACTAGATCAGGCTGAGTTTATTGGCATGGGCCCTCTGAGTGCAGATTCTAGGTTTAATATGGAAGCTCATACAGTTAAAAAAGGTGTCAGAAGTTTGTTTGAATGGTTAGCTGAAGCGTTTATGAAAAGATGACCTATTGAAAAGCAGTTGGAGATTCCTGATATCCCTTGGCTTGGTGTTGATGAAGGGATTTTAAGGCTCAGGGAAATTGCAATGCTAGAGTGGATATGTTGTGTAAAACCTAATCCTCCACAATGGGAAGGCCCAGAAGAAACGCCCTTCACGAATCCTATAAGACACAAACTGGTGAGAGGGGCACCAGCACATTTGAAGAGTTTTGTTCTTGCCCTTTTCCTTGTGCCAGACCTTAGGGTTGGAGATGCTGCTGCTCAATTTGATGAATTAAATGCAATGGGTTTAATTGGGTCCTGAGGTAGCAAGGGCCAAGTGGCAGCATTGAAGCACCAGAGACAAGGTGATCATAGTTATCATAATGGGCAGTGTAGACAAAACAGCATTCGTAATGACCTAACCCATAATGGTCAGCACAGGGGAGGTGAAATGTATAACGGCATGACTTGTTCAGACCTTTGGTACTGGCTAAGTACTCATGGTGTTTCCAGGCATGCAATAGATAGGAAGCCTACTGCGTATCTGTTTATCTGTATAAGCAGAAAAATTCTCAAATGAAAGAAAGGCTACATTGGATCATGGCAAAAGGCGATCTTGGCTAGTGAATAAATTTCCAGACTTGAGCCAGTTTGCAGACCCAGAACCCCTTGAATGAAGGAGTGGCCAGGTACCCCTGAGGAAGGATCTTGCTAAGACATCTAAAGGTTTTGTTGTTAGTCTTTCTTCAGTTCTTTCCCAGAGGGACCTACTGTTTTTTACAAGGGTAACTCTATACTAGGGGAAAGGAAATAATCAGACTTTACAGGGTCTATTGGATTCTGGTTCTGAATTGATGCTGTTCCCAGGAGATCCCAAGAAACATTGTGACCCTCCAGTTAAAGTAGGGGCTTATGGAGGACAGGTGATTAATAGAGTTTTGGCTGATGTCTGACTTACAGAAGATTCAGTAGGTCCCCGAACACATCCTGTGGTCATTTCCCCAGTTCCAGAATGTGTAATCGGGGTAGATATACTTAGAAGTTGGCAGAATTCTCACACTGGTTCCCTGACCTGTGGAGTGAGGGCTATTATGGTTGGAAAGGCTAAATGGAAGCCTTTAGAGTTGCCTCTGACAAAGAAAATAGTGAATCAAAGACAGTATCGTATCCCTAGAAGAATTGCAGAAACTAATGCCACCATCAAGGACTTAAAAGATGCAGGGGTGGTGGTTCCCACCACATCTCCCTTTAATTCTCCTATCTGGCCAGTGCAGAAGAAAGATGGATCATGGAGAATGACAGTTGACTATTGAAAACTAAATCAGGTAGTAACTCTGGTTGCAGCTGCTGTACCAGATGTAGTTTCATTACTTGAGCAAATTAACACATCTCCTGGTACCTGGTATGCAGCTATTGATCTAACCAATGCCTTCTTCTCAGTACCTGTCCATAAGGACCACCACAAGCAATTTGTTTTCAGTTGTCAAGGCCAGCAGTATACCTTTACAGTTTTGTCTCAAGGATATATTAACTCTCCTGCCCTGTGTCATAACTTAATTAGAGGGATCTTGATCATCTGTCTCTTCCACAAAATATCACAGTGGTGCACTATATTGATGACATTGTGCTGACTGGACCAAGTGAGCAGAAGGTAGCAACCACTTTGGATTCATTGGTAACTCATATGTGTATCAGAGGATGGGAAATAAATTCAACCAAAATTCAAGAACCATCTACCTTAGTAAAATTCTTAGTTCAGTGGTGTGGGGCATGCAGAAATATTCCTTTTAAGATGAAGGGTAAGTTATTGCACCTCTCCCCTCCCACCACCAAGAAAGCAGCACAGCGTTTAGTGGGTCTATTTGGATTCTGGAGACAGCAAATTCCTCACTTGCGTGTGTTACTCAGGCCCATTTACCAAGTGACTCGGAAAGCTGCTAGCTTTTTGTGGGGCCTGGAACAGGAGAGGGCTCTCCAACAGATCCAGGCTGCTGTGCAGGCTGCTCTACCACTTGGACCATATGATCCAGCAGACCCGATGGTACTTGAGCTGTGAGTGGCAGATAGAGATGCTATTTGGAGCCTCTGTCAGGCCCCTATAGGTGAATCACAGAAGAGACCATTGGGAATTTGGAGCAAATCTCTACCATCATCTGCAGACAACTATTTTCCCTTTGAAAAACTGCTCTTGGGCCTTAGTGGAAACTGAACATTTGACAATAGGATATCAAGTTACTGTGTGACCTGAACTGCCAATCATGAGCTGGGTGTTATCAGACCCTCCAAGTCATAAAGTAGACGTGCACAGCAGCAGTCTATTATCAAATGGAAGTGGTACGTCCGTGATCGAGCCTGAGCAGATCCTGAAGGCACAAGCAAGCTACATGAAAAAGTTTCCCAAATGCCTATGGTTTCTACTCCTGTTACAATGCCGCCTGCTGCCAAGCATGCGCCTACAGCCTCATGGGGTGTTCCCTCTGATCCATTGACTGAAGAAGAGAAGACTAGGACCTGGTTTATTGATGGCTCTGCACACTATGCAAGCATCACCCAGAAGTGGACAGCTTCAGCATTACAACCCTTTCTGGGATGATTCTGAAAGGAAATCTTCACAGTGGGCAGAATTTCAGGCAGTACACATGGTTTTACAGTTTGTTTAGAAGAAGAAATGGCCAGATGTACAATTGTTCACTAACTCATGGGCTGCAACCAATGGATTGGCTGGATGGTCAGGGACTTGGAAAGATCACGATTGGAAAATTGGTGAGAAAGACATCTGGGGAAGAGGTATGTGGATAGATCTCTCCAAATGGGTAAAGCATGTGAAGATATTTGTGTCCCATGTAAATGCTCACTAAAAGGTGACTTCAGTTGAGTTCAATAATCAAGTGGATAAGATGACCCGTTCTGTGGACAGTCAGCCTCTTTCCCCAGCCATCCCTGTCATTGCTCAGTGGGCACATGAACAAAGTGGCCATGGTGGCTAAGATGGGGGTTATGCTTGGTCTTCACAACACGGACTTCGACTCACCAAGGCTGACCTGGCTATAGCTGCTGCTGAATGCCAGATCTGCCAACAGCAGAGACCAACACTGAGCCCCAGATATGGCACCATTCCTCGAGGTGACCAGCCAGCAACCTGGTGGTAGGTTGATTACATTTGACCACTTCCTCTGTGGAAAGGACAACGTTCTGTTCTTTTTTAAAACAGATTTATTTATTTATTATATGTAAATACACTGTAGCTGTCTTCAGACACCCCAGAAGAGGGCATCAGATCTCTTTATGGATGGTTGTGAGCCACCGTGTGGTTGCTGGGAATTGAACTCAGTACCTTTGGAAGAGCAGTCAGTGCTCTTAACCTCTGAGCCATCTCTCCAGCCCCAACATTCTGTTCTTACAGAAGAAGATACTTATTCTGGTTATGGAGTTGCCTTTCCTGCATGTAATCCTTCTGCCAAAATCACCATCCATGGGCTTACAGAATGCCTTATCCACTGTCATGGTATTTGCATAGTATTGCTTCTGACCAAGGAAGTCATTTCACAGCCAGAGAAGTGCGACAGTGGGCCCATGGTCATGGAATCCACTGGTCTTACCATGTTTCCCACCATCCTGAAGCAGCTTGTCTGATAGAAAGAGGGAATGGCCTTTTTTAAGACATAGTTACAGCGCCAATTAGGTGGCAGCAGCATGGGGGCTGGGATAGGGCTCTTCAGAGGACAGGATATACTTTGCATCAGCATCCAATATGTGGTACAGTTTCTCCCATAGCCAGGATTCACGGGTCCAGGAATCAAGGGGTGGAAAAGAGATTAGTTCCACTCACTATCACTCCTAGTGATCCACTAGGAAAGTTTTTGCTTCCTGTTCCCACAACCCTAAGTTCTGCTGACCTAGAAGTTTTGGATTGAGATTGGGGAGTGCTCCTACCAGGAGCTACAACAAATGCTTCATTGAACTGGAAGGTCAGACTTCCCCCTGGTCATTTTGGGCTTTTAATGCCTTTAAACCAACAGACTAAGAAAGGAATAACAGTGTTAGAAGGGGTGATAGATCCAGATTACCATGGGGAAACTGGGTTGCCTCTCCACAACGGAGGTAAGAAGGATTACGTCTGGAGTGCAGGAGATCCTTTAGGGTGTCTCTTAGTACTACCATGTCCTGTGATTAAAGTCAATGGGAGCTTACAACAGCCTAATCCAAGCAGGATGACCAAGGGCACAGACCCATCAGGAAAGAAGGTATGGGTCATTCCTCCAGGAAAAGAGTCAAGACCTGTTGAGGTGCTTGTAGAGGGTGGAGGAAATACAGAATGAGTAGTAGAGGAAGGCAGTTATAAATATCATCTAAAGCCACAGGACCAGGGTTGGAGAGATGGCTGAGTGGTTAAGAGCACTGGCTGCTCTTCTGAAGGTTATGAGTTCAATTCCCAGCAACCACATGGTGGCTCACAATCATGTAATTGGATCTAATACCCTCTTCTGGTGTGTCTGAAGACAGTGACAGTGTACTCATATATACATAAAATAAATAAATAAATCTTTTTTTTAAAAAGCCACATGACCAGTTGCAGAGATGAGGATTATACATGGTATGAATGCTTCTCTTTTATTTTGTTAAGACCACATTTGTATAGATATTTGTGCTTATTTCCAATTTCTTTAACATCACTTGAGAAAATATCAATCACTATTTAAGTTGAGATACTAAAAGGATATTCCCAAGGGACATTGACCTATTCTAAATTTACAATGTGTTTGTGATTGTACAAGGGATAGTTACATCATGTTGGCGTATTTATGACCTGGTTATTGTTTCATTTTGACATGAGATATGATCTGTGTCAAGTTGACAAGGGGTACATTGTGATGGCTATTCTCATTGTCAACTTGATTACATCTGGAATGAACTGCAATCCAGAAATGGAGGGTACACCTGTGATCTAGATCTTGAATCTGGAAGACATGTTTCTGACATGGATCTTGACATGGAGATCTTGAGGCATAGTGGTCATGAAAATCTTAGGCCCAGCCAAGGTAGTACCCACCTTTAATTCCAGGAGACTGAAGCAAGCAGGCCTCTGAGTTCAAGGTCAATCTGCAGAGTAATTCCAGGACAGCCAAGTTAGGCAGTTAAAGGAGTTGGAAAACCAAAAACCCATGATGATGTAATAGAACAAGCAGCCATGTTGCAGCTCCAGCAAGCAGCAGAACGTTGGCAACTTCAGCCATTTGTCTCTGGCTTTGCAGTCAAGAGGAGAAGGAGACTACTGGGACAATTGATGCTGGTTAGCTGGAACTAAGAAATTAGCAGTGATTAAGAAGAGACCAGCATCACTGAGGTGAATTCTTCTGGGAAATATTTTCTGAGAGTACAAAGAAGCTGTGTTCCAGAGAGAGACAAAGTTGTACCTCATGCTGCAGCTGTACTTGGTAATGTGTAAGAGTCACCCAGGTGGTACTGGTTTTGAAGGCATGAAGGAGTCAAAAGGAGCAGCTGAGGCTTTGCACTGTGAGAGGCCATGGATGGCCATTAGTGAAGGTGCAGCTTTAATTGCAGTTGATAGCCCAGAACTGAAGGGGTCATGCAAAGAACTTGTCTTGGAGACCCCAAGATGTTCGAGATGCCAGAGCTGTGGGATATCTACTGAGGAAAGCTGCCAACAGGGCGTGGAACCAGCCCAGGAGAAAGAAGTTGTTGCAGTCAACAAAGATGAAAAAAAGAGTTGGTGATCTGAAGACTGCTTTGACATCAGACATGGAGACAAAGAGTTTTAAGTTTGCTCAACTAGTTTCCTGTCTTGCTTTGGGGACTACGGTTAAGTGATTGGATGACTCTCAGAAGAGACTTTGAACTTTGAACTTTTAACATTGTTGATACTGCTATAGACTATGGGGACTTTTGAAGTTGGACTAAATGTGTTTTTCATTATACTATGTTTAGGTATGGTCCCCATAGACTCACATGTTTGAACAAGCCTATGGGGGCCAGGGAGTGGAAAGTGATGGTTTGTATATGCTTGGCCTGGGGAGTGGCACTATTAGGAGGTGCAGCTTGTTTGGAATAGGAGTGTCACTGTGGGCACAATCTTTAAGACCCTCATCCTGGCTGTGTGGAACCCAGTCTTCTCCTAGCTGCCTTTAGACTAGGAAGTGGAACTCTCAGCTCCTCCTGCCCCATGCCTGCCTGGATGCTTCCATGGTCCTGCCTTGATGATACTGGACTGATCCTCTGAACCTGTAAGCCAGCCCCAATGAAATGTTGTCCTTGTAAGACCTGCCATGGTCATGGTGTCTGTTCACAGCAGTAAAACCCTAACTAAGACAGACCCCATCTTCTAGCCCATCCCCATTCCTGAGTGTCAGCTCCCACTACCCAGAAACACCACTGGCTGCACTAGCAGGAATCCAGAAGAACTCCCTACCAGCAACACACATACAGCACAGCCTTCTAAGAACCAGAGAGCACAAAAGAAACCGAAGAACAAAACACCCACCCAACAAAGACAAGACCAATTACCAGCACTTAGAATTAAAATCTTCTCAAACCCATATGCCTAGACGCCTGCATAAAAACACAATCAATAATAGCCAGACAGTCTGTCTCCACTAGAGCCCAGCAGCCCTACCATAGTGGGTCCTGAATATTCCAATATAGCTGAAGCACAAGACAAAGACCTTAAAATAGACTTTATGAATATGATAGAGAGCCTTACAGAAGGAATGAATAAGTCCCTTAAATCTACGAAAACACAAAACAGTGGAAGGAAATTAAAAAAATAATTCAAGATCTAAAAGTAGAATCAATAAACTGAAACTTGGGGAAATCTGGTTATGAAATTAGGAACTTGAACAGGAGCCTCAGAGGCAAGCCTCGCTAACAGGATACAAGAGATGAAAGAGAATATCAGGCATTGAAGACAGGATAGAAGAAATGGATACCTCAGTCAAAGAAAATGTTAAATTTTAAAAAATCCTGGCTCAAAACATCCCAGAAATCAGGGAAGCTACGAAAAGACCAACTCTAAGAATAATAGAAATAGAAGAAGGAGAAGAAATCCAGGTCGGAGACAGAGAAAATATTTTTAACAAAACCATAGAAGAAAAATTTCCACCGGGCAGTGATGGCACACGCCTTTAATCCCAGCACTTGGGAGGCAGAGGCAGGCGGATTTCTGAGTTCGAGGCCAGCCTGGTCTACAGAGTGAGTTCTAGGACAGCCAGGGCTACACAGAGAAACCCTGTCTCAAAAAACCAAAAAAAAAAAAAAAATTCCTAACCTAAAGAAAGACATGTCTATCAAGGTACAAGAAGTATACAGAACACCAAACAGATTGGACCGGAAAAGAAAATCCTCTCAGCACACAATAATCAAAACACAAAATGTACAGAACAAAGAAAGAATATTAAAAGCTGCAGGGGAAAAAGACCAAGTAACATATAAAGGCAGACTTTTTAGAATAACACCTGACTTCTACCTGGCAGTGGTGGCTCACGCCTTTAATCCCAGCACTCAGAAGGCAGAGGCAGGTGGATCTCTGAGTTATAGGCCAGCCTGATCTACAAAGTAGGTTCCAGGACAGCCAAGGCTACACAGAAAAACCCTGTCTTGAAAAAACAACAACCACAAACCTGACTTCTCCAAGGAGACTGTAAAAGCCAGAAAGACTCTGGATAGATGTTTACAAGCTCTAAGGGACCACAGATGCCAGCCCAGAATATGATACCCAGTAAAACATCAAAAGATGGAGAAAAGAAGACATTCCAAGATAAAACAAAATTTAAGCAATAGCTATCTGCAAATCCAGTCCTACAGAAGGCTATAGAACAAAAACTCCAATCTAAATAGATTAACCACACCCAGGAAAACAAAAGAAGAAATAACCTCAGACCAGCAAATTGAAAGAGGGGACACACACACACACACACACACACACACACACACACACACACGGCACCACCACCACCACCACCACCACCACCACAACAACAACAAAATAACAGGAATCAACAAACATTGCTCACTGACATCTCTCAACTTCAATGGTCTCAATTCCCCAATAAAAAAAGACACAGACTAAGTCGGGCCGTGGTGGCGCACGCCTTTAATCCCAGCACTTGGGAGGCAGAGGCAGGTGGATTTCTGAGTTCGAGGCCAGCCTGGTCTACAGTGTCCGTTTTAGGACAGCCAGGGCTATACAGAGAAACCCTGTCCCTGTCTTTTTTGTTGTTGTTGTTGTTGTTTTTGGCTTTTTTCGAAACAGAGTTTCTATGTATAGAGAAACCCTGTTTGGTTTTTTTTGTTTTTGTTTTTTTTTTTAAAAAGACACAGACTAACAGATTCAATGTGAAAACAAGATCCATCCTTTTGCTGTATCCAAGAAGCCCACCTTAATATCGAGGATGGATATCATCTGGGAAAAAGGATGGAAACTTTTTCCAAGCAAATGGACCTAAGAAGCAAGCTTATGTAGCCATTTTAATATCTGACAAGACAGACTTTAAACCAAACTATTCGGAAGAGATAGGGAAGGATACTACATACCCATCAAAGGAAAAAACCACTAAGAGGACATTGCAATTCTTAACATCTATGGACCAAACACAAGGGCACCCCACTTCATAAAAAACAACAAAATCAAACCAACCAAACAAAACAAACCCTGCTACTATAGCTTAAATCATATATCGACCCTCATACACGGATACTGCAAGACTTTACTCTCACCAATAGACAGGTCATCTAGACAAAAACTAAATAGAGAAATTCTGTCTAACTCACATTATAAACCAATTGGACCTAACATATTTTCAGAACATTTCACACAAACACAAAAGAATGTATCTTCTTTTCAGCACCTCACAGAACTTTCTCCAAAACTGACCACATACTCAGACACTGGGAAACTCCTACAGCTGATAAACACTTGCAGCAAATTTGCTGGATACAAAATTAACTCACAAAAATCAGTAGCCATCCTGTATACAAACAACAAATGGACAGAGAGAGACAACACCATTCACAAGAACCTCTAGTGATAGAAAATATCTTGGGGTAACTCCAACCAAGCAAATGCAAGACTTGTATGGGGAAAACCCTAAGACACTGTAGAAAGAAAGAAACTGAAGATCTCAGAAGATGGAAAGCTCTCCCATGTTCATGGATAGGTAGGATCAACATAGTAAAAATGGCCGTCCCACCAAAAGCAACCTACAGATTCAATGCCGTCCCATTCATGATCCCAACACAATTCTTTGCAGATCTTCAAAGGGCAATTTTCAGCACTAAGATCAACAATAAATGTACCTCATGAAACTGAGAATCTTCTGCACGTCAAAGAACAGTGTCATTCAGAGGCTACAGAATGGGAAAAGATTTTTTTACCAACTCCACATCCAATGGAAGGCTAATATCCAAAATATATAAAGTACTTAAAAACACAAGGTATCAAGAAAACAACCCTTGCCCAGCAGTGGTGGCACACGCCTTTAATCCCAGCACTTGGGAGGCAGAAGCAGGTGGATTTCTGAGTCCAAGGCCAGCCTGGTCTACAGAGTGAGTTCTAGGACAGCCAGGGCCACACAGAGAACCCCCGTCTCGAAAAAACAAGAAACAAAAACAAAAACAAAAACAAAAACAAAAAAACAAAAAAAAAAAAAAAAAAAGAAAAGAAAAGAAAAGAAAACAACCCTTTTCTGGTGGCACCATGAGGTGAGGAGCTCATGTTCATACTTGCTGCTACACAGTCCCAGGATCCTCTGCAGTCTGTGTGGGTCTCCAATCGCAAGAAGATAGCCACACTGCAAATGGGGAAATGGGTGAACAGACATCCCCTGGAGATGATCCAGCTGTGCGTGCCACAGTACACATTACTGGAGCTGGTTCTGCTTCTGGGCAAGGAGCGATTGGCTGGTGTGGATATCCAGGTTCATGTGAAGGGTGGTGGTCATGTGGTCCAAATGTATGCAATCTGACAGTCCATCTCCAAAGCTCTGATGGCTTATTACCAAAAGTACATGGATGAGACCTCTAAGAAAGAGACTAAAGACACCCTCATCCAGTACAATCTGACAGTTGTTGCGAATCCAAAAAGTTCAGAGGTCCTGGTGCTCGTACTCCATACCAGAAATCTTACTTATAAGCCCATCTCGAGGATCAAGGTTTGCCTTTAAATAAACATCCTAGGATTAAAAGAAGAAGAAGAAAGCAACTCAATTTTAAAATGGAGTGCAGATCTCAATAGAATTCTCAAAAGAGGAAACTCAGATGGCTGAGAAACACTTAAAGAACTGTTCAACATCCTTAGTCATCAGGGAAATGTAAATCAAAACTACTTTGTGGTTTTATCTTACACCCAGCAGATTGGCTAAGATCAATAAAACAAATCCTGGTGAGGATGTGAAGTTAGTGGAACAATCACCCATTGCTGGTATGAGTGTAAACTTGTCCAGCCATGAGCCGGGCAGTGGTGGCACACGCCTTTAATCCCAGCACTTGGGAGGCAGAAGCAAGTGGATTTCTGCGTCCAAGGCCAGGCTGGTCTACAGAGTGAGTTCCAGGACAGCCAGGGCTACGCAGAGAAACCTTGTCTCGACAAAACCAAAAAAAACAAAAAAAAAAAAAACAAAAAAACAACCCCAAAACAAAACAAAAACAAAAACAAAAACAAAACAACCAACCAAAACAAACAAAAAAACTTGTCCAGCCACTATAGAGACCAATGTGGTGGTTTCTCATGAAGACAGGACTTGAACCACCTCAAGACCCAGCTATACCACTGTAGTGGTTTGTATATGTTCGACTATGGGGCATCTACCCAAAGGATGCTCCATTCTAACCCAGAGACACTTGCTCAACCATGTTCATTGCTGTTCTTCATAATAGCCAGAAGTTAAAAAACAACCTAGACATCTGTCACAGATCAATGGATGAGAAAATGTGGTACATTTACACAATGGAATATTATTCACCCATTTAAAAACTGAAATAATGAAATTTACAGGCAAATAAAGGAACTTGAAAAAAATCATCCTGAGTGAGGTGATCTAGACCCAGAAAGACAAATATGGTATGTATTTGCTTATATGTGAATATTAGCTGTTACGTCAATGATAACTGAGCCACAATCTATGTAACAGCACAGTAGTTAGGTAGAGAGTAAGGGACTGGAGAGGACAGATAGAGTTCCCCAGGAAAGGGAAATAGAACAGATAGTTATGGATGGATGGGGAAGGAGACTAGAACCGGAGGCTCAAATGGGTGGGGAAGGAAAGAGGGATGAGGGGAGAATATGAAGAGAGACAGGTATAAACGTATCTTTTATTTGCCTGAAGTAATTGTTATCACAGAGGCTTACTGCTGAATAAAGCTCACCCTTTCTAGGTTTTTCTGAACTCTAGCTGGCTGGTTCAACTCAGCTGTTCCAGCTCTAATTCTACTGCAAGCTAACTGGTTCAATCCAACTTCTCTCAGCTTCTCACTGAATTGCTCTGTAATTCTGGCAATCTGTTCTAACCTTCTGGCTCCTTCTCATTCTCTGGCTTCAATTGCCTCTGCTGACCTGCACTGAACTGCGTGAAGTCACAAATGACCTCAACTCCCCTGCACTGCACTCACTGACTCCCGACTGACTGAACTGACTACTGCCTCTTCTTGCACTGCTCTTTACGTTCCCTCTCTTTCTCTCTATCTCATGAGAGTTGAGCATATCCTATCTCTGACTCATTCCCCCAAATCGTTCTCTGACTTGTCACTTTGTCTGCTCCTCAACTAGATGTCACTTTGAAACATGGCTGCTTCCTTCTCTCAACTAACCTTCCTTTCATTGTTTGGGATTAAAGGTGTGTACTAAAAGAGTGTCTGCATTCCAGCCAGATCACATAGACCTAGAAGGTCTTTGGATGCGATCCCTTGCCAGAGCAGCCATGTTGCTGGATTAAAATTCCTCTAGGATAGTATGAAAACCTAATTCATAAGAAACTGCCTAAAATATACACATATATGAAGGTGATCAAAATGAAATCGCTGAATAGTGGGGGAGACAGAGGCCCAACTGAACATCTCTTGTCATCAAATGAAGCTGTCAGTACCAGGATTGCGTTACATCTAATTAAGTTGTTAGCCAAAGAGACCCCATGGAACCTCACACACAAATCAAGCTGTTGCCAAGACTGTAAGCTGTTCTCCACAAACTGATGGCAAGGTTCCATGGCTGAAGAAAACATCTTACAACTCATTGAACATGGAGAAGTCAGGCGGTGCCTTCACCTCTCCATCTAGTTTCTTTGGTACAGGAAGGTACTTTGCACATGAGCAAAGGAGAAACGTAACCACCAATCCAGCCACAAACCCTCTGATCTACACTGGTGCTGTGCCTGCAAGATTCACTGGTGCAATGGTGCCACAAGGCTTGTGGAGTAACTAACCAGTATCTGATTTGACTTAAGGCCTACTCCACAAGATGGAACCCATGCCTGACACTGCTTAGGTGACCAAGAACCTGAAACTAGATAGCCTGGCGAACTAGGGCAAAACCAAATGCTACTGTTCTAAACAAACAAACAAACAAACAAAAGCAAGCAAACAGCAATAAGAACAACAACAACAACAACAAACCAAGAGTAGTAATAAAATGACTTCTAATGACATTCATAGATCCATGTTTTGCTCAGGCCATTGTAAGAAAAGCTTCCTCCTGCCCAGAGGGGAACAAATACACAGAGATGTTATGCAGAGTGAGAGACCTTGGAACACACAGCCTTAAATGGGAAGGCCCTATCAAATCACTCCCCTCAGGGCTCAGGGAACCCCAAGGAAGAGGAGGTGGAAAGAGTCTAAGAACCAGAGGGCAAGGAGGACACCAGAAAGCAAGGCCCTCTAAATGAACAATATCAAAGCTTATATGAATTCACAGAGACCAAGGCAGCATGCACAGGGTCCACACAGGTCTGCACCAGATGGGGCCCTGGAGCTGATGGAGAAGTGAACACATGTCCCATCCCTAACCCAGGAACAATCTCCAATTGGTAACCACTTGCAAATGAAAATATAGTTTCCTTCAAGGAGGTCTCACTGGAAAAACAAACTCCTCTTAAGGCCAGCCCCATGCCTAGCAGTAGATGGTCAACGGGAACCAAGCTCAGGGCACCTTTGCAGGTCCTTGTCTCATAATAAGAGCGAGGGCTTTTCCGGTTTTGTTGTTGTTGTTTTGTCTTGTTTTCTCATTATCTTATTTTTAAATTTCATTTTATTTATATTTTTCCTCTCTCTTTTTACCCTACAGTTCCTCTGTGTATGTACCGTGGATTCTAGTTTAGTGTTTTTATGGGATTCTTATGTGCTGACATCTCTGCACCGATGTTTGTGTCTTCTGTCTTCTCTTGGATGCCTCAGCTCCTGCTTGTTTTGTCCTATTCTGATGTGTTAGTTTCTGTTTTATCTTATTATATTATTGTGCTGTATTATATTGTGTTAATTATATTATATATTATTATCGCTTAGAAACCTATTTCTTTTCTTTTTCTTTTTTCTTTTTTCCAAGACAGGGTTTCTCTGTGTGACTCTGGTTGCCCTGGAACTTGTCTGTAGACCAGGCTGGCCTGGAACTCACCTGCCTCTGCCTCCACCACCACCCTGTTTGTTTTCTAAAGGGAGACAGAAAGAAGGTAGATCTGGACGGGAGGGGAGGAGGGGAGGAATTGGCAGTAGTAGAGAGAGGGAACCCATAATCTGGATGTATTATATGAGAAAAAAAGTCTTATTATCAATACAAGTGGGAAACGCACCTCCGAAGAGGTCACATATGTGGTCTTTACTTTTGGATTAGAGGGGAGATTTGGACCTTTTTGGACAGACAATAGTTAGATGCCTTGGGCTTAAGAGATGGCCCAGTGATTAAGAGCACTGGCTGCTCTTTGAGAGGTCCTGAGTTCAATTCCCAGGAAGCACATGGCTCACAACCATCTGTAATGGGATCCCATCCTCTTCAGGCACGCAGGCACACATGCAGATAGAACACTCAGATATAAAATACAAAAATAAATCTTAAAAATAATATTTAGATGCCTGTCCTACTTACTGTTACATGATAGATTGGATTTATAGTTTACAAAGCTCTGGTGGGTATTCTTAGACAGGCCGTGGCTGTCTTTCAAGGAGTCCTCAGGCCCCTCCCTGGGAGAAACTTGAGAGGGTCTTGCAAGTTTCTAGAAATCTGGCCCCAAAATTGAAGATGTGCTTGCTGACTGTAGTAGAGGGGCCTGGGTGAGTCTTCACAGATGCAGAAGCATCTGGTCTGCCATTCTGCCATTCTCAAAATAGCTTGCTTTTGACAATTTTTTGTTTATAATTGCTGTGTGTGTACATGGTGTATGTGTGTACATGATATGTGTACATATGGTGCATGCATGTGTACATGATGCATGCATGTATGCATGATATATCTGTGTGTGCATGATACATGTGTGTGTGCATGATACATGGATGTGTACATGATGCATGCATGTATATACATGATATATCTGTGTGTGCATGATACGTGTGTGTATGTGATGCATGCATGTATGCATGATATATCTGTGTGTGCATGATACATGTGTGTGTACATGATGCATGCATGTATACATGATATATCTGTGTGTGCATGATATATCTGTGTGTGCATGATACATGTGTGTGTACGTGATGCATGCATGTATACATGATATATCTGTGTGTGCATGATATGTGTGTGTATGTGATGTATGCATGTATACATGATATATCTGTGTGTGCATGATACATGTGTGTGTACGTGATGCATGCATGTATACATGATATATCTGTGTGTGCATGATACATGTGTGTGTGCATGATACATGGATGTGTACGTGATGCATGCATGTATATACATGATATATCTGTGTGTGCATGATACATGTGTGTGTGCATGATACATGGATGTGTATATGATGCATGCATGTATATACATGATATATCTGTGTGTGCATGATACGTGTGTGTATGTGATGTATGCATGTATACATGATATATCTGTGTGTGCATGATACATGTGTGTGTGCATGATACATGTGTGTGTACGTGATGCATGCATGTATACATGATATATCTGTGTGTGCATGATTCATGTGTGTGTACGTGATGCATGCATGTGTGCATGCTAGGTGAGAGTGTGGAGTTGGTTCCCTCCTTCCCCCTTTCATGGGTTCCAGAGATCAACCCACGGATCTCCTGGTTTGCAGGCTTTGTGAGCCGACTCATCCTGCAGCCCCCTGAATGTTCTACAATTTTATTTAGGCTTTGACTCTTTTCCTCAAATAACTTGTAGAAGTTGGACAAAGAAAAAAAGAGAGGTTTGTTTTGTTTTGAAATAAGGGGTGGTTGGATTTCCTTTAGGGCTGTGCCGAGGTGGCATTTTTAAGGTAGCATACACCACCAAATGTTGTGGTCTTTGTGGTTCTGGGGATCCAACCCACAGTTCTGTTCTGCTATGGACTGGAATCCATAAAAAACTTAGGGAATTGTTTTTCTGCCAACGCTGGAGAATGCCGTGTTTTTATAAAACACTTTGGCAGATGGGTCTATTTTCTCACTCTTTTAAAAATACCTATTTTATTATTGTGCATGTGTGATGTGCGCATGTGTGTAGGTGCCCACTGAGGCCAGCAGAGGGTGTTGGATTCCCTGGAGTTGGAGTTACAGGCAGTTGTGAACCACCCAACATGGTACTGAGAGCTAACCTCTGGTCCTCGCAAGAGCAGCAGGTGCTCTTAACCAGTGAGTCATCTCTCTGGCCCCTCAATTATTTGTTTATTGAGTCAATATTTTTTATAAATTAAATTTTATAAATTAAATAAATTATGTAGCCCTGGCTGCTCGGGAACTCCTATGAAGACCAGGCTGCCCTTGAACTCACAGAGATCCACCTGCCTCTACCTTCCAAGTGCTAGGACTAAAGGTGTATGCCACCACACTGTTTCCAGAATTTAAGAAAATATCTATCTATCTATTTATCTATCTATAATTTAATTTAATTTTTTTCGAGACAAGGTTTCTCTGTGTAACAGGATTTTTTTGTTTGTTTGTTTGTTTTTGGTTTTGTTTTTTAAAAACAGAGATAATCTTTACTGGGTTTGAACCTCCAGCCTGGATCTTAATAAAGACGCTGTTTTTGTTGTTGATAGGATTCAAGATTTAACTCCATCTAAGTTTGAGAATAAAAGATTGTTAAGAGCTAGGCAGGCTACTAGAGGAGAAAAGTCATCCATGGTCTTACCCAGTAGTGAATCCTGGCTACAGTACTGACCTGCCAAGAAAGCTATGCCAGCCTACCGGCGCAATAGCGGCGTGAACGTTAGGGGCAACCACCTTCTTTCTGATTGGATTTGAAGCCTACTTCACAGAAGGGAATTCTTTTTAAGTGTATGGGTGTTTTGCCTGGCATGTATTTATGTGTGTCATATGCGTGAAGTGCCTCCAGAAGTCAGGAGAGGAAGTCAGATCCTATGGAAGTGGAATTAAAAACAGCACTATATGGGTGCTGTAAACTAAACCTGGGTCCTCTGGAAGAGCAGTGAGTGCTCTTAATCACTGAACCATCTCTCCTGCCCCAGAAGGCATTTCTTGCCTGACTGTAAACCTGGCTCAAAGCCCATAGCCCTGTAGTTCGTAGGCTCATAACAGGATGGGGGAGGACCTACTACTGTTGCTTGGGTGAATGGATATGTTGTCAAACTGCTTTCTAAATATTTATGATTATAGCGATGAATTCATGCTGTTCTTAGCCTTGCTAAGCTTCTCCCTACAGTGGGCAACAGTTAATGTGGGGTCTTACAAACAGTCAAAGTGCTGAGAATAAATCACTGTTGACTACTTAGCCCTAGGTGGGACTCAGGGAGCATCCTGAAATGTGAGGTCATGAAAGGCAGCTTGGTTTCTGGTAGAGCTAAGGTTTAAATTCCATGGGCCCAATAGGTTGTTTCCAGCAGGGGGCAACAGTATAAGGGACGGCAGGTGTTTACCATGCTCCTAGAAACAGCTCCTGACATGTGGCTACATCTCTCCATAGGTCTGTGACATTTGGCCATGTAAAAAGGGAACGCCCTTCAAGTCCCTCCTCAGGTAGAGGCGTGGTCATGTAGCCTCAAGACATCCTCATGTTAATGAGGCACCTAGAGGCTTAGCCACTCCCCTTCCCAGTTACTATTTCAACCTCACTCCTCTCCACCATGACAATAAATGCCCTGAAACCCTGGACTGTTTCTCTTCATCCACTGTGGGGAACGAGGGAACCGGCCTTCACCTAATGAGCTGCCGTCTAGCCTCCTGCAGAAGGTGTCCCAACGCTCCCAGCCATAGCAGCCACCCAACCAACCAACACAACCAAGCCACCAATCGTAGTCTGCCATGAGACCCTGCCATGTTCCTTCTCTGCCCCACATGCAGGCCTCCACTTCATTCTCAGCTCTTCCAAGGCATCCAGTGGTGTCTGAGATGCCCAAGAGCGTGGGAACCCCATGGAGCCAGCTGCGGTGTGTCTCCCGGAAAGCATGGCTGCCTCCCCCACCCCCAGCTGTGTTTCCACCGGGGCTTCTCACAGCCTGACACACGCCCAGTGACCCGTGGGGGTACTCGAGGCCAAACTGCCCGTGTCCTGTCCCTCCCAGGGGCTACAAGCACCAGGGGCGGACAAGGGACTTCACTCCATCCCGCGCCATTGTACCCAACACTGAAAGAAGGCCCAGGAAGAATATAAGAGGGAGAGGGTGGGGAGGAGCACTGTGGGATGCTGTCTTCTGGATGAGACATGGACGATGCCCTCACAGCAGCTGTGGTCACCTGCATGAGATCAAGTCAACAAACTCAGTCAGTGCTCCAGAAGGCAGTGTGAACTGGACTCAGCATGTTACAGGGACAACGGAAGAGGACATGAGAGTGGGAGAGGATGTCTAGAGGTGCCCAGGGGAGTGGAGGGAGGATACATTGTATCACAGATTACATTCCCCCCAAATAAATAAAAATATTTTTTAAAAAATAGTTGAAGTTTGAAAATAAATTCTGTATATGAAAGCCAAGGAAGAAAATGGCGTAAGAGGTACCCAAGGGTTAGAAGTACAGCTTGACAGTTTATAGCTCAGGTGCTAGGCCACTTACCTAGCAGGTATGAGACCCTAAATTTGATCCAACAGAAAGGAAAAGAAGGCATCTACATTGGAAAAGAGGAATTAAAATTATGCTTGCAGATGACTTCATTTACAGAACATCCTAAGGGAGTCACTGAAGATTAATTATTATGGAGAAGAATTGAAAGCTGCAGTGAGATTTCACCTCACCACCGTTAGGACGACTATGATAAGCACAAATCGGAAGAATCAGAAGACCTAAGTGTTGGCAAGAACATAAAGAAATGGTGGTGGTGCACACCTTTAATCCCAGCACTCTGGAGGCAGAGGCAGGTGGAGCTGTGAGTTCAAGACTAGCCTGGTCCACAGAGAAGTTCCAGGACAGCCAGGGCCACAGAGAGAAATGATCTCAAAAAGCAACAGTAGCAAAGAAGTGTAGAGAAATATAAACCTTGGGGCCACTGAGCTAGCTCAGGAGGCGGGTGTGCCCGACTCTAAGCCTGAGTGTCCCAGTTCAATCCAGTAGTCCACATTAGTGAAGGGGGAGTACTGACCCTCTAAAGGTGTTGTCCTTTGATGTCTACACATGCATAGTGTCCCCACCACAGACACTAAATAAATATCATGATTTCTTTTCAAAGTCATATTGGTGAGCATGTAAAGGGTGTAGCTGCAGGCTTTATAGAAGAGTCAGTGACTAAAGCATGCGCTGTTCAGGAAAGAGGAGCCGAGTTTGAACCTGGGTAAACATGGGCGCAGTAGTGATTCTCCATCATTCCAGGCTCCTACAGTAAGACTGAGCTGGAGACAGCAGACTTCTCTGGAGCACAGAGGCCAGCGAGTCTGATACTCAGGGCAGCAGGCAATGAATGGCAAAGAGACCCTGTCGTTGATAAGACTTCTGTCCTCTACATATGAGCCACAATGTGTCTACTCATGCATGACCATGCACACACAGACATTTATTTAGTGTGTGGGAGGGTCAGAAGACAATTTGGGAGGGTCCATACTCTCCTTCGACGAGGAACCCAAGGGATCAAACTTGGGTCATCCAGCTTAGTGACAAGCACAGTTACCCTCTGAGCCATTTTGAAGTCTCACCAAAATAAAAAAATTTAAAGAGCAACGTAGTGGTTGCTCCAAAAGGTAAATATAGAAGCACGTCTGCTTCAAAGAGTCCAGAAGAACTGAGATCAGACTCTCAAACAGTACTATTTATAATGGCTCAAAGATGGAAACAGCCTAAATACCTATTGACGGACGAAGAAAGAAAGTATGGGGTTAGAGAGATGGCCTAACTGGTTAACTGCTTGCCCAGTTGAGACTGACAACCTGGGTTCAGATCCCCGAATCCATGTGAAACTGGACACAGTGGGGTGAGCCTATAATCCCAGCAGCACCCCTTACAAGAAGACGGGGAGGTGTCGACAGGAGAGTTGCTGGACACACATTGAGATAGCTAACCTGGCATGCATGGTGGTGAACAAGAGAGACCCTGGCACAAACAAGCTGGAAGGTGAGGCTTGGCACCCACGTGGCCCTCTGACCACAGATGTACTGCACACATGCACATATGCACGTGTGCGCACGCGCACACACACACAACCTAGCAAAAAGGAATTGTGATACTTACATACACGTGGACTATTATTATTCATCTATAAAAAGAATTTTATCATATGCTACCATGTAGGCAAACCTTGAAAACATTGTGCCTACAGTAGAGTTGACCCTGGGCTGGGGCTCCAGTGAACCGGCCCAAGGGTGTGAGCACAGGGGCGCTGGCTCTGCCTTTTGTCTGCTGTATGGTGGCAAGGATGAAGGAGAGCTGCCTGTCTCCCTGTCCCTTGTCCCTCACTATCTATGGCAGCTGGCCCAGAGGTCATGAGAATGGGAAAACTGGCTTGGGAGAGCAGTCTCTGCACCTCCCAGGAGGGCAGCAGGGTAGAGTTGGCCCTGGTGGGGGAGGGGAGGTAAGGCATGGGAGGAGTGTTGCTGATGAGCGGGCCTAAGGGTGTGACAGGGGGAAAGTGGATGGGCGGACCAGCTCAGATACCTCTAGATTGAACTAGCTCACCCCAACATCTACGCGATTGATTAACTGCTGCATGAAGGGGCCGGTCCCACAGATCCAAAACTACAGGACCTCCATGACACAGGGCAACAACAGGATATCCAAGAGGAGTCCCAGTGAGGTTCCAGTATTGATAGAGGAGCAAAAGCCAGAGTCCTCACATCAGACCAATGAGTTATTGCAATGAACATTTGCAAGTGAAGAAGTGTGGACCAAAGGGTACACTGTGGGACACACTGTGACACACTACAGCTTCCACAGTGAGATTTTTTTCTCTGTTGGGGGAAGGGGGAGATGAGTGGGATTGGGGTACATTATGCGAAATTCACAAAGAAACAATAAAAAGTTTTTTGAAAAGAAAAGTAAACATTGTGTCTAGTGAAGTAAGTCAGACACTGGATACAAACACTGTGGGCTCCATTGTGAGGCATCAAAATCCTTCCACTCAGAAGCAGAAACCAGAATGTTAGTGTCCAGGGGGCTGAGGAGCTGTGTCCAGCGGATGGATAGACCATTTCAGATAAGCAAGATAAAACATCCTGGAGATTTGCCTACAATACTGTGTTTGCAGTTAAGTCCTAGTTTTAAAAGGTACCCCCCCCCCTTTCTCTCTCACTCACACACACAGACACACACAGGGGTATGCACACACATTTTATTTTTTAATTTAATTTTAATTTTCTTTGAAACATGGTTTCTTTGTATAGTCCTGGCTGTCCTGGAATCACTCTGTAGACCAGGTTGGCCTTAAACTCAGATATCTGTCTACCTCTGCCTCCTGAGTGTTGGGATTAAAGGCGTGTTCCAATACTGCCTGGCTTACAAACATATTTAAATTTTTTCTTTTCTTTTTTTCTTTTCTTTCTTTCTTTTCTTTCTTTCTTTCTTTCTTTCTTTCTTTCTTTCTTTCTTTCTTTCCTTCCTTCCTTTCTTCCTTTCTTTGTTTGTTTTTTTTTTTCCAATACATGGTCTCTCTGTGTAGCCCTGACTGTCCTAGAACTTGCTCTGTAGTCCAGGCTGGCCTCGAACTCATAGCTCCGCCTGCCTCTGCAGAGCCTTTGGGTAGATAGTGTTAGAATATTCATGGATAACACACGACACACACATGCATTAAACTGTACATTTGGAGTTGTGACTTTATTCTATATGCAAAAACCAACTAAGCAGCAAAACTCTTCGAGGAAATCCTAGCTGAGTCTTTACTGTCTTGGGGTTGACTATGGCTTCTCCCATAGGTCAGTCACCTATAACACAGCTCATCCCAGCACCATGACTGAGGCAGGCATTGCTGCTGGAGGTGTAATGGATATCAGTACTGCTTCACAAGAGTTGAAGAAGGCCCTCAACCATCAACTGTGGTGGAATTCACGAAGCTGCTAAAACCTTAAGTGCCAAGCCCAGCATGTGTGCTTGCATCCAATGGTGATAAGCTAATACATGTTGAGTTGGTGGGGGCCCTTTGTGGTGGACACCAAGTCAACCTAATTAAGGCTGAAAGCAAGTCGAACCCAGAAGAACTGGCAGGGCTCTGTGGAACTGACAGAAAGGGGAAACCCTGTACAGTGGCTGATTGCAGTTTGTATAGTGGTTAAGGGCTGTGGGGAAAAATTCAGGCCTGGGATGTCTTTGAAGAGTACTTCAAATACAAGAAATGAATAAATTATGAAAATATTCTGTTCAAAGTAGGAGCACAACTTATTAGCATGATGGAGTTTTCCAACGTAGGCATAAGTGAGAAATCGGCCATGGTAGCACATACCTGCAGTTCTAGGACTTGGGAGGCGGAGGCAGGGGGATCATGAATTTGAAGCTTGTCTAGGCTCTAGGTATAGAAACCTATCTGAAAACAAAAAAGGGAAAAACAACCAATCACGGCTGTTATGATTAGATTTGTCTCTAGAAAGCAGTTCTAGCAATGTCATAAACGGACTATAGAAGGAAATGCATGATGGGCTTGGAAGGTGAGACGGTCAACAGACTGGTCAGCGGCCTAGTGCAGTGGAGTCGGAGCTCAATCGGGTAGCCTCTGTAGAGATAGAAAGAGTCCAGGTCAAGAATTCCTTCTCCTCAAGGTGGTAGCATCCTGAGGTGCTACTAGGGCATACAAGTCAGAGCCACAGGCCAGGGGTAGGGGTTTGAGTCATAGACACAGGCTGCAGATTGCCAACTCCAAGTGGTAATTGAGGCTACAGGTATATATGTAGGTATGAAGTAGTGTGGGGTGCTGGTGTACCACAGGAAAGGCTAGAAGGCTTGGCATATGATATCAAGTGAAGGAAGACACTGGAGGGGCTGGAGACATGGCTCAGAGGAACACCTGCCCAGCACGCACAGGCCCTGAGCTTTGTCCCATGAGCCACAGAAAAAAAAAAGAAGTGTTTTGTAGTGAGAATTTTGGAATTTTAGTTTCTTTTAAAAAACACAGAAATATCAGAATATGTTTTTGCATTATCTCAGGTGTGGGGATACCGGGCTGCTTCACAGCAGCTGAGTATGATTTGCCTCGTGCTCTAGCAGGGATGTTATTTGGCCAGCTGCAGATAGTTTTTGCGATCGTGTGACATTTGGAATTTTGGGGACTTCTCAGAGGGTATATATGTGCTAGGGCCCCAAGAGGCAGGGTGGATTGTTGGTTGTTGACTATTGTTGGTCACCGTTTGTTAAGTAGCCGTGTGGAAAGGAGGAAGAGGGGAAAGAGGAGGAAATAATAATTATCTATCCTGACAGCAAAGATCAGTCTTGACCTAAGGAACTCCACATCCCTAATCAGCAAGAACTTGTCTAACATCACCTCCTTTCTGACCTCTGGCTTTATTCTGGGATCTCTTTCCTTTCCTCTCTAACCTTTTTTCTCCTTATCCGTGTTTAGGGGTTGAAAAGGTAGAAGAAAAGGGATGGAGAAGGGTGGAAGAAAGAACCCATCAAGTAGGGAAAGACTGGATTCAATGTTTCTTTTTTCTGTTTTCTTTTGAATTTACAGATAATTTATGCTCAACTTTAGATCAGGATTTAGACACATAGGAAGTTCCAAATAAAACAAAATGTGGAAAAGAATAAATGTCTGTTGTTTATAAAGTCTATAAAACTTTGCTATCAACACCCAAAGTAAAATCTGAACAAAAATGATTCTAAATAGATTATACAATTAGATAATCAAGAAGAAGCATTTCATATTATGGTCACAGGATTACCGTTGGCCTTGTCCAGGCGGTGTCTGTGTGGCACAGCAGAGGCAGAAGCCTCAAGCAGGGAGAAGAGCTGATGAGGAAGTGAAGGCCAAGCAGAAACCAGCCAGTCACAAAGCTTGGGTGTGAGCAGGCAGGCGGGTTGAGCGGGTGGGAAGTGGTTTGGGGCTGCAGCTTCTCCTGACACGTAGGTCTCTCTCTCTCTCTCTCTCTCTCTCTCTCTCTCTCTCTCTCTCTCTCTCTCTCTTTCTCTCTCTGTGTTTGTATGTGCCACACTCCATGTAGAGAAGTTAGAGAAGAATTTTTAGTAATCAGTTCTATCTTTCTACCATGTGGATTCCAGGGACCACACTAAGATGGTCAGGCTAGGCAGCCAAGTGTCTTTGCCCACTGAGCCATCTCTCAGGCCTATTTTTAAAAAATTGTTTGGAATGAGCACAGAAACATAGATAGATTGAGCATGGGGGTGTACACTGTTACTTGGGAGGCAGGGGCAGGTAGGCAGATCTTTGTAAGTTCGAGGCCAGTCTGGTCTATATAATGAGTTCCAGTCCAACCAGAGTTATATGGTGAGATACTGTCACAAAAAGAAAAAGAGGGAAAGGGAGAGGGGGGAGAGGTCTGTGTCTTCCCACAATGTCAGAATTTATTGTTACTCAAAGAAGGGTTGTGTCAATGGCAGCAGTTAGCTAGATATTCTCGCATTTCCTTGGTAACCCTGGCTAAAGCAAATGCAGGCTCTTTTTATAATTTTATTTATTTTTATTTTATGCATGTGGGTGTTTTGCCTGCACGTATGTCTGTGAGCTACATGTGTGCAGTGTCCATGGAGGCTCCAGAAGACGGAGTTGGGTCCCCTGGAACTGGAGTTTCTTCCTGTTGTTTTGTTTTGTTTGGATCTATTTATGTAGTCCTGCCTATCCTGGGACTCACTACACAGACCAGACTGGCCTCGAATCACAGAGATCTGCCTGCATCTGTCTCTCAAGTGCTGGGATTAAAGGAGTATTCCACCGAACCTGGCTTGGAATTAGAGTTAAAGACAGTTGTAAACCACTATGTGGGTACTGAGAATTAAACCTGAGTCCTATGCAAAAGCAGCAAGTGCTCTTAACCACTGAGTTCCAGCCAAGAACACAGGTTTTCTTACTCCAATTTTAACCGCTATCCCAACTCTGTATGGTGGTTTGGATGAGAATGAACCCCATAGGCTCATATTTTTGAATTCTTGGTTCCCAAATGATGGGTCTGTTTGGGAAGAATTAGGAGGTGTGTCACAAGACCCTCCTGCAGTTCCCAGTGCCCTTTCTCAGCTTCGTGGCTGGGTACAAAGATGTGGGTTGTTTCTGCTGCCACGCCTTCTTTGCCACCATGGACTCTGACCCTCTGAAACCGTAAGCCCAATTAAACACTTTCTTTCGTCAGTCGCCTTGGCTGTGGTGTCTTATCACAGCAACGGAACAGTAACTGAGGCTGGCAATGTGATGTTTCACAGAAGTGGAGTGTCTTTACTTCAAAGATAGCCTGCCCTCTTCACAGATAGCCCAGCCCCGGGGTGTGTCTGGAATATAGTCCTCAGGTGTGTCTTGCTCTCTTCTGTGACTCTACTGTCCTCTCGATTGCTTCTGTTTTCAGGCAGGTTTGTTTCACATGAAGGAGAGATGACAGCGAGCCACATAGACGTTTCATGCCCCGAATTTGTCCTCCTACCTCATAAAACTAGCAAGTTATGTACTTTGTAGACAATCGACGTCACTTGGTGAAGAGCCACAGGAAACCGCAGTGAGGTCTCTCCAGATCATTGATCACTGTCATGTTCCACAACCTCTTTCGAGGCAGACAGACTAGAGAAAGCCTTGAGAACCTCCTGCAGGACTTTGGACTTCCTTTATTTCTGTCTGTCTTTACTGTGCATATTTGGCTGCTTGGGTCTCTGATTGTGTCTCCCTCCAGGGAAGCTAGACCAGTTAGAACTCAGACTTACTTGTTTAGGTAGGGGGACAAAAAGTACTAACTCACATATCACTATACAGAAATGTTGAGTGATTCTGGCACAGCGTGATCTAGACCCTCCAATGATGCATAGAATCTGTCTTTGTATCTTGCTTCTGCTGTTCTCAACATGGGCTATTCTGAGTAGGGTTTTCCTACATGGTGACAAGATGCTCTCTCTTAGGGCTGTGTTTTCATATTGAGTGCAAAGAGGGCTTTTCCACCTCACATGGCTCCAAGATGTGTCTCTTTCTCACAGCACAGATCAAATCAGTGATCTTCCCACAGCTAAGCCAGGGAAAGGGGGTTCACTAGACAGAGAAGCATGGCCACAAGCTGAATCCCAGATGGTCTGATGGAATGCTACATCCCTGAAAGAAAACCAACGTGATGTCACAGACGAGGACTCAGGGGATAGCCTAGTGGCAGAATGTTTGCCTGGCATGCTCGAGGCCCTGAGTTTGGTCTCCGACATGTGTATACACATATGTATACACGCACACACGCATACACACACACACACACACACACACCCATATTAGTAAGAAGCTGGGGCCCACCTGTCGCTGAGCTAACACTCATTCTTGTGCTCTGTAGGCATCTGCTCTGGAGAACCCCTCCCACTGGTTTCTGTGTTTGTCCTCTACAACAGTTTCCTGTCTTCATGCTATCTTCCCCAGCCCATACTGCAGACCGTGCCTGGTGTCTAAGAGCAGCGTGTGACTGACTAGCTTCCTCTCGCTAGCTTGAAAGGCTCACCGCCCCTGAAGGCATGGGTTTCACCAAGTTCTCTGTCTGGGTGTGAGTACTAGGCCCTCCGAGGTTGAAGGTGGTGTATGTCTGTATACTTCCTGCCAAAGGGAGAGTACCACCAAGTAGTAGCCACCCTCAGGGTGGAAGGCGTTTTTAGGATTAAGTGAATATAATACTTTTTGTTTGCTTGTGTTTTGAGATAGGGTCTTACTGTGTAGCCCAGGCTGGTGATCTGCCTCAGCCTCCAGAGTACTGGAATTGCATGTATGTACCAGCATGCCCAGTGAGCATGTAAATCTATAATGTTTAGAACAGTCTGGTATATCGTAGCTGCACAATAAACACTAAGTATTTTTGTTTGCAGGAAAGGGTTGAGACAGGATCTCATATAGTACAAACTAGCCTTGAACTCCTTAGTGTAGCTAAGAATGATCTTGAATTTCTGAGCCTCCCACCTCCGCTGTCCAAGTGTTGAGATTATAGGCAATCACTATTTTACCTGGTTTTGTTTTCAGATTTTTAACTGTTATGTTTCTGAGACAGAGTTTCTCTGCGTAGCTCTTGTAACCCACTCGGTAGACCAGGCTGGCCTCGCAATCAGAGATTTGCGTGCCTCTGCCTCCCAGGTGCTGGGATTAAAGGCGTGAGCCACCTCACGGTTTAGATTTTTTAAGTTTTATTTTGTGTCTGTGGTAGTTTGAAGGGGGATGGCCCCCAGAGGCTCATATGTTTGAATGCTTGTTTCCAGTTGGTGAACTGCTTGGGATTAATGTGTGGTCTTATTGGAATAGATGCAGCCATATTGGAGGAAGTATGTCACTGAGAGTGGGCTTTGATGTTTCAAAAGTCCGCACCAGGCCCAGTCTGTCTGTCTGTGTCTCTCTGTCTGTCTGTCTCTGCCTGACTGTGGATCAGAATGTAAAGCTCTCAGTTACTGTTCCAGAACTATGCCTTTCTGGTTCCCACCATGGTGATCAGTGGACTAACTCTCTAAAATCGTAAGCGAGCTCCTTAGTTGAATTCTTTCTTTTATTAGACTTGTCCTGGTCGTGGTGTCTCTTCACAACAACAGAACAGTAGCTAAGGCAATATGTATGATTGTTTTACACGCCTGTATGTATGTGCATCACATGCGTGTCTACAGATGGTTGTAAGCCACCATGTGGGTGCTGGGAACTAAATAAACCCTGGAAGAACTCTTAACCACCGAGCATCTCCCTAGCCCGGCACCTGGTCCATGAGATGCTGGAGACCTTGCCTTTACGCACGCTATGCAAGCATTCTGCCCACTGAGCTCCATTCGCAGCCATATTACTGTTATCACGTTGGCTGGAGATTGTAGAGTCCCTGGCCACAGTCACAGGGCCTCAGGCACTATCCAACCCTGTTCTGAGTAACTGCAGAATACTTCAGCTGTGAGGTAGGCAGGACGCCTTTACTTGTTCCTCTCCTACAGAAACTGAGGTTCAGAGAGGCTGGGCCTCATGGCCAAGACCACTCAGCTACTCAGTACAACTGGAGCCAGGTCCCTTCTGTTCCTTTGAACTACTTCTCCCTTGAAGAACAGTTTCTTCTGATGGGGTCTTGCTATGTAGCCCAGGCTGGCCTCCTGCCTGAGCTTCCTGAGTACTCAGACTACAGAGGACTATCACACCTGTGTCCTTGAGCTTTGCTGACACTGCGCCTCAGCCCCCTGCCCTTCTCCAAAGCCACAGCTGGTGTTTCCTCTTCCTCCCAGGATAGCCCAAAGCTTTGGTAAATGACAATAATGAAAAGAGCCAACATCTTTTGGGTTTTTGAGACAGGGTCTCACTAAGTAGCTCTGTCCTGGAACTTACCTGCGGACCAGGCTGGCCTTGGTTTCACTGTGATCCTTCTGCCTCTGCCTCCCTAGTAATGCATTTACAGGTGTGGGCCACCATATTGGGCTGTAAGACCCAACACTAATTCGCACCCGCCACTCTGTAGATGTGCCTCCAGCTATCCTTGGAGTGATCGTCTCCATACTGAGGCAGGTAAGATTGTTATAGAGGGGAAACGGGGTGGGGGCTAAGATTAAATTAACCTGCCCAAGGTCACTCAGATGAGTGACAGCCGAGAGTCACAACAGTTGTTCCAGCAAAGGCCTTTCTTGCCCTACCCTTGCTAATGTGACAACCCACCACCCCCTAAGGGACAGGAATGGACGATAGCCCTCCTGCGTGTGATATCAGATTTCTCTGTGTACTCAGTGGCCTCTCAGTGGCCTCTAAACTGTGGCAGACCGACTCCTGACTCCCTCTTCCCACAGGCCTGAGAGCTCTCTAGAGGCGGGAGCACTACTCACTTGCCTCCTCAGCCCCAGCACAAAACTGGTGCTCCATAATGCCCAGTTATTCTACTTCTCCCGGGCCTCAATCCCATGAAGCAGACGGCAAGGGTGTCCTCGCTGAAGCTCTGAACCCCTAGAAAGGAGGAAATGACCCCCCAAGGCCTCCCAGAAATCCATCTGGGGCAACGACAAGAGAGGTCCCTCCTGTCGCAGGGAAGGCTCTCAAACTGGTTGCAGCCCTTCTGCAGCTTTCTCCGGTGCCAGGGAAAGGACCTCGAAGAGGCTGCAGGCGGCTGTGGGAGGGATGAAGGAACGGGATATTTTTGCGTTTTGACATTAAAAGAAGAGTTGATTCGCGTCAGCATCTGTTCGGGGGTTGGAGCTGACAGCACGGGGAGCGGGTCCCAGCCTTGCCGCCCCGGAGCGAAGGGCCGGGCCTCCATGAGCTCCGCCCAAAGGGGCGCTGCCACCCAGAGGAGGCCGGCGCACGGCCGCTGCTCATTCATTGTCTTGACAGAGCATCCTCGGCGGCCAGCCTGCGGCTCCTCCATCCTTCTCTCCTTCCTCCTCCACTTGGGAGGGGTCACGCTCATCTCTCCGCAGCAGGTGAGGCTGGGCGCCGGGGGAGGGCTGGTCACAAGGGCCGGGCAACGCTGCCATGGGCCACCTGTGGGGCCAGCGCCAGTGTGGGGGCAGGACTGTGGGACTGTGGGGGCGAGCGAGCTGTCAGGGCCACCAGGCTGGGGACAGAGAGCCGGTTCGTGAGCCCCACCAGGAGGATCGAGGTCTAGGGAGTGCAAAGGGGCAAGTAGGTCCCAGAGTGCTCCAAGGTGAGGGCGAAGGACCATCGTGACCAAGATGGAGGTGGGCTCCTGGGAGCGGCCGTAGCTGGGCTCAAAACCTATGCCCCCCGGGAGGGAGCTTCTGAGGGAGGGGGCAGGGTGGGGTGAGCCAAGTAGCTGCCCTGAGCTTTGAGACAGGAAGGGGTTGAGTGCAAAACAAGACTAAGTTCCCCTTTCCGTGGTTTCCGGGCTTGGTACCTGGGTGGGGGAGGAGGCCGGGTGGGGCACATCTTTCGCCCCTACCTCTGGATTGGGCTTTCCTTCTCCTAAATCTAGACTGCTCACTGGGGGCTTATGTCCCCTTCCTGTCTTGGAGACTTCACTCAGGCACTTCACCTGCTTTTTTTTAAATAGACCTGGGAACCTCCTTGGTGATGCCAGGGTGTACGAGGACTCGAATCCCAGCAAGAAGGGGCTCCCTATTAAGGCAGAGCAGATGGGTGAGGCTGGGAGGTGGATAGAAGCTCTGGGCAGGATGCCTTCCACCGGGCAGCCCAGGTTCCTTCACTGAGCAGGAAGGTGGAGGGATTGGCACGAGGATGGAGCTCTGGAACACAAGTATAGAGGCAGCCCCTGGGTTTCACTGGCTGGCTGCCTAGCCACAGTGGGTAACCATCTTAGCAGACCTCAGGGAAGTCAGGGTGGGCCTCTCTTGAGTGTAGCTTAATGGAAGCAGAGATGGCTCAGAAGAACATCTGCTTTTTCTGAGCGGAGGTTAGCAGCAGAGATCTGGAGAGATGCTGGGACCCAAGCCATTGCTGCTGCTTATAGCCAGAAACCTGGGGAAGCCATCCTGCTACCGAATCCCTCTGTGTTCCATCCCTGAGCTGGAAGGCCAGGCAGAAGCCTGCCCCGCCTTTAGGAAGCTCTGTGTGGGTGTGAGGGATGTGGGATATAGAAGAGGTCGATTGGACGGAACCCACCTCCAGGGTGTCCAGACCACTAGGAAGAAGGCACTGTGTCTCAGTCAAGAACCAGACCCTTGGAGCCACACCATATCAGGCTATTGTAGGGGCTGATGGTGCAGGATTGAGGGTGTGGCTTGAAGTGCCTGGGAGTTTGACAGAAGAAAAACTGGGGAGGGTAAGCAGGGAGATAAGCAGCTGTCAGTCAAGGAGAGTAGTAGGTCAGGGTGCCTCAGACATGACGCCAGAACCCTCAAAGCCAGGCCAAGGGTTGCTCTGGGAATGACAAGATATGGCTGGAACTGACCCAAAGAAAAGTTTACAATCTGTGTCCTTTAGGATGAGCCGGCAGGTGGTTCGCTCCAGCAAATTCCGCCACGTGTTCGGACAGCCAGCCAAGGCTGACCAGTGCTATGAGGATGTGCGCGTCTCACAAACCACTTGGGACAGTGGCTTCTGTGCTGTCAACCCCAAGTTCATGGCTCTGATCTGTGAGGCCAGTGGGGGAGGGGCCTTCCTGGTGCTACCCCTAGGCAAGGTGAGCTTTGCAGTGCTCCTGAGGGGGACTCTGCTGTCCACTGAGACTGTGGGGTCCTGGGTGGGTGACTGTGACCAAGCTTTCCTGGGGCTCTGTGTTGATATCTGTAAAATGGGACAGGGCCATTTGCTACTTAAGCTCTCTGGGACAAAACAAGGGGGGCAGGTCTCCCAAGTCTTGGCTTGGGTTTTCTGCTCAGATAAGGATGCTCTAGTGTTCTCAGGAGTGAGGACTCCAGGTCTGGTGAGGACTTTCGAGACTCCTTGAGTGGAAGCCCTGGCTCACAGGTGGAGATGAGGCACAAAACCTTTTCCTCCCCTCTGAGCCTGCTGCTTTTCAGCCCCAGTTCACTCCTGGACTCTTCAGGGGGTGAAACAGGAAGGGGAGATAGGCCCCAAGTTGTTACCTTAAAAGGGCCGATGGAAGCAGAAGAGAAGAGGAAGTGGTTGTGGGGCTGAAGCTGGGCTGCGCCCCGCACAGCTTCTTACACAGGAAGCAGTTGGCCCTCAGAAAAGGTCATTTCCAAACCTCTGCTGCTGTCTAGAGGCATCAGGACAGACGTCCAGGCCCCTATCTATAGGACACATCCTATAGCCCCCTTCTCACACTCTCCTCTTGGGAACCCCAACCTTATGCTCATTCTGGGTCCATGGTACCCACAGATGACACTGAGAGGGAGGGTCAGGATCTTGGCCAGAGTCTCATGCAATTTGGTGCTAGCCTTCCTGGGACTAGGACAAAGCCAAGTGCTCCCCACCCCAGTGCTCCAGGGACCCCACGGCCTTCCTCTGCATCCCTTTGCGGGGATGTGGGGAGGTTGGATTGGGTTCGGAGGTCAAATCGCCTTCATTAGAAGCTCTGTTGTGCCCTCCAGACTGGACGAGTAGACAAGAACGTGCCCCTGGTCTGCGGCCACACCGCCCCTGTGCTAGACATCGCCTGGTGCCCACACAATGACAATGTCATTGCCAGTGGCTCTGAGGACTGCACAGTTATGGTAAGTCTTGTTAGAATGTGGGTTTGAAGGGGTCTCCAAGAAGAACCTGGTGTTTGGAGCCCCAGAGACTCACTTACCCTTTCTACAGGTGTGGGAGATCCCAGATGGGGGCCTGGTGCTGCCCTTGCGGGAGCCTGTCATCACCTTGGAGGGCCACACCAAGCGGGTTGGCATTGTGGCCTGGCACCCCACAGCCCAGAACGTACTGCTCAGTGCAGGTGCCATAGGGTGAGGAGGGGAGGGCTAGGAGACCTGACAGGGGGCAAAGGCTCACGGTTTAATGTCGGACAATTGTGCAGGTTGTGACAACGTGATCCTGGTGTGGGACGTGGGCACTGGGGCAGCCGTGCTGACGCTGGGCCCAGATGTGCACCCGGACACAATCTACAGCGTGGACTGGAGCCGGGATGGTGCTCTCATCTGTACCTCCTGCCGTGACAAGCGCGTTCGTGTCATCGAGCCTCGCAAAGGCACTGTTGTGGCTGTAAGTTGCCGTGAAACCTAAACCTTGGCCCTTGGATGTTGCTCCTCTTGCACACACCTGGGGTCTAGTCCCTCGGTGAGACTGAGAAGCTGACCTGCCACCTTTCTTTCCTCTCAGGAAAAGGACCGTCCTCATGAGGGAACTCGGCCAGTGCATGCTGTGTTTGTGTCAGAAGGGAAGATTCTGACCACGGGTTTCAGTCGCATGAGTGAGCGGCAGGTGGCGCTGTGGGACACAGTGAGTGCTGAGACACAGGGCCATGCAGGCTGGGAATCAAGGCTAGAGGCTTGCCCTACCACATGACCATGGCCTCAGTTTACCTGTGAGATGGGGAGTTTCCATGCTCAGTCTGAGGGCCCTTGCCTGCTTATTGTCCAGTAAAGACTTGACATGGCCCAGCCTGTTGCTATCACCACCTGTCTCTACAGAAGCACCTGGAGGAGCCATTGTCCCTGCAGGAGCTGGATACAAGCAGTGGAGTCCTGTTACCTTTTTTTGACCCTGATACTAACATTGTCTACCTCTGTGGCAAGGTGACTCAGTCAGGAGGGCTGGGGGCAAGGGAAGTGGGAAGTGGCTTGGTGAACACAAAGTCGGGTGCCCTGTACTGGTACTGACTCTCTTGTCCACACCTACAGGGTGACAGCTCTATCCGATATTTTGAGATCACTTCTGAGGCGCCGTTCCTGCATTACCTTTCCATGTTCAGTTCCAAGGAGTCTCAACGTGGTATGGGCTACATGCCCAAACGTGGCCTGGAAGTGAATAAGTGTGAGATTGCCAGGTGACTGACCCCTAATCCTAACCGGACCTTGAGTACCCAACCGGCCCCTAATTGACTGACCCCTAATCCTAACCGGACCTTGAGTACCCAACCGGCCATGGTGAATAGTGCCGCTCATCCTTCTGTTTCCACAGATTCTATAAGCTTCATGAACGGAAATGTGAGCCCATTGCCATGACAGTGCCTAGAAAGGTGACACTCCTATGCTCCTCCCAGGGTGCTGGGACAGGAAATGACCATGGGCGCTTGTAGGGTGGGGCAGGAACATAAACACTCTCATGACCAGCCTTGGCCTTGTCCACAGTCGGACCTGTTCCAGGAGGACCTGTATCCACCCACTGCAGGACCCGACCCTGCTCTCACAGCTGAGGAGTGGCTGGGTGGTCGGGATGCCGGTCCCCTCCTCATTTCCCTCAAGGATGGCTACGTGCCTCCAAAGAGCAGGGAGCTGAGAGTCAACAGGGGCCTGGACAGCACTCGCAGAAGAGCTACACCGGAGCCCAGCAGCACTCTCAGCTCGGTAAGGCGGGTGGGGAGCTGGGTTAGGGCAAAGGCTGCATGAATGCGCTCAATGTCTCATAGGGAAAGAGTCCAGTGTTTAGAGATGCCCAAGCTCCTAATGGTGGGAGATTCTTAGAGGGAAAGCAGTGGGTGACCCGGAGGCCTTGGAAACCAGGTTGCAAGCTGATAGGCAGGCAGTAATCGGGGTAGCATCTGCTGGGAAAGGGCGCAAGCCTGGTGGCTCCTGGAAAGGTTAGCTGATGTCAGAGGAAGGGAAGCACCAGAAAAGCTGGGCCTAATGCAGGGCTGGGTCTCTTAGGACACTGTGTCCCGGCTGGAGGAGGATGTGAGGAATCTGAACGCCATAGTGCAAAAGCTACAGGAGCGCCTGGACAGGCTGGAGGAGACTGTTCAGGCCAAGTAGAAGACTCCAGAGCCTTCATCTGGGGCCAGCCATTCCCTCTGCTCCCATCCCAACCCTCAGGCCATATGGTGAATAAGACGGAAATAATAAAACGGCTTTATTTTCTGGTACCTCTCAGACTGGTGAACTGGCGAGCCCCAAGGCTTCCCCGACAGGTCTCTGAACGCACTGTCCCCATTCGGGTTGCGGGTCACTTCCAAATACACACTGTAGCAGAGGGACAGGCCCTCCTGGTAGGATGCCTGCAGTGTGGAGCTGGATGAGCTGGGCGTGTTCTCTATTCCCTAGCTCCACCTCAGAGTGGAAGGTCTGCGTCATCCAAATCCCTATCTTAGGGCCCCCGAAATGTCCAGTCACCCCAAAACTTTTTGTGTGTTTTCTTTGATAGTGCTGGACCAAAGCCATGGCTGTTAATATGCTATGTAAGCTATCACTGTAGCTATGCCCCTAGCCCTAACCCCAAATTAGCATTTCCCCATCAACTCCAGCACAACCTGCATAGAACCATACAGACACTGTTGCTTGTCGGGGAACCAACAAGTGCACGCTGACATTTCTCAAGCTACAGACTCAAAGAAAAATAACAAGACTCCTGAGCAGACACCACTCACCCCTGTAATTCGAGCACTTGGGAGACCAAGGAGGATTGCTGTGGGGTTCAGGTCAGAAACTCAATTGAGAGTGGTTATAAAGTGAGATACTGTCTCAAACAAAACAACAATAACAACAACAACAAAAAAACCCAAACCAGATAGGGCTTGGGTGTGGCCTGGCTGGCAGCATGCACCAGGCCCTGGGTTTGATCCCTAGCACCACATAAACCAAGTGTGGTTGGTACCCCACACCTGTAATCTCAGCACTGAGGGGGCAATGGCAGGAGGATCAGAAGTTCAAAGTCAGCCTAGAATAGAGAAAGACCCTGTCTCAAAAACAACTGTAATAAAGTAAACAATAGCCAAAAACAGGAAGCTGGAGGAATGACTTAGTGGTTTAGTGTTCCCCTTGCAGTCAGAAAAGCTAGAACTGAGATCCCAGCAGTCACATTACAAGCTGGGTAACCTTGCAAACACCTGTAACCTAAGCTCTGATGTGGATAAAAAACAGGATTGCAGAGGCTGGCTGGCTTCCAGCCTAAAGAAGATGCAAGCACCGGTTCAGAGAGGGGGCCTGCCTCAAATGAGTAAGTAGAAAATGACAGAAGACGGACAGACACCTGACGGCCTCTTCTGGCCTCCACTCATGTATAGGAATGTATACACCTGCATGCAAATACACTCACACATTCACACAGATAAAACTAGATCTTGGGCTGGAGACATAGCCCAGTAGTTAAGAGCACTCGCTACCCTTCCAGAAGACCAGAGTTCAGATCCCAACACCCACAATGCCTTTAGTCACAGTACTCTGGAAGCAGAGGCAGGCAGATCTCAGAGTTCCAGGGCAGTCAGGGATACATAGAGAGTCCCTGTCTCAAAAAACAAACAACAAAAACTCCAAAACAAACAAACAAAAAACTTGGCAAAACAGACTACGTCCTGTAAGGACAAACAGAAATAAGGAAACAGTCTGATCCTGGACTGAAACACAGAGTAGGGTAGGGGAAGACAGGGAGAAACAGATCTCTTAAACCCCATCTATAGGAGTGAGGTGTTTGTTTTTGTGACCGTTTCACATAGCCCAGGGTGGTCTTGGACACCTGATACTTCTGCCTTTACCTTTCAGGTCCTATTCTAGGTGTACGTCCCAGTGCCTGGTTTATATGGTACTGAAGACTGGGCTTCACGGATGCTAGGCAAGCACTGACAACTAGCTACATGAATGCATGCTTTCTGAAGTATTTTCAATATGAGGGCAACTTCTGGTGCCCAACTGGTGGTAGACTTAGAGCTGGAATGACACAGAACAGTTCTAGAGGGCACCATGGCTTAATTCATACAATGTAGAGAACAACAGGACCCCATCCACAGCCCTTTTCTCTTCAGCACACCATGGAGTTATCTGGATATAGAGAATGGCACATTCTGCCTGCCCACTTGTGATTCACCCTGACAGGGTATGTGATCCTGGGCAACTCCCTTCTCCCTATAAACTGGAGGAGGGCCATCAATGGGGAGCGAAGGGGTCGGTCCTCTGGGGATACCGGATAGGCTACTCTCTGCATCTTTCCTGTCCTCCTTTGGGGTCCTTGTGAGAAGACTGAATCACTAGTTCTCCAGAGGAACTGAAAATGTTCAGGAAATGATGCCAGGGAAGGAGAAGGCATGAGCACCGACTACTATGACTCCAGCTTGACCAAGCTCTTTGATGGAAGCAAGAGAAGGTGGAGGCAGAGGAAACTAAGTGGCAGGGACAAGCCTTGACAATATGGGAAGAACTGAGCATGGTGCTGGACATCTCTAGGCATAGCTACATGGAGGACGAAACCAAAGGATCATGAGCTTATGAATTTACAAACAGCCTGGAAAACACATTGGGACCCTGTCTAAAAGACAAAACCAAACGAAGATACAGTGGAGAGGGATTAGTTGTGGAGGGGCTGGGCGAAACATTAAGCATGGAACATCAGCGTGCCCCTCCCCCTCGAGTGCGCGCCTTTTGAAGAGATTGACAACCTGACAAATTCTGTATCTTGTCTCTGCTACCTCCAGGAACCTGGAGAGAGGGAATGTGGGAAAATGCTCAGGGTTTTTGGTCCTGAGGGCTGGCAGCGCAGGAACACCTTGCTTTTTTGAGGGTTGATCTTGGTGATAGTAGAGACCACAGGGACAGATAGTGAAGACTTACAAGGCAGCGTTGGCAGAGACTTTAACAGAACTTTCATCGGTTTAAATTGGGACCTAGAGGGCTCAAAAAGAAATCCATCCAAATTTGCCAAAACAATGGCTGGAGGAGAGTCAGAGAAAAGCAACGTCCTTGACTCAGCCTCAGAATCTTCAAACAGTACACTGAAACCAGCTGGACCAGGTTTAAAATTTAATGGCTGTTCAGGCCTGAATCCCTCATTCCCGCCGCTGTCGGGTCCACTGCTCTGGGGTCAGAGTTTTCTGTTCAAAAGCATGGATGTGCGGGAGCTCTTCGGCTAAGCACTCGTTCACCAGCCTGGAGCGAGAGAAGGGAATGGGAAATGAGCGGCCACGGCTGGGGTGGTGGGCTCCGAAGCTAGGGTGACCAAGGAAATCGGAGACGTCTCCAGAAAGTGGGGATTCGGGGAGAGGACAAAAGCCCCCTCAGGGCTATGGGTCACATCGCGGGGCCTTGGGAGTGAGTTGGTCCCACCCGGGCGGGCGGATGCCGGGGCTGCCATCCCGAGCCCGAGACCTCACTGGTCGAGAGGCTGGCTCTAGGGGCTCACCGGTGTCTCTGAAGCAGTGGCTTTCCCTCGAACTTAGCCGACACCACCAGGACTCGGAAGCTGGTCGCGCAACGATTCTGAGTCGTGTCCTCCACCTCCTAGCCGGCAAAAGACCCGAACGATGGGGCACGAGCCCGGGAGCCCTTCCCCGCCGCCCGCGACCTCCCTGCATCACACTCACCACATGCTCTGCTTCCAGGTCCTGACGCAGCTTCTCGCGGAGGTACTCGGCGCTGAGTTCCATGACCACAGCCCGGCGGGGCCACAGCCCAGCGTGCACAGAACCTCGCCTCGGGTCCCGCCACCCCGCTTTCCGCCCTCACTGCAGCCACTTCCTCCACGCCGCTCACTTCCGCCCTTACTAGGGCGGCCTCGAAGGCAGCACTTCCGCCTCCTGGCACCCTTTAATTCCCAACACTTGGGCGGTTCCCTCCCAGCAGTTAGCCAATCCGAGCCGGGCTGGAGGGCAGCAGGTCGTGCGGCTCCGTTTGCACACCTTCCTCCTGCCAGCAGGCGGCGCACCAAGTCGCTCTGCCAGTTTTCCAGGAATTTGCCAGACCATCTCCTGTGCTTTTTCCTAAACCAACGTTTTGCAGTCCTGGCTACCCAGCCCTCTCCGAGATCCGAGGTTCCAGAAACCACCCCCAACTCTGGACCTTCAACCCAGAAAGTACGGATGGGACATGCAGCAAGACCCGGGCGCTTCTTCGGTGTCTACCTGCTCTACTGCCAGAACCCTCGACATCGGGGCCGCGTTTACGTGGGATTCACTGTCAATCCTGATCGTCGGGTCCGGCAACACAACGCGGGTCGCAAAAAAGGTGGCGCCTGGCGGACGAGCGGGCGAGGACCCTGGTAAGAAGGCGCCGGTATCTTGCCGGAAGGCTCCGCATAGGAGGCGAGCCGCAAGGGCAAAAGACTGACAGAGGCGGGGCTTTTTTTTTTTTTTTGTGATCTAGGGCGGTGCCTGTTACCAGAGCAAGCATGGCGGGGAGGTGGCACCTTGTGGATATCAACCTTCTGCAATGGCTGGATTAAAATTTGTGATGCTTAATTGGATTACGAGTGCACAAGTTTAGGGCTGCTTTGTAACTCCACTACCAGGGTATCAGACGCCCTCTTCTAATCTCTGCACATACACACATGCATACAAGCAAAACACTCATACACATAAATGAATTTAAGAAAAAAATTAAATACAAAAGCTAAGTTATGCAATTAACCTAGGTCCTTATTTTAGGGTTACTATTTTTTAAAATAAAAATTTAAAGATGTATTTATTCATTTTATGTATATAAGTACAGTGTAGCTGCCTTTAGACACACCAGAAGAGGGATTTGTATGCATTACAGATGGTTGTGAGCCACCATGTGGTTGCTGGGAATTGAACTCAGGACCTCTGGAAGAGCAGTCAGTGCTCTTAACCTCTGAGCCATCTCTCCAGCCCCCTTAGGGTTACTATTGCTGTGATGAAACACCATGACCAAATGTTTACTGAGGAGGAAAGTGTTTATTTGGCTTACACTTCCATGTAAATGTGCTTTTATTTCCTCAGATGAAGGGATGAGATGAGAGCCATACCCAAGCTGTGTGACTATAAGGCTTGGGCCGAGCCAGAGCGTTTCTTTCTCTGTTCTAACTATCCCTAGGCCTACCCCATGGCTGATTCAATCTGGCTTCTCTCAGCTTCTGACTGAATTGTTTTGTTTGGCTGCATACTAACTCTGGCAATCTGTTCTAATCTTCTGGCTCCTTCTCATTCTCCGGCTCATTCGACTTCACCTGTCTCTGTAAAACTGCCTGACCAAACTTCCATATACACCCCACCCCACCCCACCCCCGCTCTTAAGTAGCCTTTCTTTTCTGTGCTGTTCTTGTGCAAGTTTGGCACCTGTCCCTTAATTAGATGTCATTTTCAAGCATGGCTGCTTCTACAGACTCACCTTACCTTCATTGTTAGGAATTAAAGGGTGTGTCTGCATTCCAGCAGATCATACTGTAATCCAGGCCGTGTAGGCATTCCAGCCCAATCACATAGACCTAGAAGGTCTTTGGATTTGATCCCTTACCAGAGCAGCCATGTTGTTGGATTAAAATTCCTCTCTATTTCCACTTCACTGCTCATCATTGGAGGAAGTCAGGACAGGAACAAGAGCTGATGCAGAGGCCAAGGGACCCAGGGCCACCAACTCAGGGGCTGCACCACCCACAATGGCTGGGCCCTCCCATATCAACTGTTAATCAGGAAAATGCTTGACCTTATGGAAGAGTTTTCTTGATTGCGGCTCCCTCTTCGACTATACTTCGTGTCAAGTTGTCATAAAACTAGCCAGCACAGTGCCATCAACAGGTGAATGGGTGAAGAAAATGCGACATATACAATATGCAGGTTTTTAAAAACTTTTTATTTTTATTTGATTAATGAGTGAGTTGTTTGGTTTTTTTTAACTAAACCTTTAAATGCACTGTGTCCATGCAGTGCTCATAGAGGTCAGAAGAGGGCGCCAGACCCCTTGGAATGGGAGTTACAAACTCTTCTGAGCCCAAATCCTCCGCATGAGCAAGTGCTCCTAACTGAAACTCCTCTCTAGCCATATGCAGTTTGACTCAGCCACAACGATGAGTAAAATTACACCAGTTATGAGAAAATGGATGGAACTGGACATCATCATGTTAAGTTATATAACAGACAAATATCTCAAGTTTTCTCTCATTTGGAATTTAAAGAAAGTGGGAAGAGAACTATTTGGAATCAAAAAGACCAGTAAGAAGGGGGTGTGTGTGATTATAATAAGTAATGCCAAAATACACTACCTAAGTAGGAGAACATCGATGCAACCTATTATTCTGTACAGTTAATATGCAATAGCAAAAATTGTTTTAAAGACCGGGATCAGGAGACAGAGGCCCTGGTCAATACGGCTGGGGATAGAGTACACCTTCCAAAGGAGAGGGTCAGGGACTTGGTGAGGAGCCTGAGGTTAGCAGGTACACAGTCTTACGCCTCCATGAAAGATTCCAGTTCTAATGGCCGGGTGTGAAGCAGTGTGGCTGTGCTCTCAGTGTGAACTGGAGCACGGGCCTGGTGGAGGGATTCAGCTTCTATTTGGGTCGAGGTGGGATGGGGACTCACTGGCCGTGCCCCTCTCCTTCCAAGGGACATGGTGCTGATCATACACGGTTTCCCGTCTGCTGTGGCCGCCCTTCGGGTAAGAAAGGTGTCTTAAGGATGGGCTGGTTTGTCAAGAGGACCTTACCCAGGCCCACTCTGACCTTGTCTTGCGTCGTCCCCTCCTATAGTTTGAATGGGCCTGGCAACATCCTCAAGCTTCACGCCGCCTGACTCACGTGGGGCCGCGCCTGCGCAGCGAGGCTGCCTTTGCCTTCCACTTGCGCGTGCTGGCGCACATGCTTCGAGTTCCTCCGTGGGTGCGCCTTCCTCTAACACTGCGCTGGCTGCGACCCGACTTCCGCCATGAACTCTGTCCAGCGCCACCACCACACATGCCCATTGCCTTTGGACCGCCACCACCCCAGCCCTTGGTCCCAAAACGACCCGCTGCAAGTGAGGCTGACATCGAGCAACAGCTGGATCTAGGTGCCAAGGCCAGCTGCACTCTGTGTGCGCGTATGCTGCAAGTAAGGGCACACAGGGGCTGAGACCTGGGACTTTGCCCACCCTGACACGTGTCTAATGAAGAGGGCGGTTCTTTCGGCTCTTTCCTAACCTATCAGTACCTGCCAGGGGCAGTTAGAGCCTCTGAATGGACAGCCAGCCACCCTGTGAGATCTTCCCTGGCCTCCTTCTGAAGTCACAGCTCTTTCGTGTGCTTCCTGCTTTTCCCTGTCATTTTCTTGCTTCGCATTCTGTGTGTTGCTCTCGGTTACTTTAAGTTACTTCTCATCTGTCACGTTTGACAGGATGAAGAGGGCCTCTTGTGCTGCCCCCACCCTGGTTGTACCCTGAGGGCCCATATCATCTGCTTGGCGGGAGAGTTCCTGCAGGAAGAGCCCGGGCAGCTTCTGCCCCTAGAGGGCCATTGTCCTAGGTGAGTCCAGGCCCTATTCCCAGCCTGGGTAGGCCTGGGGAGAAGGTGCCTCATATGCCAGTCCTGGCTCACTGAATCCTCACTCTGGCATCTCCACCAACTGCACCTTTGGCAGCTGCAAGAAGTCACTACTTTGGGGAAACCTAGTTGGGCAGTGCCACGTGGACACCGAGGAGGAAGAGGATTTGGAATTAGAGGAGGTGAGAGGTGACTCTGACCCTTCCCTCCCCCAGTCCTCCTAGACTACCTCTGACCCACTCTTTGTCCTTACAGGAACACTGGACAGACTTGCTGGAGACTTGATCCTGAATGCCACCAACTTTCGCCCCTGCACCTTTTCTGCCTCTCTCTCCAGTAACTGGCAGCTTTTACTTGAGCACAATAAAAAGGCTGAGTTAAGGGTACCTTCTGATGTTTTCTCAGAGCCGGGTGGGAAGGGAAGCAGTGAGTGGAAGGCTTTGGCCTGACCATGTGGACTCCTACCTCCCTTTCCTTTCTCAGGGGTACCAGCTACTGCCTTCATTCGCTTTTCCATGGCTCTGATTAATGTTGGGACCAGCATTTATCTCCAGCATGGGAATTGTGTCATCTTACATTTCCAGGTGACAGCCCATCAGTGAAGGAAGTCTGTGTGAGAACTCAAGGCAGGAACCTGGAACAGAAACCATGCAGGGGGTTGCTTATTGGCTGACTCCATCTCTCTGGCTGGTGCTTCAATCAACACTTACATAGCCCAGAACCACCTGCCTAGGGGTGGCACTGTCCACAGTGGGCTGGGTCTTCTCACATCAATTAACAATAAAGAAAATGCACCCACAGACATGCCCACACGCCAGTCTGGCTGAGACAGTCTCCCAATTGAGGAACCCTTTGATAAAGCAGGGCTGTGTAAAGTTGACAACTGAAACTAAATAGAATAATTAAAGGCTCAGAGAGTAGCACCTGTGACTTGGAGCCTCCTTGTGCTCACACATAAGCACCAGGGAAGACAGGAATGCTAAACACGCAGGGTTGTCTTTTCCAGGGAAAAGAGGTATAATCTGTTTAACCCCCAGAAGGCCGGGAGGGGAGGTGGCTAATAGCCTAGATAACCCCTGTGCTATTAATAGGGCCAGGCGTACCTTGAATCCAAAAGCTCTCACAGCCAGGGCCAGGTGAGCTCTGTGCTATCTGTATGACTGAGACTACACCAGATCCTCCCCTAGGCCTTTAACCCATGCAGCCTATGTAGAACCCACCTTCACGGAGAAAGTAGCTATTTTGAGGAGAATTCAGATGTAATTATGCCTCCTTGTGCACAGGGGACTGTGGTACTATAGGAAACCTTTCCAAATCGTACTGCACTTACATATGTTAGCCCAAAATAAACCGCCTGGTATCAGACTCTAGATGTTTGAACCACCACCAGCTACTGTGTCCTGATGAACTGGATTTCCTTTGTGCCTCACTCTGGCTGTTACTCTGGCAACCCTGGTGTTCACAGAGACCCCCCACAAGCCTCCAAAGCCAAGCTTGCTGCTACATCTTAATCTAAATGTTTTGAACTTGTGAGTCACAACCTACACCAAATCAGTCTGACCACCCGGCCTCAATAAGTCAAATTAAAAGCAGAAAAAGGAGATTTATTCAGTGTGGCCATATTGGAAATAGGGACAAAGAGGTTCAGCAAACCCTCTCCAGTCCATCTTCAGGGCCTGAACAAGATAAAGGTTTAAAATAGAGGTTCACGGATATGCACATCTCCGCAGTCCCTGTTGTCAAGATTCGGTCACAGCCACCCCTGACATGCCATCATTCCATCTCACGCACTAAGGTGGCTGGACAAAGTGTTGAACTGTGTGAGATCTCCTTCAGGGAGACAACGTCCCCCTCTAGCTGGGGCCCTTTCTTTTTCCCAGCCTGATATTCCTGGAGGAAATTTACATTTCTTTGGGGTCCATTGTTTCACAGTCTGATAGTCAGCAGGAGAGACACAAGTGTCTACTTGGATCTTTTGTGCCAGGTCAGTTGCACAAACACTACATACAGCTAAGGTGCTGATGGGAGAGGCTGTCGGCTCCCCAGAGCCCTGTGGTTCACCCAGCCTGCTACTCCAGCTCTCTTCCCAGAAATCAGGAGGCAGGGCTCCCTCCTCGGGTCTTTATGAGGCTGCCTATTAGCCACTGTGTTAATGAGGATCCCTCTAGGACCCTTAGATGCCTGCTCTCTCCACAGCTTCCCATGCCCTGACCCAGCCACATCTGTACACCTAGGACACACCCCTCACTCTGGTTTCAAATTTCACAAACCAGGGAGTTCTTGGAAAACCAGAGAAAGCCTGACCTCAGCTAGTTTCCTCACTGCTGGTCTGCAGCCAACAGAAAGGAAAGTCGTCTCTCCCCACTCCTGTCATCCTTTTCCTGCAAGGGTGGAGTTTCCAGAGCCAACCAGGCTGTAGATCACTATTGGGAAAACAAAACAATCCACCCAACGGTGCTTTCTCTACCTGCCGTTCTTTCACTGTGTGTACCTCAGGGCCTACCAATTTTTGGTTTGCAGATGTAGTTACCTTGGTTCTAGCTGGGGTTCTATAGAGGGTAACCGAGCACCCCATCTTCAACCCTGACTTACTCTATGAAGTCCCCAAGCTGCATACACAGTAAGCTGTGAGCCCAGGAAGCCACAGCCCAGATCCTCTTGGGTGAGTGCTTGGGTGAGCTGGATGGACCAGCCTGCCTTTGCTCTGCCCAGCCCTTTACTCTAACATACTCTGCTCCTGTGAGCAGCTCCTATTTGATCTGCCCTTCTGTGCTCTTTGTCCACACTTCCCCATCTTAGTGGGGCAACTCCAGTTGACAGGCAGAGCTTTGCTCATACCCAATGAGAGGTCAGCTTGGGAACTTTGAGATATTCCACCAGGGTTCCCTCCCCCCTCAGAGCACATGGAAGAAACAGGTTAGAAAGCACATAGGCTGGAAGGGAGGGGCTGATTAAGCCCCTGCTACCTCATTCCCTAAAGACCAATCAGTTTAAAAGTCACACTGTTCTGCCAATAACATTGTACCTAATGGCAGCTGCTGCTCTAAAATCCTATATAAGGTCCCTGTATGGGCTCCACGAGGTCGCCTTCCCGTCTTGGTATGTAGAGCAACCTCAGCATGCTGATGAATCAATAAATTTCTCTTGCATTTTCCATTAATCCCTGACTCCGTGTGTCCATTCGGAGAGTCTTTGGTAAGTTAAGACTCCCTAGAGTCTTACATTTGGTGCATTGGCTGGGAAACGACCCTCTGTGGGGATGCATTGGAGAGTGGGGGTATTGGAGAAATGGCTTGAGCAGGTAACTGCGGTTGGTCGTCTCAATGTTTGTCTGTTTGTCTTAGTCTGTGTCTGTAAGTCTGTTTAAAGGTCTTGCTTGCAAGCTCTGTGATCTGGCTTCTGCTGATTTGGCAGGGCCACCTGGTTTCCTGTCTGTCTGGGCACTTTTGTGCCACCTGTCTGGCATTCATGGCAGGTAGATGTACCTGAACGCCGTGACCACGGAGGGACTGAGGGATGCCTCGGACCCTCAGTTTGCCTGAGTATCTGGCTTCTGCCGATGTGGCACGGCCACCTGGTTTCTGAGTCCGTGAAAGGGACAAACTGGTTACACCCGCCACCTGTGGCAGGGGTGGCAGGGTCGAGCTGTCTGTAACCCAGCACAGCTGGAGCTGGCTGGGAAAGTGTTCTACGTCCTTAGAAGGGACAAATCTGTTCTGCGTCCGTGGCAGGGACGAGCTGTGTATTGGTTATTTGCGTTGGTCGCCCGTGGCAGGGGCGAGCTGGGGCAAACTGTTGTTTTCTGTTGTTTTGTGTTCTGTGCTCTTAAGACTGAAACTGACTGATGATGGGTTTTTTTGTTTGTTTTTTTGGACTTTGGACAGATTCATCCAGTTAAACATGGGAAAGTTAGGGAAAAAAAAAAAGGAGGGGAGAAGTTGTTGCTCAGAGGGAGGAGGAGTCACATCCAACGTGGTTCAAGCAGGACTCTGTAGTCCCCTGCTGTGAACAAAGATAAGATGATTGCCCAGAGACAAAATGCCAGACAGTAAAAGCTGCCTGCTTCCTACAGGCAGGTAATCATAAGACAGAATTTTAAAGATTGGTATAATAAAGATATTTCATATTCTTTGAATGTGGGCTCCATGGGAATTTTGGGTTAATATGCTGGCATGACAATTTAGAAAAAGCCTAGGAGTAGGTCCATACAGTATTTGTGTAGTTTACTTCATTTGTTTTAAATTATTTTGATTATCAAAATGGGTATGATTTTAAGTTTTGTGATTGTTTTATTATTCCTCTGGGAGAGAGGTCAAGCTAAAAGTTTTCCTAGTTACTGGTTAAAGGACATGCTGATTTGAGAGAAAGGCATTAGACTCTGCACATCTCCCAGAGTTATATGAATCAGATTTGATAGAGGGAGACCCCCTAATGAACTAGATTCAAGAGAATAAAAAAAAGGTAAACATTCTTTGTGCCGTCCTTCACATGGCACAAGTAAAGACTTATTATTGGTTATTATTAAAACTGACTCATAAAAAGACTGCCTTTACAAACTGATTTTAGATTATTAAGCATACAAGCTAAGGACCAAATAGCAAATTCATAGCTCTGAGTTAGTTGTTAGGGTGTTTTCAAGATAATTTAACTAAAAATAGCTGGAAGTAGTTAAAAGACAACAGTGTAGATCGCTGTGCATAGATAGCTAGCTTTCAATAATGTCAGAAATCCACAGAATATGCTCAGAATTCTGACGGGATTAAAGACTGATTATAGTCTCATAGCCAACCCAAGCTGTTTAATATTAAGAAAGATGATATGGACTTGAGAGGATGGTTTTCAGATAGTATACAAGCTAAACCAGGACATAACAGGTGTAGAACTATAAGACTTTTTAAGTTAGGATATATAGATGGCAGATGGACTGGGTGTTAGGTGTATCTTACACTTTATAAATTATAAAATGTTAATAATTGTGCTCAATTTATATATGAGAGAAAAGAGCCTTATAATTGGGACAAAAAGGAGCTGTCTGTAGGCAGGGGAGGGCAGGTGAAAGGTAAGGCTAGAGCCTGTGATTTGGTAGTAAAAAAAAAAAAAAATAAAAGAGGCAGGCTGAGAGTTTTAGAGTAGGGACAGAGGCGGACAAGGAGGGAGAAAATCTAATAGAGCCCTCCCCCCCCCCCATAGATAAAGGCCTTTCTTTCCCCAAGACCTGCCTCACAGGTGCTGGCCATCAGGAACAAAAGAAGCCCAGGAGGAGAGATCCAGACCTGAGAAGAAATCCATCCTCCAAGGACCTTCAACAGTGGACCTGTTACTCCAAAACTCTCCTCCTCTATATCCCCTTACCCAGGTCCCTATGGCCCCACCCCTCTTTACCGGAGGGAAGAGCGGGAGGTTCTAAGGGGCCAATTAATCTCTCTAAAACTGTCTTATTTACTCATCAGCCCACCTAAGATGAAGTTAGAAAGAATGACCCCTCAGACACCATCGATTGACCAGGCTGTCATCTACATCCGGCTTTTCCCCTCTGTGGTAGAAGGTAAGGGGCACCTGACCTGAAGGTCCACCACCAGACTCCGTTGGCAGGTCTCAGGGGAACTGCTTGAGATAACAGAAAAAGCTTCAGAGGCTAGAAAGACAGAGTGGGCTGTCAAGAGAGTTAGTGCAGGTTGCTGAGAAGGTCTGCTATGGCAGGGAGACAGGAGAAGAGAAGGAGCAGAGAAAGAAAAAAAGAGGAAGAAAAGCGACAGGAAAGGAATGTACGAGAAGTCCTGAAACAGGCTTCAGGTAGGAATCTAATCTTAGGCTGGAACAGGGAAGTAAGTTCAGGTAAGAATTTTAATTTTAGGGTGGAACAGAAGAAATAGGCTTCACGCGAGAATCTGATTTTGGGCTTGGACAAGGAAGTAGACTCAGATACTTCAGTCATCCTGACACGCCCTCAGAAACAGCGATCACAGTAATGATCACGGGCTTTTGCTTATTGCCTTGGCCATTCCTTGGCTATTTGTGTTTATTGTATTGCAACCTAGAACTGACCTTATTGCTTGCATGTAATTAAAATGGTATAAAAGCAGATTGGGAAAAAATATACCTGCCTTCAGTCTCAGAATTGACTGAGGCCACTGGGCCTGAGAGTGTCCTAACGGGAGTCAGGAGCAACGCCCCCAAGCTGCAAAAGATGTTAGCCCTGAGTGAAGACAGTGGTTAGGGGAGACCTTCTCCCCTAACCCAGGGTTACTCTGAGAGTGGAGGAGAAACCCACTCAATTCTTGGTGGACACGGGCTCAACACTCAGTCCTCCAAGCTGATGGCCCCGTTTCAAGAAAAGATCTTTGGTCCAGGAAGCCACTGGGACCAAAATATATTCATGGACTACCTGAAGAACAGTGGACCTAGGGATGGGCGGGGTATCCCATTCATTTAAGGTCACCCCAGACTGTCCCTACCCTCTGTTGGGGCAACACATACTCTGCAAAATGGGGCCCAGATACATTTCTTGCCCAACGGGCCACAACAAGCTGGCCCAAAAGGAGAGACCTCTCTGACTGACCCCTGCCAAAAGCCGAGGCTACCTGATTTACAGACGGGAGCAGTTTTCTCCATGAAGGTCAGAGACAAGCAGGTGCTGTTGTGGTGGGCAGCACAAATGTCATCTGGGTGGAACCTCTACCCCCTGACACGTCGCAGGAAGTGGAGCTAACTGCCCCCACCAAGGCCTTAGAACTTGGTGCCTGCAAGAAAATCAACATCTATACGGATAACAGGTATGCCTTCGCCACATCCCATGACAACAGAGCTATATTCTAAGAGAGAGGACTACTCACACCAGAGGGAACAAACAAGAAATCCTAGATCTCTTAGATGTCCCAATGAAGCTGGTAACTATGAGTATTATTCATGCCCAGGACATCAGGAAAGAAAAAAGTCAGTGGCCCAGGGCAATAACCAGGCAGATCTAGTGGCTCAAGAAGTGGCTATGCAGGAGCCTACCCTGGTATGGGCCTACAAGAAACACCTGCTGGGAAATGGGACTGGACTAAGGGATGGCCTCATATAGAATACACTGAAGAAGAAAGGACTCAGATTGCTAGCCACCCTACCAACTGTCACCTAGAGAAGGAAGGGAAATGGCACACAAGAAAGTAAACTATGCTCCCCAGAAAGCAAGCAAAAGACTTACTAGGCCATATGCACAGATGGACTCGTTTATGGGATAAAAAGCGTGTCCATGTCCAAGCAGTTA
>CM052703.1:70556396-70576708 GCA_028551405.1 Uromys caudimaculatus
GGAATGCAAAGGATGTGGTTGTCTCCTATTATAACTTCTACAACATGGCCAAGCTGCACCCTGACCCAGGCACCTGGGACAGCTTCTTGGAGAACTTCATGGATGGGAAAGGTGGGTGTGAGTCTGCAGCAAGGAGGGGCTGGACCTGAGGAACACACCTGTGGCTCACAAGCTGTCCTCTCCCAGTGTCCTATGGGTCGTGGTACCAGCACGTGAAGGAGTGGTGGGAACTGAGACACACTCACCCTGTTCTCTATCTCTTCTATGAAGACATGAAGGAGGTCAGTCTGCCTGCTCCCACTTCCTTCTGTGTCACACCTGCTGGGCAGGAACCTTACCTGGCCCTGTCCTGGCCCTCTGAGCCCCATCCTGTCCTAGCCCCATGGCAGACCAGCACTTCCTGTCCTACCTCCTGCTCAGGACCACAACACAGCTCAGCAGAGAATGCTGCACAGCCCTTATCTTGCAGTAGGTGTCAGTCATATGTGCCACCATTGATCTGGTGGCTTGCTGCTCTTGCTTCTCCCTGCTCCAGAGGTGCCAAATCTGGGCACCAGCGATCAAAGTCTGTCCCTGTCCTCTTCCAGAAGGAACCCACAGTGATCATGCCAAGATGGCAGGGTAGGAAGCTACCTATTTTACCCCAGGGTAAGAGGCTCAGACTTAAGGCACTGGGAGTTAAGAGGTCCTGTTATGTCCCAGAGGTGCCTCTTCTTATCCTAGTGAGCAACAACCCTCCACTGAAGCATCTTTCTGTGCTCCAGAACTCCAAAAGGGAGATAAGGAAGATTCTGGGGGTTAGAGATGCTCCCTGCCTAGGAGACCAAGGACCTCATCATCTATCACACATCCTTGAAGAAAATGAAGGAGAACCCCATGACTACACCACTCTCCCATCACCACACGGGCCACTCGATTTCCCCTTTCAGGCGGAAAGGTGGGTCTTGGGCAGGATTGGTATCTAGGGAAACGGGAGACAGCTGTCAAGGGCACTTGGGCTTTCCCTGTGCTGGTTAGCTCATCTCTCCTCCATTCCTCCCAGGCATTGTTGGGGACTGGAAAAACACCTTCACGGTGGCCCCAATGAGTGCTTTGATGCCCACCACACTGAGCACATGACAGACTGACCTCATCTTTCTCTGGCAGGTCTGAGTGACATCATGAGTAGTCACTGCAGACAACTGTTGACACCACCATAATGAGACCTTGGGAGTAAAGGAAGATGTCTTCCACCCACCCCTTCTCTGACAGGTCAGGGAAAACCCAAGCTGAAGGAATAATGATGAACAAAGACTTTAATTTAAAAAGGACTGAGGTTCAATGTTAAGTGGACCTGTTAGCCTAACATTAGGTCCAGATTAGATAACACCAGAAAGGAAAAAAAGTTGTTTTTCTTGCTTTCTGTGTTTTTTAATGCCATAGGCATAGGATTGAGAATTTTTAAAAAGATTTATTTATTTTTTTATTTATATGAGTACACTGCAGCTGTCTTCAGACACACCAGAAGAGGGCATCAGATCCCATTACAGATGGTTGTGAGCCACCATGTGGTTGCTGGGAATTGAACTCAGGACCTCTGGAAGAGCAGTCAGTGCTCCTTATCACCAAGCCATCTCACCAGCCCAGGATTGAGAATTTATGGAAGACCTAAATATCCTAAAACACAAACAAAAGGTGGGATGTGGTGGCACCTGTCTTTAATCCCAGCATTATGGAAAATGGGACAGGTATGAAAGACCTCCAAGCTGGGGAGACCTTCACTCAAGTCTCGGGACGGCGCGACCCCCCAAGAACTCACGAAAGACCCGTCCTTGCTGCAATCACACGAGGTTTATTGGGGGGAACGACCAGTGCACTGGGGCCGAGCTCGTGGCCTACACAGAGGCAGAGGAGTTCGGCCCTGAGCAGCTGAAGTCAGGGGTATTTAAAGAAAAAGCCATGAAGCAAGGAAATTCTATGTGTCATGGGAAGGTATAGAATGTCCTAAGTTCATCACTCCCGCGGTTAGCTGTTTCCTGAGACAAAAGGTGTAGATTAGCTATTTCCTGGGACAAAGATATGGATTGTTGCGATATCAACCGTGCTGTTAACTATTTTCCCGGGACACAAGGATGTATGTTAGCCATTAGGCGGTGGAATATGGCTATGTTCTCTTGCTTTAATTTGCTAAGGGGGGGTCTAACTTCCCTATAATGGGCTCGGGTCTTTCAGGTAGATCTCTGTTTGAGAAAATGTGGGGTTCCAGGCCAGCCAGAGCTCCACAAGTGATAGCCTGACTCAACCATAGCACACACGTCTACTCACAGCACTTTCAAGATAGAGACAGGAGAACCAGATAGATGTTCAAGGTCATCCTCTAGTACATAGCAAATCCCAGGCCAGCCTTGGCTCATCACATACTATCAAAATGAAGAAAAAGGAGGAGGAATAAAGCTGCCAGGCTGTGGGCATCCATAGGAGTTCAAATCCAGCCAGGGGCACAGACAGCAAGGTTGCTTCAACAGCACTGAAAAACAGAGAAAGGGTACTGGAGCAGGGGGCCTATTCCCAGCACATGTCCTGCCTTCGGAGGGGGGGGGGAATGGTGTGAGGCTTGCTGGGGGGGGCCTAGAATTTGTACTTGATCACAAAAACTCTTTGTTGTCTTTTCCCAAGAGGACACTACTGGCTAGCTGATATAGGCCTGCCAGCCAGCCTCTCTGCTTCTGAGCTCCTTGAGGGGCCCTCATGGGTTCCTACAGTGAGTGATGGAGGGACTGAAGATGCTTTTGTTGGCTTTCTACCCCCCAGTAATAGGCAGTAAGTGTCTATTGCTTTATGAGTCTGCCCCAGCAGAGCTTCCATTCTCTGAACCCAGTCCTTGTATGTAACAGGTCTGCCGTATCACAGGTAGATGGGGCTGGGGTGCCCATTCTCACTCCAGCCAATTAACAATTAGAGAGACAGAGACCCGATCCCTGCTACAGATGGGGCACACAGAAGTGTTCCAGTGGCTCTCAGCCTTCCTAAGGCTGTGACCTGTAACTCAGGTCTTCATGCTGTGCTGACCCCAACCATAAAATGATTCCATTGCTACTTCACAACTGTAGTTTTGGTACTGTTAGGAACTGTAGTGTGAATATCTGACGTGCAGGATGTCTGAGATGTGACTCCTGTGAAAGGGTTGACACCCAAAGGGGTTGACACCCATAGGCTGAGAACTATTGCTTAGACCAATATAAAAAGTAGGGGGAGAGAAATCACCAGATAGGAAACTCTAAACCCAAATAAACTCCAAGCTTCAGGGGCTGGAGAGATGGCTCAGCAATTAAGAGCACTTCCTGCTCTAGTAAGGAACCTGATTTCCATTCCCAGTATCCATGTTGAGTACCTCACAACAGTTTATGACTCTAGCACCAGGAAACATATGCCTCTGGCTTCCACAGCCACCTGCACTCACAGGCACATACACACACACACACACACACACGCACACACACATACACACACACTTAATAAGAAAAATGCAATTCTTTAAAACAAAAAAGAAAAGGCCCGAGAGATGGTTCAGTGGTTAAGAGCACTTGCTGTTCTTCAGGACTTGAGTTCACCCACATCGGGCGGTCACGCTGTCTGAGTCCAGCTCCAAGGGATCAGATACACGTAGCCTCCACACACACCTGCACTCACGTGCAGACATAAACATCTATACATAATTTTAAAATAATAAAAGTTATTATTTAAATAAAGAAAAGGAAAAGCAGCTAGGCAGTGATGGCACACACCTTTAATCCCAGCACTGGGGTGGCAGAGGCAGGCAGAGCTCTGAGTTCAAGGCTAACCTGGTTTATAGAGTGAGTTCCAGGACAGCCAGGGCTACACAGAGAAACTCTGTCTCTAAAAACAAACAAACAAACAAACAAACAAAGATAAGGGAAATAAAAAGTTGGGACTAACTGGGGGAAGGGAACTGGTTGTGGGGAGTCACAGAAGTGGGGTGTGAGAGAAACCCATGAGAGGAAAAGTACGACATCATTCGTCATGACAATGCATGATAAAAATCTATGAGTTGGTATACCAGCCTGAAAAACCAAGGAAGCAGAGCATGCCTACAGACCTGTCATCCTAGCACTTGGGATATCAAAGCCATTCTGAACAACACAGCAACTTTGAGGCCTGACCAGGCTAAATGAGACTCAGAATGTTCAAGAATCTTAATGGGTACAAGATGCTCAAACTCTGAATGGCACGGGGCCTCCACAAGGCTACATACAGTATTCACTGCTGGGGTAAGAGGCTGGCAGCTGTAGACAATAACATGGGATTCGGCTGCCTTGGAGTGACCTAAACCCCTTAAGTGACCCCAGGGAGCCCCCCAGCTCACTGAGCTGGATCCAGGAGGTGTTGGTATGCACTGCGTGAAGCTTGTCTCTGTATGTATATTCAGCTGTTGGTTGTTATGTCAGAGAGCTGAGTATTACCAGATTTTGGTACTGTTAATCTTATGGCCCATCACCAGGTTTTCCATTTTGTAAACCTTCCCCTTCCACACTTGCTGATTGGCTTAATAAAGAGCTGACAGACAATAGCTAGGCAGGAAGTGGAGGGTAGAACTTCCAGGCAGAGAGAGAGTCTATGGGAGAAGTCAGGGGGAAGAGGCTACAGGGTAGAGGGGTTGCAGGGGGAGGTTTGGGGGGGTAGGGTAGAGCTGGCCATGTGGAAGGACAAGGGGCTATAATAGTTTGGATAAATTTAGATTGAGCTAGCTGAGAGTCTGCCTAGCTAAGGACCTAAACTATAATAAAAATCAGTACATTTCTATGTCATTATTTAACCACTGTCGGGTCCAGAAAGTCCTGCTATAAGGAGGTAGTTTCTTTGCTCTGTCCTTGGTCCTCTTTTTGGGCTGAACAAACTAGACATTTGGCAATATCTCCCCTGGAGAAGCCACCCAAATGCTTACATTTCCTACGACTGAACAGCCATGGTCCAACTGGGGGCTACTGCAGTCCTATCAAGCCTGAAGACCTAAGCCCCACTGGGTTGGCTTTCGGGAGGCAGGAAACAACATTCCAGGTGTGGAGGAGCAAGACTGAACAGCACTTCCTGTGAGGCCTGTAGAACCCTCCACAAGTCTGTCTTGCCCCTGGTGTTGAGAAGTGGGAGAGGCACATACAGCTATCTGCTTGGAGTCTGGAACCCCCAGCAGTATCTCATCCCTTGAGGGCTGGCAGCAGGATGCCATTCGGTCTGAGGGCTATATGGTGGAAGAAGCATAGACCAGGTAGAAAAAGGTGGCTTGCAGGGCAGCCTTAGGAAGGACTCAGAACAGGAATTTCATTTTTTAAAGTGGGGGCCTAAAAAACCTAGATGAGGAGGGTCATTCATCCAAGTTTACTGAAACAATGACTGAGGAGAGGTAGGGAAAAGCCAAGTCCCTTAGTTACTTCAGAGCCCCTGTACTTACAAGGGGTTGATACAACTAGTCCTGATCTACAGCTTGGTGGATGTTCAGTTTGGTTCCTTCCTCACTGGGTCAAGCCTCCAGGGCAGGTGAGGTGACTCAGTAGGAATGGGGGTCTGTGACCAAAGCCTGGGATGGCTAACATTATGTTTTAAGTTTAAATTACTGTGCTTAAGCAACCTATAAAACAGCCTGGTGGCAGCAGCACACAACTTTAATCCTAGTCCTCAGAAGGCAGAAGCATGTGGATCTGTGAGTTCCGGGCAAGCCTGATCTACAAAGCATGTTCCAGGACAGCCAGGGCTACAGAGAAACCCTTGGGAAAAACAAAACAAAAGAAAAGCATTTATAAAACAAAAATGCCTATAACCTGCAAAGCCCCACTTAGTCAAGGACAGATAATCTCCTGGAATGCTAGGGACTGTTCGTGTGCAAGGGGTGCCCTGACTGCATACGATGTGTGCATAATTACATGAGTGGGAAGTATACCAAGGATGTATGCTTGTCTCTGATTGGATGAAGGCCAGCCCTTGTGGGTTTTATCCTAGAACTGAGTGTCATATACTGAGGATGGGTCTCTGCTATGGACCTAGCCAGTATCCATAGTCCTGGCCAGTATTTAATAAAGATTGCTTTAAACTTGTCTCAAAAGTTGTGGTAGCGGTCTTATTCTCATCCCATGGGATTCAACATGACTGACAACGTTCATTCAATCCTTGAGACTCAGTGTAGAAGGGGAGAAATGAATTCTGCAAGTTGTCCTCTGACTTACACATACACACACACACACACACACACACACACACACACACACACATGCATACCCCCCTCACACAAATAAATTTAATTAAAGCAATGAAAAAAAAAAAAAGGCTTGTCGGTGGGACTTGGATGTAGCTTAGTTGGTAGTGTGCGTGCCTAGAACGCATGGAGTCCTTGGGTAAACCCTGCACCAGAGAAGTGGTGGTGCATGCTTGTGATTCCAGTACTTAGAAGGTAGAGGCAGGAGAACCAGAAACTCGAGGCCATTTCAGCTACTTGGAGGTTTCAGATGGGCTTGAGGTAAATGAGATCCTGCCTCAAAACCAAAACAAAATGAAATAATAGGACTCCAACGATGATGGCTCAGCTTTTAAGAGTACTTGCTGCTCTTCCAGAGGTTTATGTCTGGTGCCTGTGGAGGCCAGAAGAGATAAAGCCCTTGGAACTACAGTTAGAGATGGCTGTGAATCCCCAAGTGGGTACCACTGCTCTTTACTCCCCAGCTTGTAGCCCCTGTTCTTCTTCCACCCCATCCCCCTTAAAGCAGGGTTTCACTATGTAGCCCAGGCCCTTCAACAGATTGATAAAGTGAAAACTGGCTACAGAGCAAATGTTTTTCTAAAGACATCCCAAACAAGGATGTGAAGAAAACAAGACCCACGCTTACTTAGGACTAGGGTGTTTGTAACATGAGGTTTACATTAATTCTCTCTCCTTCCTAAATCTAACCAGCAGGCCTCAGGAAGACACCTTACAGCTTTCTACAAAGGGAAAGCTTGAAGTGAACCACTTACACATTTTTACTTGACCTTTAAATCTTAAGTTTTAAGTTTTGCTTACTCTTTCCTTTTTCTAAGATTTAATGTATATGAGTGTTTTGCCTGTATGTATGTCTGTACACCCCATGTGTGCACTTGGTGCCTATTGATGTCAGAATACAGAGGGCATCAGATCTCCCGGAAGTGGATCTGATGGGAGCCTTCACGAGGGTGCTGGGAACTGAATGGCAGTCCTCTGAAAAGCAGCCATGGCTCTTAACCACCGAGTTATCACTCCAGACCATTTGCCTGATCTTTAAACCTTGTCACAAATTGCATCCTTAGGGAGAAAATGAAGAGTTGGTGATTCTGAGGCACCATAAAGAAACAGGAGGCAGAATGAGGCTAGTCTGACTTTGACAAGACTGTTTCTTAGAACACACATAGAGGGGAAGCCTCTGGCTCTGGGAAATGGAGGAGTCTACAGGGAAAAAAGCTAGATGACACACTTGAGGAAGTTGATGCAACTATGGGGCTACATTGGAGCCTGAGGTTTCTCTTTCCTAGAGTTGTTTGCTTCAGGTAAGACAGATTATTGTGAGACGGTCTCTCTGCAAACATTCCTTTCTGGCTGAGTCAAATTCAGCAGGGTCAGCTATAACCTCACAAGAATCCTGTTTTTACAGAAAAATCAGGAGATGCTCTATCAGAGTGAATGTTTGTTTTTACATGGGCATGGCCATATCAAGGACTCATGGGAGTGTTAAAGTCTTCCCCTTTCCCCGGAGTGCTGGTCAGTGGGACAGCAAGGCCTTCCTCCAGTCAGAGTGCACATGTTGACAGTGTTTGCAGAAAATATTCATTCCCTACTCAAGTTCACAGTCTCAAGACTGATCCTTACAGGGCGCTCCTACCATGATTAACCAAAGCTTGTTAATCCTTGTTCAACTGTGACACAAGCTAAGCTTCTGGAGTGCAGTCAGCTCCTTCTCCATCCGATCCCAGCTCTTCAGTACCTGTGGCCATTGACATTTGTCTTTGGTTTTGTTTTTTTGGTTTGTTTGGAGAAGGTCTCTCTGTATAGTCCTGGCTGCCCTGGGTCTCACTCTGTAGATCAGGTTGGCCTCGAACTCAGAGATCTCCTACCTCTGTGTCCAGGGTGCTGGGATTAAAGGCATGCACCACTACTTCTGGCTTCATATGTCATTTCTTTGTTCCCTCAGAAGTACTCAGGGACTGCAGCTGTATAGGATGAGGCAGCATCCTTTGAGGAAAGTAACTTGAGAAACCACAGGATCATATAGCCATTGTAAAGAAATCTAAAGCCGGGCAGTGGTGGCACACGCCTTTAATCCCAGCACTTGAGAGGCAGAGGCAGGCGGATTTCTGAGTTCAAGGCCAGCCTGGTCTACAGAGTGAATTCCAGGACAGCCATGGTTACACAGAGAAACCCTGTCTCGAAAAACCAAAAAAAAAAAAACAAAAAACAAAAAAACAAAGAAAGGTGTGGGCTACCACACCTAAAAAAAAAAAAGAAATCTAAGTATGATTCTCTTTTAAGTAGCTCATACCCAGAATGTGTAAGGTCCTTTTCCTTTGTGATTGTCTCAGTATTTAATGAAATACTAACTGCTTTACTCTGACTCATCCCAAAATACTTTCCTGAAGCAATCAAGAATTTAACCTTACCTAGTGGCCATCTCTAAGGCCAAAAGGAGCATTTCAGGCTGTGATGGGAAGTCTTTTACCACTACTAATAATCCCTAATTTTACTTGAGCTGTCTTCATTTCTTTTGGTTTGTATGACTAAAGGTTTGTCAATCTTGTCTTATCAAGAATCAACAATGACAGTTCCTTTAACCCTTTGTGTTCTTCCAGGCTCTGTTCTTTAACTCCTGTCCTGCTCTCTTTCTCTCTACTCATTTGTGGGTGGATTTTTTTCTAAACCCTTGACATTGACATGCAGGAACTTACAGCCTCACAAATGCTAGGCAAAACTTTATCAACTGAGCCACATCCTTTGCCCCAATTCTTGGGAATTTTTAAATGTTCTGATTTCTTCAATGCAGAAATCTACTGTTCAGTCTCCATGTACCTATATAGTTTTTGTTTGAGACAGGGTCTCTCTAACAGAGATACTGAAACTCAATATGTAGACCAGACTGGCCTTGAACTCACAGAGATACACTTACATCTGCCTCCCAAGTGCTAGGATAAAAGATGTGTATCAGCCAGGCTGTGGTGGTGCACGCCTTTAATCCCAGCACTCAGGGGGCAGAGGCAGGCAGACCTGAGTTCAAGGATAGTCTGATGTACAAAGTGAGTTCCAGGACATCCAAGGCTAAAGGCTACACAGAGAAACCCTAAACCCTGCCTTGAAAAACAAAACAAAACAAAGCAAAATGTGTGCATCACCTGGCTTGTATAGTTTCTCTAATTCCTTGTCATTGATCTTTATTCCACTTTGACCTTATAAAGTACAAACAAAACAAAACAGGTCACTGAGATGGCTTATTAGGGTCCCAAGCCAGACAACCTGATCTCAACCCCATAACTCACACAGTGAAAGTACAAAACTGCAAGATGTCCTCTGACTTCTACTGTATGCTGTGGCATACACTCCCATATTGGTCTGCACTCATGTGTACACTCTCACACACAACTTGTAGTAAAATTTATTTTGATATAAAAATTTACTTTATTTGGACCCATCTCTCCTTTATAACCATTAGTATTTATGAAACTGGAAGGCCCAACATTTGGTGCATATATATTTACAATTGTTCTATTTTATTAATACATGCTAGCTTCTTGACTTACATTCTTTTATACTCAGTTTCTGTGTGTGTTGCTGCCAGTGAGGTGTTTCTTAGAAACTGATTTACTTACTTAGCTTTTTAAAAAGACACAGTCTTAGCCAAGCATAGTGAAACACAACTTTAATCCCAGCGAAAGAAAGAAAGAAAGAAAGAAAGAAAGAAAGAAAGAAAGAAAGAAAGAAAGAAAGAAAGAAAAAAAAAAAAAAAAAAAAAAGACAGAGTCTCACTAGGGCACCCAACCTGCCTCTTCCTCCTGAGTGCTGGGATTAAAAGCATGGCGAGGATGTGGAACAGGGGGACACTCCTCCACTGCTGGTAGGAGCGCAAACTTTACAACCACTTTGGAAATCAACTTGGCAGTTTCACAGAAGATTGGGAATAATCTTTTGAGTATATACACTTGTGGGCATATACTCAAAAGATGCTCCACCATCCCGCAAGGATACTTTCTCAGTTATGTTCATAGCAGCTTTATTTGTAATAGCCAGAAACTGAAAACAACTTAGATGTCTCTCAACTGAAGAATGGATACAGAATATGTGGTGTATCTACACAATGGAATACTACTCAGCCACTAAAAATAAGGACACCATGAATTTCACAGGCAAATGGATGGAACTAGAAAATATCATCTTGAGTAATGTAACCCAGACCTAAAAGGACATGGTAAGTACTCACTTTTAAGTGGATATTAGCCTTGAATTGCAGGATAACCATGTTATAATCAACAGACCCAAAGAAGCCAAATAGCAAGGAGGGCCCAAGGGAGGATGGTTGAATCGTTCTCAGAAGGGAAAACAAAAAAGATAATGGAGGTAGATGGAGGGAAGGAACTGGGAAAGAGAAGGGATGAGGAAAGGAGGGGAGGTCAGATGTAGAGAAAGCAGGGGAGAGATAAGGGAACCAGTGGTGGTGGGACAATCTGTAGGAGGTGCCAGAGACCTGGGATTGGGGAGGGGGGTCCCAGGGGAGGTTATTGGGGTTAGTACAGCTGAGACTCTGAGCAGTGAGGAATATGAATCCTGAAGTGGCCACTTCCTGTAGCCAGGCAGGATTCTCAGTTGAAGGATAAGGACAGCAATCCACCCACAAAATCTTTGACCCAAAATGTGTCCTGCTTACAAGATATGCAGAAACAAAGATAGAGAAGAGATGGAGGGAATGGCCAACCAACAACTACCCCTATGGGCAAGAACCAATTCCCAACATTATTAATGATACTGTTATGCTTGCAGATTGGAACCTAGCATAACTGTCCTCTGAGAGGCTCCACCCAGCAGCCAATGGAAAGAGGTGCAGAGACTCACACCCACACATTAGATGAAGCTCTGGGGTCTTACAGAAGAGTTGGGAGGATTGAAGGACCCAAAGAGGACAGAAACTCCACAGGAAGACCAGCAGAGTCAACTAACTTGGACTCTTCGGGGCTCCCAGAGACTGAATCACTAACCAAAGAACGAGCATGAGCTGGACCTGGGCCCCTACACATATGTAGCAGATAAGCAGCTTGGTCTTCATGTGGGCCCCCCAACCACTAGAGCAGGTGTTGTTGCCTGCCTGCCTGTGGATCCTGCACTGCTAAATGGACCATCCTTTCTGACCTCAGTGGGAGAGGACATGCCTAGTCAGGCAGAGGCTTGATGTGTGTGTGTGGGGGAGGCAGGGTTGACACCCAGAGGGGGGGCTTTCCCAGGGGAAGGTGGAATGGGGGAGGACTTGCATGAGGGGGCACTGGGATGAGAGGAAGGACTGATATTGGGTTGTAAAGTGAATTTTAAAAAAATAATTAAAAAAGCATGCTCCTTTATGTCTGACTCTTAGTCTGAAGAGCACTGGCTGCTCTGGAGGGCCTGTATTTTGATTCCCAGAGCCATATGGCAGCTCACAATCTTCTGTAACTCCAGTTCCAGGAGATCCAACATTCTTTTTTGGCCTCTGCAGGTGCCACAAATACATGTAGGCAGAACACCCATACACATAAAATTTAGATAATTTATTTTTAGACTTCTTAGTGCAGTTTACTGATTCTGGTCTTGCTTTCTACTTGGTTGGAATGCTGCCTTTCTTCTCTATTCTTTTAATAAGATATTCAATATTTGTCTTTTGTTGTTGTTTGTTGTTTTTGTTTTTCTCGAGACAGGGTTTCTCAGTGTAGCCCTGGCTGTCCTGGAACTCACTCTAGACCAGGCTGGCCTGGAACTCAGAAATCTGCCTGCCTCTGCCTCCCAAGTGCTGGGATTAAAGGCATGTGCCACCACTGCCCGGCCAATATTTCTGTCTTACTGAATCAAACATGATTCATTGTTTCCTACTTCTCTGTTTATTGGGTCCTTTCCAAGTTAGCCTTAACTTGAAATACCCCAGAATTATCTGAGGGAATTTCAATTGAGGGGTTGACTTGATCAGAGTCTAGCCTGTAGACATGTCTGTGGGGAATTGTTTTGTTGACTCAGGAGAGCCAAGTCAACTGTGGGCAGTGCTCTCCTTGGGCAGGTGGTCCTGGGTTGTATAAGAAAGGTACTGGATATCTGTAGTGCACATATATTCTTGCAGACAAAACACCCAAACACATAATATAAAAATATAAATAATATATATTTGTTCTTTATTACCATCAACTATAGTATTCCTTTGGCATAGCCTTCCATCTTTGAGAAGTCATACTTCTCATTGGTCTTGTTAATTAGCAGTTCTGCTGGGTTGTTTATTTGTTGTTTTTTAAGATTTATTATGCATAGTTTTCTGCCTGCATGCATGCCTGCAAGCCAGAAGGCAGCACCAGATCTCATTGTAGATGGTTATAAGTCACCACATTGTTGCTGGGAATTGAACTCAGGACCTCTGGAAGAGAGGCCAACACTCTTAACCCCTGAGACTCCTCTCCAGTCCCTTTGTACTGTTTTTTGATTCATTCATTTCTTATTTCCAACATTTAAATTTGTTTTTTATCTAAAACATGCATTTCCTTGCTGAGTTTTTCAGCCATGCTGCTAACTTTGTTTTTCAAGTCCCGAATTATTTTCTTACTTTGTCCGCTTGTGTTCTCTTTGAAGTTTACAACTTTTCTTAATAGCACACTATGTAACCACCACTCCCACTTAAACTTTTTTCTTTTCTTTTTTTTTTTTCTTAAGACTAAAAATAATTATGTGTAGGTATTTGTGTCGCCTGTGAGTGCTGGTGCCCACAGTGAACAGAAGTATCAGGCCCCCTGGAGCCAGAGATACAAAGGACTGTGAAATAGGTCCTAGGAATTGAACTCAGATCAAGTGTTCTTTTTTTTTTTTTTTGGTTTTTTGAGACAGGGTTTCTCTGTGTAGCCCTGGCTGTCCTGGAACTCACTCTGTAGACCAGGCTAGCCTCGAACTCAGAAATCCGCCTGCCTCTGCCTCCCGAGTGCTGGGATTAAAGGCGTGCGCCACCACTGCCCAGCAGATCAAGTGTTCTTAACTGTTCACCAAATTCTCTCCCTAACTTTTGAATTCTTTCTCCAGCATGCTACTTGGATTTGGTAGTTAAAGTGTTACCCTCTTTTAGAGGGATCATCACACCTTGATTTTCATTCTTCTTTGTTCTGATCTGTGCACTTGTTGGATGGATATGATCTTCATTTGAGGACTCAATCCCAGTATTCCTCAGGGAGAGGGGGAAACAGTTCAACCAACAACAACATAAGTTAAACTAGATATAGAAATGCACTTTAGCTGAGTGGTGTGTCACACACCTTTAATCCAACACTCAGGAGGCAGAGGCAGGTGCTTCTCTGGGATTGAGGGCAGCCTGGTCTACAGAGTGAGTTCCAGGACAGACAAGGTTACACAGAGAAGCCCTGTCTTGTGAATGGTGGTGAGGGTAGGGGTAGGGGCAGGAAACTCTTTAAATGTGAAGTCAACTATGATGCTGTCAATAACTACAGAAAATAAACTGCCAAAAACAAGCATAACTGGGCAGTGAGGTATACTTTAATCCCAGAACTCAGGAGGCAGAGGTGAGTACATCTATGAGTTTGAGATCAATCTGGACTACAGATCTATTTCCAGGACTACATAATAAAGAGACCCTATCTCAAAATAAAAAAAAAATAGGTAAAAGTAGAAACAAGATTTGAGTGAAAAAAGAGAAGAAATTAGAATTTGTTGAGGTTTGGTCTGCTGTTATACATTGTAATGCTAAATTCTGTACCGGAAGGGCCAGTTATGAGTCAATTTCCACTTTTACACTTTTTGTTGTGCAAATCTTGTTCCTTAATTTAAAACTACTAGTTACTAAAGATGCCTACAGCCTATAGCTGGGCAGAAGAGAGGTAGGAGGGCCTTCTGTTCCCAGGCTTCAGGTCTGAGAAGAGAGAAAAGAGAAGGAAAGATGAGAACTTGGGGTAGGTGCATCATGACAGCATGTTCATGAGGACTCGCCAGTTGAGTAGGAGGCCCAGGCAGAACATGGCAAGTTATATCTCCGTGTTATTGACTGGGAAGTAGACGAAATAGCATCGAGGGTTGGTATCTGCTAAGCTCTAGTGCTTTTAAGGCTTATTATAAATATAAAGGTTTGTGTCTTTTACTTGGGAGCTAAATGATCTAAGGTGGGTTAGAAAAACCCAATTAATGGTTATTATAACTAGAATCTATAGTTGTAACAAAGACAAGAAAAGCATGTTAGGAAACAGGAGAGAAAATAGCAAAAATAAATGTACAGTAAAAAAGACATAGATAAACATAAGAGGAGAAAAAAAAAAGCCCTAAACTTAAAAAAAATAAGATCAAATTGGGAGTGGTGTTACATGCCTAGAACTCCGGCACTTAGCAGCAGCAGGATCAAGAATCAAGACCACCCTCAAGTTATGTACAGAGCTTAAGACCAGTGGGAACTACACACCACCTCTCAAAGTAAAATAAAATAAAAACAGTGAGAGTATAGAAAAAGGGAAAACACAAGGGTTGTGGGAAATAAAAACATAAAAGTGTCTTGGAGTAGCTGCTTCTGGTTTGGAATGTGGAGCCCAGAAGTCAGGAGAGGCAGTTAAGTTGGAAATTTTCCCACTTTATCCTGTTTAAACTGGTGCTGAGCCCAGAGTGTTCAAAAGTCAGGCCCTCAGCAGAGTTAAAATCCCTCTTCTTTGTGTACTAGGAAACTGCAGATTCTCATTCACTCCAGAGGCTCCCCAGCTTGTATACTCTGGGGCTGCTGGTGTCTAAGCCCAGATATGCTTTCCATGTGACCGAGATCTAGTGCTGGAGGACCCATCTTAGAACCTTCTACTCTAGCTCAACATCAACCCCCTGCAGTAAGGAAGCACTGCATGCAGTTTCCTCTACATGTGCACAGCTGAGGGAGTCATGAGCTTGTGCCACCTCTTACCCTGTCTTGGTGCTTCTGCTACCTTTTCTACGAAACTGCGCGCACACACACACACACACACATACACACACACACACATACACACACACACACACACAAAGGGTAGGTGATGTCCCTCACCTCTAAGAGCTGGAAGTCTTCAGTCACCTTACTCTTAGCTAAAGAGGGTGGGGCCACCAGCAGTCAAGCTTCTCATTGGATTTATCCAGTCTTCTAATCCACAAATCCTTACAGAGCCACTGGCCTGTAAGCCAGGAGCTATGGCTAGTAAAACCCTACGATAACTGACTTGTGATTATTTCTTTTCAGCCCCCCCCCCCCCCCAAGGCAATATGCCTCTTCCCAGACAGAACCAGGCTATAGGCAGACCTTTAAAGTGCTCACAGTGCTCTCTCACACAAAACGCCACATGTGGATTTGAGGCTTAAGCTTGTTCTGGGGATAAAGACACGAACTTTAAATTAAAAAAAAAAAAAAAAAAAAGTCAGGGGCTCGAAAGATGGCTCAGAGGTTAAGAGCACTGGCTGCTCTTTCAGAGGTCCCAGGTTCAATTCCCAGAAACCACGTGGTGGCTCACAACCATCTGTAATGAGATCTGGTGTCTTCTTCTGGCCTGCAGACATACATGCAGGCAGAATGCAGTATACATAATAAACTAATCTTGAAAGAAGTCACACACACATATATATTGTTTATGTGCATGTATGTACACATGTGCATGCATGCCATGGTGCACATGTGGAGGTCAGAAGACAAACTGTACCAGTCAGTTCTCTCCTCTCATTGTAAGAGCCCTGTGGATTGAATTCAGGTCATGAAGTTTGGCAGCAAGTGCCTTTACCATCTGAGATATCTTGCTGGCCCACAGTACCCTCTGGGTCTTTATTCTATTCCTCCCTGCTCCAGTGGCAGCAGGTGTATCAGCAAGGAAGCTTTCCAGAGTCAGTAATCTGTGAGCAACATGTTGGGAGTGCTACAGTTCTGAGATGCAACTCAACACCGTCCCTCCACAGACGCTCTGCTCTGCGAGCGGCCCTCTCCATAGGTGCCAAGTTCTACGAGTGGATCCCCTCTCCATTAGTACACGTTCTCTTCATAGGTGTCTGTGAGTAGATCCCATGGCTCTAAGGCCTGGCACTGGATCCAAATGCCCACCCACAAGAAAAAAGATGACATAATATACGGAGATATGTATTTAGTTTTCTTCAAAGCCAAGGAGAGAAATGCTCTATAGCTCATCTACAGATGGGAGGAGCCAGACACTGTGAGAGCATAGAGTGGTAGGTAGTCTCTCTCCTGGGATATGAGTTCTTAAAGCAGCAGAGCTCCTGTAGTGATCCACCATCATTCCAAGCATGCAACTTTTCTAATGAGACTGGTTGTGTTCATACCTGCAATCCTAGCACTGGAGAGGCTGAAAGCAGAATTGCCACAAGTTCAAGTCCACCTTGGATTACATTGTGAACTCCTAGTCAGCCTAGGCTTTAGTGTGAGGCCTTGTCTCTGTCAGGTCCAAAGCCAGCATTCTTCAGGAACTTGTGAAGCAGTTCTTCTCTACAAAAGGAGCCATTTCCTTATCACTGGCAGAAGGAAGAGATGGCTATCTGTGATGCCTATTAGCATACTTAAGTCCATGCTGGCTCCAGACTCCCTCAGTATCACAAGTACCTGTTACACATTTCAAAGTCCATGCTGAAGTCCCAGCTCTTCTTACTTCAATTCCTTCCCTAAACTCCCCTAGCTCAGAAGGTTCCCTTCTATGAGCTTCTCAAGTCCTTATCACCCAGCTATTTCAGCTATGCACCCCCTATCCCCTGTTCTCCAAGTCCTTTTCTTTGTCTTCATCTCTTGCTATCCCATGCCCAAACCTACTTCTCATGGCCAAGTTCTGGTCATATTCAGTCCACTTCTTTCTCTCTGGACTCTTTCAGATGACTGTGGCTGAATTCTCCCTTTCGTCTACAATAAAACCCTTCCACTCAATCACACCTTGGAGCAGTCATGTCATCAGTTTACATAGTCTCAAACAAAGTTTCACCTAGAGAAATGAGAAGTCTTGTCCTGTTGCCCGGCTTTGCACAGCTCTCCTCTGAGATGATAACTCTGTAAGGGTCAGGAAATGCACAGCTGTGATGCAGGAGCCTCTGCAGCTCCAGTGCAGCTTGATGTTGCATCTTCACTCCAACAGAAGACAAAGGTCAAGGGGGTAGGGGTCTCCTCATTCCTGGAGCTTTATGTCTCTCGCAGCTGCAGCCTCTTGTCTTTGCAGAGCCACTTGCAAGTCCAGAGGTTGAAAACCTTCCTAGGAATTGATCTTCACCAGTCATGTGTGGTACTGGATGGTAGCCTAGCAGCCATGAAGGCAGGGGCAGCTTCCAGGGCCTTTAGACTCACACCCCCATGAACACCCCTCCAACTGTTGCATCTCCAGTTCCCTGACCTTACTCCTTCCCGTCATTCTGGATTTTCCCTGACATCAGAGGTGCCAGGTATTGCTGTGGTTGCTCTGATCTAAGCCCAAGGTGTTCTCAGGACTGGCCTGGAGCCAGCAGGTGTGTGACTTCCTGTCCCTGTCTGGCTACTTTCTTCCCTCTGCTAGAGTGGGCTAATTAGAAAAGCCCCATTGATCTACCTTAAGTTTAGGTGAGTTAGGAAGGAGCCAGAAGCAGAGCAAAATAAACCCACTTTCCTTGCAGCCTTCTGCCTGGCTTTGCTTTGTTTTCAACAGGCAAACCCACAGTCCACAGTAGGGGTAACAGAACTCCGTCCTGTTCCACCTCCTCCCCTTGTTGTTTCTGGAGAACAGCCAGTCCTAGCACTGTTTCCGCGCCCTCCCACTTGGGACACAAAATCTTCAGCTCAAAGACCAATTCTGCATTCCCCACATTGCAACGCCTACACAAAGATCCCTACCACTAAGCACTGGGAGGCAAGGCTCAGGACCCCAGGATCAGGTGAGTGGCAGAGTGGGGTGGCCACCTTGTCTTGCCCAGATACCGCTTCCACTGTTCTTCAGGGACCAGCTAGTCCCTACACTTCAATTAGTCTACCTGACTGCTGCCTGGGCCTCTATCCTCTCTGCTTTTCCCAGGCATACTCCACCTCAGAAGAGCAACTGTAGCTTCTCCGAGTTCCCCTCCCCGCTCTGGTTGGTTTTAAAATCCTTTTTATTTTAATAGAAAGTCTCTCCCTACCCTGCAACAAGCTTAATAGCTAAATTGGTTATATTTGTCTCAGAGCAAAATAGGATGTCAGTTCTAGATGGGCTGAGGCATTTCTGAAGATAACAGGAACTCCAAGGGGGAAAAATGGGGAGAGGCCATAGCCTGACAGCTGCACTAGGTAGGAGTAAAGTGACTCAGCTGGTGCCCAATGTTTCCTTACTTACATGCTGGAATATACTGGGAAACATCAGACATTGTACTGATTCTACCTCAGAGTGCTTTAATGCCTGGACTATGTATGCTTGGGTACTAGGGACATGGAACATTCCACAGGTGATCAGACGTATAGCACAGAAGTGACTTTTGGTGGAGACAGATGTGCCTTTGATCCCAGATCTACCTGCCACCTTGGTGGGCTCTGCCAAGGCCTCAGGATCCCAACCTTAAATAACTTAGCACACGGTACTGTGAGCTCGCTAGAGAAGTGGGCTTTAACTCTGTTCTCAATGCAGCCACATGGAGTTCTCCCGTCCACCACTGGTGCATGTGAAGGGCGTCCCACTCATCAAATACTTTGCAGAGGCAATTGAGCCATTGCAGAACTTCACTGCCTGGCCTGATGACTTGCTCATCAGCACGTACCCAAAGTCTGGTGAGCAGTGGTTCCCACCACATACACACTTTGGTAAGTAGGTCAAGACTCTGAGCCCCGCTCATATCTTGTTCCTCCCTTTCCAGGTACTACATGGATGAGTGAGATCCTGGATATGATCTATCAGGGTGGCAAGTTAGATAAGTGTGGCCGGGCCCCCATCTATACCCGGGTACCCTTCCTTGAGTTCAGATGCCCAGGGGTTCCCTCAGGTATGTGCACGGGGGTGCTAAAAACAAGTGGAGAAAGGTAGGACCAGGCCCCAGTTTAACAAAGTTCCCTGTTCAACTTAGGTCTTGAAACTTTGGAGGAGACGCCAGCCCCACGGCTCCTTAAGACACATCTGCCCCTGTCCTTGATCCCTCAGAGTCTGCTGGATCAGAAGGTCAAGGTAAAAACAAACAAATGGGGGCTGGCACTGACTGCTCTTACAGAGGTCCTGAGTTCAATTCCCAGCAACCACATGGTGGCTCACAACCATCTGTAATGAGATCTGATGTCCTCTTCTGGTGTGTCTGAGGACAGCTACCGTGAACTCACATACATAAAAAAATAATTCTTTAAAACAAACAAACAAACAACAGAAAACCCCAGGTATGGTTAATACCTTCCAGCATGTGGGAAGTAGAGGCAGAAGGGTTGGGAACATTTGATACACAGCAAGTTTAAGATCATGTCTCACTCAAAAAGACAAAGAAGGAAGGAATAGAAGGGGGAGGGGGAGAGGAGGCAAGGGGCCTTTGCTGGTCATTGTAGCTTTGGTTTGTTCTGCTGGGAATTGTGGGATTACTCAAGCCCTGTTTCATCTCATATGGAGGGTTTCTGGCTGTCTTTCTGGAAGGGCTCAGACAATAAGGAAAATGGAAATCTTCAATGTAAACTAGATGCAGAGTCTAGGTGTTCACAGGACACAGATGGACAGGCTGATGGGACTTACCATGTGGACGTGCTGACAATAAAGGAGTCAAATGAAACAGTTCAAGGAATAATACCAAGACTTTGGTATCAGAGAAGGTACAATCTTAGGACAATGATGCCCATACCATGAGATCTCTACAACTGCCAGTCCCAAAAAGAAGTGCTGGGGATTCCCAAGTGCTAGAAGGTCCCACCATCTCACTTGGTCTTATGAAGGGTGACAGGAAAGCAAGAGAAGAAACCAGAACTGGGGGTTGTCTTTCCCTGCAGGTGATCTACATGGCCCGGAATGCAAAGGATGTGGTTGTCTCCTATTATAACTTCTACAACATGGCCAAGCTGCACCCTGACCCAGGCACCTGGGACAGCTTCTTGGAGAACTTCATGGATGGGAAAGGTGGGTGTGAGTCTGCAGCAAGGAGGGGCTGGACCTGAGGA
>CM052703.1:70577208-70616404 GCA_028551405.1 Uromys caudimaculatus
GGAATGCAAAGGATGTGGTTGTCTCCTATTATAACTTCTACAACATGGCCAAGCTGCACCCTGACCCAGGCACCTGGGACAGCTTCTTGGAGAACTTCATGGATGGGAAAGGTGGGTGTGAGTCTGCAGCAAGGAGGGGCTGGACCTGAGGAGCACACCTGTGGCTCACAAGCTGTCCTCTCCCAGTGTCCTATGGGTCGTGGTACCAGCACGTGAAGGAGTGGTGGGAACTGAGACACACTCACCCTGTTCTCTATCTCTTCTATGAAGACATGAAGGAGGTCAGTCTGCCTGCTCCCACTTCCTTCTGTGTCACACCTGCTGGGCAGGAACCTTACCTGGCCCTGTCCTGGCCCTCTGAGCCCCATCCTGTCCTAGCCCCATGGCAGACCAGCACTTCCTGTCCTACCTCCTGCTCAGGACCACAACACAGCTCAGCAGAGAATGCTGCACAGCCCTTATCTTGCAGTAGGTGTCAGTCATATGTGCCACCATTGATCTGGTGGCTTGCTGCTCTTGCTTCTCCCTGCTCCAGAGGTGCCAAATCTGGGCACCAGTGATCAAAGTCTGTCCCTGTCCTCTTCCAGAAGGAACCCACAGTGATCATGCCAAGATGGCAGGGTAGGAAGCTACCTATTTTGCCCCAGGGTAAGAGGCTCAGAGTCAAGGCACCAGGTGTGAGAATTCCTTAGTAGAAGTGACCTGTTCCCTGTGGGTGACCCTCCAACCTTAATCTATCGAGCATCCAAACTGAGGTTGTCTTCCTGCTCTAGAACCCCAAAAGGGAGATCAAAAAGATTCTAGAATTTTTGGGGCGCTCTCTACCTGAGGAGACTGTGGATTTCATTGTTCACCACACATCCTTCAAGAAAATGAAGGAGAACACCATGACTAACTACACAACCATTCCTACTTATATTATGGACCACAAAGTTTCTGCCTTCATGAGGAAAGGTGGGTAGTAGCCTGGATGGGCATTTGAAGTATTTGGGGAAGGGAGGTTGGATGTAGTCAACAAAAATCTTCAGAGTCACAAGGGTACACCCCTTCTCCTCAGGTTCCACTGGGGACTGGAAAAATACCTTCACTGTAGCCCAGAATGAGCGCTTTGATGCCCACTATGCTAAGACAATGACAGGGTGTGACTTCAAGTTCCGCTGTGAACTATGAGTGATTATGGCTATACTGGGAACCAAGGCAAGCTGACACAGCCCATCATGATCTCAAGAGTAAAATGTGATGTGTTCAATCTCCTTGTCATATGCCGAGAGGAAATCTGAGCTAAGAGAATAGGACTGGGGATGTAGCTCGGGCAGAGGGTTTTATCAACATGTGTCAGGAAAGCAATCAGTCCTAACACTGAAAAAGAACCTAAAGTACAAACATGCAAAAATAGTAAGAGAAACTATATTTTACCTGAAAGAATAAATAAATGCCCCTGCGAGCTGACTGGACCTTCTCCCTCTCGTGGCCATCAATCCCGTGTGCCTGATGGAGGGCAAGAGGGTCTGACGTAGTGAGGCCCAGGAGACATGGTGAGAGGGAAGAGTATTTATTTGAACATAGGAACTCCTTTGTTGCCTTCTCCCATGAAGTTTGCAGTGGCAGATTCAAGCCTGCCAGTCTGATTCATTTTTTCTTGGGCTCCTTACAAGCCACCACGTACCTCTGGGCCACATTGAGGGGAGGGGAGTAGCCATCTGCATAAGAGGTGTCTTCAAACAGGACTGAGTAGTCATCCTGAGGCTGAGAATACACACAGGAAGGGTCAAGGTGCTTCTAGGCCAGGGCTGCCTCTCCTTGCCCTGAGCCCTAGATGCATCTCCCCACCTCTCCACCTTTCCTCTCTACTCTGGAGTCAAGGGATCTGGTACCAGGGAAGCCTATGTGTAGGAGATGAAGGACAACAAGACAGAAGGCAGCGTCCTAAAGAATGAAGGGGACACCCTTTCAGGATCTGGTGTCATCAAAGACCTTCCATGGTGGCTCCTTACCCTCTGTGGTGGGGTATGGATCAGGGCACGGTAGAAGCAGGTGGTCTGCGGATATAAGGCCAGCACTAACTGCTCCTTCTGGAATAAGGCCTCAGGGTCTGTCTCAGGGTTAGCCTTCCACTGGGGCAGTGGGATGATGCGCCGACGGCTCAGAGTATGTCTCCTGGGGGAACAATATGGGCCATGACCAGGGATGCTTTTCTCAGAAGCTTGGTGACTCCCCTGCTCCCCACCTGGACACTCACTCTTTGCCTTCTTCATCAATGTCGTCTACCTCATACCTGTGGGCAAACAAAAGGGAAACAGTGCTGGAACAAAAGGCACAGTTTGTATCTGGGAGTGGGGTATGAGAGAGGACGAAAGGGGCTGAAGAGGCTTGAGAGCACCACCCAGCGCCCTGTGGGAAGGTCTCCTCCCTCCCACGCTGCAGAAGCTGGCGTGGTACGAATGCAGTCAGGCACACACACTCACTTGTTGGTAGCATGGCTGTAACTGACTACTTCAGCTAGGATCCACTGCTCATCCCCTTCCACAGCCTTCACCCTAGCAGCCACCTTGTCTCCTGGCTTGGCCACATAGTCCCCTGAGGCTGGAATGGCTCCACAGAGGGGTGGGGGCCTGTAGAGAAAGCCTGTTAGTCTGGACCCCCAACACCAGCCCTTTCTGGCTAGTTCCTGCCCTCACTTGTCACCAGGCTTTCCGATCCAGAGAGGCAGGGTCATGGCGGACTGCTGCAGCAGCGTCATCAGCACCCCTCTGCGCATGGTCTTCCGTGGGGGCTCTGAGTCATTGTAGAGACCTGCGATCTTGGCCGCTGTGGGAAGCAAGTGAATCCCTGAGGCCCTGTGCATGATACCTTATCCAGTCACACCCCAGCAACTGCTCTGAGCTGGAGTACTTTATACCAGGAGTCCCCCAAACTCATCTTCATTCCTTCCTAACAGATGTCTAAGACTGAGTCTAAGGAATTGATTGACAGGCCTAACTACCAAATGGGTAAGATGTCAGGACAGTGGACACCTTCATGGAGAGGAACTAAAATAGTGCACAGGGAGGCTTTCAGGATGCAGGTTACATTCTGTTCCCTGACTGAGGTGCTGGGTCAATGAAAATTCCTGAAATGATGTACCTATGTTTAGCTCCTTTCTACCGGTGCATGTAATTTTAGCAAAAGCTGTACACATTATCTAGTGTGGATCCTTGGCCTCCTCCCACTCATAGCTTATCACCCTCTTTAACTGAAAACAAACAAAAATGGTACCACCGTCACACTAAGGGGTAAAGAGTTGCCTCTGGGGCAAGGTAGAGGTCAGGAAGCCAAGGCAACAGAACCTGAGGAACCCTGGAAGGCTGGGGGCTAAGTAAGTTTCAAATGTGGATCTGGCCTGAGAATATAAAGGGTGACAGATTGTCACCACAGCATGTCACAGAGAAGCAGTACAGGAAGGAAAGAGATGACCAGCCCTGGCTGAGTGAGTGAGCAAGGGCAGTATGAGGGGTGGGCAGAGAACTAGGCAAACTCTCTGCCTCTGAGTCTCTGTCAGACAGCTCTGTGGGGTGACCCTACCAATGTTCCCCCTGCTAGGAGCCATGACTATTGTCCCACGAGCCCCCACCTTGCCTGGTGAAGAAATGCCCTGCATTTTCTCCACTCACCAATCCGCCTCTCTTCCAACAGAGACTTGATCTCAGCTATCTTATCCAGCGCTTTGCGGAGAATGCTAGACAGGGAAAGGAGAAAAGAATTCTGGGTGAGGCACTCAGCACAAGCTTAGTGGCAGCGTGGGCTCTTCAGACCAAGTCTATGATGAAAACTTCAGATTCTGGTGGGTGTGGTGGCTGACGCCTGTAATCTCAACACTTAGGAGTCTATAGCAACTGTGTTTTGAGGTTGATGCTATTTTAGCTGCAATGAGTTCCAGGTCTGCCTGGGCTAGAGTGAGACTTTGCTTCCAGCACAAAAGGAGAGACTACAGAGATGGCACAATGAGTTAAGGACCTGTTATGCAAGCCTGAGGATTGAGGTTAGATTCTCAATACCCATGTGAAAGCCAGACATCATGGTGTGTTCTTGTAATCCCAGCATTGGGTTACCACAGAGACAGTTGGGTCCTTGGAGCTCCTTAGCCAAATCAATGAGTTCCAGGTTCAATGAGAAACCCTGTCTCAAAAACTAAGGTGGATAATAATCAAGGAAGATACTCAATGCTGACGTCTGACCTCTACATGCATACTCAACCATGTGCACTAGCACTCACATGCCTGCGGACCTACAAAAATATATGTACATACCATATTTTTTTTTCCCACACACACAAAATATTAATAAAAAGAAAAAAATACAGACCCTAAATAGAAGTGAGTACTACCCCAGATATCTCAGTCAACAGGTCTGTATATGTCACAATTCTGTGACAGTGGCCCCACGGGATTATAATGAAGGCAAATAAATTTTACTGCTTCATAACACCCCTGCCAGCAATTGAGGTTTGGTCTTTCACTGTGTACTGTAATGCTAAGTCCTGCCCCCAGGTAGACCTAAGTGAGCTATGTGATCCAAATTATTTCTGATTGGTGAATAAAGATGCTGACAGTCAATAGCTAGGCAGAAGAGACATAGGCAGGGTTTAGGGTTCCCAGGCTTGGGGGTCCGAAGAGAACCAGTAGGGGAGAAGGTATGGAGAGAGAAGCTGCCATGGGTTAGGTAAGTCATGAAAACATGGCCCTGAGGGCTGGCAAATTGGAATTAAGAGCAGCCCAGATGAAACATAGTAAGTAATAACTAGGGTTATCAATAGAAAAGAAGATTCTAATAGCATAGAGGGTAGATAAATATCTACCCAGCTGGGGGCTGGAGAGATGGCTCAGGGGTTAAGAGCACTGCTCTTCCAGAGACTCTGAATTCAATTCCCAGCAACCACACAGTAGCTCACAATCATCTGTAATGGGATCCGATGCCCTCTTCTGGTATTTCTGAAGAGAGCAACGGTATACTCATATATATTAAATAAATAAATAAATAAATAAATCCTTAAAAAAAAAAAATTCTGCCCAGCTCTTGTGTTGTTTAAGGCTTATTGTAAATATAAAAGTTATGTGTGTTTTATCCAGGAACTAAATGGTCAAAGTTAGGGTAGAAACCTGGGATTGGAATTAAAAATGTCTACAACAGACAGCTTAATGTCATAGTGTAACATGTTACATGCTCTACACTGACAGTCATATACAATCATACTGGATTATAGTAATGACTGTGACACTGGCAGCTACCTTAAACATCTCACATTCACAGAATGTCTGTATTGTGTAAGAGGCCACAGTGATTGTCAATATATCAAAGTTTGTGTCGGTGCCCTGTGATATTCACACCGTAGGGATTCATCAATGACAAGTCTCGGAATGTTAACTAAACAATGACTACATTATTTTTTTTTCAGTGCTAGGGCCACTTGCAAGCTAGGCAATTGCTCTACCACCCTATCTATCCCCAACCCTGTTTTTCAACTGTAAAAGCATAAATGGCAATCAGGCATGGTGGCTCATCTTTAGTCTCAGCACTTGGGAGGCAGAAGCAGGTGTATTTCTGAGTTACAGGCCAGCCTGGTCTACAAAGCAAGTTTCAGGACAGCCAGGGCTACACAGAGAAATCTTGTGTCAAAAAAAACAACAAACAAACAGAAACAAATAAACACCACCACCAAAAGGCACAAATGCCAATGTAGTAGAGATGTAGTAGAAAGTGAGCATAACCCCTGAGAACGCACTGAGAGGTCACTGACACCGCTCTGGCCTGGATGACAAGAAGGGACATATGATTTGAGTACACCACTCCCTAACAGGCTCATGTGTTTGAGCCGGAGCTTTTTGCAGCTGTTCTAGATGTTTTAGGAGGTGGGGCCTTACTAAAGGAAGTGGGTTGACCAGGTGCAGGCTTACGGTTCTGGCCTGAGCTCTGCTTCCTGAATACAATGTAACCAGCAGCCTCATGCTCCTGCTGTCACGCCTTCCCTTCCATGATAGACAACCCTCTCAAAGCATGAAGCCAAAATAAATTCTTCCCATCAAGTTGCTTCTTCTGGGAATTCCAATACAGTAAGGAGTAAATAACACAGGGAAACTCTGGGGGCTGTTCCAAGTAGCAGAGGGAAAAGAAGAACCAGGGATCTAGAGAGACCAGCCCAGCTCAGTGTGGGCCCCAGGTTACAGGGACTCATTCCTATAAGACTGAAGCCATTCCCACTCTGTGTGGTCTGGTAGCCTGACCTCTAGAAGCCTATTTACAGGGGTTGCAGTATGGCAAGCAAGCTGGCAGTAGATAGCATACAGCTTCTCCAGAAGCTTCTTATTTCAGATCTTGTGAAATCTCATGGAGAAGGCTTGAACGTTAGTCAGCAGGAACAAACTCCACTGTGGGTCACTTTTACTGTTTCCACAAACCCTTGGCAAAGCTTTAGCCTGTGAGTGCTGGCACCCCAGAAAGCAAAGAATGATAGTCAGGGGGTCATCGATACGTGAAACGCTGGTGCTGCTGTGGGCCTGTTTGGAGAACAGTCTTATGCCATAAGTCCAAAGCTGCCGTTTACATGACATCAAAAGAAATAACAACAAAACCCATCAAGAATCCAGTCCAATGCTTCAGGGAAAAAAAACGAAGGATGCTCGAGCTAATAGTTAATGTGAAATGGGATATTCAAAACCGTAACAAAGCATTTCCCCACAAGACATTTGGTGATACACAATGGAAAACAGAAACCTGGGAGATCCCACATCAAGCAATGAGACAAATAGTATCTTGAGCCTTCTAATAGAAAGTTGTTATTGTGTTACAAACAACTGCAGCTGACGCCTCAAACCTGAATCTAGAAGCCAGGAAGCACTAAGCACACACACCCATGGGAGGGACTACTCCAGAATAACCTATAACCTACAAAAGGTCAAGTCACAAAGGGATGAGAGACTGAAAACTGATCCAGATCAAAGGAGACTGCAGACAAGATATTGAGCAAGGAGATCTGCACTAGAACAGGACCTGTCTCATGATGAAACATGAGTAAGTTTTCTGGCTTTATATCTGAACTGATGTCCTAATTTTGAGATGATTACAGTTTTATAATCATGTCTCAATATATATGATATGTAATAAATACTAAAAATTTATTTGATACATAAGAAATAGTACTCAAAAAACAAAAACAAACAAACAAACAAAAAAAAACCAAAAAAAAAAAAAAAAAAAAGAAATAGTATGGTGTTGATTACATGTCACCCAGTGGCATGGGTTTGTCTGACCTAGTTTGAAAGTACCCTGAGCAGTCGACCTGGGAGCCTCATCTCTTTTGCTTGCTTTCTCTCTTCTGGCTGCTAGGCTGTGAAGGTCTGGTTGGGTGTTTATAGGGTGACTATATTGTTTAAGAGCCTAAAAGCCTGAATTAGCAAAAAGATTTCAATGTAGGCCCATGTTTGCCTAACAACCTTCTAAGTGTTAAATGTTGCATAAGTCATGCCAGACATTCCAGGCCAGACTTCTGTGAGTCTTCACTCTGCCAGCAGTCAAGAGAGGAAGGGGCAGCTTGCTTTTTACTCTCAAATGAAGACCTGGGGGTGTAACTCAATGGTATGGAGCTTGCTTTGTATGTATGTACCAGGGGTTGGGTCCTCTCCCCAGCACTACAAAAGGAAAAACAAACACATGCAGCACTCTGCCTTATGCAAGCTCCACTAGCCCAGGTGAGTGTTCTGCAGGAGTAGAACCTATCTATCTTCTGTTCTGTGCCCCAACCTCACATGGGGAGCCATGTCAGATCCCTCCACCCAGACTAGAAACTTTGGCAACCTGATCTGTCTGCAAACTAGCTCCCTAGTGAACCTCAAAGACTGCTGCTCTCGAGTTGGCCTTTGCTCTCTACCCTTCTACCATGTCCCACTCACCTGTCACCACCTTGAGTTTGGTCTCTAACTGGCCTTGAATCCCACACCAATCCTTCTTTTTATTTCACCTTTAGGCTTTATTGGTTCCTGAGGCCTCTAAAGTGAGGCCCGTGGTACACAAGGCCCTTGTGAACTGCCCTCCCTTCCTGAGCCAAGTAGGGCTACTCTAGTTATCTCACAGTTGGCATCCTTAGGACCCTCAAAATGCAGTCATCACTAAAAACATCAGGCTAACACTTACTAGGAAGGCTTAAAGTTAATTTTCTGGCTACAACCTGCTTTAAAAAGTAGAAAGCCTAGCAGCGGTAGCACACGCCTTTAATCCCAGCACTTGGGAGGCAGAGGCAGGTGGATTTCTGAGTTTGAGGCCAGCCTGGTCTGCAGAGTGAGTTCCAGGACAGCCAAGGCTACACAGAGAAACCCTGTCTCGAAAAAAAAATAAAAATAAAAATAAGTGTGCTATAGAGAGGCCCTTTTCAGTACCTAGCAGAGTTCTGTGGACTTCTGCCTTAGAAACCAGGCTTCCCATTTCCAAGTTGTATGGGGTTTTGGCAGGTTCAGTTTCCTTGCTAGTAAACTCGGACAATCTTATACACTACAACAAAGGAGTACTTTGAGGATCAAGTGAAGTAAATAAATATATGAAGTATTTGGGCCAGACATGGTGGTGCACATCTTCAATCCCAGTACTAGGGAGGCAAAGGGAGGCCAATCTCTGTGAGTTGGAGGCCAGCCTGGTCTGCGTGGTTAGTTACAGGCCAGTGCTACATGGTGTGAGCACAGCCATGTCCCCTGGTGGTCCTTGTTACCATTACAGGCTGTAATAGTCTATATTTCCACAGCAGGGGAGGCTCAGAACAGTTTGTAGAATCTGGCATTCTTGCCACATAATCCCACTGTATGTTTACAGTCCAGTAGAGGTATTACCCTGACTTTAAGGCCAAGGCAACAGAGATCCAACTGATTGACTGCCAGGCCATGTGACTAGGAAATTGTATGCGGGGACATGGCATGCTTTCCTGCCATCTATAACGCACTAAGCTACACACAGGGAGAGACTGGGTAAGGACAAGAGCTTGGGAAGGTTCACACAATGGGAGAGACTGAGCAGGACCCTCTTCACAGACAGAAGGCAAGCTGGGGCCATGGGCTCTGAGCATATGTGGTCCAGCCCCGGACGACAGGGAACAGAGAGCAGCAGCACCCTGTGGGTGGTACTCACTTGCATTCAGCCTCCGCATCGGCCTTGGCGGTTGTGTAGAGGCCTCGAAGCTTTGTCCGGTAATAAGGAGAAACTATAAACACAGGATAAGGAGGTATGAGTGAGAGGAGGTGGCAGTACGTGGCCTTGATTCCAGGACACCAGAATCTGCTTGAAGAGGCTTGGAGGCCAGGGCCTGGATGCTAGGCTGAGATGAGTTTAAACACGCTCCCAGGAGGTTAGTAAGATGGCTTAGCATGGAAAGTACTTGCCTCTATCACTCAAGGAAAAAAAAAAAGCCAGGCATGCCAGATGTTATATTTGTTTTAATCTCGGACCTTGCAGAGGCAGGTGGATATCAATAAGTTTAAGGCCTGTCTGGCATATAAGATCTACGACAGCTAGGGCTACACAGTAGACTGTGTCTCCAAACAAAAAATGAAAAAAAGGGAATGGTGCCTGAGGAACAAACATGAGTTTGGCCTCTGCACCTGTACATATATGCATACATGTACATACACAACCACCCCCAACATGCATCTAAAAAGGGCTCCCTGTTCAACATGATCACATTTGCATATGGTTAAATACACCATCATCGTTCTTGAAAAGCACATTCTAACCTGTTACCTGTCATATCTCGACAGGTACTGAGAACAAGTATGCACTGCCCATAGCTATTCTAGCTTAGAAAGCAGCAGGACAGAGGGGTGGCCTGTCTTTGGGCATATGCATGGGGAAGCTCTGCTATAACGTAAGTTCTCCTGCATACAAGGCTGCCTTTCTAGTCCTGAGCTGAGGGACTCTGGGGTCCTTTGGTGTAGGGCAGTCTGTCATCAGTCCCTGTCACTTTAGGTCATTCAGCCAAAAGGAATAATGACCCTAAAGAACAACTCTGGAATATGCAGATACAGCAAAAGTCACTTTTGAGACACAGTAAGGTCCTGTTCCTAGCTGCAGCTCCTTCCCACCTCCTTTCTCTCCTGCCCTGAGTTACTCACTCTTGTTCTCGGTCTGCATTCGCTCGTGGGTTTTCTGGATGTTCACCAAGTTGTGTTCACTTCTCGACCGCTCTTCCTGTAAGAATGAGGTCAAGCGGCCATGAGACAGACCTTTTACACTAACAAAGGCCCACCGTTTACATTGAGGCTCCCTGGTTTATACTGTCCTGTGGGATCTGACAGATGCCTCAGGCGTATCCCTATCGTCACAGTATTACACACAGGTGTCCTCCCTCCCCAAACATCCTCCACACTCCTGCTAGCCTGCATCCCATCCCACGATCCCAAGACTTGGCAATATCTTTGTACTTTCTCTGGTTCCCTCTTTTCTGAAGTTGCCACACAGTTGGAATGAAGCATATCTAACCTACTGGGATCTTTCACTTAGCAAATATGTGCCAGTATTTTATGACTCTTATTTTTCAGGGTACACTTACTATAAAGGATATTATCTGAAAAAGAGTTTCTGAGAATTGCTCCCCACTGGCTCATTGGATCATGTGATCCAGCAGAACAACCAGTGTGTGACTACACGTCAATAAGTCAGGCATGATGACACATGCCTTTCAGTCTAGCACTTAGGAGGGAGAGGCAGATAGATCTATAAGTTCTAGGCCAGCCTGGTCTACATAGCAAGTTCCAGGCTAGCCAGGCCTACATAGAGAGTCTCAAAACAAAACACACACACACACACACACACACACACACACACACACACACACACACACACACACAATCTTCAACGAGCAAATGTTTGGCAAGTCCCTGGTAATAATGAAAAAAACAGAGCAATGACATGCCCAACATGTCACAGTATGCTATAGGCACAAACATATACCACTCTTCATTTGTGAATGAAAAAAAAAGCTATTTTAAAATACAGGAGATGGAGAGATGGCTCAGCAGTTACGGGCACTGGCTGCTATTTCAGAGGACAAAGGTTCTGGATCTGATGGCCTCTTCTGGCCTCTAGAGGCATCAGGTATGCATGCAGAGAACATGTAGGCACTCACCCATAATCACAAAATAAAAATAAATCTGAAAAAAAAAATTAGATCTGCACTAGGCAGCTCTAATTCCCTGGTACTAACTCAGGACAAATTACAGGTGCATGTGATTCTCACCTTTTAGTACCTGAATGAGGTGCTGTACACTTGTGGGTATGAAACACATACCTTTACTTTACCTAGGCCATTGGTATACATATGCAACATGAGTAGCAGAGTAAACAGGGACAGAAAAAGGCTTTGGGAAAAGACAGAAGATGACCTGTGCACTGTGGAAACAAGACAAATTGTAGCCAGTCTTTTGCTACTTTGTGGGTTTTCCACTCTTCTCCACCCCTTTTCTTCCACCCTTCCATCCCCCTAAAACTAGATAGGAGAGAAAAAAGGATAGAGGGGAGAGGAAAGAGATCCCTGAATAAAGCCAGAGGTCAGAAAGGGGGCAACGTTGACTACCTTCTGCTGGTTAGGGGTGTCTAGTTCCATGAGGCAAGTTAGATCTTCAAAGTCAGGATATCTTATTGTTTTTGTTTTGTGCTCAACTACTTAACAAACCGCAACCAATAACAACCAATAACTAACCAACAACCCACAACCTACCCTGCCTCTTGGGGCCCTAGCATTTTTATGTCTCCCGAAAAGTCGCCAAAATTACAAATGTCATGAATTGCAGAAACTATCTGCAGCTGGCAAAATCACACCTCTGCTAGAGCACAGTGCAAATCATAGTCAGCTGTTGTGGACAATCTGAAGCAGCCCCATATCCCACACCTGGGATTAAAACAAAAACATATTCTTATATTTCTGTTTTTTAAAGAAACCAAAATTCCAAAATTGTCACTATAACAAGTTCATGATGAACGAGGAGCTTCATTCAGAGGAAACAATTATTAATTAGAATAAGATGATCAAAGTAAGTTCTCTTATAGGAAAAAGGCACAGAATAGACGTCAATCTAGAAATAGTGAGAGCCTCTAAAGTCAGGCAGACCCACCAAAAATGCTAAGCAACTCTAAAACCATCCATTGTGGGAAAAGGAAGGACTTAAACCCTGACACAACAGGGCCAGTTAGGTATTTTGAACAGAGGCCAGAGTTGCCATGAGACAAAGGCCTTCCATCCTAGCTGCTGCAGCCTACAGGCACACTGGGAGCCTTGTGGACCTCCAGTCCATGGATGTCTCTGGGGGTACTTTAATATAGTGATGTACCGTGACTGTTCCTGACCCAGTAACAGAGCAGCTTAAACTATGTCCAGAAGTACAGTGAACACCCGTAAGAATTACTCTAAAACTCTGCCCATCTCAGAAGGTGTAGACCTGAGAAGTCAGCTCGGGAACTTTGAGATATTCCACCAGGGCCCCCTCCCCCCTCCGGGCACATGGGCACCCCTCCCTTCCTAGAAGAAACAGGTTAGAGATCACATAGGCTGGAAGGGAGGGGCTGATTAAGCCCCTGCTACCTCATTCCCTAAAGACCAATCAGTTTAAAAGTCACACTGTTCTGCCAATCACATTGTGCCTAATGGCTGCTGCTCTAAAATCCGTATATAAGGTCCTTGACCGGATCCGCGAGGTCGCTCTCCCATCTTGGTATGCAGAGTGACCTCAACATGCTGAATTAATAAATTCCTCTTGCATTTTGCATCAATCCCCGACTCCATGTGTTCACTTGGAGGGTCTCAGGTAAGTTAAGGCTCGCTAGAGTCTTACACCACTTCCTTCACAGCCTCTTAGTTTGTGCATGTGAGGTCTCTCTGAACACAACCCTACTTCCATACAGCTTAGCCATAGCCCAAACTTTGCTCTTACCTGGGTTTGCTTGATCAGCTGATGGAGCTCTGTGAGAAGCTCTGCAATTCGAGAATCAGCAGACACAAGGGCCATGGGACGGGCCTGTGAAGGGCATCTGGTCAGAGAGGGAAGAAAAGAAGGGAAAGCTGTCATCGCCTGCTATGGGTTGAACTGTATTTCTGATATGTAAAGTCCTAATCCCTGATGCATGTGAATGACCTATTTGGAAATAGAGCCTTTGCAGATGTTAGCCAAGAGTAGAATAAAACCTGTATGTGGAGTGACTGTGTCCTTATAAGAAGCAGCAAACGCAAGCAGAGGGAAGATGGCTATATAACCACAGAGGCAGAGACTTGAGTGATGTGGCAAGCAAGTGATTGTTGGCTTTGAACTTGAGAGTTTTCGCCTTAGCTTTCAGGGCAGTCAGAATGATAGCCAAGGACTACCACACTCTACTTTAAATAAGACTTTATGTGAAGATGCTTTCCAAGTCAAAGGGACATTATTTTCTTACTAGAGAGGAAAGATAAATTATAAACACACACACACACACACACACACACACACACACACACACACACACACTTGCTCATGGCAAAGTAAATATATTATGGTGGTATTATAATGAAAATAAAATGGCTTTATTTAACAAAAATTAGAAAAATAAAAATGACAATAAAAGATAAAAAGGGGCCGGGCAGTGGTGGCGCATGCCTTTAATCCCAGCACTTGGGAGGCAGAGGCAGGCGGATTTCTGAGTTTGAGGCCAGCCTGGTCTACAGAGTGAGTTCCAGGACAGCCAGGGCTACACAGAGAAACCCTGTCTCGAAAAAATATATATATATAAAAAGAGAAAGTTATGACTAGGTAAAGATACATTTAAAATAAAAGCTGACTAGAATGAGGAAATTGGGGGGGTGGGGTGGGGTACTGCTGGAATTTTGTATAACACCCTGTCTCTTAGTAGAATTGTTCTGGAGCCAGGCATGGGGTTGAGACCTGCAATTCTACTTACTCAGGTGACCAAGGGAACTTATGTCGGAAGCCATCTAAGAAAGACTATGGCAAGCAAGTGAGTTTTCTGGAGATAGCCCACTATTTTGCATGTCTGCAATGGGTGAGCTTTGAGAATGCAGGGTCCTTAGAGAATTCATCCCAGGATTGTTTTTTGCTGCTGATATGCATTACCTGTCATTATTACCTAGCCTAATGATTCCTGGGCATCAGCCCACCTTATTGGGCAAAATTCCTCCAGATCAACATGAAGATGAACTTTCATAAATTAATGCTGTTTAGAAGAATTAATGACTTTATAGAATTCCTGGTTTGATTCAAATACTTTTGGGAAGAAAGTTTAAGAAGATGGTCTTAGTTGTTTTGCCAGAAAGAGATAATAAAGAATCAAGACTAGAATGTGCCTCCCCTTCCTCATAGAATGGTAAGTAAAGGCCGCATAATAAGGAATACAATGAGCTTTCATAAATTACACTAAGAAGAAAAATAGGCTTGGGACAAATTCGTGACCAAGGACAAACATTCATTCTAGGTCAGGTCCAAGGATGAAGCCACAGGTGCGCACTATGATAGAGCAAGGACATGTGAAACTGCTGCTTTGAACTTGTAATGAGCTTACAGACTGAAGCACTGCTTTGAACATCTATCAACATCCTTCTGTAACTCCCCTTTTGTGTAACAGTTTATCTATGAGGTAGTTCTATAAAGAACTTTTGTCTAAGAAGGTATAAATTGCCAGAGAGAAGAAATAAAGTATGGCATTTGGGGGCTCATCAACCAAATGTATATATTTATGTGTCTGTCTACATGTATGTGTGTGTGTATGTGTGTATATATATATATAATATATATGTATATGGATGTATGTGGGTATATGTGCATGTATATAAATATGCATAAACACTTGTGGAATTGTTGAGACAGGTGGATGGGTCTGGCCAAAATGTGTGTGTGAGTGTGTGCATGTGTATACATGTATCTATGTGTGTGTGTATACATGATCTTTTCTCTTATCTTTTTCTTTCTTACTGGCTCACAAAGAGTTAACAAACTCCAAGCCTCTCACCTGGCCAGTGTGGGGCCCTTGAGTCAGATTCCCTGCTGCTATCAGCAGAACTTTATTGCCAGGAGCCAACAGCTTTTGGCCACACAACTACAAAGAGTTAAGGACAGAAGAATTGCCAAAAGCAAGCAGCTTTTAGCCACAAAATAGCAAAGGGTTAAAGAAATAAGAATTGCCAAAGATACAGCAGCTTTGGCCCAGATTGCTGACTCTATTCCTCTTCAATGCCTTCCTCAGGAAACTGGGTGCTGGCAACCTTACTTCAAAAAAAGGAAACAAAACAAACACTGAGGTGTAGCTCAGTGGTAGAGTGCTTGCCTAGTGTACACAGGTCCTGCATTCAATCCCTAGCACTGGAACAAGGGAAGAAGGGGAAAAAAAGACTTTAATGTGACACCACCCTGATAAGCAGAAAGATGCACAACTGAGATCCCAAGGAGGCAAAGGGCAAATGCCTTCACGGGCATTCTTTGCATAAAGTCATCCACCGCAAGATAACCAGAAGTATCTTAATGCTCCAGTCAGTTTCTCAGCATTCTCTGAGAAGAGTTCAAAGAGGCAGACGACTATGTGGGATAAAGACAAAAGACAAGGTTCAACATGAAAAGGGCCTGGTACGAGAGGAGCCCCTCCTCCTGAGTGTGCGGAATGCACAGAAGAACATCTTTCTAGGCATTGGTGTTTTTACAAAGAAACTGGGAAAGCTGTGGAACAGCCCACTGCAGATGACAAGCAGCCTTTTGAAAAACAGGATGCTGAGCTCAAAGAATAAGAGGCATATTGCTGCCTACTGAGCTTAGGTAAAAAGCAGGGGAGGCTTGCGACCTGGGGATCCCAGAAAGGGAACGCTAAATTGTTTGAGATTGCGGATTTGGGCGATGGCGTCGAGGTGCGGCTTAAAAAATACACAGTCTTCAACGGGGAAATAAAATCGTTGTGTTCAACATTAAAAAAAAAAAAAAAAAAAAGGCAGGGGAGGGGGTAGGGAGCAGGTTGGAGATGGCTCAGTGGGTGTGATAGTTTGAATATGCTTGGCCCAGGGAGGGGCAATATTAGGAGGTGTGGCCTTGTTGAAGGAGGTGTGGCCTTGCTAGAGAAAGTGTGTCACAGTTGGGGTGGGCTTTGAGACCTTCCTCTTAGCTGCCTGTAAGCCTGTAAACCAGTCTTTTTCTGTCTGCCTTTGGATCAAGAGGTAGAAATTTTGGCTCCTCCAGCCCCACTTCTACCTGGATGCTGCTGGAATCTTCAGTTCCAGCTAACCAGACACCATAGATTATTAATTCAAATGTATTACACAAACTGCCCTGATCATCTTTGAGGGGCTCTCAAACTTTACAAGCCAGGCCTCCATCATCTGCATTTCTCCAGGACTCTTCCAAGCTCCACAGAACAGCCCACTGAACTCTAAGTACCCAACAGCTTTTCCTGCCCCAAGTTCCAAAGTCCTCCCACAATCCTCCCCAAGATAACATGGTAAGGGTCTGTTACAGCAATATTCTACTTATAATACCAATTTATCTTAGTTATGGTTTTTATTGCTGTGATAAAAATACCCTCATCAAAAGCAACTTAGGTAAGAAAAAGTATATTTCAACTTACAGTCCATGGTGAAGGAAAGTCAGGCCAGGAACTTAAGGCAGGAACCTAGAATGAGGAACTGAAGCAGAGGCCATGGAGGAATAGAGTTTATTGGATTGATTCCCATGGCTTGCTAAGCCTGCTTCCTTATACATCTCAGGGCTATCTGCCTGAACCTGACAGTCCCACAACAGGTTTACCTACAGGCCAAGATTACAGAGGAATTTTCTCAATTGAGTTTCCTTCTTAAATGAGTGTAGCATGTGTCAAGTCAACAACAACAACAACAACAATAAAGACAAACAAACAAACAAAAAAACCCAAAAACCAAACCAAACCAAACCAAACCAAAAAAGGGTACTCAAATGGCACCTCCACCACTTCATGGCAGACAAGTTTGGGGCCAGCTCTCCCTAACTCATGCCATTGGGGCTGCCTTGCCAGCACCCCTGCCACAAGGGCCATCAAGACAGCCTGGCAGCACCAGGGAAAAACACCTAGACGGCTGAAACAGAACACAGAGACCAAAATTTTGTGTTGTGGCTGGAAAGATGGCTCAGTGGTTAAGAGCACTGACTGCTCTTCCAAAGAGAAGTTCTGAGTTCAATTCCCAGCAACCACGTGGTGGCTCACAACCATCTGTAATGCAATCTGATGCCCTCTTCTGGTGTGTCTGAAGACAGAGACAGTGTACTCATATAAATAAAATAAATAAATAAAAAATTGATGTTGTGGCTGGAAAGATGGCTCAGCAGTTAAGAGCACTGGCTGTTCTTGCAGGGAACCCTAATTCAATCCTCAGCACCCACATGGCAGCTCACAACTGTCTGTAACTCCAATTTCAGGAGATCCCATGACCTTTCTGACTTCCTTGAGCACCAGGCACACATATGATGAACATACCTGCAGACAAGATAGCCATGCACACAAAGTAAATAAAAGTAAAATAGCCCAGCAGTGGTGGCGCACGCCTTTAATCCCAGCACTTGGGAGGCAGAGGCAGGTGGATTTCTGAGTTCCAGGCCAGCCTGGTCTACAGAGTGAGTTCCAGGACAGCCAGGGCTACACAGAGAAACCCTGTCTCGAAAAACAAAAGAATGAGCAAACAAACAAACAAACAAACAAAAAAGTAAAATAAAATTAATCTTCACATCCATAGCTGATTTTAACAAAGAATGCAATGATAACTCATCAAGGAGAAAATAAATGATGCTAGGGACTGTAAAGTTAACTTTTATTCTCCTGATGTAACTGTTGTCTCCAAAGCTTACCGCCTCCATCTGCTAACCCAGGCGTAGTCTTGGAAGCTTCTAGCCTCCGTACAATAAATCTAGGCCTACATTGTTCTAAGACTCACTGCTGAGTAAGCTCGCCCTTTCTAGATCTTTCCAAACTCTGTCTGGCTGCTTCAACTCAGCTGCTCTGGCTCAAACTCCTCTCCAAGCTGACTCAAACTGGCTTTTCTCTCAGTTTTTTACTGAATTGCTTTGCTTGGCCTCAACTAACTCTAGTAATCTTTTCTAATCTTCTGGCTCCTTCTCATTTTCTGGTTTATTCTGTCTTCACCTGTGTCTAGCTTGTTCTCTCTTCAACCTGTGTCTATAAAACACTCCCAGGAATGCCTCCTCCCTCCTTCTTTTTTTTCCCTCTCTCTGTGCTCTCTTACGTAGCTTCCCCTTTTCACTCTCTTCTCATGAGAGTTAGGCATATCCTACCTCTGATCCATTCTGTCAAATCTTTCTCTGATCCATCACTTTTTCTGCTGTTCAATTAGACATCACTTTCAAACAAGGTGCTTCCTTCTACAAACTAACTTTACCTTCATTGTTTAGAATTAAAGGTGTGTACTAAAGGCATGTCTGTATTCCACCTAGTGTGCTAAGGGCTGAGCCACACAAGTAGAAATGGGTTTTTTGAGTAAAAACAGGATCTTAAAAAAAAAAAAAACCAGGATCTTGGGGTTCACAGTGTGATCAAATACCCAGCAACAAGGTACTCAATATCCGAATACAGAAGAATGGATTTAGATTGCTATCTGAATAAAACTGACAAAAAAAAAAAAGATAGGAAAATAAAATTTCTGCAAGATACACAGCTTTCCATCACTGTGAAAAACTGCTCAATATAATTAACTTATAAGGCGGAAAAGTTTATTTTGATCCAACTTCAGAATTTCAACCAATGGCCACTTGACTGTTTTGCTCTGCACTTGTGATAGCAAAATACATCATGGTGGAGAACATACGACACAGGAGGTCTACTCACTCACTTCATGTCAGTCAGGAAACAGAAAAGGTGGAAGGAGCTGAGGTCCAAATACTCTTTTCAACCGTGCCTTGGTTCTTCCATCCTGAATGACCTAATTTACTTCACTAGCCCTGTTCTATACAGTCTGGAGATGATTTTTGTCAACTACACTTTCAGGTTTAAATGAGTGAGCTTATCAAGTATGTAGCAAGCAAAAATAAAATAGTAAATAGTAGCAAGAAGCAGCAGGCAGCAAAACATCACCAAATGTATTCATTTTCAAAACACCCAGAAGACACAATTGGAGGTGTCCAATTGAGAGAGCAAACACAAGGTGCTTACAAATATGAGAAACTGACTGGGGAAGCTGAGGCAGTTGGCTGGAATTCCTGACTGAGTGTTTCTCTCATGAATGAGCTTCCTATGGCTGCCCATGGTTCCCACTGCAGGCACTGATATATGATGGGACAAATAACAGAAGCCTCTGTAGGATATGTTCACCTTCTAGCTGTTCTGTTCTCTCCCTGTCACAGGTTAGGGAGGACAGCCCATCTCCAGAAAAGGGGACTTAGAGGATAATGAGACAAACATGCTTGGGTCTGAAATGGAACCCCCCCCCGCCCGCCCCGATTCTAGAGCCAGCCTCTCAGTGAGCTTCAACAGCTCATGACAACTGACCAATATAATGCACATTATAGGCCCTACTTCCTAACGGCCTCACTTCCTCCCGATACACTGAAAACCAAACCTTTAAGACGTGGGCTTTTATGGAGACGTTCCAGAGCCAAACTAAGTACAAAACAAGAACACACACTTGCAATCTCAGTACATAAAGATCAACCAAGAGGGCTGCAAGTTTAGGGCTCTAACCAGACCTTGTCATTAAGTAAATATAAATCACTTAATCAATCAATCTAGCTAGCTAGCTAGGAATACTGGTATACACCTTCAATCCCAGCACTAGGGAGGCCAGCCAAGTTAGTTTGTAGAAGCACCCAAGTTTAAAGGTAATGTCTAATTGCGTGGCAGTAAGACCCTGCTCAAATAACAAAACAGAAAAAAAACTAATATATGGTTGTATAAATGGCCAACAAACAAGAACATTCCCCCCTCCCAAAAAAGCCTCCAAAAAGGCAAATTAAAAAAAAAAAAAAAAATCACAAGGAGAGCCCAGTGCAGCAGTATGTCTGTCTGCAATCCCAGCTACTTAGGCGGCTAAGGCAGGGAAGATCTGGAATTTGAGGTTAGCCTCAATTCACAGAGAGATCCTGTCTCAAAAGCAAAAGCAAAAAAAGCCTGGGGTATTTAGTTTACTAAGGTCTGCTTTGCTAAATAAACTTCTGCTTAAACTGTCTTTTGACTGAATGTTCCAGGCCCCACTCAAAGCAAACAGCTTTCTGAGTCACTTGATACATGGGCCGGAGTAACAGGTCCAAATGAGGAAAGTGCTGTCTCTGGGTGTAGTGACATTTTTTTTTCTTTTTTTTAAAGATTTATTTATTTATTATATGTAAGTACACTGTAGTTGTGTTCAGACATACCAGAAGAGGGCATAAGATCTCATTACGGATGGTTGTGAGCCACCATGTGGTTGCTGGGATTTGAACTCAGGACCTTTGGAAGAGCAGTCAGTGCTCTTAACCACTGAGCCATCTCTCCAGCCCGTGTAGTGACATTTAAAGAATTCTGAAATTTCGGTTTCTTTAAAAACAGATAAATATTTTAAGAATGTGTTTTCATTTTAATCCCAGGTGTGGGCATATGAGGCTGCTTCTGATTGTCCACAGCAGCTGACTATGATTTGCCTCATGCTCTAGCAGCAGCATGGTTTTGCCAGCTGCAAATAGCTTCTTCGATTGTGTGACATTTGGAATTCTGGGAAGTTTTCAGACTGTATATAAATGCTAGACCCCTGATAGGTTGGCTGGGTGGTTGTTGGTCCTTTAGGGAAGTTGGCTGTGGTTTGTTAGTAGCCATGATTAAAGAAGAAACAAAAGGAAAAAAAAATAGATTCAGGGATTTTCCTAATTCCTTTCTCCTCTCTATCCTTATTGCTCTCCTCTCTAGTGTTAGGGGGTAAAACCCAGGGGGACAAGGGGTGGGAAAAATAACCCACAAAGTAGTAAACACCAGTTATTAATGGTGCCCAACATGAGGCTCAAAAGTTAAGGATAAAAATGGGAAATTTAATTTCAAATGTCATAGAGGAAATGGCAGGGGACGAAGGAATGGATTTTCTTTTTTTTTCAAGAGGCCAGCAAAAAATTTATTGTGGCTGCTACTACTGAGATATCCCTTGCTTTGCTCCCAGAGGGGATTTTCTGTTTTTTTCTTTTTCTTCTTTGTATGTTTTGTTTGGAAGAATGGCTGAGCAGTTGAGAAAATTTCGGGTGAAAATGGAGGGGCCTGAGAAACAAACAAATGGCTGAAATGGGAAAACAAAAGGGGTCACTCTACTCTCTCTTTTCTAAAAGGGTTGCACTGTTGGCTGTACAACAACAAGAGAGGTTGTGGGTGGAGATGGAAGCTCCTGGTGATTGAGCAAGAGAAGGGTTGTTTCCTACAGGAGGAAAGAACAAAAGAAACTGCCAGAGAGCAGTTGGCTGAGAGAAAAACTGAAAGGGCAAGGGGACAGCCTGATGAAACAGCTCATTTCAAAAGAAAGGATTAATCTCAAACCAATCATAAAGCCAAAATTAGAGGAGGGGCAGCCTGGAGTTACATGATCACCATCAGCTTTCCCAGTAGTAGTAGTACAACATATGTCTGGTAATGGTGTGGAGTAAGATTATGATGAGAAAGGATGGTGTCTGGCACAAATAATATCTAAAGTATTTTACTGAGGCTTTTTTTGTTTGTTTGTTTTGGTTTTGGTTTTTTTTCGAGACAGGGTTTCTCTGTGTAGCTCTGGCTGTCCTGGAACTCACTCTGTAGACCAGGCTGGCCTCGAACTCAGAAATCCGCCTGCCTCTGCCTCCCAAGTGCTGAGATTAAAGGCTTGTGCCATCACCGCCTGGCAGAGGCCATGATTCCATATGAGATGCACTCGCCTTATGTGAAACAAATTCTAAATAACTGGGCTACTCAAAATAGAATTATTCCCCAAGACTGGAAGGAATTGTAACAGCTCTACTAAAGGCCAGTCCAATGGTTAACATAGTAGAGGAAAGAAGCCACAAATATTGAACAGCAAAATAGAGGGAAATGAATACAGTAAAAGACCAGTTGCTAGGTGAAGAACGGTACTCTTGATATATAAAAACAGAGTCAATTGATGATGCTACTATAGAACAATAACACTTTGTGGCTTTAAGAGCTTGAAACAGGGTTCAGCAGTTAAGAGCACTGACTGCTCTTCCAGAGGTCCTGAGTTCAAATCCCAGCAACCACATGGTGGCTCATAACCATCTGTAATGAGATCTGATGTCCTCTTCTGGTGTGTCTGAAGACGCTACAGTGTACCTACATATAATAAATAATAAATCTTTGGGCCGGAGTGAGTGGGGCTGGAGCGAGGAGGAAAACAGCAATGGTGTACTCATATACATAAAATAAATAAATCTTTAAAAAAAAAAAAAAAAAGAGCTTGAGACAAAGTTGAGAAGCCCAGGATACAAAGATTATACAAGACTCTGGAGAAGGCTTTACTGATTTTCCCCCCCACAAAGATTAGTCTCAGTTGTAAATAAAGTCATATCAGACCCTGAAGCAAAGCAGTTGATAGAGTCTGAAATCTGAATACTGAGTGTAAAAAGCTTATTAGACCATTAAAGGTGTGAGCAGTGCCTATGGATAACCAAAAACCAGTTCTAACATGTACCATGCTAATAGGTCAAGCTATAGCTAAAGGTAGAGGTCTCCAATATCAAAACTGCTTCAATTGCTGGAAATACGGTCACTTACAAAGAGACTTAAGTGACTGAGACCAAGCCGAAAACCTCAGATCTCAAAATGTCCCGTGCATTAACTGAGAGAAATACAGTATTTGCATCTGAAAAGCAAACAAGCCAATTTTAGAGACAAGAGTTTTCCTAAATCTCAAAGAGAAAGGCTTTCTGGAGTGTGTATTCAACATAGCAAAGGCTGCCATTGGGTTCTGGAATGAAGAGCCAAAAGAGATATTCAAGGTAATTTCTTAATGTTGGGAAATGGCCTTGGAAGCCTGGCTCAGGGCTCTGAAGCAAAAATCACCAGCCATTTCAGCCAAGGAGTAACATGCAGGCTGAAAACCCTTCACTTAGCATTGGAGATTTAATGCACACTAAGGCAGCAGAGGCTCTAGACTTGGCCACAGATTGGACTCTATAAAGATGTGTTAACATCAGAATGGAAGCCAGTGAAAATTTTGCATCCGGGACACAAATTTACTTATATATCCACAGGAAATGAAAAACTGTAGATACCATCAAAACTGATAAAGATTAGAGAGCAGTAGAGGTCTCCCGAAAACCTTGGCCACTGACCTGAAAAGTGCTTAACTGAAAAATGTCTCTGTTCTATAATTTCCCACTATACACAGCACAATTAATGGCTTAAAACAGAAGGGGGAAAATGTAGTAAGAATTCTGAAATTTTGGTTTCTTTTAAAAAACACAGAAATACTATAAAAATGTGTTTTTGTTTTAATCCCAGGCATGGGGACATGGGTACTTCTTTGAACTGACTGCAGAAGCATGGTTTTGCCAGCTGCAGATAGTTTCTGCAATTGTGTGACATTTGGAATTCTGGGAACTTTTCAGAGAGTACATAAATTTGAGGCACCCAACAGGGTTGTTGGTCCTTTATAGAGGTTGTTTGCAGTTTGTTAGTAGCTGTGGTCAAAAGTGGTCAAAGAAACAAAAGGAAAGAAATTAGATTCAGGAATTTTCCTAGTGGTGGGGAGGATAAAGGGATGGGAAAAAGAACTCACAAAGTAGCAAAGACTGCTACATTGTTGGAAGGAGGGGCCAGGTGCAACAACTTATTCTTCATCTCAGAAGGAATATCTCTGCATCTGCACACCACAGGACTCCTAAGAATTTCACTGAGGTAGGAGCCCCTTGGATTTTGGTTGTACTTACTTCCCAACCTCTGATGCACATACGGGTACATATCTCCTACATACTTGGTCCAAGCAGCATAATGTTATCAATATTGTGAGCTAATGTAATATTTTATGGAGAGACAGAAAATCAAGATCCCTTCTAAGTTGTGATACTGTTAAGGGACAGCTGACTCCATTTTTCTTTTTAGTTAAAAACAATGTTAGACTTTGATCATATCCTTAGCTAGAAGTGAACTTTTTTTTGTTGCTGTTGTTCTTTCTCAATACTCTTGTGAATTACACATTGTCAATTGTTTCCATTGTTCTGAGAATTGACTGATCATAATGTTTCATGTTAACTGTCTAACCATAAACCCATAACAGGTAACTTTCCCATGATCATAAAAATAACTGCAAAATTCCATTTTCTTTTTTTGTTTTTGTTTTTTTGAGACAGGATTTCTCTGTGTAGCCCTGGCTGTCCTGGAACTCACTCTGTAGACCAGGCTGGCCTTGAACTCAGAAATCGGCCTGCCTCTGCCTCCCAAGTGCTGGGATTACAAAATTCCAATTTTTAATTACTTGCTCATTTGCCCCAAAAAGGCCTTTCTGTTTTTTGGTCGTATTCATTCTCTTACCAAGGAGAACTGTAAGTTTGGTGTGGTCGTAAAAATAGAATTTTACAGCCAGGCAGCGGTGGTGCACGCCTTTAATCCCAGCACTTGGGAGGCAGAGGCAGGCGGACTTTGAGTTCCAGGCCAGCCTGGTCTACAGAGTGAGTTCCAGGACAGCCAGGACTACACAGAGAAACCCTGTCTCAAAAAAGAAAAAGAAAAAAAAGAAGAATTTTACCTTGCAACATCTTGATGTTAGCTCCTGATTTTCAACACCATAACAATACAGGGCTGGAGAGTTAATACATCCCTGAGGTAAAACTGTAAAGACATATTGCTGGCTTGCCAACTGAAAGCAAATTGCTTCTGGTGGTCACTATGGCCAGTGTACTGGTTAGTTTTGTGTGTCAACTTGACACAAGCTGGAGTTATCACAAAGAAAGGAGTTTCAGTTGAGAAAATGCCTCCATGAGATCCAGCACTAAGGCATTTTCTCAATTAGTGATCAAGGGGGGAGGGCCCCTTGTGAGTGGTACCATCTGTGGGCTGGTTGTTTTGGTTCTATAAGAAAGCAAGCTGAGCAAGTCAGGAGAAGCAAGCAAGCCAGTAAGCAGCATTCCTCCACGGCCTCTGCATCAGCCCCTGCTCCTTGACCTGCTTGAGCTCCAGTCCTGACTTCCTTTCGTGATGAACAACAGCAGCATAGAAGTGTTAAGCTCAATAAACCCTTTCCTCCCCAACTTGCATCTTGGTCATGATGCTTGTGCAGGAATAGAAACCCTGACTAAGACAAATTGGTACGAGCGTAGTGGGGTATTCTTGTGACAACCTGATCATGTTTTGGGGAGGACTGTGGTAGGACTTTGGAACTTTGGGTTAGAAGATCCATTCAGCTTTGTGGATGTTGTGTAGGAGCTTGGAAGATAATGTTGAGAACAGTGCAGAGAGCTGGGCAGTGGTGGTGCACGCCTTTAATCCCAGCACTTGGGAGGCAGAGGCAGGTGGATTTCTGAGTTTGAGGCCAGCCTGGTTTACAGAGTGAGTTCCAGGACAGCCAGGGCTACACAGAGAAACCCTGTCTGGAAACCCCCCCCCCCAAAAAAAAAAAAGAGAGAGAGAGAACAGTGCAGAAGATGGAGGCCTGGCTTGTGAAATTTCAGAAGGAAGATTAGAGACTCTTATCAGGGCCATTGGTTTTTTGACTGTGAAGATTCTGTGGTTTTGGCTAGCTGGGGCTGAAGGATCAGCTGTGAATTACAAGATACCAGAACTACTAAAGCAAAACTATTGCATTACTGGGACTGTTGATGCTGGTTAGCTGGAGTTGGGAAATTGGTGGTGATTGGGAAGAGACCAGCATCACTGAGGTAAAATCTTCTGAGAAGTGTTTTCTGAGAGCACAGAGACTGCGTTCCAGAAATAGCCAGGGTTGTATCTTGTGCTGTGGCAGGACTTGGTAATGTGTAAGAGTCCCAGGTGGTACTGGTTTTGAAGACATGAAGGAGTCGTGAAGAGCAGCTGAGGCCTGGCACTGTGAGAGGCCGAGGAAGGCCATTGGTAAAGGTGCAGCCTCAGTTACAATTTATGGCCCAGGACTGAAGGGGTCATGCAAAGGAGGTGAGGCTTGGCACCATGAAGAGAGCCTATAAGAGGCTGTTGGTAAACCTAGTTGCAGTGGAAGACAGCAATGTTTTGGAGATGCCAGTACCATGAGATGACCAACAAGAACAGCAGCATCAGTGGAGTACAGGCATCTGGAGCCTAGAAGACAAGGTGTGTGCTACAAAGGGCAGAGCTGGAGAAATGACTCAAGCCCTTGGAGTAATCCAGAAGATTGTGAGTGGATCCCAGAAATTGGACGGTGACCTGGTATTTTTCCCTCTTGAAGAAAGAAGGTATTTTAGTGGAGCCCACAGTTAAGAGACTTTGAATTTTTAAGAGACTTTGAATTTTAAGAGATTGGATGTTTAAAAGGGACTGAAATGTTAATATGTAAGAATTTCCAAAGACTGTGGGACTTTTAAAGTTATTTAGATATTGGGGATGAATAAGGAAGTAAGGGTTGAGGCTTACTGGTGATGTGTTTGTGTGTCAAGTTGACAAGGGGTCAATTGTACTGGCTAGTTTTGTGTGTCAACTTGACACAAGCTGGAGTTATCACAAAGAAAGGAGTTTCAGTTGAGAAAATGCCTCCATGAGATCCAGTGCTAAGGCATTTTCTCAATTAGTGATCAAGGGGGGAGGGCCCCTTGTGAGTGGTACCATCTGTGGGCTGGTTGTCTTGGTTCTATAAGAAAGCAGGCTGAGCAAGTCAGGAGAAGCAAGCAAGCCAGTAAGCAGCATTCCTCCACGGCCTCTGCATCAGCTCCTGCTCCTTGACTGCTTGAGCTCCAGTCCTGACTTCCTTTTGTGATGAACAGCAGCATGGAAGTGTAAGCTCAATAAACCCTTTCCTCCCCAACTTGCATCTTGGTCATGATGTTTGTGCAGGAATAGAAACCCTAAGACAGCCAGGTACAGAGAAAAAGGCATTTGCTAGATCAATAGCTGCATACAATGTGCCAGGGGATGTGTTGATTTGCTCAAGTAAGGACACCACATTGAGTTCATTCCTTCAAGGAGACAAGACCTATGGGACCCCCCAAACACCTGCCACACTATGAAGCCAGAATGGACTTAAACTCACAGTTCTGCCTCAGCCTCCCATGTGCTGGGATTACAACTGTGTGATACTGTACCCAGGTTGATTTTTAAAGATAAAATCTTTATATCTTTGTTTGCCCCTTAAACCTCTGGGCTGATGTAATCCATCTAGCTCAGCCCCAGAGGAGCCAGTCCTATGTCGTGCACATGATGCAGCTTGTATATTGATGTATATTTTCATTTTCCAAGTCTATTCTCAGGAGTGGAATTATTGGATCACTTGTGTCTAGCCTTCAGAACAGCCTGGTTATTTTCACAGTTGGTGTGCCATTTTACTAAGAGCAATGAGATTCTAGAATGTCTGCATCTATGCCAACATACACTACTGTCTTTTTGCTATTGTCACCCTAGTCTGATATGGTATCTCACCACTGCTTTATTTTTATTTGTTTGTTTTTTGTGCTGTGTAAGGACTCAGATAATGACACAGGCCTTGCACAAACAAAACATCGTGTTGTAAAAAGTTTACCTTGCAGACCTTGTTGAAGTCATGTCTCCAAGACTCAGTTTGGAGGAAATTTGGAGATTGTACTTCCTAAATATTTAAGACATGTGCTTCCAAAAGCACAGTTCAGTAATAAAAAGAGAAATAACTGAACTCAGAAATGGAGAAAGGGCAGTTTGCCAGAAGGCAACATAAATGATCACTGATCACACGAATAGATTCCATTACCATTAGCCATTAGGGACTTGCAAATCAAAGCAACCAGTAGTACAGTGCTGGAGCATTTGGCTATCCCGGATCTCACTCTGTACACCAGGCTGGCCTCTAATTCAGAGATCTGCTGCCTCTGCCTCCTGAGTGCTGGGAATAAAGGTGTGAACTACAATGCACAACACTATTTTTAATATTTAATTGTATATGTGCCTGAGTGTGTGTGTGCCACATGCATGAAAGAGTCTTTGGAGATCAGAAGAGGAGTCAGATTCCCTAGAATTGGAATTAAAGACAGTTGTTAGCTGCCATGTGAATGCTGGGAACAGAGCTCCCAGTCCTGGCAAGAACAAGTGTTCTTAACTGTTGAGCCATCTCCACAGTCCCTATAACATTTTTAATATCACCAGATCATTCATTTTCACATAAAGAAGAATATGTGCCAGGAAAAAAAAAAAAAGAGCCCAGTGTAGTGGTGTACACCTTTAATCCCAGCACTCCAGGCAGATCTCTGTGAGTTCAAGGTCAGCCTGGTCTAGAGCTACAAAGTGGTAAAGTAGGACCCTGTTGGGGAAAAAAAAAAAAGAAAAGTATAAACAGTCATGATGGCATGCCTATAATCCCACACACAGGAGGCAGGGACAGTAGTAACTTGACTTCAGAGCTAACGTCTAGTTATGGGGCTGGAGAGATAGTTCAGCAGTTAAGAACATTTGCTGATGTCTTAGGTAGGGTTTTATTGCTGTGAAAAGACACCATGTCCACTGCAACTTTTTTTTCTTTTTCTTTTTTTTTGTTTTTTTTTTTGAGACAGGGTTTCTCTGTGTAGCCCTGGCTGCCCTGGAACTCACTCTGTAGACCAGGCTGGCCTCGAACTCAAAAATCCACCTGCCTCTGCCTCCCAAGTGATGGGATTAAAGGCGTGCGCCACCACTGCCTGGCCACAGCAACTCTTATAAAAGAAAAAAATTTAACTGGGGCTGGCTTACAGTTTCAGAGGTTCAGTACATAATCTTCATGGTGGGAAGCATGGCAGCATGTAGGTAGACATGGTGATAGAAGAGCTGAGAGTTCTACATCTTGATCTGCAGGCAGCAGAAGGGACTATGTGTCTCACTGAACATGGCCTGAGCATATATATAATTCAATGCCAGTTTCCATAGTGACACACTTCCTCCAACAAGGCCATACCTAACAGTGCCACTCCCTATGGCCAAGCATTCCAACATATGAGTCTATGCAGGATGTATCTATTCAAACCACCACAGCCACTCTTACAGAGGAACTGGGTTCAGTTCCAGTATCCATATGGCTGCTCACAACTATAACTCCATTCCAAGAGATCAGACACCCTCTTCTGGCCTCTAAGGGCACAAAACATGCATGTTATGCATTACATACATAAAGTAAAACACTCATACACATAAATAAATCTTGGGAGAGAAAAATGTCTAGTTGTGCGAGGCATGGTGGCATGTGCCTTTAACTCCAGCACTCTGAAGAAAGAAGCAGGCAGGTCTCTCGGCCAGTCTGGTTTACAAAGCAAGTTCCAGGTAAGTCAGGAGAATATAGTCAAACAGCCACAGGCTCCTCCATTTACCCCAAGGCTATGGCCAATCAAAACTTCTGGAAAGTGCCTAAGCCCTGCATTTAAACTTTATTCTTGTTTTGATTTTATTGTTACACAGTCTTAGTATGCAACTCTGACTGCCCTGGAACTTTAGACCTAGAACTCAGAGATTCACCTGCCTCTGCCTTCCCAGTGCTGGGATTAAAGGTGTGTGCCACCATGCTGAGCTTATTTTATTGCTTTAGAGGCAGGTGTCACTGTGCAGTCCAGGCTGGCACTGAATTCATATTTCTCCAGCCTCAGCCTTCACAGTAAACTTCTGTTCTTGCATCTGTCATTCATGCATATGACCAACTGTTTCATTGACAGCTATCCCACCAGATGGAACATACAGGCTGCTACTCTAGTCATCTTTCTATTCTGCACAGGCCTTGGCACATACTGCTGTCAAATCAGATTGTTGAGTGGAGCTGAGTCCTGAACACCCCTTAGAGCAGTCTTTCAGCTTAGAACACCGAAACAGGTTTGAAGCTGAGCTACTCAAGGTCTTCTCTGCCTCCATGGTAAGTACTAACATCTTCTGTGAAAGACTATCTACTTCACCCCTTATGCAGAAAAGAGAAATTATGCCCCTTCATAATTCCATTCAGTAGCATTTACTAATTACCTAAGACATAAAGGAGACGCAGTAGTGAAACAGTGCCGAATGGAAAGAGATAGTACACAAATATAGCCGCAGAATGCCACGTCAGCGAAAACAAGACTGGCCATAACAGTGGTCCCATGAGATTATAATGCTCAAAAAGATATATGAGGCGGGCAGTGGTGGCGCTCGCCTTTAACCTGGTCTACAGAGGGAGTTCCAGGACAGCCAGGGCTACACAGAGAAATCCTGTCTCGAAAAAAAAAAAAAAAGATATATGAGATTATAAACTCAAAACACTTTCATCACCTCATTATTTCTTATTAAACATTTATTTATTAAGTATGGGAGCACATGTGCCACAGTGTTTACTGGTTTTCTTTTTACCATGGGGGTCAAACTCAGGCTGTCAGGCTTAGTGATAACTTCCTTTACCCTCTGAGTCTTTTCACTGGCCCTTACCTAGTATTGTATTGAACTGTTTGTTTTTGTTTTTTTTTTTGGTTTTTCGAGACAGGGTTTCTCTGTATAGCCCTGGAACTCACTTTGTAGACCAGGCTGGCCTCGAACTCAGAAATCCGCCTGCCTCTGCCTCCCGAGTGCTGGGATTAAAGGCATGCGCCACCACTGCCCGGCTACAAATACTTTTCATTTTCTGAAAACCACCTATATAGTATTTGCTATAATAACATGCTACATATGGAGTGGCAGGCTATACCACGTGGACTTGGTGTGTAGCAGGCTGATAATCTAGGCTGTGTAAGAGCACTGTGTCCTGTCTTAGGATAAAACTCCTCACAGTGCATTGCTTTTAGTACCCTCCCAGCATCATGTGATGCACACGTTCAATATATTTATTCTTAGGGTGAAAAAGCACTAAAGCAGATAAACGCACATGATGGTTTAGTTTTAACTGGACAACTTAATCACCTGGGAAAGCTGACAGTGGTGGCGCACGCCTTTAATCCCAGCACTTGGGAGGCAGAGGCAGAAGCAGCTGGATCTGACTTCAAGGTCATCTCTGACTTCTGGTCTACAGAGTGAGTTCCAGGACAGCCAAGGCTAGATAGAGAAACTCTGTCTCAGAAAAACAAACAAAAACTGGGACTTCTAGTTTTAGTTTGCAATGTGTTTTATATTGAGATGCTGATATTAATATGAGATCTTTGTGAGTGAACAAGAAAAAAAAAGGTTAGAGCTGAAAAGTAATGTGATTTGTGTGTCAGATTGGCAAGAGGAGAAAAAAAAAACAAAACACTTGGGAAAAGATTCTCAATGTCTAGACCAGGTTGGTCTGTGAGAGATTATCTTCATTATGTTAACTGGGATGGGAAAACCACCCGTTCTTGGTGGCACTGTTCCCTGGGCTAAGTCCTGGACTCTGTGTAATGTAGAGAGGGGGTTAAACACAAACGGGTGTTGTGCCAGGAAGCGTTCGTGAACCCCAAAGGCCACCAAGGAGCCGTCTCTGATGTAATAGCATCAGGGTCTCTGTATTACAAGCTCAGGCTTGGGCTCTCCTCCAACCCAACCCTGACACAGCAGGATGGAAGGGAAGGCAGAGCAGCCTCGAACCCTCAGCAGGACAAGTTTTGATAGGAAAATAGGAGCAAGTGAGGGGTGATGGAGGGGTGTGCAGTCTGGCAAGCATCTAATAGAATGACTATAAGCTGACAGGTGGGTGCTCTGAAACGAGACTGTATACAATCACACACAGTCTGAAAGAACATCTGAAACAATCAGTCTTAATCTTTGATTAACTGTTGCTAGGAAATAGCTAGGGAGTAACTCTGGCCGAGATCAAGCAATGGTGCGTGGGTGCAGCTTGAGTTCTGCTGCAGGCCAAGACCTCAGGCTTTTTTCTTTCTTTTCTTTTTTCTTTTTTTCTTTCTTTCTTTTCTTTCTTTTTTTTTTAAGATGGAGGCCAGTCCCAAGATAGAGTAGGTTTGGCCTCTCACAGGCACCTGCTCTTGACTGCAGTTGTAACTAGCTGCTTCAAGTTCTTTCCTTGGCTTCCCCCAATGATAGACTACAATCCAGAGTAGTGAATCAAACAAACCCTTTCTCTTTCAAGATGATTTTATCATAAGCGGTTTTATCAGAGCAGCAGAAAGGAAACTAGTACAACACATAAACGGATAAACCTGAATACAAACAAGACTAACTAAACTAAAACAAATTCTCAAGCAAAAAGGGAGCTACCAAACACTCACAATTAGGCACTGAGAAATGATACTCCAAAGCCTTGAGAACCAATAGGTTCTAACACACTGATGGAGAAGAGTTGGGGAACACCACAAATAACTCCAAGCTCGGAGCCTGAGTATCTGGAGAAATGGGAGCACTAGTGAAAGCATGAGAACGTGAGGATAAAACTAAAGATTTCAGTTTGGGCCACATTTGAAATGTCTAGCTGACATTCAAGAGGAAATGTAATGCCAGAGCTGGATATAAAAATCTACAGTATTCATGAGACTAAGACAGGAGGATCACCATATGTTCAAATTCAGTCTGGACTACAGAATGAAATCCTATCTCAAAATGATGATGATGATAGCGGTAGTGGTGGTGATGATGATAATGAGCTGGAGAAATGGCTCAGTAGTCAAGAGCAGTGGCTATTCTTCCAGAGGACCCAGATTTGATTCCTAACACCTACATGGTGGATAACAACCCTCTGTTCCAGCTCCAGGAGATCTGGTAACTACTTCTTTTGGCCTCTGCATGTGGTGCATAAATATACATCAAGAAGAGCTAGAGAGATGGCTCAGTGGTTAAGAGCACTGGCTGCTATTCCAGAGGTTTTGAGTTCAATTCCCAGCAACCGCATGGTGGCTCATAGCCATCTGTAATGGGATCTGATACCTTCTTCTGGTATGTCTGAAGACAGGATAGTGTACTCATACATAAATCTCAAAAAAAAAAAAAAAAAAAAAAAAAAGTACACCAAGCCAAACACTCATACAAATAAAAAAAATATCTTTAGAAAACAAAATGTTGCCAGTCATAGTGGCCCATGACGTTAATCTTAGCACTGGGGAAGCAGAGGCAAGCAGCTCCTGTGAGTTCCAGGCCAGCGTGGAAGAAGTTTAAGGACAGCTAGAGCTACCTAAGGAGACCTAACTCTCCATATACTTGCAAAATACTTTTAAATAATAAAAATACACAGACAAACCTAAGTAAACATAAAAATCAATCTTGAGTTCACGGTAGAATTGTGGGTCTGTGAAAGCCAGCCCTAACTCATGAAACTGTGTTAGTACCTGCTCTATCCCAGTCAATTAGTGACACTTTCCCAGAGCATTCAGACCTGTGTAATAATTTACACATAACTCCCTGTGATGACTAAAGAAACTTATGGTAGGGGCTAGAGAGATGGTTCAGTGGTTAAGAGCACTGACTGCTCTTCTGAAGGTCCTGAGTTCAAATCCCAGCAACCACATGGTGGATCATAACCATCCATAATGAGATCTGAAGCCCTCTTCTGGTGTGTCTGAAGACAGCTACAGTGTACTTACATATAATAAATAAATAAATCTTTAAAAAAAAAGAAACTTATGGTACCAGGCAGTCAACCCTTAAGGGCCTTTTTACCTTTGCCTTGCAGGCAAGGTAAGAATAAAATAATTTAAAATAATTGTGTTCCTGCTTTCTACTTTTGTAAACTTGCTTATCTGTGGGACTGGGATGAAGCGGTGTTTTATTATTATACAGTGGGAAAGACGAACAACTGAGGGGAGAAAAATAATTGTCTTGCCCAGGTATGAATTTCATAAATAATTGTAATGGACACCTTTGATATCCATCTTTATAAACCTTTCCTTCCTTTAGATCCCTCCAATGGCATGCTGTTTGGCTCTAAGGCTGCCACCCTTCTTCCTATTACTGCCTACTGCCTAGCAGTAATAAATAAAATAAATTCATTTAATCTAAATTTGAATTGAGTCTAAGATTTGGTCTTTCCCGGTGGATTCTAACACCACAACAGAATACTAAGCTACAAGATATAAATTTGAGGGCCAGTGAGATAGCCCAGCAGATTCAAGTGCTTGTGCCAAGCCTGATATAACCTGAGTTCCATCCTAGAAGCCTACATGATGGAAGGAGAGAACCAACTCCTGAAAGCTGTCCATTGACCTCCACACAAGTGCCATGGAATGAACATGCTGCCCTCACACACACTAAAGACTTTTCTAAAAATTTCTAAAAGATAGAAATTTTGAGAGCATCAAAATAAATTGTATTTATAAAGTGTGAAATAGACCATGCCCAAGGAATGAACAGAAAGAAAGGCAAGATGAAGAAGAGTTTATGTATTGTGATGGTACAGCCGTTAAAGATGAAGAAATGGAATCAAGAGTTCTTTAGATAAGAGAGATCGGAGGCAATGGAAGAGGATGCTACCAAGCCTTTATCACTGAACTTGGGAATTCAGAAGTCAAGGTGGCTTTGATAGAGCTCTTTCTGTGAAACAGCATAAGACAAAGCCTCCCTAGAGAAAGCTGAACATTGACAGGTAGGGGAAAGTGCTAGCGAGTAGACGCAGATGTCCTAGGACACAAGTGCCAGCCGATAGATGAGTGAGCTGCAGAGTGGACGAAGTTACTGTTGTGAAAATGGACTCCTTTAGGGCAAGTGCTGTAATCTCAGCACTTGCGGTTGAGGCAGGAGGATTGCGATCGCAAGGCCAGGCTGGGCTACAAAACGAGTCCCTCTCAACAATAAGCTTTTAAGAAAGTAGTAAAATGTGCTGATGTCTGGGACCTACTCTCAGGCCGAGGACCTCTTCAGGTGCCTGCAGCTCCAGCGGCTTCCCACCTCTCCAGAGATGTAGGGCGCACGCGCAGGCCCCAGGGCGCCGGCTCCCACAGCCCCGCCCCCTTCCCCTCCAGGGCGCGTGCGCGTCTCCTCAGAAGCCGCCTCAGCGAGCCGGGCGCGGGGCAGGAACGCTGGCCTTTCGTTCCCGCGCTGCGTGGAGGTACCTTGCCACGGCCCCGTCTCACCTACCGAGCCCAGGGAGAAAGAGCACGTCGCGCTGGTAACTGCGATGGCGGGAACAGGCGAATCACTGGAACGTTTCCTCACAGGGTAGTCTCGCACTTGCGTTCGAAGGTTCGCGGCACGTCAAGAACCACACACGCTGTTTCTCTTATGAGCGCGGTCGAGCGCGGAGGACTCCTCTGCGCATGCCGGGTACTTCTCTGTGACGTGCTGCATTGCACCCTGGGAAACGTAGTTCGTTCTTTGACACCTGTGCCTCGATGGACTTAATCATAATTTAATAGCTCAGAGTTCTTGTTTGTTTTTGTATCTTTGCACACTCCCTCGAAAACTTTCATATAAATCAAACGAACAGAAAAGCATGTGTGAAGCCTCGCCTAGAATGTGGGGAGGTGATGGGATCGGATCCTCAGCACCAGAAAAAACAACAAAAACACATCAGGCCAGGCAGTGGTGGCACACGCCTTTAATCCCAGCACTTGGGAAGCAGAGGCAGGTGGATTTCTGAGTTCGAGGCCAGCCTGGTCTACAGAGTGAGTTCCAGGACAGCCAGGGCTACACAGAGAAACCCTGTCTCCAAAACAAAAAACAAGAACACATCGGACTGTTGGGGATAGGGAAGGAGGGCCCCTAGGAAGCATATGAGAACTCTGTACTTTAAGCTAAAATTTGCTGTGAATTTAAAATTTATCTAAAAATATTTTTAAATTCCAAATAAGCAATTTTAGGTTTAGAACTCATATTTTACAGAATCTTCCCAGCAAATAAAAGATGTGAACATGCAAACATTTAGCTACAGAGGTATTCTTTGGATGCCTACCTTGTGGATTGGGGAGTTAGTGCAGTGGAAGGGCACTTGCTTAGCATGGTCCTGGTCTCAATCCCTAGGGACTGCTTCTACCCCAACTATCTATCCTAATATTTCATACATAACACCTAAAAAGTCAACATGGTTTGGTGGTTAAGAGCACTTGCTGCTCAATCATGAGGACCAGAATTAGAAGGCCAGCATTCACTACATCTGGCTCAGACTGCCTGTAACTCCAGCTCCAAGGGATCTGATGCCCTCTTCTGGCGTCTGAGGGCACTGCACAGGTGCACATACACATATACATACGCCTAGACATAGAACAAAAATATTTTTGAAAATTTTGCCGGGGGATGGTGGCACACCCCTTTAATCCCAGCACTTGGGAGGCAGAGGCAGGTGGATTTCTGAGTTCGAGGCCAGCCTGGTCTACAGAGTGAGTTCCAGGACAGCCAGAGCTACACAGAGAAACCCTGTCTCGAAAAAACCAAAAAAGAAAAAAGAAAATCTTTTAAAGTCTATAATTGCATATTATTATTCTCTGATAGAGTTACAAATGCTATAAGGTCAAGATCATTAGACATTCCCAGTACATAGCACTGTGCCTGGCACACAACAAGCTATCAGATATTTTTCTATTAGGGAACCTTAAACTTTAACACTGAAAACTATTTTAGTCTCCAGACTAACAAAGACTTTTTTTTAATGGTCTTCAATTGCAGCCCGAGGGTACTGATGCTTCTGCCTTCCTCTGGCACCTGCACTCACCCGCACATATCCACACACAGACATAACATTTTTAAAGTTTGAAAAAATAATTTTCTTTTCATTGAATTGTGTCTAGTCAGGTGTCCTGGTTAATTTTAACAACTACTTGACAGGGCCTAGAGCCACTGGACAATGCAGTCTTCACTGAGGAATTTCCCAGACAGACCTGGCCTGTGGGGAATTGTCTGATGGATTGTACTTGTTACTATGCTAATTCATGTAGGAGGCCCAGCCCATGGTAGGTAATACCTTTCTCTAGGAAGGTGATCTTGGACTATATAAGAAAGCTAATAACAGCATTTAAAAGACAGAGACAGGTAGATATCTATGAGTTTGAGGCTAGCCTGTTCTATATAGGGAATTCCAGACTAGTCTCACTGGCTAATCTGGAAAGAAAGAAGCCAGGCATGGTGGCATACACCTTTGATTCCAGTGCTCAGGAAGGAGAGGTGAGTGGTGGATTTCTATGAGTTTGAGGCCAGCCTGGTCTACAAAGTGAGTCCAGAACAACCAAGGCTATTACACAGAGAAACCCTGTCTTGAACCCCCCTACCCCCCCCCCAAAAAAAAAAAAGAAAAAAGAGAAAGAAAGAAGGAAGGAAGCAGCTAAATTTGGGCCAGTGAGCAAACTAGCAAGCAGCAATCCTCCATATTTTATGCTTAAATATTCTGACTGAATTCCTGTTCCAACATTGCTCCATGAAGGACTGTCACTTCAAAAGGCCAAATGAACCTTTTCTTCCTCTAAGTTGCTTTTGGTTAAGATGTTTTATGATAGCAACAAAAATCAAACTTAAAGCCAGGCAGTGGCAGTGCATGCCTTTAGTCCCAGCACTTGGGAGGCAGAGGTGGGCTGATCTCTGTGACTTCAAGGCCAGCCCAGTCTACAGAAGGAATTCTAGGACAGCCAAGGCCACACAGAGAAACACTGTCTCAAAAAAAAAAGACCTAGAACACTAGGCATGGTCCTGCACTCCTCTGTTGGGTTATTCATCAGAGAAGACTACTTAGAAATGGGTATAAGCCAACAAAAAGTCTTTATTAGCTAGCTAGCAGCTACCCTGGGTGCTTGGTATTCCAGTGTAACCCTGAGCCTTTCTCAGGGTGAGCTTTTAAGCACAAAAACCATAGTCTGGGTTGACATACATCAGTTAACAAGAACAGTTAGCGAGAAGCAGAACTACAGAAGCCAAAGAGAAAGGTCAGTGTATTAAGAGACTTTCCCACAACTATGGACTTGGATGGATTAGGCCTTTGATTTAATTTTTGCTAGGTGATGTCTACCTGCTGAGTTTTTTTTTGTTTTGTTTTGGTTTGGTTTTTGGTTTTTGGTTTTTTGAGACAGGGTTTCTCTGTGTAGTCCTGGCTGTCCTGGAACTCACTCTGTAGACCAGGCTGGCCTCGAACTCAGAAATCCACCTGCCTCTGCCTCCCAAGTGCTGGGATTAAAGGCGTGTGCCACCACTGCCCAGCCTATCTGCTGAGTTTTACAGCCTGAATGGCACGTCCATCATGCAGTCAGTTGTGCTAAGGTCTGGGGCCCTGTTACAGTCCTTGTACTCTGGGGTAGAGGCAGAACATCAAGGCTTGCCTGGTATACATGGTGAGTTTTAGGCTACCTATGGTTACTTAATAAGACTCTGCTCAAAAAACAAGGCTCCGAGAATGCTTAACTACAAATTGAGCCCTTCTTCTTGTGGTGGACCTGGGTTCCATTCCCAAAACCAATGGTGGGTGACTCACAGTCATCCTTAGAGCCAATTCCAGGGAATCGATGCCTTCTGCTGCAGTGTTTATATATACATACCAGCAGGCAAAACACTCATACACATAAAACGAACCTAAAAAATAAAATAAAAAACACAAACAAGAAAACTACCTACCATTCTTTTAAAAAGTATTTGTCTTTATTTTATGTAAATGACTGGTTTGTCTGCATATATGTATGTACTTCCACATATATACCTTGTACTCAAGGAAGCCAGATCCTCTAGAACAAGAGTTACAGATGGCTCTGGGCCACCAGGTGGGTGCTGGGAACTGAACTGTGGCCCTCTGCAAAAGCAATGAGTGCTTTAACTGCTGAGCCATCTCTTCAGCGTTGTACTGACTAGTTTTGTGTGTCAACTTGACACAATCTGGAGTTATCACAGAGAAAGGAGTTTCAGTTGAGAAAATGCCTCCATGAGATCCAGCGCTAAGGCATTTTCTCAATTAGTGATCAAGGGGGCAGGGCCCTTGTGAGTGGTACCATCTGTGGGCTGGTAGTCCTGGGTTCTATAAGAAAGCCGGCTGAGCAAGCCAGGAGAAGCAAGCAAGCCAGTAAGCAACATTCCTCCATGGCCTCTGCATCAGCTCCCTTCCTGACCTGCTTGAGTTCCAGTCCTGACTTGTAACAGTTACTGGTTTCGAAGTTCCCGCCAGCGGGTACTCCATGCTGTGGAAATGCTGTGGAAGGAAGCCATTGATTATGGAAAGAAGCAGGAAACAAAGGAATGTGTTGGAGCAAGACGAGATCCGATCAAGCTCAAAAGAAATCTTTTAATGTTACAATGTTTTAAACACATTAGGGCGGGAAATGGCAGGGGC
>CM052703.1:70616904-70629275 GCA_028551405.1 Uromys caudimaculatus
AGGATCTTTTGTCATCCTATTAATGTTGTTAATGGTTGGCCCCTGTATATTGAATCACTTGACTTCCTTCATTAGACAACGAATTAGCGCTGTACAAGTCCTGATGGTACAACGACAATACTCCCAAATGGTACATAATGAAGAAGATACATTATAGTTCTAAGATTAGAACTTTCCAAAAAGAAAAGGGGGGAATGAGGAACCTGGGGAACCTGGCTGGAGACAAAAGAAAATTTTCCACTTGCCCTTTGACTAACCCCAACCCTCAAGAAACTATATCCATACACCCATAAATTCCGGGAACTTATCTTGTACCCTCCCTTCTGAGAGTGTTCTGCTCTGTGGTTTCTGCCGCCCAGATAAGCACACCTGTACATCTGTCCTTGGTTATGCTGACATGCTTTATGGTTTCTGCCTTTAAAAACCCTGCCTACCCCTCCATCGGGGTCACTTCCCCTCGCCTCTGCGTAGGCAGTGGGTCGACCCTGGTGCACCAGTCCCGAATAAACCTCCCGCTTTGCACCGAGAAGGCTTTCGTGCGTTCCTTGGCCGCCGCAACCCGAGACTGAGTAGAGGTTCCCTTCGTGGGAGTCCTACAGTTTCTATTGCTAAGTCTCCAGTGTTAACTGTTGTTTCCTTTTCAAAGTCCAGTGAATTACTCCCTTCAGGTAGTGAACATTTCAGCTTTACAACTTGTATGGGATTCTTTTTTGTTTGTTTGTTTGTTTCGAGACAGGGTTTCTCTGTATAGTCCATCCTGTCTGTCCTGGAACTCACTCTGTAGACCAGGCTGGCCTCGAACTCAGAAATCCGCCTGCCTCTGCCTCCCAATTGTATGGCGTTCTAAAAATAACCTTTCTCTTTTCTCCTCATTATGTTCATGTTTTCCTTTAAATCTTTGTGCATATTGTAAACTTCCTTGTAAGTACTTTCTGCTAATTGCCTATGTTGTCATTCCTGGCTTGCATCTGTTGACTGCATTTCCTGTGATTCTTGCAGCAGTACACCCACTTGGTGAATGTGCCGACCATTTTTAACATTCTGAAATTGGTTTTGTTTTTGTTGTTGTTGTTGTTTGTTTTTTCTGGATACCTGTATTTTGTTATTTAAAAGATGCAAATTTCTTTTACCTGGAAGTGTTTATAGTGAATTTGCTCCTTTTGAGGCTTATTTCTAAACCTTGTTGGGGAAATGTCTAAAGTTACCTTGATGCTAGAGCTATATATAACCTGTCTGGAGCCGCCATTGAATTCCCTGGACTAATGAATTCACTGTGGTCTCTTCACACTGGCTAGTTAAAACCCAGACCTCTCCTGGAGCACTGTGAATCTTTGCCCTTTGCCTAGCCTCTAGAAGCTCACCCTACACATAGGCAACTTAGTAGTCAGCAACAGACCAGGGGTTCAGGGGCCCCTTTTGCATCCGTACCTTCTCCTCTATGATATCTGACCTTGGAAAGTCTCCCTAGTGGTCCTCCCAAGTCTTCTGCTTGGTGCTTTCCATTAAGGAGGCAGCAGGGCTTACACTACTCCGGCCCTTTCTTCAGGGACTTGGCCCTGAACTACACACAGTTTGGTATTTGGGAAACAGCAGTTTTATGGTTTCATGCAATGGGTGCCATTTTCAAGTTACTTATGTGAGGAAGAGCAGTCCGGTGCTGTTGCTTGCTGTGGTAGAAAGAACAAGGCAACATTGCTTACAGGAAGTACATTCAGTATGGTGATCTGCTTGGCCATCCCTTCTCAGGAGGCTGGTTGCAGGCCACAGAAACCATGGCTGATTAAACAGAGAAGGTGTGGAGACTGCTAAGAGAGTCAGAGAGAGCGTACAGGGTTGCAGAAGGACTAGAGGAGCTGTTGGAGATCAGGGTGATGTCCAGCACACACCTCAGAGCTTCTCTGGCAAGCAAACCACTTCCAGCGCCATTGCTGTCCCCCAGCTGTCCACAGTCCGCACGTACACCTGTCACTTTTGAGCCAGGAACCTAATCATACCACATCTACAACCACTGCCTGCTCCGAGGTGCCACTTCCTGTGTCAGGATCTGACTTACATACCCACCCCTGAAGCTGAACCTCCAGAGTTGGTGCAAGGACGGAAAGTCTGTAATGTCTAGCTTTACTTTAAGGTTGGCCCTTCTCATCCCACTGAGACTGAGATCCACAAACTAGACCAGTGGTCCTCACGCTTCCTAATGCTGCCACCCTTCAATACAGTGCCATGTTGTGGTGACCCCCGACCATAAAATTGTTTTCATTGTTACTTCATACCTGAAATTTTGCTACCGTTATGAGTCATAATATAAATATCTGATATGCAGGATATCTAAAATGTGACCCCCAAAGGTGTTACAACCCGCAGGTTGAGATCCACTGAACTAGAAGGTACTTAACATTCAAAATGCGCTTCTGATGTTCACTGACCGAAACAGCCCCGTGACAGAATAGGGACAAATGAGCTTGGCTGGTAGATGTCGTTGCCACCACCTATATCTAAACACCTCAAGGATCTGTCACTTCTGAGCCAGAAACTCAATTATAGCACTCTCAGTACTGAAGCGTGGGATAAAATACTGTTTTCATTTCTCAGAGAAAACTGTGACCCATCTTTCTTTGCAGTTATGGAAGGGGACAATTTCCAAATCATATTTCCAGCAACCTTCAAGGAAGTGCCCTCTCCTACAGTTGAGAAGTGAGTGGTTGATAGCACGGGTCACAATGACCGCTTTCCTAATCTTAGGCATATGGGAAGGCAGAAGACTGCAAAACGTCACTAGGGATACTTGAGCTTGAATCCTCAGTGTATGGGGCATAACCCTGAATTTCTGGGAGGTGCTGAACTGGAAAGGGGATCTAGTTACTTTCATTTGGAAATGAAAGCCAAGTGAGGTAATATTATTAGACTTGCTCATTAAGGTCCAATGACTTTTCAGAATTCACCACCATGTTTAAGCCATTAGTACCTCCGTTCAAAATACAGTGTATGTTACCCAAAAAAAGGATGCAGACGGGAAGGGAAGGGTGTGTACGAAGGGGAAGCGTAGGCCTGATACATGGCTGGATGCCATGATGTCAGTAGTATGGGTGTCAGGAGACTCCTTAGCAGTTACGTGGCTCCACCTGAAGACAGGAACGATGTGAAGGGGAAGGGGGACAATCATTTTTACTTCTTTATTGATAATGAGAATGATATTGAGAATGAGTTTAAGAGAGGAAGGGGAGACACTGAGACTTGGAGTGAGCATGGACTCCTGTATGGACAAAGCAACCGACTGGCATGAGCAGTCAACCATGGGTATGACATATGGATCCATCTTGTCTCCCTCCACACTGGACCTGACACACATTTCACGCCCCCCTTAAAACTGTCATCTCCACTGTGGCTTTGGGAGACCTAGGAACTCTGCTGAGCAGCAACCAAGATGCGATGGATGTCACTGGCTGCCTCCCCGGCAGAGATTCTTATTCATAACTGCTACCTGTCACATCAGAAGCACAGAGCCTAGTCGGAATGAAGCCATGCCTTGGGAGTAAGTGGTCCTAACCCCTTCTCACAGTGATGGTGGAGTATAGCCCCAGTGTTAGGCAAAAGCCATCCAGCATTTCCCCTGGCTACCCTGACTGGCTTAAGGATAAAGTGAATGTAGATAGTCAGAGGAAGTCTAAGGCTTTAGTTTAATTAGTGAGTCAAGGAAAGTCTGCTGGTCAGAGTGGCAAACGGAAGATACCAACCCTCCCCAAGCTGTTACCAAACCCCATGGATCCTAGCATGTGAACATTCTTGAAGTTTATTCTCTTCTTCATGTTCATGGTGATACATCATCCAATCTTACATAATCTCTCCCCTCCTCCATCTGACCTTATCTCTAGTCTCCAAACCCATATCCTAGACCCAGAGTGGTCCCAAATGACAGGCCTAGATTTGTCATTTTCTTTATCTGCCATCTTTGATGCATTGTCATGGAACCTACAGCAAGTAGCATGAGCTTGGAAGACCACATTTCAAACCCTACCCTACTACTTGGCTATGTGACTGAGCAAGGTTCCTAGTGTCTTTGTACATTTCTTACCTCGGCTATAATGTGAACACTGTAAGAGTCAGAATTCCTTTGGTTATTAGAGGCTAAAAACTAACTTCATCTCATTAGGCAAAAAGGAGAGCTGAATTAGCTCAATTTGCCCATCTGAAAGAGCCAGTAAGGCCTCAGGAACAGCAGAGTCATGAACTTAAAATTTCTACATGCACTTTGCGTGTATGTGCATGCGTGGGAATGTATGCGCACGTACCGTGAGGTGAGGGCAGCACCTCCGCTTTCCTCTGTGCTCTGGCTTTATTCTCTTGCACTGGCTAGTTCCTGAGTGACCAACAGTTTTCAGACCCACACAAGCCAGCTATGCAGCAAAAGAACAGAAAGTCCTGCTGTGAACCCTAAATTCAAAAATTCCAGGGAAGAGTTTTGCTTGTCTTTCTTGACTTGGATTTAGTACCTGGGACAGGAAGGGCTTGGGGGGGGGGGGGGGTCAGGGTTCAGGCAGGATGTGTAAGATGAAAGCTTCCAGTCCAACCACCTGATGACAGACTTGAAGCAAATGGTGCTGACCTAGACAGAGTGACTAATAGCTGCTGTCTACAAGTCTTATCTTGTACAGTCATTTCAGAGATAAAAATAAGATTATCTACATCACTGACCAGCAAGTACTCAGCCCCACACAGGTACTGCACACAGCAGCAGGCTGCTGATCTCTTCTTCATTCTCCATGCCCTTACTTTTAGGGCCACTGCTCACCTAGATGATGCCTTTGTCTCTTGCTATAGAGATAAAGATATGCCTCTCTGAATGTACGCACCCTAGTGGGAATGAGGTTTGACAGAGAACCTGTCTACCTCAGATGATCACCATTCCCGAGAAGCCCTGTGCAGCTCTTCCTTGGCCAGTGCTTACTGTCTGCTTTCCCCAGGCCTTTCCTATGAGCCTCCGAGCCCCAGGTCAATAATCCTTCCACAGTACAGCCACAGCTCCGTGCTGCTGCCTCTCCGGCTCTTCCAGAAGCCTGTTCTTCATTCTCTCCCACGGTGCTGATTACATTATAGAGCAACTATCTGTTTGTCCATCAGCTCCTTCCCGCTCCCCCTCTAGTGACTGTGGCTTGCCAGCTCTAAGTCCCCTGCCCAGGAAGAAAGCCTGGCTTCTAGTCGACCTCAATTCATGCTTGTTAAATGGAATACTGAATGAGGAGGAGGAAGGAAGGAACAGAGGAAAAAGAGACGGCTGTCTAGACAAGTTCACTGTTCTCACACAGACCTGTGCCTGTTTCAGTGTTCGAAGTTCAAACAAAAGGAAAAGAGCAGAGGCCTCTGGGATGCTTAGGAACAAAGTTGTTTCCTGTACCCGAATCCTTGACATTTGAGAACTGTTTTTGGTTTTGTTCTGTTTTGCCACTTGGGCATTCTCTTTTTTGCCCATGGGAAAGCGAAGGTCTTGCAGAGGTCTAATTATTCTAGTTGAAGGGTGCATGGACTGTCAAGGCAGTGTTCTGGATGGCCAGCCCCTTCCCCCACTCACATCCACCAGGTGTGACTGTCCCCAGAGCTCCAATATTTTTGGCAGTCTGTCTGGCATTACTGTGGGCCAAAGGAATGAGGTCACTGTCGCCAATGAAGTCACCACTGCATGATTCATCCCACATCAGTCCCCAACTTGGAGTGTGCTCTGAGATTCTCGGAGCTTCCCACAAGCCATCCATAACCCCGGGGTCCCTGTGAGATGAGCTCACATTTTTTAAAGCAGAAAACCGAGGCCTAGAGAAAGGCAGCCAGCCACACTGCTAACTTGTGGTCCTTGGACCAAATTCAGCTTTCCGGCAGAGCTGGCTCCCACAGTTCTTTAACCTTTTCCACAGTTCCTCCTTTCAGAAGACAATTCTTTGCAAACACAGCCAGAGCTAATGGTCATGCAAGCAGCGAACCTTCCTCTCTTCCCCTCCACGGGAAAGTGTCAAGACCTGACTTCAAGCAGTGTGCTGCCTTTCTTAGCCTTTCAGAATGTATTAATGTAGTCAGTGCAAGTACCTTCATTCAAATGCAATGGGCAGGGTAGGGAGAGATGATTCCCTGCGTTCACGAGGAAATTTAAATAATACTCGAAATCTTCCTGGTAGAATTGAAATCAGGATTATGATTTGAAAACTGGTGCCCGGGGATCTTGAAAGTGAAATGAAGTCATCACTGTAAGAGTCTCCCCAGGTGGCCCTTAAGTCCTAAAACGCCTGGAGCCTTTTGGTAACCACCTCCCAGGTCCCAGTTTCCCCACCTAAACCCCGTGTGTGTGTGTGTGTGTGTGTGTGTGTGTGTGTGTGTGTGTGTGTGTGTGTGTGCATTTTCTACCACTCTGAATTGGTGAGAGGAAGCGATTTCCCTGTCAGCAAGCTGGGGGTAGAGTGAGGTGTGTGGGGTCAGCACAGAGTGAGCCTTCGCTTCAGGACATTTAAAGCGAGCACTCGGCCACACATCTGGCCCTAGCCAGACAAGTGTTTCCGGACTTGCCAGACAGAGGCGCAGGGTTGATCCTGGATCAGTGGCCAAATCTCAGAGCATGAGGATACATCATATCTCAAGGATCACAACTGAATACTTTTGGAGAGACACTTGGAAACGAAAGGAAGCCTCGGAGGATGTCGCCTCCAGGGGGAGCACAAATAACATTTGCGGTCTCCCGACAAGGGCTCGCCCCTTTGTGGCTGGTTGGGGGTGCAATATGCTGCATCTCTTAGTCACCATTTCATAGAAAATGACTCAAGCTCGCGCTGCGAAAGGCGTGGGGTGGTGATGCTGAAGAGCAAGCAATAAGCCAGGAATCCCAGCTTTCCGGCTCAGAGACCCACCACCCTCCCAGTCTCCACGCGCCTTTCTAATTGTTATTAATTATTTTTATAACCCTCTTGGCCGCTGTTACTGATTTCTAGTTGCGTGGAGCACTTGCAGACCTATGGGTTGGCTCCTGCCTTCCAGGCAGAATTTAAATATATACATCTGTAATTTTGCACAATTGCGTCACCGTTGAAGTCGTCGTGGTTCCCCGAAAGGCCTCCACGTCTCCTCCCGGCACCCGGGCCTGCGGACGCTTCCGGGCTCTGGCCGCACTTTCGAGAGGAGCCCTGGGCTCCTTCCGAGCTACTGCCCGAGAGCCCCTCCCCCAGCCTCCGTCCTCCCTGCTCCCGGGCGCCTCCTCCTCGGCCTCCGCGCCCGCCTCGCGGGGAGTCAAGCTAGGGTGAGCGGCAGGAGCGCACGGCGGGCGCGGGCGCGGGGCGCGCGGCACTCGGGAGCCGCCGGGACCGCCCTCCCCCCGGCCCGGGCGGGCGGGGGCCTGGGAGGCGCGGGGCGGGCTGAGCCGCCTGGCCCCTCCCCTCCGCCGCCCTCCCCAAAGTTGCGGATTCCCCGGGGGCCGGACGGTCTTATGATCCGGCGGATCCTCCTGGGGAGGCCGGGCCGGGGAGCGGGTTCGGGCGCCGAGCGGCGGGGCCAGCAGGCGGGCGCGGCGAGCGGGGCCAGGGCGGGGAGCGGGGCAGCGATCGAAGCGGCGGCGGCGGCTGCACCCCGGGCCCGCCGCACCTTCCTCTCTGGTCAGGGGAACCGCTGCATGGGGCCGGGGGGGCGGCCCTGCTGCGCCGAGCGGCGGCGACGGCGGACCCCCCAGGCGGGCTGGGGCTGAGCCCGGGGCCGGGGCGGGGGCTCCGGGGGGACCATGCCCCGAGGCCGGCCGGCCGCAGCATGGCTCACGGGCCCGGCGCGCTGATGCTCAAGTGCGTGGTGGTCGGCGACGGGGCGGTGGGCAAGACGTGCCTGCTCATGAGCTATGCCAACGACGCCTTCCCCGAGGAGTACGTGCCCACCGTCTTCGACCACTACGCAGGTAAGCCTCTGCTGACTAAGGGGCTGATCCCGGGCTGGGAACTTTGGAGCAACTTTGGCTGAGCCCCCTGGCTTGCCTCCCCTGAGCGTTCTCCCCTCCCCCTCCGTGCCCTCTGCCTGGCGGCTCCACCCCCCCCATCCCCGAGGCTGTGCCTCTGGTCACCCCTCTCAGCAACTCCCACCCCATTCCTATCTCCCCCTTCGCCCCTTCTCCCACACTTCTCAGTCCCCTGAGCGCCCTTCTTGACCTTCCCGCGGTCTCTTCTCTTATTGCCTGAAACCCCTGTAGGGGAAACATCTGGGAACTCTAGGGTAGACGTGGCTACAGAGTTTGGGAGAGGGAGGGGGTGGATGGCAGGGAGCCACATTACACCTATATCTTACGCCACTTGTCAGTGAACTGGATTCAAAGAAAAAGGGGATCTTCTTCCCTGGGGAGCACCCATATGCTTCCCAGAGATTTGGGAAAGGAGGGTACTGTGGGGAGCGAAATTGCTAGACCTCAGGTCATTGTGAGCTTCTCTCCCCACCCCCACTTCTGTCCTTGCAGTCAGCGTCACCGTGGGGGGCAAACAGTACCTCTTGGGACTCTATGACACAGCTGGACAGGTGAGTGTGTTGGCCTCTGGCCCGTTCCCTTACCCCCCATCTCTGTGTGGCTGTGGAGGGCCTTTGGAAACTGAGGTGTCTAGGTGGGAGGGTGTGTCTTCCAGGGGCTGCCTCAGGATGAGGCTTTTTCTTAAGTCAGAAAATTAAGGAAACAAACCCCAAAGAAAACGCAGACCAGCGTGAACCCCGCGATGTGAAAGTTTTTGACTGTATGGGTCCTTACGTTTGTTGCCTGGTGAGTGGGTCCCAACTCCTGTTGCAAAGTGGCAGCGGCCAATGGTAAAACGTTCTTATTTTTAGTTGCTGATGACCAGGTCTCCCCCTCACAGCCTCTGTCTGGTCCCTCATTGGTGAGTGGTCTGCCTGCCCGAGGAGCCTGATTGGTGGGAAATGGCATCATCTAAGATGAGGGAAGGCATTTGGTCCTGGTTATGTTTATTACAACATCATTGCACTCTGAGACTCCAGCCCCTGAAAATGTAATTTGTGGTGTTACCAGAGGAGCACAGGGAAAAAGAAGAGAAACAACAGCCATCAGCTGCTCCCTGGGGTTCGGGGTGGGTAGGTTAAGAGTTCAGCAGGCGTCTTGGAGGAAGCACTCTCTTCCCTCAGGAGGGCCAGGTGACTTTGTATTTTCTTTGGAGAGATTGTGTGCAGAAGGGAAAGGAACGCTTCTCTCTGGAGCCTCTGGCAAGTGTTTGCAAACCGAAGGGTCAGGCCGTTCTCCTGTAGGGTTGAGGGGTTTTCTGGTTTTCTGTCTCCCTAACCCAGCAATACTGCCTTACCAGACCCACTTTCTTTCTTCTGGGGCTAAGGTGATAAAGTTTTGCAGAATTCAGCTCTGCAATTTGCTCTGAAGTCTCTGAAGAAGTTTCTGTGTATTATGCAGACTTGAGACTCCTGAGGATGTGTGAGCCATTAAGAGTGACTCTAATCATTGAGTTTCTTTATTTGTGAACAGGGGGCTAAATGGGGGGGGGGAGAAATACCACCACAGATACTATATGTTAAATATGTGTTTGATTAGATTTACCTTTTAGCATTGTAGGCTCTCAGATTCTATACTGAAGTCTAGAAACATTTTGTGGTTTTGGGGAGGAGGAGGGGCTTGATTTCTCCACTGTTAGAGCAGTGGTCCTCAGCCTGTGGGGAAAAGGTTCCACATCAGCTATCCTGCACATCAGGTATTTATATTAAGATTCATAACAGTGGCAAAATTACAGTTATGAAGTAGCAGCAAAAGAACTTTGTGGTTGGGGGTCACCACAACAGGATGAACTGTGTCAAAGGGGGACAGAATGGGGAGGTTGAGGAGCACTCTGTCAGAGGAACACCTGAGGACGGAGATCTGCTGGCAGTCCAGAGGGCCAGAAGACAGCCCCTTTCACTGAAGTTGCCCAGGCCAATGCTGCCAGGGCTGATTGTCGGCTTCTGGGGCCTGTTTCGGTTATTCTTTAGCCCCACCAACAACCCTTTCATCAGTTTTGGAGGCAAGGAGTGGAGCACAGTCAAGGGCCTCCAACTTTCAAGTGCGTTGTTGACAATAGTTGAAAATGGAGTTTTTGGAGAAGAAAGTCCCCAATTTTAATGTCTTATCCTACTTCATCTTCTTGTTGCAATGGTCGTGTTTTCAGCATGCGCTTTATTCAGCGAGCCCAGTTAATATTCTGAACCGGGGCAACCATGGGCACGTGTAAGTACATCTCAGCTCACACTGCTTACAAAAGCTTGCTGCTCACATAAAGGACCTTGTACCACTCCGATGGGGTCCTGGGAAACACCGACGCGCCCCCTGGGTAGGTCAGATTGTTTGTACACATGCAGTATTTGAAGTTTTACAGACATTTTCTTGGTGGCAATAGTCTGAGTGTGGGTGGGGAGGGTGTGATCAGGGGTCACATGTCACCTGATGTCACGTACCACAGACTAATACTTAGATTTAGGGTAAAGTTATTGATAATTAATTTCATTTGTAATAAGCAAACGTTGCCATTATCAGACAAAGTGGTAGGACTGTTGTATCCTGCTAAGTAAACATCTGGGGTGTGCAAAAGAAAGCATTTAAGTTATGGGATCACCACTGCCGGCAGGAGTATCTGTAAGAGTCTGGATCAAATGATTGTTCATTTGTCATATGTAGGTTTCTATGCTGATTGTTCAGGCCCTATTTCTCTATAAATAGATACTAGAATCCTTTTATGACAATAATAGTGGTAAATAAATACATAGGCATACATGTACATACTCAGATGTCAGGGATTTTTAGCCAGATAGAAAAAGAGGGATATCTATGGGCTTCAGGACTAAAACATCCTGGGGTCATATCTCTACCTATACTAGGCATGTAATTCTAACTGAATTTATTTACTTCTCTGTAATAGTAAAATGTGGATAATTAGGATCTACACTGCAGAGATGTAGATTGCCTTAAATTCATTAACCTTTGCAAAAACAGTTGGCATGAGCAGTTCTTTGTGTATAGTAGGCGTGCAAATGATATCATAAGAAATTACTGTGTTCTGCTATGGACGGAGTAATTTTGGAGGCTGGGGGTGGTCGCAAGTGGGACAACGTATCATGCCTGAAGTTGATAGACCCTGCTACCATGCCAGATCCTAGAATTGTTAGCAGAGATGTGGAGCCAGAGAGATAGTTTCAGGTTCCCCATGGAAGTTGAGAAGCAAGGGGCATATGTAGGTTTCAGTTGGTTCTTTTTCCAGAGACAGTGGGATGAGGAGGAGGATTACAGCACTGGAAGGCACTGGCTTTCCTCTCCAAGCTGTTTGCTCATGTGTGTGGGTGCTTGGCATACCTACTTAAATAAATGCAGCAATGCCTCCCTCTGGTTGGCACCTCCAGTCCACGTTTTTACTCTTGGCCTTCTTGAAGACTCCAGTCAAGTCCATAGCCACAAGCACCACTTGCCCAGCTGACCTATTAGGAGTCTACCAGTGGGGTGGGGGGGGGGGGATGGTTAGGAGAGGCCCTCTGGTCCTCCTGAGCAGGCTCATGTCTATCTGACCTTTGCTGCTATCAGTAGAGAGGCAGAGAAAATGGGGTACAAGAGTGTGTAGGATAGCGGTCCCCGGCCTGTGTCTTGTCTGGGGGACATCTCTCCATGTTCCACTCACTCACAAGCATTGCTGCTGAAGGGAATCCCCCTCCCCTTCTTGGCTGAACCCTAGATTGGTTCAAGGACAGTGTGCCATTTTGGCTGCCAAGAGTTTTGGAGTGGAAGTCAACACAGGCACCTTTCTCTACTCTGGGGGCCTTGCAGGGAGGTCTGGCTTTCTGCCTAGGTTTCTGTGGAACTTCTCTTTTTGTGCCTGGCCTTCGGACCTTCAGTGTAAGCTCTGCACTAGCCCTCTGCCTGCTCTGGGAGGGAATTAGAAAGGTGGGATTGTCCCCACAGCCTCTACTCTTGGGAATGAAAGGAAGTGGGGCGAACTTTCCCTGTGCCCAAACAAGCCAGCAGGGATCTGCCTGGCAGGCTGCTCTCTGCCTGCGGGCTCCAGGCCTGATCTCTTAATCCTTGGCAGGAAGGCAGAACCTGATACTCTGAAGAGAAAAGCACCAAAGTCCAATTTATCCCAGGTCTCAGAATACCCACACTCAGGAGGGTGTGTGGTGGGGTGAGTTTGGGATCCCTCAAGTTCTAGATTTAGCCACTGTCCCAGCGTCCAAGTTCACCTGTATACTTTAGGCACGTTGTTGCTATATCTGGCAACTTAAGCATCTGAGTTCAGGATTGCATACATGAGAGCTATAAATATCCTTGCTCCAGGATCCCCTGGGTAGCTTTTCAGTGACAAATGAGATTTACTTCACACTTGTTATAACCCAGCAGCTGTCGC
>CM052703.1:70629375-70687445 GCA_028551405.1 Uromys caudimaculatus
TTTTATGGTTTCTGCCGCCCAGATAAGCACACCTGTACATCTATCTGTCCTTGGTTATGCTGACATGCTTTATGATTTCTGCTCTGAGGTTTCTGCCTTTAAAAACCCTGCCTACCCCTCCATCGGGGTCGCTTCCTCTCGCCTCTGCGTAGGCAGTGGATCGACCCTGGTGCACCAGTCCCGAATAAACCTCCCGCTTTGCACCGAGAAGGCTTTCGTGTGTTCCTTGGCCGCCGCAACCCGAGACTGAGTGGGGGTCCCCCCCCTTGCAGGGGTCCTACAAAGGAAGAGGGAGGAAGCTCTGTGTATGTGTAATTATAGAATTTTCCTCCTCACATGTCTCAAAACAAACAAACCTATTAGCTGGGCATGGTAGTGCATGTCTTTAGTCCCAGAACCTGGGAGGCAGAAGCAGAAGGATCTCTGTGAGTTTGAGGTCAGCCTATCTACATAGCAAGCTCCAGTATAGCCAGGACAATAGAAATCCTGTCACAAAACAAAACCAAAACAGCACAAAATATCCTGTCCTCGGTTTTCCTTTCATTGCCTTTCACTTGATGTACTATTCAGAGCCAGAGCCTCGAGGTTGTCCTTAACACCCCCATTTCCCTCCAACCTTACAGTCAGCACACCAGGTGGCTGCAAAATAAAAGCACATTTGTTGGGCACCTGGCCCTGCTGGAAATGCTTTGCATGAATATTCGACCGTGAACACAATCTGTCTACTTTCCATGTCCACGGAGTCTGCTGGCCTCTGCCATTGCAGCTGCAGAGTTTTTCTATTGTATTTAACCTGGTGTGGTGGAGCATGCCTCTAATTCCAACACCAGGGAGTCTGCACCAAAAGTCTGAGGACTAACATTTGTGCATGCACTCAATGCATGTGCATACTGACAGTAAGTAAATGTGATATGTGATAAAATTTTAACTAAGGCCAGGAGTGGGGGCACATGCTTTAGTCCCTCAACTTAGAAGTCAGAGGCAGGCGGTTCTAGACCACCATATTAACTGCAGCACTCTGGTGCCTACATGCACAATATGCACAAAGTAAAGACGCATCACAAAATAGTTTTTGTTTTGTTTTTTTTTAAATTTATTCTTTGGAGGCTGGATAGGTGGCACAGAGGTTAAGAGCCCTGGAAGCTCTTCCAGACATCCTGCATTCAACTCCCAGTAACCACATGGTGGCTCATAACCATTTGTAATGAGATTTGGTGCCCTCTTCTGGGCTGCAGACATACATGCAGGCAGAATGCTGTCTACATAATAAATACATCTAAAAAAAAATTATTCTTCTCTCATATATCCCTACCGAAGTTACTCTTCCCTTTTCTCCTCCCAGTCCCCTCCCCCACCTTTCCTCTCCCCTAGATCCACTCCTCCTCCATTTCCCTTCAGAAGAGGACAGGCCTCCCAGTCATCATGGCATAGCAAGTTACAAGACTAGACACAAACCCCCATATCAAAGCTGGGCGAGGCAACCCAGTAGGAGGAATGAAATCCCAAGAGCAGGCAGAAGAGTCAGAGACAACCCCTACTCCCACTGACAAACATAACTTTTTAGGATTCCCAGTATGAGCCTGGCGGTGGTGGCACATGCCTTTAATCCCAGCACTCAGAAGGCAGAAGCAGGTGGATCTCTGTGAGTTTGAGGTCAGCCTGGTCTACAAATTGAGTTCCAGGACAGCCAGGACTACACAGAGTTCCAGAGTTCTTTACCAGCCTGGGCTACATAGTAAAACCATATCTCAAAAAAGCCCCCTAAAATGTGGAGGTGGGGCGACTGTAGTTCAGTTGGTAAAGTACTTGCCTAGCAGGTACAAAGCTTTGGGTTTGATTCTCAGGTGCATAGATTGGGTGTGGTGGAACAGGCTTGTAGTACGGTACTCGGATGCATGAAGATCAGAAGTTTAAGGTCATCTTTAGCAACAGGGGGAGTTCCAGGACAGTAGGGCTATAAGAGACCCAATCTAAAAATAAACGAAAAAGCTTCCTATTGTTCTAATCCCAGTTACTGTTTTTTCCTTCTATTTTATTAGGGCAATGTGGGTGTGACATTCATCAGCCATATCAATGGAGCTGTGCTGAGATCACAGGAGAACCTGTGGGAGCAGAACCTCACTACCTTGTGGGTACTGGGATCGAATTTAGGTCAGCAGGCTTGGTATCAAGTGCCTACCTTCTGCTCGATCTCACTGATCCCATTATCTGGTTTTGATTAGTAAGACTGGCCTGGAATTCCAGGGCTAGAGCCTTAGGCTCCTGAATAGCTGGGGTAGGGTGTGGAGGGGTCACACCCCTGCTTTAACCTGGGTTGCTGTTTGTTTAAGACATGGTCTTTCTATGTAGTCCTGCAGTTAGATATGTCTACCAGGCTGGCCTCAAACCCGCAGAGCTTCTCCTACCTTTGCCTCCCCAGTACTGGCACTAGCATGCACCACCACACCTGGCCCCCGCATGCACCACCACACCTGGCCACTGCATTCACCACCACACCTGGCCCCTGCTTGCACCACCACACCTGGCCTCCTGCATGCACCACCACACCTGGCCCCTGCATGCACCACCACACCTGACCACTGCATGCACCATCACATCTGGCTTCCTTATGTCTTTTTCATTTCTTTTGTTTCTAAGATCTTTCCTTGTGTCTATATTTTTAAACTTTATTTAAAATGTTTATCTTATTTTATGTGTATAGGTACTTTGCTTTCACGTATGTCTGTGTATTGCCACTCACATGCCTGTAGCCTCCTGCTGCCAGAAGTTGTCAGATCCCCTAGAGTTGGAGTTACATATGACTGCAAGCTACCATTTGAGTACTGGAATCAAATCACTGGAATCAAACCTGGGCGGTCTGAAGAGCAGCCAGTGCCCTTAACCACTGAGCCATCTCTCCAACCCTTGTGTCTGCATTGTGATTTAGAACAATTACAGCCATTCATTTTTTTCTGTATTTTTGAGACAGATAGGAAGCTAGGTAGTCCAGGCTGGCTTTGAATTTGCATTCTTTCTGCCTCAGCCTCCTGAATGCTCGTGTTACAGGCCTGTACCACCAAGCTTAGTTTTGAAGTTGTTTAGACCCCTGATAAGGGATCTCTATATACTCTCTCAGTGTCTAATCTGGTCTTTTTGAAATGCAGATGTGTTCATGTCCTAGTATCCCTATTTCCTGTTCCCCTTCCTTCTCTCTCCAGCTATCCCTGATCCACCTTAGCAGCTGTTCCCAAGCAGCACAGCAGCAGCTTGGCTCTTCCTCAGCACTCCCCTCCCCAGAGCCTCTGCCAATGCTCAGAGAGCATTTCTCTCTGTCCCTCCTTCCTCCTCCTCCTCCTCCTCCTCCTCCTCCTCCTCCTCCTCCTCCTCCTCCTCCTTCTTCTTCTTCTTCTTCTCTTCCTCCTCCTCCTTCTCTTCTTCCTCCTCTTCCTCCTCTTCTTCCTCCTTCCTTCTTTCTCTTTCCCCTTCTCCCCCTCCCCCTTTTCCCACAACTAATTCATTTTTAAATTTTTATGCACTCATACATTTGTGAGCAGCATCCACAGAAACCAGAAGAGAACTTTGGGTTGTCTGGAACTGGAATTGCAGATGGCTGTGAGTCCCATATGCATGCTGGAAACCCAAGCCAGATGCTCTGGAAAAGCAGAGAATACTCTTAATTGCTGAGCCATCTCTCACCAGCCCCATCTCTCCCTTCTTTATCTTCATGGTTCTTACTCACTACAGATCTTTCTGACTTGGCCGTCCTCTCTTCCAGTCTCTCACAATATTGTGTAGATCTCTGTCACTGTGATGGTACAAAAGTCACAATTTTAGGCAATGGAGGCCTAGGCCATGGTAGAGATGTGTGTTTCTGGGAATTGAACTCAGGGCCTTGGGCATGCTAGGCAAGTACTCTGCCAAGAAGCTATAGCCTCCGTCTAATGGTTGTGGCTTTTGATTCATGTCTGTCCTGTCTTTTATTCCTTGGATATTAAACTCATGAAGGCTAGGCTGCTTTTTGTGTTCTCAGCTCAGCATTTAACGTAAATATTTAAGTAAGCCAGGCAGTAGTGTACTTGGGAAGTAGAGGCAGGCCAGTCTCTGAGTTGGAGGCCAGCTTGGTCTACATAGTGAGAAATTTTTTCCTTAAATAAAAGAGCACATGAAGGTGCAGTTTTCTTGCTTGGGAAGGCTATGACAAGCAACATTTTGGTGGAACAACTGCTACAGACTTTGCTCTTCAGCTTTGCAGGACCAGGAATTGATTGCGTTCTATCACTGATTTCTCAGCAGAGATTCGCAGTGACGCAGGAGACTGAGTCCACTGAGTCATTTGGGGATAAAAGTGGAACTTATCAGAATATTCCCTTTTCCTGGAAAAACCTCAGCATGTGAAGAAATCGGGGTCTCTGTACAATCCCCTCTAATCTCACGGGCACAGAATGTTACATTCAAATCCTTCTCCAAAGAATCTCGAAACATCATAGAAAAAGCAGGCATGGCAGCCCACATCTGTGATCTCAACACAGGGGAAGCAGCTTCAGGAGGGCTGTGAGTTTGAGATTAATCTGCATTACATAGAAGATGCCAGGCCAGCATACGCTGTGTTGCAAGACTGTCTCAAACAAACATAGAGGGGTGGAGAATAAAAATGTTCAGTGCTGGAGTGCAAAGACTTATGTTCAATCCTTAGCACTGGGTCAGGGGTGGGGGTGGGGGTGTTGGTGTTACAGAGATCTTTACCGAAGTACACTGAGAAGTTCCAGACCTGCTGTACAGAACCCCTCCCATTGCCGAGTTCCACTGCAAAAGCTTTGCTCACAGCTCTGCTTTCCTGTCATTGGGAAACGTCCTTACGCCTGGAGGCTGTGGGCATCTCTCAGTTTCTCCCTGATCATGCCCACACAACACATTTGATCAAAACAAAAGGCTTTCTCTCCATATATGGCCTCCCTTGGCAGGCAGGTAGAGGAGAGTGATTTTAATTTAATGAGTTTTGAGCCTGGTGTACAGACAAAAAGCCACATTATAACCAGAAGGTGGCGTAGTATGCATGGAATCCGAGGACGAAAGGAAGGGGTGAAACACTTGGACAAAGTCTACAATCAACAATACATAATGGAGAAAATAAACGTCTCCATAAACCCAGCCTAAGTTATACCCACTATAGAGAGTCTGGTATATATTTTACTGTCTCTCCTTTTCATGCTCAGTAAATGAAAAAAAATTTTTTTTTGGTATAAAAACAACACAAAACATGTCAAAGCCAGGTGTGGTGTCACGTGCCTAGAATCAACGCCAACACTCTGGAAGCTAAGGCATGAAGATCAGAGTTCAAGTCAGCCGGGGCTATAAATCAAGACTGTTTCAAAGACAGAGACAGACAGACAGACAAGTCTATGGAAGCCTGCTGGGTGTGTTGGGTAGTGCTGAGACTCCAGGGTGAAGGGGCGAGTCTGGGATAGGTTCCTCAGTGCTACCCTGGGCATCCCTACCACCCCCCATACACACCCTGACTATGCTGCTCACAATGCTAACCTGGGAGTTAGTAATTAAACCTGTGTTGTTGGCTTCCCTTAAGAAGCCATTACCAAAAGAATTTCTTTTTTTTTTTTTTGAATTTAAATGCACTTTATTTTTAGATAACCCACATGACATGTTTTTTTCTTAAAAAAAAAAACAATGCCTCCACTCCAAATAAATCACGGTCAAAATAAAAGCTCAAGATGACATCAGTCCCATTTGTCCTAAGTCCTGGTGGTGTTGTATGGATGGTAAGCAGCTGCCAATTATGGTGACAGGTGATAGATCCAATTTGTTAACATTCTTCCATCTCTAAGCCATCCTTAAAGAAAATCATGAATGGAGTCACACCATCTTCACGGTAGTCCAGGAGAGCAACCATACCATCTGGATTCATGTTTTCACCAATAAAAACCTGGTAGTTATTGAAATTAGCAAGGATGTGCTTAATTTGCTCCGCAGCTCCAGTCATAAGAGGCTTTACTCTTTCTGGTTTCTGCTCTTCAAGTTTGCCTTTGAGTGATTTCATGTAGTCTTTGATGTACTTTTTGTAGGCCTCTTTTGTGAAGCTGGTTTCTTGTAAGTGATGGTTCATGACAATATCAACACCAGTGACTACTGTGCTTTCAGTACCTTCGCCCTCCGGACCTTCAGCGGAAGCATTTCCACCAATGAGCCAGTCATCGATGGCACCCTCTGTTCTACTGACCATCTTGCCCTCCACCTCCAGGCACAGCCCGTCCGCGATCTCCCGGATTTTGTAGATGTCGGAGAACAGCTCGTCATGGCTGATGAGGTCCCAGTTGATGATCATGGTGATGGCTGGGGACAACGGCGCTAGCCTGACGGCGCTGGGGGGAGGGGGGGGGAGCGGGCGGAAAAAAGTACCAAAAGAATTTCAGTGCCATGCTACCCACATACCTCTTGCCTGGCACTGAGCTTTTAAGTCTCCTCCAAGATGGGGCATGGTGGCACAGGTCCATAATCTCAGCATGCAGGAAGCCAAGGAGGATAGCTGTTTAGAAGGTAGATTCAGTCTGGGCATGGAGGTACATGCATTTAATCCCAGCATGCTGCAGCTAAAGACAGAGCAGGGCTCTGTGAGTTCCAGGCCAGCCTGGTCTACACAGTGAGTTTCAAGACAGACAGACCTACATAACGGAGAAATAGCTTCTGAGAGATATCACACTGCATTTATGTTTCTCCGTCCCCAAAGTGTAATCTAAAATCTAAATATAACCGAAAATTGCAGCTTCTTTCTGCCTCTATAAAACTAATTGCTCAGAAATATAACCTGGGGGGGGGGGGCTGGAGAGATGGCTCAGCAGTTAAGAACACCAACTGCTCTTCCAAAGGTCATGAGTTCAAATCCCAGCAACCACATGATGGCTCACAACCATCCGAAATGAGATCTGATGCCCTCTTCTGGGGTGTCTGAAGACAGCTACAGTGTACTTACATATAATAAATAAATAAATAAAAAATCTTAAAAAAGAGAAAAAGAAATATAACCTGGGGTGGGGACCCCAGAATCCACCCTCAGATGAATGCCCATGTGAGTAAGACTACAGTGTTATAAGCTATGGTAGATCTCTGTTTGTGGCTCACATCCCATAGCATTCATTAGCCAGGTCCCAGACTCATGATTTTATTAAAGAGTTCTCCTTATTAATCTCTGAAATGCTTGGAGCAATTTCTCGCCCGAAGTCCTAAGTTGGATACAGTTGGAGATAGATATACTGAAGCCAGATAGGATAATTTTAGAAAAATGAATATAATGTTCTTTCTTTTTCTTTTCTTTTTTTTTTTTCCTCACAATTTATCTTATTTTTGTCTGGGCATAGTGGCGCATACCTTTAATCCCTACAGAGGTAGGTGAGTCTCTGTGAGCTCAAGGCTAGCCTGGTCTACATAGTGAGATTCTGACCAGCCAGAGCTTCAGAGTGAAACCTGCCTCACACAAAAGCAGGAAGAGGAAACTGCAGGGTGGTTCAGCTGTTAGACCATTTACTGCTCTTGCAGAAGACCCAGATTCAGTCCATAGCACCCACACGGCAGCTCACAACTCCAACCCCAGGAGATCTGATGCCCTGTTATGACCTCCTCAGGTCCCAGGCACACGCAATGAACATACACATATACAAAAATCCATAGAGCCAGAGTTACTGGCCATTGTGAGCTCTGAGAGCCAAATTTGGGTTCTTTGCAAGAGAAACATGCACTCTGAGAGCCAGGCCATCTTTCCCACTGCCTTTTGAGACAAGATCTCACCATGTAGTTCACAGGGCTTCAAACTTGCCATCCTCCTGCCTCCACCTATAAAGAATGCTTGGATTACATAGGTACACCTGGCTGTTAAGGTTTTTCTGTTTTTTATTTTTCACCTCCATGGATGACTTTGAAATAGTCAAGCTGTTTACATTTATAAAACAAAATCAGATAGAGACTGTATGTCAATATTCATGAATCAAATGGCTAATAGCAATACTGAGTTATTTCTAAAGCTTTTCTCTTTTTGTTTTAAGATTTATTTTTCCTTTTTGTTCATTTGTTTGTTTTGTTTTGAGCAGGATCTCACTATGTAGCCCTGGGTGACCTGGAACTTGCTACGTAAACCAGGCTAGCCTCAAACTCAAGAAATTTGCTGCCTCTGCCTCCAGAGTGCTGGAGGTAAAGGTGTACACCGCCATGTTTAGGTGTTTTTATTTATGTGTGTGTGTGTGTGTGTGTGTGTGTGTGTGTGTGTGTGTGTGTGTATGTGTGTTCCTTGGGGGGATGGGGGGCCATGTAGGTGCATGCTTGAACCAGAACCAGAGGAAATGTGTTTACAGATACTCTGGAAGGCCAGAAGAGGGCGCAAGATGCCCTGCAACTAGAATTTCAGGTAGTGGTTAGCTGCCTAAAGTAAGTGCTGGGACCTAAACTCTCCTTTGGAAGATCAACATTCTTAACTTCTGAGCCATTGCTCTAGTCCTAGGGTCCTTTTTTTTTTTTTTTTCTTTTAAACGACTATGCAGATACATACACATTTATTTTATATATTAAGGTCTATGGGAGCAGTTTGCCGTGGCAGGGAGCATACATATCTCATAGTGACGATATTGACCATTGAGAGAGGCTACAGACTGATTAGATCAGACTTATTAAATTCTTGCCAGGTGTGTGGTGACACAGGCCTGCAATACCAGTTACTTTGGAGGCTGAGACAAGCAGATCACCTGAGCCTAGAGATTCAAGGCCAACCTGGACAATCTAGAGATATCCTGTTTCAAAACCAAACAAGGCTAAGTGCTTTGTAAACAGCAATCTCTTTATTGATTGTAGCGGGGCAGCTGACAGTGTTCCCAGCTGGCCACAGTGTTTCTTTCTAGAGGGAACAGACTTGATGAATACAAACATTTTTAGCTCAAGTAAAAAGCTGTGCTATGAAGGAACTATTTCTTTAAAAATCGCAACATTTAGCCGGGCAATGGTGGCGCACGCCTTTAATCCCAGCACTTGGGAGGCAGAGGCAGGTGGATTTCTGAGTTCGAGGCCAGCCTGGTCTACAGAGTGAGTTCCAGGACAGCCAGGGCTACACAAAGAAACCCTGTCTCGAAAAAACAAAAAAAAAAAAACAAAAACAAACAAACAAACAAAAAAAGTAACATTTAAAATGAGAGGGTTTGCAACTCTTAGTATCTACCCCTGAGTAAGAGCACGCATGTGCTGACCCTGACAAGTGGAGAGAAACAGTACTTTTTTTTTTTTTTTTTTAAGATTTATTTATTTTACTTATGAGTACACTGCAGCTGTCTTCAGACACACCAGAAGAGGGCATCGGATCCCATTACAAATGGTTGTGAGCCACCGTGTGGTTGCTGGGAATTGAACTCAGGACTTCTGAAAAAGCAGTCAGTGCTCTTAACTGCTGAGCCATGTCTCCAGCCCGACAGGCTGAGTTTTTAGAGCTTCCCTGAACTGAGATTGGGTTATTGTCTCTGGATCCAGGACTAGAATTCCCTATACTAGGCTCCTTTGATTAACTTAACTCTTCTCAGTTTCCTGGGACACTTCTGGGTTGTCCTGGTCCTGCTGACTTTCACTGTCCTTTTCACGTGGCCTTCTCTGGAACAGGTATATCAAGCAGTCTATCATTCTCCGTTACTTACTATGCTGTGTGGTAATTTCCCCCCCTGACACTGGTTTCCACCATCCAGTCTAGACGTTCCTTGAGTACAAGGTACTGAGCCTTGCACACTTTTTCTTTTCTTTTCTTTTCTTTTTTTTGTTTTTTGTTTTTGATTGGTTTTCATATCCTCAGCTCCAGGCAAAGGTCTTGCAAGGGCCCGTGCCCCAATACTCAAGCAATAGTGAATGCCTCTCTGGTTCTTATTTTCTTTTTCTATCTTCTTGTCTTCTTGTCTTGCAGATCTAGACATTGATATCTGATCTTCTCAAGGCCAAGGACATGCTCTAGCCTTGAACTCCATGCTCAGCCCTGGTCCTTACTTTCTTCTTCTGTTAAATGGGATTTGATTTGTCTGTTAAATGGGGCTGTGAGGGAGGGAGAGATGGCTCAGCAGTTCAGAGCTCTTACTCTTGCAGAGGACCCAGGTTTGATTCCAGTACCTACCTGGTGGTTCACAATTGCCCACAATTTCAGGGTGCACATGATACAGACATACGTTCATGCAAAATATTCACACACATAAAATACAATAAAGAAATCCTTCTTTTTTTTTTTTTTTTTTTGAGACAGGGTTTCTCTATGTAGCCCTGGCTGTCCTGGAACTCACTCTGTAGACCAGGCTGGCCTCAAACTCAGAAATCCGCCTGCCTCTGCCTCCCGAGTTGGGATTAAAGGCGTGCACCACCACTGCCCGGCTAATCTTTCTTTTTTTTTGAAACGATTAAAAGGGGATTGTGTTTGCTAGTCTCTCGGGTTATAGCCAGGAGCTGCATTTTTATTTCATGTTCTTCTAGTATGTTGCTTTATTTCTCCTTTTTTTTTTTTTCTTTTTTTTTAGTTACCAGGAAAAAGTATGACACCTATATTTTGTTGAAACATGTCTAACTCATAGGCAGTTGTTCTTAAACAAATTTCATGCAAACAGTATTACCTGGTGGTTGGTTGGTTGGTTGGTTGGTTGGAGAAAGCCTTGTTAATCATGTAGCCCACTCTGGCCTGGAACTTGCTATGTAGCTGTTGTGAGTGACTGTCTTCGTCGCAGCCAAGCAGCCCCAGTCTTGAGGAGTTCAACTGTACCCCCTTGCAAAAAAAATTATCCTAGCTGAGTGGGCTTCTTGACCATGTACACCTCCTCATGGAGGAGTGAGTAGGCTCGTGAGACCTGTGCACTCAGGTCATAAAGCCCCAGCTCTCTGTCTTAACTGTGCATGACCTGGGAAGAGGCTAGAGTACAGAGGCCAGTGGAGCACAGAGGAAGGGGAGCCTGTCCTTGATCGGTGTTGTAGGGGAAGGAGCACCCATGCCCAGGTAGGTAACCCCCACCCCTACCACCCCCACCCCCCGCTCTGGAAGGAAGCCCAAGAAATGCATTGTTTCCCTATGGTGAGCTTTGGCAGAATCTCGCCTTCCTTTGATGTTGGGACCTTAGAAGAAGAAGTAGACTTTGTGTTTATGTCTCCAGGGAAGGAATTTAAGCAAAAGTAGCTAGGATAAGTTTGAACTTCTGATCTTGGGTTTCAGGTGTGTACTACCACACCCAGTTTATGATGTTCTGGAGATAGAACCAAGAACTTCAGGTATGCTGGACAGGCACTCAGCCAAATAAACTACATACCCAGCCCCCACCTCTTTACTTGCTGTAGGAAAAACTCTGCATGTAGTACCAGAGTATCAGGGAGGTATGTACAATTCAGGACCTCACCAGTATTTCCTAAGCACGTGTTAACAGCAGCATCCATTTATGCTAAAAATACAATCTCAGAACCAAGAGAAATTAATTCCCAATGCAGCCCTGGGTTTGAGGGTTTTATGGACCAGGCTCAAGCTGTAATTACTGGGCTGTACAAGGTATTCCTGGCAACCTCCTGGAAAGGTATAAAGGTATTATGAATGATAAATAGCAACCCCCTCCCCCAAACAAAACGAAACCCCAGAATTCCCTGTGGTTCATACCTGGAGGCCACAGGGTGTGAAAACTTAACTCTTCATTTCCCAATGAGTCACTTTTGAATTCTCTCTCCCCCCCCCCCCCCCCAGACAGGGTTTCTCTGTATAGCCCTGGCTGTCCTGGAACTCACTCTGTAGACCAGGGTGGCCTCGAACTCAGAAATCCGCCTGTCTCTGCCTCCCAAGTGCTGGGATTAAAGGCGTGAGCCACCACTGCCCGGCTCTACTTTTGAATTCTCAGTGGAATTTTAGATTTTTCCACAAATCCCTTTCTCAGATTCCTATTCTTTCACCCAGTGCCCACCCCCTCCCACCCCCCAGTGTTTACATTCCCTTTCTTTTATTCCTTCAAGATCTCAGCCAAGGGGGCTGGAGAGATGGCTCAGCGGGTGAGAGCACTGACTGCTCTTCCGAAGGTCCTGAGTTCAAATCCCAGCAACCACATGGTGGCTCGCAACCATCCATAATGAGATCTGATGCCCTCTGCTGGGGTGTCTGAAGACAGCTACAGTGTCCTTACATATAATAAATAAATAAATCTTTAAAAAAAAAAAAAAAAAAAAACCTTTAAAAAAAAAAAAAAAGATCTCAGCCAAGGACGTTTACCCTCACTCCATCACAGAGTATTCTAGGATCTTTGTGGTCATCTGTGAGGCCTGATTGGGGTGGCTCTGCCTCTTCAGAGCAGAGCATCTAGAAGCTGGACACACAATTCTGACGCACTTGTCAAAGTTTGTGTATTTGGGTTGTCATTTGCTGAGCTGGGTGTTCAAGACATGGAGGATAAGCAAGTTGCCTGCCCTAGTGAATAACAGTACTTCAAGGCACTGTGCTAATAAGCTCTCCTCGTCCTCCATTTTTTTTTTTTTTCTTCTTCTTAAGATGGCATCTAAGCTGGGTGCAAAGGCACATACCTGTAATCCTAGCACAGAGGAGGTAGCAGAATCATGAGTTCTAGATCAGCCTATGATACATAGTAACCCCTAGTCTTAAAAAAAAAAGCATGCTGGGTATGGTGGTGTACACCTTTGATCCCAGCACCCCAGCATTACGGAGGCAGACAGGCAGATCTCTGAGCTTGAGTCAGCCTGAACTATATAGTGAGTTGCAGGATAGTCAGGGTGTATAGAGAGAACTTGTTTCACACGCACACCCAAAAGCAAAGCTAGGCATGGTTGTGAACGCTGGAAATGGCCCAGTACTCAGTGTCAGATCAGGCTTGAGGCAGTGATATGAAAATAAAAAGGGGGAGAAGGATTATGGAATGGGAGTCTCTCCTTGGGTAGAGAGACAGGTGCAGGGGGCTGGAGGATCATAGTGATTATAGGGCGGAAGAGGGAACTTTAGGGACGACAGCTCCATCTGTAGATCTGTTCCCTGCAGTCTCATGTAAATACCAACTGAGGTTCTTAAGAGAGGCTGACTTCCTTGTCAGGCAGCTGTACTCATCAGGAGCTCAGTCCAGAGTTCTCAGCTCACCTGGGGCTCTTTGTTTCAGGTCATTTACTCTTCCTCTGGGACGTTAAAGCATGTGTGAGACTAACCAGGAGCTACATTGTTATACATTTTTACTACTTCTCCATATCTTACAAGAATGAGTTTCCGTTTTCTTTTTTTTTTTTCTTTTCTTTTTTTTAAATTATATTCTTTTTTTTTAATTTATTTATTTTTTTATTTATATGAGGACACTGTTGCTGTCTTCAGACACACCAGAAGAGGGCATCAGATCCCATTACAGATGGTTGTGAGCCACCATGTGGTTGCTGGGAATTGAACTCAGGACCTCTGGAAGAGCAGTCAGTGCTCTTAACTGCTGAGCCATCTCTCCAGCCCGAGTTTCCGTTTTCTAAGCCTAAGTATCCTGCAAACTATGTTTTCAACCTACCCTGAACCTGTAACCCCATGATGTGTGCCCACACCCTTGCCTTGATAAACTCCTGAACCTGTGATAAATGATCACCCTTTTGCTTTATGAAAGTGTGCCTTCCCAGGTACTTTGATGGTTCTCCTTTGACATGATGTATTCTTGCTCTTATTTTTATTGCCTCCTTTCTAGCAGCCACTTATCCCGACAGCTGTTTCCTGTCACATTTATCTACTCCACAGCCTTGAGCCCTGAGTGCCCCCATTCTCTGTCCAGTACTAACAGCCAATTATATCTACAGCTGTCTTTTCTTTTCCTCTTCTTTTGTGTCCCCACCCGTATCTACCCCCCAGTTTTTCAGTGTAGCTTTGGTTGTCCTGGAACTCACTCTGTCTACCAAGCTGGCCTCAAACTTGCCTGCCTCTGCCTCCTGAGTACTGGAATTATAGGCATGTGCCACCACTGCCCAGCATCGACAGTTGTGTCTATCAACCCTAACCCATTCCTCATAAAAGGGTTCCCAAAAGCCAGTGAGGGACTGCTCTCTGAAAGCCCAACTTAGGGTAAGGCAGCCATCTGGCCAGACCCTTGTGCACTTCTCAATAAAGCTTCCTTAATCAGACGATTGTGGAAATGTCTAATGCCAGCTGGCTCTACACAGTGAATTCCATGCCAGCTAGGGCTGCAAAGTGAGACCTTGTCTCAAAGCAAAAGAAAGAGAAAGAAAGAATAATGTGGAGAGGAGGAGACAAGATCTTGCTATGTCTTCTAGGACAGCCCCAAACTTGTGATCCCCTTCTTCAGCCTTCCACACAGCTGAGATTACAGGCATGCACCACAGCACCGAGCTAAGAATTCTGCCCACTTTGAAGTTAGAGAGAGAGAGAGAAAGAGAGAGAGAGAGAGAGAGAGAGAGAGAATGTATGTGTGTGTATGTATGTATGTGTATATATATATATGTATATATATATGTCACACCAACCCCAGTAGAATCTGTGTGACAAGTTCCACAGACAGAGGCGAAAACTTCAAAAAGAGGCCTCCTGGAACCGGTTGTAGGAACTCTTACCCGGAACAAAACATTGAGCTGTAGTTCTCATGGCAATTTATGTTTTATTTTCTTTTATTCCTTTTCTTATTTACGACATGTTCCTGATAGTCTAGGCCAAGATCTTAAGCGAGAAAAATGGGCAAGAAACCACTCCTTGAGATGAGGTCACTAGCCATGACCTTATCTCCAGGAAAACCAGCGCTTTATTTTATAACTCGTTTATAAAATTATGTAGTAGTATGATAGATAAAAACTTTCCCAATAGAGCCGGGCAGTGGTGGCGCACGCCTTTAATCCCAGCACTTGGGAGGCAGAGGCAGGTGGATTTCTGAGTTCTAGGCCAGCCTGGTCTACAGAGTGAGTTCCAGAGAAACCCTGTCTCGAAAAACCAAAAAAAAAAACCAAACAAACAAAAAACTTTCCCAATAATGAAATTTCATATGGCTGCACGTGTGTTATCAGAGGTGGGCTTGGGTATGTGCTAAAGAAGCTTTAAATAAAAAGAATTAAAATAGTTTAAATTTACACTTTGAAGATTTATAAAAATCAGGTATTAGATGTTAAACAATAACTGATCAAAAATTTATTAACCTGCTTTTAGAAATACGCCACCAGCCTTGGATGATTGCCCCACTGGATAGGGGTTTTTTAAGGTTGTAATACTTGGATAATTTCTATTATGCCAAATAACAACGATGCCATCTGTTTTATTCATGATTGTTTTATTGTATGTATTCTTTCAGAACTGTAATCCCTGGATGATTTTTGTGCTTTACTGTGCCAGATAATGATGATATTTGTGATTGCTTTACTGAATACACCTTCTAAGAGCTGTAATACTTGTTTCTTTATGCTTGCTTGAGAGCTGCAAAATACACTCGGATTCAAACTCTGTGTTTGTTTCTGTTTGTCACCACTGAATCCTTACCCACCTAGTCTTCGAGAACCCTCGTCCCAGGGACCCCCACACCGGGCTGGGGTGGTCCGTGGCATATGTATGCATGTATGTATGTATGTATGTATGTATGTATGTGTCCAAGATCACCCTGGGGCAGGGTGAGGTAAGAGGCACACAGGTGTTTCACAGAGCCCGTGCATAGGTCAGAGGACAATCTATGGGACTTGGTTCTCTCCTTCCACCTTGTGGATCTTGGGAATTGAACCCAGGTCCTCAGGCCTGACAGCAAATGCCATCTCATGAGCCCCAAGAATTGTCCTTTTAAAGTTCCCAGAGACACCACCGAGGTCTACAAATGGGGAAACAAAGACACAGGTTAAATAACCTGTCTGATGACACACAGCCAACCAAAGGTGGAACTAAAACCTTGGCTCCAGGCAGCTGGATTCCAGAGCCTTCTCCTTTAACTACTGACTAATGAATAGTTTGATTCTAATAAAGACAAAATTTTAAAAAGTGAAAAGGATACTTTATTTTGTTTGTTTTCCTCTGTATAGCCCTGGCTGTCCTAGAACTGGCTTTGTAGACCAAGCTGGGATTGAACTTCAAGATCCATCTGCCTCTGCCTCTGGAGTGCTGGGATCAAAGGCGTGCATCTCCATGCCTGCTAAGATCCTTTTGTTAATGCTAAGTGGATGCTGTGCAGATAGTAAACTAGAGCAGGTTGGCAGCAGGACTAAAAGCTGTGTTGATGTATATGGAGGTTTTTGGTTTTTTGTTTTGTTTTGGTTTGGTTTGGTTTGGCCTGGTTTGGTCTGTTATTTATTTTTGATAAGGGCTCATTATATAGCCCAGGCTGGTCTTGAACTCGAGATCCTCCTGCTTCAGCCTCCTGAGTACTTGGGCTACAGGCATATGTCACCATGGCTGGCATATACCTGGTACTTTGGACAGGGATGTGTGCTGCTGCACTGAACAGCTATCTCCCTATGTCACAGAGCTTTCAAAAGGCACACAAAGTTCTCCACAAGCTCTGTACAAGGCCTGACCCAGAGCAGACATAAATGCCTGGGAAGGAAGCGAGTGCAGAGGGAGAGGCCTGGCAGGTGACTCAGTGCACGTCCTTGTCACTGTTTGTGCAGCTGGGGTCTGTGTGTAGATCATGGGTCCTGTGACCTTGAAACAGATACCCTTGGAGCCTCTGTTTTCCTTCTTTGAGGAATAAGGAAATAACAGGATGTCACATGTTGGCTCTGGGCTAAGCCCTATCATACACATAGAGATGTCCTCATTGTCCTGGAATTACAGGAACAGACTGAAACTTGGAAGTTGACAGCATGGTGCGCCATGATGAAGCAGGGAGTTCTCAGTGTGCCTTTAGGAAGGAAAAGAAAGGTAGGACAGTTGTGTGCCCGTGTGTTCCACATCCTGTTGTCTTACTGAACATTCGGAATACTAGTAAGCTTGTTTATAGTCCGTTTCCCTACAACCTATGTCAAAAGAGAGGAAATATTTCCTGTCATGGTGATAAAACCGCCCAGATCCCAAGGACATCATTTTTTTGTACCTTTATCATGATACATTAGCCCTGGTTTTTGTTTCTTTGCTTATTTTAACTTTTTAAAAAAATACTGATTTGGGGTCAGGGTCTCACTATGTAACCCAGGCTGGCCTTGTTAATCTTAGTGTCACAGTAAAGAACTACATAAACAAATTGAACATAATTCAGCAAGGCAATTTCTTTTTATAGAGTCATGACCCAAACCAGGCTAGCAAGCACACGGGAGCAGGACGTTCACTTAATTGTTATTCCAGTGCAAGTGGTGACTGAGACTCCTCTCATTGGTGGGGGCTTGGCCTCATAATCTAAAAAGACTGGGTAATTTATAATCACACACAAAGGAATTGAAAGAACATTAGGCTCTGTGTCATCACATTCTGGGACTTAGCAAGGTTTTATATAAAAAGAGTTACACCAGCTAGGGGAGATTAAAAGTTTTTGTTTTGTTTCGTTTTGTTTTTAATATTTTACAGTATGGGGAGATTTATGGAACATTGACTCTTGGGCTAACCACCTTAGATGGAAAAAAAAAGTTTCTCAGAACCTTGACTCTGAAGTCCTGCTGTTCCAGCCTCCAGCGTGGGATTTCAAGTCTGCCCCACCACATCCATCGAGCCAGCCCCACCACACCCGGCAGCTTTGGTTCAAGTTTTCTTCCCTTGTGTTTATTTCCACCCTTGGGATTAGACCCAGAACCTCAAACATGCTACTCTCTACTCTGAGTTCCATCCCTAGCCTTCTTTTAACTTTTTGTTTTGGGACAGAGTCTCACCAGGTTTCCTAGGCTAGATTTAAACTCATTTTGGAGCCCAGACAGGCTTTGAATTTGCTTTGTCTCCTTAGTAACTAAAATTTCTCGTTCTTGCCACCAGGGCTACATAATGTTATCTTTTCTGGAGACTCATCATAAGGTCTCTAATTAGCCCAACACTGCTCTGATTCAAGCATGCTGTTTTTACTCTCATATCCTAGGCTTATATTTTGATTTACTCTATCATCTATCTAACTATCTATCTATCTATCTATCTATCTATCTATCTATCTATCTATCTAGATACCTACCTACCGTGTGTGTGTGTGTGTGTGTGTGTGTGTGTGTGTGTGTGTGTGTGTGACTGTGATGTAACTACTGCTTCTGTGGGCATCTGTGTGTGTGTACTTGTGTGTGTGTGCACCTGTGTGTGCACCTGTATTTGTGTGTGTGTGCCAGAGGTCGCAAAGGATGCTTTATTCCTTGAACTTTTTTTTTTTTTTTTTTTGGTTTTTCGAGACAGGGTTTCTCTGTGTAGCCCTGGCTGTCCTGGAACTCACTCTGTAGACCAGGCTGGCCTCCAATTCAGAAATCTGCTTGCCTCTGCCTCCCAAGTGCTGGGATCAAAGGCATGTGCCACCACTGCCCGGCTTGCTTTATTCCTTGAAACAGGGTCTGTCACTGAACTTGAAACTAGGCTGGCTGCTAATAAGCAGTCCTTCTGTCTGCTTCACTAGTATCCACAGTGCTGGGGGCAGAGGCGTGTACACAGTCATCCCTGGCTTTTTACTTGAGTGCTGGGCCTTCTTGCTTGCTCAGCAAGTGCTCTTACCCACAGGCCATCTCTCCAGCCCCTGTGCCAGGGCTTTAAAGCAAGCACTCAGGTCAAGACACAGGAACTTGGAAAATAGAAGTTTGGTTTTGTTTTTGTTCAGGGTAGCAAGCAGCAAACAGAAGCACAGCCTCTTCTTAACCAGAGTAACCATGGTCCTGCAGCAGGCCTGAGGGTCGGGTCCAATTCACGGGCTGAGTGAGCTGGAGGAGTGACTAGGCGGTTCACAGCCTGTGGGTGTGGGCAAAGGAATTGATGTCTGGCCCAGAACGAGAGGGTTTGGTTTTACTGGAATACAGCTTTGTTTTGTTTTTTAGATGTGGAATGTTTTGTCTAATTCCCTGCCTGGAGACAGCATCGCAGATAGAACTGGTGTGGGCGCCCTCTGGGCTAACGTGACTCACAGAGTTCATACCCTTCCATCAAGTGTAGAAAAGTCCCCTCCCCCCCAAGCTCAGCAGCTATGCGGAAGAGGAGATAGAAAGATGGTGGGAGCACGAGAGTGTGGATGCCACCAGGGAAACAGTGTCTTCCAGACACAACAGGACTGATGCACATGTGAACTCACAGACTGGCAGCATGCCCAGGGCCTACCCAGGTTCAAGCCACATGGGGTCCCAGGGCTGAGCGGGGAAACTAGACACGGACTCCCAACCCTAACCAAACCTGCTAATTGACACCTGCTTACAAAGAAAAACTTACTTTCCTCCAATAGAGTCTCACTGGCTGTATTCTCCACAGTTAAGGGCAGGCCCCATGGCCAGCAGCAGATGCCAACACAGTGGTACTATTGTAGACTTTTTGTCTCACGTTGTTTTGTTCAGACATGTATTGGTCTTACTGGCCCTTAGTTTGCATATTATAGTTTCTGATTTTGTGTTTTTATGGATGTGTGTGTGTGTTTTGTTAGGACTCAACCCCTGGACAGATGGCTAACTGAAGTGTCTGTTGACATATCAAAGCAGATGCTGTCAGCCAGCCTCTCTCTGCTTTGCCAGCACGCATTATGGAGCTGTCCTGGCTGGTGTACCCCACCTGCTACCCTAAACTCCCCAGCCCAAGGCTGGGCTCCCCTTCCCTCAGTGTCTCTGATTCCTCTATGACTTGGCTATGCCAGGATCTCTGTCTTTTTATTGCCTCCTGGTCTCTGGGTTCCCAGGTACTCTTTTTGCCTCTTGGCCACTCGGTCCAAGGTTCCTTTCTCAGCCCGCCTCTCTCTCTCTCCTCTCCCTCCCGTCTCTCTCTGTCTCTCCCACAAGGCTCTGTTCAGTCTGCTGGCTGTGTTCAGTCTGGGCCCTGCAGCTATCTCTGATTGTGCTCCCCCTTGCATCCACAGTAACCGTTCCCTACCACCCCTAGGAGCTGTCATGTCCTCCAGTTTCATTTTTTCGTTCATATTTCTGATGATGATTTACCTGTTTGTTTCCTAAAAAGTAAAAAGTTGGGTGGATGAGAAGGGTCTGGGAGGAGTTGGGGAAGAGAAACCTTGATCAGAATACATTGTATGAAAATGTTTTTATAAAATAAAAAAGAACAGTAGAAAATTCCATTTCACATGTTTCTTATTTGAACTTAAAATTCATAACTAATTCCTACCACATCCACGCAAATAACCCAAGGAAGGCCAGTATGGACTGAAAAAGTTTAATATTAATTCATACGTGAATTCATACTGGCTGGGTGTGGTAATGTACACCTTTAAACCCAGCACTCAGGAGGCAGAGGCAGGTTGATCTCCGAGTTCAGCATTAGACACAAATCTTGTCTACAGAGCAAGTTCTAAGCCAGCCACAGCTAAAAAGTGAGACTCTACCTAAAACAAAGGGGGGAGGGTGTCAAAGCACAAATACCTGTCTATTTCATTGTGCCCTCCACATCAGTATATTACTTAAATTTTAGAAGTCACACTTATTTATTGTGTGTGTACATGAATGGGCATGTAAGGGTCAGAGGACAATTTATGGGAGATTTTTCTCTCCCATACTGTCTGGGTCCTGGGAACCGATGAACTCAAGTTGTCAGGCTTGGCAGCAAGTACTTTACCTGTTGAGTCATCTTGCCAGCCCACAATATTTTATTTTAAATTCATTTTTTCCACTGTTTTTTTTTTTTTTTTTTTTTTTTTTTTTTTTTTTTGTCACAGTGAGGACAGTGTATGGAAACCATAGGAAGTTGTGACTAATCCTTACACTGTTCCCAGCTGTTGCTCATGACCCTGTGGCCTCTCACCAACCTAGGTAGATAGGGTTATCCTCTATTAAAGAGGGAAACTGAAGCAATCAGAGGGGGAAAGTGACGTGTCCAAGGTCACACAGGAGACACTGGATCTGAGCTGACTTGTAATCCCAGCATTTAGGATGATGAGGAAGGAGAATTGCAAGTTCAAGGGCCAACCTGGGCTCCATAGAAGGTCTCTGTCAGAAAGAAGAGCAGAGGGAGGTAGATGAGAAATCGGAGTGTGGAATCCTGGGTATTTGCAGTCTCTACTAGATAGCTCTCCTCCATCTTGGATAAAGAGGAGGAAGTCCCTGGAGACTCTATTGAAGTAAAGTAAGGGGACTTTCCATAAAAATAGAAGGGTGTGACAGGAACTGCTGACCTAGCAAGAAATGGGTCTCTGTCCCTTCTCCCTCCCTTTTCAGTGTGTATGCTGCCACTAACTCCTGAGTCTGAACCAAGCTACAGTGTGTGTGTGTGTGTGTGTGTGTGTGTGTGTGTGTGTGTCTAGCTATAACCCAGGCCCAGGAGGGGCTTGTGGCAGAGGCTGAAATGATAGGAAGGAGTGGCCCATCTGAGGACCTCTGCTTTCCCTGGCCAACATCCCAAAGACTGTTTATGCCCAGATCCTGTCTGCTCCCTCTTCCCCCAGAGGCGGGAGCTTTCCACGTGGAAAAACACAGCTGGGCTTGGGTGAGTCCTGTGAGGGAGGGGCAAGGGGAGGGCGCTCCTCTCTGCCAAGGACTGGCGTCTATGGGCCCAGTTCTGGGAAAAGGCCAGATTGCATCAGACAGGGCTTGGAGGACGGGAGCCAGCCCTGTGGTCTGAGGAGGAGACAGCATTATAAATAGGGGTGAGGGAACTGGGAGAGGTCAGACATTTGGAAAACCAGACACAGGCAAGATTTTGGAGAAAGCAGACCAGGCGTGATGGCCACCTTGCCGCCAACAGCCAACCCTTCCCAGCAACCTCTGAACCTAGAGGACGAAGATGAAACCCTGGATGAGTACAACCAGTGCAGCCTGGCCCACCCTTATGTCGGTAAGGTCTGCGTGGCAGTTCCTTGGTCAGCTCTCCCACTTCTCACCCCTACCCTCAGCTTACCTTTTCTAGCTAATCTATTCCTGACTCCCAAGTAGCCCCCTTCTAGTTTCATCTACTGAGTTCTGTCTTCCTCAGCCCAGGAACTCACAAGCAAGCATCTCTCATTCTATGCATAAGTAAACAGCAAGGGTAGAGTGCTTCAGACTACAGGGTGACCACCACACTCTGGTCGTTCTGCCCTTCCCACCCCTAAGCTCCCGGCCATTTATATGCCTGTCCTCTGAACCTCACACACCTCCTCTGTGTGTTTCCTCCATCTCCTATTCCACCAGTCGGGAGAAGTCGGAAAGGTAGAACCAAGAGAGAAGCTGCTGCCAATACCAACCGCCCTAGCCCTGGGGGGCATGAGAGAAAGCTACTGACCAAGCTCCAGAACTCTGAAAGGAAAAAGGCCTGGCGCTGAGACAGAGCTGGAGGTGAGGAGTGGAGAGCCAGAGAGCCAGTAGAGGAGACAGGCCTAAGTGTGTGGAGTGGGAAGTGGAGGATCAAAAGCTGGTCCTGGTGAGATGGCTCAGCAGGTAGAGCCAAGCAGAACAACCTGTGCTTGATCTCTGGGACCCACAGGATGAAACCACGTGATTAAAGGGGAGCAAACCAACTGCAAGCTGTGTTCCTGAGGGGGCCCTGCAGATGTCCAGGCAGGGAAGTGATCAGCATGAAAACCCCATTCAGATTGACTGCCATCAGCTTGGATCAGATTTCAGGGCCCTCTGACGCCAGGAGGTTCATTGTCAGCAGATTTAAAACACAGTACAATTTGAGAAGAGGCTTCTAGGCAACAGTCAGTCCCATCGGTCCAATTCCAGAATCTAATGTGATCTCTGACCGTAGCATGGAGGTCAGTGGGCAGATGTGACATCTCGCCTGAGAGTGGGTGATGGTCTAGGGAGAGAAGAGTCTGGGAAAATCATTCTGGAGAATTTGAGTGAGGTTTGCCTCTATAGCAGACACTGGGGAAGGTCTGATTCCACACTGAGCAAAAAGCTCGCCAGGTTGTTAACAAAATCCATGCTCAGATTTCTGGGTGGAATGCAGGTATTTGACTTTTATCTCCTCCATTGAGGAGACACCCTGCGTGATTAACACTTCTGCTTCTTAGTGCTTCTCTGTGAGTACAAGGACCTCTGTGCCTCCAGTGTCCTCCAACCTCCACATCCTCAAAGTAGCACACGCACATGAGAATACACATGTGCACACATGCATGCAAACACACTGGCATATCAACAAATGAAAAAAGAGTGTTGTCATCTACATCTAGAATAATATGAGACCCATATTTGAGCTCCCTGGCAACCAGAGGGGGGAGAAAAGTTTTCCATAGAGCCTTTTCAATGGAGAGGAAATTTGGTTTATGGAAAGGGAAACTGAGGCAGATAGAGTCAAGTACTTCTCTAAGGTTATAGAAAATATGAATAGGAAAGCTGGAATTCAAATTCTGATCTCTGTCCCTCTCCACAGATGAGACCAGACCACAGACACCACACCCAGCAATGGATACAGGACACCACACTCAGCAATGGATACAGGACCTTGGAGAAATTAGTAGTTGTAAGCAGGACCTAGTCCTGTTTGATTCTCTTCCACCTAAGTGAGGTTCTGGAGATGGAGCACCACAAAAAGCCCTTCCAAACCCAGCAAAAGGGCAAGATAGGAGCAAAAAGCAGAGGGTAGATGGGCAGAGCTAGGAAGGCATCCACAAAAAAGAACTGTGGGAGAAATTAGATGCCCTTGGGTGACAGCAACAATAAACCTCACAGCAGTGACAGCTTTTGTGTGTGTGTTGTGCTGTCTTTGTTGTGTTTGGGTATGTTGTGTCTGGCTTTGTCCATGGTGTATCGCTCTTTGGAGACTGTATCTGGAATGGGAGTTTCCTTATTACATAGCGTAGGGGGCTGTGAACAGTTTCCAGTGTCGTTTCCTTATCCTACTGTATGCAAATGCTTTGAGGTGACTGTTTCTATGGTCTCTTCTGGGGAAATTTCTTTGTTTCTTTGCAATGCTGCCCCAGAGACAAACTGTGGCCAGTCCCCTACACATTCTTGAGCACGATGAGGTCCTATTATACAGAACTGCTTTTTGAAGAGAATGTTACTATTTTTTTTTGTTTGTTTGTTTTGTTTTGTTTTGTTTTTCGAGACAGGGTTTCTCTGTGTAGCTCTGGCTGTCCTGGAACTCACTCTGTAGACCAGGCTGGCCTCGAACTCAGAAATCCGCCTGCCTCTGCCTCCCAAGTGCTGGGATTAAAGGCGTGCGCCACCACTGCCCGGCTGAGAATGTTACTATTAATACTATTTGCAAAAAAAAAAAAAAAAAAAAAAAACAACGAGATTTAAAACATGCAGAGGATTTGTTTTAAGAGACTGAAGGCTCAAACTCAGGCATGGAATAACAGGCTGGCTTCCAGGACAGGGTGCTTGGTGAGCTGGCAAGAAAGTTCTCCTTAAGCATAGTGGGTCAGTGGGTCTTGGGACCAGAATTCCAGGCGAATGTGGAGCAAATGAGAAGATGGTTGGAATCAAGTGTAGAGTTGCCTGAGGTCTGAGTTTGGGCTGCTGTAATCTCACTCAGACAAAACAAGGTAGAATGTTCTTTCACACCAACACTCCATGAGCAAATACTCCTAAGTTATAGGTGGCAAGTCCATTCTATTGAAGCTGGTCTCAAACTCCTGAACTCAGGTGGCCCTCTGGCCTCAATTTCCTGAGTGCAGGTGTTCTAGGCATCCATACCACCACTCGCACTTATCCTATTCATTTCTTTTTTTTTTTTTTTTTTTTTTTTTTTGGTTTTTCGAGACAGGGTTTCTCTGTGTAGCCCTGGCTGTCCTGGAACTCCCTCTGTAGACCAGGCTGGCCTCGAACTCAGAAATCCACCTGCCTCTGCCTCCCAAGTGCTGGGATTAAAGGCGTGCGCCACCACTGCCCGGCTATTCATTTCTTAAAAAGAACTATTCATTTTATGTGTAAGAGTATACTGTAGCCGGCAATGGTGGCACACGCCTTTAATCCCAGCACTTGGGAGGCAGAGGCGGAGGCCAGCCTGGTCTACAGAGTGAATTCCAGGACAGCCAGGGCTATACAGAGAAACCCTGTCTTGAAAAACCAAAAAAAAAAAAAAAAAAAAAGAGTATACTGTAGCTGTCTTCAGACACACCAGAAGAGGGCATCAGATCCCGTTGCAAATGGTTTAGTAAAGTCATCGTGTGGTTGCTAGGAATTGAACTCAGGACCTCTGAAAGGCAGTCAGTACTCTTAACAGCTGAGCCATCTCTCCAGCCCTAATCTAGTCATGTTCAAGGATACCATTTGAAAGTAGAACATGCAGCACCTGTTCACGGTTTAGTCACATACTACCCCCAGCTTGAAGAGAGAGGCTGAGGAATGCCATTCTTGGCTGCCTGCCATTTGCTAACCCAAGCTGAGATGAGGGCGGAGTTTTATTAGAGAAAGAAGATGGAGAATACTGGAAGAAATGAGCAGAAACATTACTCAACACTCAGACTCAGCCAAAGTGGGAGGAAAGAGCCCTTGCTTCAGCTCTGGGCTGAGCCTTTGTCCCCTCTCATAAATCCAGCTTGCAGAGCTTGGAGTCTATTGCACTTAGATAGGGCCAGAGGCTAGGATACCTACTGAATCAATGGCATCATAGCAGGCTGTGGGTCAGCTGGAACTCTCAGGGATGTAACCAGCCACCAGGACAGTTTCTGGCCTGGCTGGGCATGGTAGCTCACATCTGTAGTCCCAGCATTCGGAAGATAGAGGCAGGCAGAGTTTTATGAGTTTGAGGCTAGCCCAGTTTATGTAGTACCAGGCCAGCCATGACTCAAAGCGACGAGAGGAGGAGAAGGGGAGAGGGGGAGCTTCTGGTCCTATCTCAGTGCTCCAGGCCAGCCAGGACTCAAAGTGATACCCTATCAATCAATCAATCAATCAATCAATCAATCAATCAAATAAGCAAGCAAGCAAACTTCTGATCCTATCTCAGTGCTCTCAGGAATGCTTTGTTTCCTTAGTGCCAAGAAGAATAGGACTGGCTTCCTTGAAGTGTGTCAAATTCTACCTCAGGGCAACTGCTTTCTGTGGACAAAAACTTGACTGTCAACCAACCACCTGCCCTGGAAGCTGCTTCTGTTTTTATGTCTAGGATGCCTGTGATGCCACCCAGCTTGCAAGTCTGAGTCAAAGGCCTTGTCTTCAGCGTTGCTCTGATGTGCCCTCTCCCACCTTCTGTTGATCTCTCCTCTGGGATGCCACACCAGTCTAACAGGCTCACAAGTATTTTTTTCCATCAGGTGGTTTTGTGAAAATTGTCCTACTGGTGATGGGGTGGGATTTTTTTTTTTTTTTTTTAAAGTAGGATCTCACTATGTAGCCTTGGCTGTGCTGGAATTATGTAGACTAGTCAGGCCTTGAATTCATAGAGATCTGCCTGCCTCTGCCTCTCTTGAATGCTGATATTAAAAGTGAGCCACCCTACTTAGCCCAAATCATTCATTGCTTTGACATCTGCTAGTTGCTTGTTATTTTACCAGAGCAGGGCAGAGGCACAGACTTTGTAAAGAGGGACACATGATACTATTTTTGGCTTTAGAACCTAAAACAGCCTTGGTAGCACCACCTCTGGGTAGCGTGCTTGCAGCAGCATGCATCTGGGTGTCAGCTTCAGAAACCATAGCAACAGTGCCCATGTTTTGGGCCGATGCCCTAGGACAAGTTTGTTCATTTGTTTGTTTGTAACGTTTGTTTTCTGCCGGGCATCAAATGCAGGGCTACGTGCTAAGATGGCAATCTGCCTGTGGCATCTGCACCTGCCCCGCAACAGGATTTACCGTTATGACTCCATTTAAGTGTTATATTTAAGTGTCCCAATGGGACACACTACTAGTGTTCCTGTTTTTCCAAACAGAAATCTAAGGCCCAGGGATTTGCAAGTTCATACTACACTATGTATAGTAAGTTACATTGTGCTTCGTGGCTCATTTAGAGACATGCAGCCTCAACCAATACCACGTGAGACTATGAGTTCAGGTTTTCAACCCCTGATCTTTTCCCCTTTGATGGCATGCCTAAGAAACACAGGGTCCTGGGCAATGAGCAACCCTAGATTGTAGATTTCCTAAGGATGGGTTTGAGAGCAGCCTCCCTTCTGTCGGAGAGAAAATGAAGGTCAGAAACAGCCGGTCCCTAGTGTTTACGATCAGTCCTAGCTGCTGGGCCCTTGAGCACCTGCTTCTTAGGAGATGAACACACCACCGCTTACTCCTGACCTCCGGTTGACAGTCTCACCTGTCTCTGGCACAGTGGCTGTGCCAGGAACCATTACGGCAATTCTTAGAACCTCGGATATCTCAGCCAGGAAGGACCCTGAGCAGAATGTCCCTCTTTTCTACCCTGTTTTCATCTAGTGCATACAATGTCTGATTCTCTCAGTTTCGGGGATTCCTTATTAGAACTAGAGAAATCACTGACCTCTTTCCCTTCAGGGCCTTCCAGAAACTTCTGAGATTTCCATAGCTGAAAGGATTCCCGGCCTCTTGCAGAGAATTGAGAAGCTCACTATTTTTTAACTCTTGTGGTTTTTCTATAACCAGTCCTTTCTCAAAAATTCAAGGCTTGACTGTTCATATATATGTGTGCATGTGTGTGTGTGTATACATATATATGTGTATGCATACATTCATATAAATTTCAGGGTGACTCAAAGTTAATTTTCAACTAATACTCCTTAAAGATAATGCTAGTAATAGTCATAGCCGTAGCAACTGCTATGCTGGGTGTCATGGGGCTTCCCCAGTGTCATCTCTCACACAGAGTTCCTTCCAGTTCTGTCCCAGGAGGCACACGTGCTATATTGTATTTACTTAGCATTGAAAAATCACCCCTTTACCTTTTTTACTCAAATGTATTTAAAAAGGAAACTATGTAACCACCCTAAATAGGATGCCACGGTGAAGCTCCTAAGCACAAGTTCACTCTGGCCAAGTATGGTGCTCACCACTGTAAGCCTGGCTTTAGGGAGACTGAGGCAGGGGGATTGCAATCTCAAAACACAAGGCAAAGCCTGGCAGTTGTGGCACACGCCTTTAATCCCAGTACTTGGGAGGCAAAGGCAGGTGGATTTCTGAGTTTGAGGCCAGCCTGATCTCCAGAGTGAGTTCCAGGACAGCCAGGGCTACACAGAGAAACCCTGTCTTGAATAACAAAACAAACAAACAAACAAACAAAAAACCCAAAACAAAACAAAACAAAAAAAACACAAGACAAACAAAACTTAGATACAAATTTAACTTCTTTTAAAAGTTCATCTATGCCAGGCAGGATGGCTCATGACTTTAATCCCAAGCACTCAGGAGGCAGAGGCAGGTTGATCTTTGTGAGTTCAAGGGCAGTCTGGTCTACACAGAGAGGAGTTCCAGGCCAGTCAGGACTATCTAGTGAGATCTTGTCTAAAAATAAACAACTATAAAAACAAGAGCAAGTGCTGGAGAGATGGCTCAGCAGTTAAGAGCACTGGCTACTCTTCCAGAGGTCCTGAGTTCAATTCCCAGCAACCAAATGGTGTACTCATCATATATATAAAATAAATAAATAAAATATTTTTTAAAAAAACCAAAAAGTTTATGTGCCTTCCTACAATGACCAAGAGTCACAATTGTGCACACTAGGAAGACACAATGCAATGTGGTACCAGAACAAGAAAAAGTATACTTGGTGTGGCCATAGATGGATGGCCTCCAACTTACAATAGTTCAATTTGTTCATTTTGAGGCAAAGTCTCACTATATAGCCCTATCTGGCATCCTCCTGCCTCTGGCTCCTGAATACTGGGATTAAAGACATGCCTGGCCTCCGTTACATTACAGTGGTGCAAAAGTCATTCATATTTAACAGAAAGTGTGCTCTTGTTTTGAGGCAGTCTCTTTGCACCTAGGCTGTGAACTCGATATTCTGTTGAGCATGACCTTGAACTTATTAACGATGAGGGTAGGCCTAGGTGCCACAGTGTGTGTGTGGGATCAGTTCTCTCATTCTACCTTTACAAGCATTCTGGGAGCAACTAGGGTTGTCAAGACTGCCTAGCACGTGCCTTTTATCCACTGAGTTGTCTTGCTGTGCCAAACTTTGGGCTTTTGAACTTCCTGCCTCCATTGTTTGAGCGCTGGCATTACATGTGAATACTGCTGGCCCTGAGAACACACACCCTTAATCCTAGTGTGTGGGAGGCAGAGGCAGGTGAGACTCTGTGAGTTCAAGGCCAACATGAGCTAGAGTGAATCCTAGGACAACTGGGGCTATATAGAAAGATCCTCTCTTTCCCACCCACCCAAAAAAGGCACACCACTGCTCTGCATTTTATTAGGTGATGAGGTCAAACCCAGGGCTTCATGCATGTACGCAAGCTCTCGACCAACTGAGCCACAGCTCCAGGTCAGCATTTTAACTTGTTTTTTAAATACTTTATTTATTGTATGTATGTGAGTGCACTGTTGCTCTCTTCAGTCACACCAGAAGAGGGCATCAGATCCCATTACAGATTGTTGTGAGCTACCATGTGGTTGCTGGGAATTGAACTCAGGACCTCTGGAAGAGCAGTCAGTGCTCTTAACCGCTGAGCCATCTCTCCTGCCCAGCAGTTTAACTTTTTAAAAATTACATTTATTTATTATTTATTGTGTGTGTGTACCATGGTATGTGGTACAAATGTGAAAGTCAGGACAACTTTCAGAAGTTAGTTCTTGCTTCCACTCTGTAGGCCCCGGGGATTGAACTCAGATCATCAGGCTTGCTGGCAAGCACCTGTACTTGCTGAGTCATTTTGCGGGCTCTCCCTATTTTACATTTAGTTATTTAGTTATTTAATGTGTGGTGAGGCTATGCATACCGCAACATGTACGTGCAAATTGAAGGACAGCTTGTGAGAGTCAGGACCTTCCGTTCAGCTCCTAAGACTTGGTAGCAAGTGCCTTTTGTTAGAGCTACCTCACTGATCTTATTTTATTATATATTTTAAAATATTTGCTTTTATTTTATGTGTATGGGTGTTTTGCCTACGTGTAAGTCTGAACAGCATGTGTATGCAGTGTCTAGTGAGGCCAGAAAAGGGCATTGGGTCTCCTGGAACTGGAGGTATAGATGGTTGTGAGATGCCATGTAGGTGCTGGGGATTGAAGTAGCATCTTCTGGAAGAGCAGCAAGTGGTCTTAACCACTGAGCCATCTTTCCAGCCCTTTAACAAATACCAATGAATTAATTATTTAAACATTTAGAGAGTCCTAGTTTGTTCCTATTCTTATTATGAACACTATGACCAAGACCAACATGGGGAGGGTTGATTTCGTCTTAGTCACTTAGTAGGTCACAGTCCATCACCAAGAGAAGTCAGCACCGGCATCAAACAGGAAAGTCAGGAATCATGGGGGGCCGCTGCTTACTTCTTGCTCCCTCTGGCTCATCCCCAGCCAGACTTCTTTCTTCTCTGTTTAACGTTGAGTGTGTAAGATGGCAGTGCACACCAGTGCAGGTGCTGAGTTGGCTCCCCCTGGAGCTGGAGTTAAAAGTGACCATGAGCTGCCTGATGTGGGCTCTGGAACCCAAACTGGAGTCCTTTGCAGCAGTCGTAAATACTCTCAACCACTGAGCACAGTTCCCTCAGTCCCTCAGCCAGTTTATGCGGCCTGCACTCACCCCGTGGAGGGTTGCACTTACAGAGAGCTGGCCCTCCCACATCAATTAGCAATCAAGAAAATGAGGCGCAGCCATGTCGTCCACAGGCCAGTCTGATCCAGGCAATTCCTTGGCTAAGCTTCCCTCTTCCCAGGTGACTAGTTTGTGTCAAGTTGACAATAGAACTAAGCAGTGCACAGGTTTTACAGTGTAGCCCAGGTTGGCCAGGAATTCATGATTCCCCTGTTTCAAGCTCCTCTGTGCTAATGTTGCAGGTGTGTGATAACACCCCCATCTTTTGCATTTCTTATTTATATTTTCATCTTACAGTGGGCTCATCGAGGCATGAGCCCATCATAAATTGGGGAGCACCTGAACCTACTAGGTAAAGTGTGGGGTGCTCCTGCTGCCTCCCACTGTTCTCTATATTATCAGACAGCTTTTACCCCAAATCCATGCCAACAGTCTACACTTCTCTGTGGACACCTACAGATCCTGCGATTTAACCTGATACTGTTATCATATGAATTTAGTGCAGACTCCACAGTAAGGCCAAATTCTACAAGACCATAGAAGCCAAACCAAAGCCTAGGCCTTCTACACTTCTGACCCACTGAGACAGGTCAGGGACTGCCACAAGAGGGCACAAGGGCAAACTGGCTCTGGGCCTTGTGCAATGAAAGCATGCTGTGAGATTGCCTTCACCCTGACACTCTTCAACAGCTTTGCCATAAGACATTAGATTAGGCCATCAGGTAGAATGTTTACACAGTAGAGAAGCCCCCTGTGATATACCCTAGCTAAACTTTGGGGGAGCTATACAAATGACAAAGGCAGAGGGGAACTGTTATTGAGGAAAAACTTTGTCCCAAAAAATGTCCTTGGTAAACCCCCAAAATCAACTCAGACTTTGGACAATCTGTCAGAGCAAAACCCACAAAACCTCTATGCGCATGTATGCTTATGTGCATGTGTGTATTGGTGCTGGGAATTGAACCCAGGGCCTTGACACACGTTATAGCTACCACTGGGCTATACTCTCAACCCTTGTTTCCTCTTAATTGATCTAAAAATCTCTAAGTTTGAGGTAACAACCAGGCAATACATTGCTGACTCCCATTAGCCTTGACATGTCTGACCTGTGGCCTAGGAGGACAGTTGCTTAGGTTCTTTTGCAGAAAGGTGAAGGCTGCTTTTGCTGGTAGCACTGGGACCACTTGAGCCTATAGATGGACCATAAAAATGAGATAAGAAGCTTGGCAGTTCTCTTCTCTTGTTGTTCCTGCCCCTTTTGCTTCCTCACACTTTGAACTAAATTCTACTTTGCTTTGCAGAGAGATGTGTTGCTTATGGGAGAAATGTTTAGTCCAATACTATAAGAGAACTTGGCCTATTTCCCATGGAATCATTTCTTCTTTCCCACCCTTGAGCTTTCTCTGCAGAGCAGCAGCTAAAGACTGTACAGTCTCAGCGTTACCCTGAGGACAAAGTATTTATGGAAGAGAATGACATCAAGCCAGGTATGGTGGCATGTGATCTCAGCCCTGGTAAGGTAGAGACAGGAGGATCTAGCCAACTCAAAGCCAGTCTTGGTTATACAGTAAAGTCCAAGGCTAGCCTGAGTTGTGTGAGATCGGAGTGGGTGGAGGAGTGAATGTTGGCCATGGTGGTGCATGCTGTAATCTCGACATTTAGGAGGCAGTGGCCGAAATCAAAGACAGAAGCTGAGATGTAGCTCGATTGGCAGAGTGTTTACCTGGTATGCTCAAGGCCCTGTACTCAATTCCCACTAACTCATAAACCAGAGATGTAGACGAGAGAGTCAGGAGTACAGGGTCATCTAGCTACACAGTGAGTTCAAGGCCAGCCTGGAAAACACGAAACCCTGTCTCAAAAAATAATAATAAAAATGACATCAACAACAGAAGCAGCTCAGTTTCTGGCGTTAAGCTACTGCTTCCAAGTCAGGATGATCGTGCAGAGCAAGGAAAAACACCTTTACTTTCAAAATTGTGCCCCTGACCGACCAGTTCTAGAAAGCCAGTCTGTTGTCTTTGCTAAGTTATTGGCATGTTCACCTCTTTGGCCTATACCAGCTCCCTTCTACTCCAGAGCTGAAGTCCCTTCAGAAAGCCTTGTCACACAGCATGTGCTCAGTTTTTAGGCCCCTCTTCAGCAAAGCCTGCCTCCTGGTAGCAAGTCCAGCTATATATCCAGGCTTCCCAGAGGCCCTTTCCTTGGGCTCAATCCTTTGCCGAAAGGGTCCACAAAACTCAGGGACACATCCACTTCTGGGGAGTGGCTTAGGCAAAGGTGAGTACCCCTAAACAGCCAGAGCACAGGGAAGGTGAGGAAGTGAGGCCCTCCTGTGTGTGTCCCCTTCCCCAGCTCTCCATGGACTCTCCAAATCTCTTTTTCTGCTTCTATTGCTAGCTCTATCTCAGGGATCAGCTCATTTGCCTTTGAAGATTAACTCACCTTCTGGTCCCCTCCCCTCTCTGGAGGCTGGTGGGAAGGTGAGAGCTAAAAGTTCAACCTTCTAGTGTAAGGGTCCATGATTTGCTGAAGAATGACACCCCAAACTCAAATAGTATGTAAACACAAAAAGTGTTTTATTCTGCAGAAGTCCTGCATGCTGGGTTCTTTCTCCCCATTACCAAGATAGACCCTGAAGTGAGCTCACAGGCCCAATTTAAAGCACCTCAGGGGAATCCTAGGACAAGTGGGCTTTGTCTTACTCTATCTCTAAGGACATTCCATTACTAGGGTTTGGGGGCTAGCTAGAAACCGCTGACCCATTGCCCTTGTTTCAGGTCAGGTGGTGGGGCAGTTTCTGACTAGCTGCCTGAAGCCTGGGTTTTTAGGCCTAGTCTCTCTAACTGCCAATTTGAAGCCTGTCATGAAATCAACCTAGCCTTCTCACTAGGTCAGGATGGGTTCCTCTGGTGGCAAGTCCCACTTTCCAGAAGCTACCCCAGTATGATAAATGCAGCTATGACTAAAAAGGCTAGGAAAAGAACACTAGCCTTTGTTCTTACTGCCTGGGAGAAAACTCAAGGGTTTCAGGGGCTCTGTGCCTGGACCTTGGGAAAGAAGGCATGATTGCTTAGACTGAAGAGAGTCAAAGGAGCTTCAGGCAAATAAAACAGACTTTATTCACTCCAGTTGAAGGTTGCTAGGCAGGCAGCCACTAGTTGGTATTCAGCAAGCACCCAGGCACATGTACGAACTGCACACAGGCAGAAACAATTACAGACCAATATGCACAGGCAGACAGTTGATGGAGGAGATGGACTATAGGTGTACTTTTTGACTACTTTATTGGGTTCTTTTGCCTACCACCTTTCTCTACCCTTATTCCACCCTAACCCCTTCCAGTCCCCCAATACCAGGTAGGAGAGAAAGAAGATTAGAGGGGGAAGGAGGCATAGACCTCTTTAGATTATTTCCTGCTGATTAAAGGCATCGATTCCCTTGGGAGCAAATCCGATCTTTGTCCTTCAGGATATCTCCCAACCAGCAATAGCAAAAGCAGCAAATGCAACAGCAGGAATCAGCCAAGGCAGGGACTGACAGCAGTGGGAGCAACAGCAGCCACCTCTGCAAGCCCTCTCAGGTTCACATATTTATACCCTCTCAAGAGTTACCAGAATCTCAAATGTAAACTATCTGCTGCTGACAAAAATCACTCCCCTCCTAGAGCACAAGACAAACCACAGCAGCTGTCTTATAGGGTTTCATTACTGTGAAGAGACACCATGACCAAGGCAACTCTTACAAAGTGAAACATTTAATTGGGACCGGCTTACAGTTTCAGAAGTTCAGTCCATTATCATCATGGTGGGAAGCATGGCAGCTTGCAGGCAAATGTCGTAGTGGAAGAGGCAAGAGTTCGACATCTTGATCTTGGTGGCCAGGAGGAGGCTCTCTTCTGTATTGGGAGGAGCTTGAGCACTAGGAGCCCTCAAAGCTCACCTACATGGTGACTCACTTCCTCCAACAAGGCCACACCTCCTAATAGTGCCACTTTCTATGGGCCAAGCATACTCAAACCACCACAGTGGCTGTGAACAATCTGAAGCAGCCCCATATCCCACATCTGGGATTAAAACAAAACATAATCACATAATGTAACTGAGTTTTAAAAGAAACCAAAATTCTCACTACAGTAGACTCCTACCTCAAGGCCGTATTTATACAAAAGCACATAAAAATAGAACTCTGACATCAGTGAAATGATTCCTAATGATACCCTGCTATTCCCATAAACCTGAGCCTAACTTCATCAGAGAGGCTTCATCCAGCAACTGATGGGAACAGATGCAGAGACCCACAGCCAAACATTAGGCAGAGTTCATGGAATCCTGTGGAAGAGGGAGAGGAAGGATTGTAGGAGCCAGAGGACTCAAGGACACCACAGAAAACAGCACACAGAATCAACTAACCGGGGTTCATTGAGGCTCACAGAGACTGAACTGACAACCAGGGAGGACGCATGGGTCTGACCTAGGTCCTCTGCATGTGTGTTATGGTTCTGTAGCTTGGTGCTCTTGTGGGACTCCTAGCAGTGAAATCAAGGGCTGTCTCTGGCTTTACCTGTTTGGGAGACCCTTCTCCTCCTACTGGGTTGCCTCACCCAGCCTTAATATGAGAGGAGGAGCCGAGTCTTATTGTAACTTGACATGCCATGTTTGGTTGACATTCCCGGGAGGCCTGTCCTATTCTGAAGGGAAATGAAGGAGGAATAGGTCTGGGGGAAAGGGAGGGTTGGAAGAAGGGCTGGGAAGAGAGGAGGGAGGGGAAATTGCAATCAGGATGTAATATAAGAGATAAGAATAAAAATTTAAAAGTAGCACTCTGCCAAGGGCTGGAGAGGTGGCTCAGCCGTTAAGAGCACTGACTGCTCTTCCAGAGGTCCTGAGTTCAATTCCCAGCAACCACATGGTGGCTCTCAACTATCTATAATGGGATCTGATGCCCTCTTCTGGTGTGTCTGAAGACAGCTACGGTGTATTCATCATATAAATAAAATAATTTTTAAAAAAGGTAGCACTTTGCCAAAATAAAGTTAAGTGATAGCCCCCCCCATCCCTAAGCTGTCTATGCCGTTTCTTGACATGATACAGTCCCAGCACTTAGGTAGAAGCAGAAGAGTCAGAAATTCAAGGCCAGCCTGTGCTACACAGACCTTGTTTCAAAATTTAAGGTAGAAAAGATTGGGTTCTTTAATTCCAGCACTGAGAAGGCACAGGTAGGTGGACCTCTGTGAGTTACAAGCCAGCCTGGGCTAACTATATCTCTAAATAGTAAGGATGATAATAAAGTGGAGAAAATTGAGGAAGACACCAGACATCAACCTCTGACCTCCGAGCAGACACATACACAAACATGCATGTGCACCTGCTCATGCATAAACATGTATACACACAACAACAACAAAAGCCCAAGCATTGGAATGTAGCCCAATGGTCACTCCCTCAGTCTGTGTGTTGGGAGAGTTTACTCCAAAGGGGAAAGGGGGGGATAGATAACTTCTATCCTGCCCCTTTTTCTAATGCCCAATAACATTCAATTCACCAAAACTCCCCCTGGGGAACCAATAGTTTATTGGGTTTATATAGAGCTGTGAGAAGGGTTATGGGTGGGAGCATGGGTGGCCCCAAAGCAACCTCTCTGGAAGGTCTGTAGTTGCCATAGATGGTAGTTGCTCACAGGTGAAGCCTTTCCTAATCTATAGACTCTAGCTCCTCCTCAAGACCCCAGGGAAATATACAACTAGGTTAGAATTATATACAACTGGTTGAGAGAAGTCCCATGACTTTCCACTCTCTTACTAAGAGAAAACTGCAATAATCAAGAAAAAGCCTGATGTGATGGTTTTGGCAAACAGACCTGCTTGTCTTATGAAGATGGTGGCTGTTCAGAAGACCATGCTGTGCCACACTGTAGAAGTTCATGAGTTTGCATCCTAGCACTGAGGAGGAAAAAAAAGGAGAGAAGGAAACCCCCTTACACTTCAGGGTCCTTGAAACTTAGCTGTTACGATAGATAGATAGATAGATAGATAGATAGATAGATAGATAGATAGATAGATAGATAGATAGATAGATAGATAGATAAAATGGCACACCCAGAGACAGTATAAGAAGGCCACATAGTAGTCAGTCTAGCTAAGTCCCAGCTGAAAGCCACAGAGCCATTGTTACCCTCCAGACTTGTGACCGAAAAGAGAATGCAAGTGAGTTCAGTCCTGGCTAGGTAGTTACCTCCAATAGCTGAATCTTCAGAGAAGGCCCAAGATATCTCAGGTCTAGTTTGTTTGGTTGTTTGGTTGGTTTTTCAAGACAGATTCTCTCTGTATAGCCTTGGCTGTCCTGGAACTCACTCTGTAGGCCAGGCTGGCCTCAAACTCACAAAGATTCACCTACCTCTGCCCCCTGAGTGCTGGAATTAAAGGCATGCAGCACCACTGCCTGGCTCAGGTCTAGTTCTTGACACAAAGATCCAGGAGTGTAACAAAATGTTTGCATGCTGTGTTACACTGCAATGGTTTAATTCCCTTGAAGACCCATGGTGGTCTGAAGAAGAATGACCTCCATAGACTCACATTTGAATGCTTAGGGAGTGTCATTAGGAGGTGTGGAGTAGATGTGTCCTTATTGGAGGAAGTGTCATTGGGGACAGGGTACACTTTGGGGTTTTGAATGCTCAAGCTAGGTCCAGTGTCTTTCTCTTCCTGCTGCCTGTGGGACCCAGATGTAGAACTCTGGTTCCTTCTCCAGCACCGTGTCTGCCTGCAGGCTGCCGTGTTTCCCGCCATGATAATGATCTAAACCTCTGAACCTGTAAGTCATTCCCAGTTAAATGTTTTCCTTTTAAGACTTACAATGGTCGCAGTGCCTCTTCACAGCAATAGCAACACTAACTGAGTTAGACAAGACCTATGTGCAGGTTCTATCCCCAAATTTGACCTACATGTGGAAGAAACATTAAACACAGCCAGGCAAGGTGGTGCATGCCTTTAATCCCAGCACTCGAGAGGCAGAGGCATTCAGACGTCTGTGAGTTTGAGGCTGGCCTGGTCTACATAGCTAGGGCTACAAAGTGAGATCCTATCTAAAAAGAACAGAAGAAGGAAAGATAAAAAGGAAGAAAAGAAAGAAAGAAAGAAAGAAAGAAAGAAAGAAAGAAAGAAAGAAAGAAAGAAAGAAAGAAAGAAAGAAAGATTGAATATTAGTCTTTTCTGTCAAACACTAAAAGTTTTGTTTACAACAAGGAATTCAAAATAAAACCTCTCTACCAATGTTTTAAATCCCCATCTATAAATCTGTGTTTATACAAAGGCCCTGGGCTTCCTTACGACTTAAGTGGCTGACCCTTCTCTGCTTAATATTTCTTTTGTGCTGATTCTTCTCAAACTATACAAATTTGAAAGACTATGAGGTCAGACCCCAGCCAGTGGGGGAGAAAACGCAGTTATCACCTATGATAGAATAAAAATTAAGGTGCCAGGTAGTGATAGCACATGCCTTTAATCTCAACACTTGGGAGGTAGAGGCAGGCAGATTTCTGTGAGTTCGAGGCTAGCCTGGTATACAAATTGAGTTCCAGGATGGCCAGGACTGTTCCAGGATGGCCAGAGAAGACCCTGGGTCAAAAAAAACAAAAAACAAAAAACAAACAAAAAACAAAAAAACAAAAAAAACAATGATAAGACCCAAAACAACAACAACAACAAAAGCAAAGGCTAGAGGGCTGGTGAGATGACTCAGTGGTTAAGAGCATTGACTGCTCTTCCGGAGGTCATGAGTTCAAATCCCAGCAACCACATGGTGGCTTACAACCATCTGTAATGAGAAACAAATAAAAAACCTTTGGGCCTCCAGGCAGTGGTGGCGCATACCTTTAATCCCAGCACTTGGGAGGCAGAGGCAGATGGATTTCTGAGTTTGAGTCCAGCCTGGTCTACAGAGTGAGTTCCAGGACAGCCAGGGCTACACAGAGAAACCCTGTCTCAAAAGAAAAAGAAAAAAGAAACCTATTAATAATAATAATAATAAAAAACAACCTTTGGGCCGGAGCGAGTAGGGGCCAGAGTGGGGGGGGGGGTGTCTGCCTCATCACAATGAGATTCCTTCTTGTCCAGCTATCTGCAACAAAGTCTCTGTTCATCTCTATATAATAAACACCCTGAGCTTCAGGGGTCCTCCAGCTTCTCTGTCACCTGAACCCAGCTTTTCTGTGTATCTACTGGGTCTGTCCTTTCTTCATTCCCTTGCTGCCTCAGTCAGGTATGTGTTGGCAGCATGCAAAGATGCAGCACCTAACAATGTAGTCCAGGTTAGCTTCAAACTCAAAATCCTACCTCACGTGGGATTACAGGGGTAAGCACGCCCACTGACTCATTGAGATGAACATTCACAAGTAAAGCTGTTTGGGCAAAAGGGCACACGGCAGCTTCCTCGGCGAGAACTTTTTGTTGTTGTTTTGTTTGCTTGTTTGTTTTCTTTGGGTGGGGAGGTTGCAAGAGCCAAGGGTGGATATGAAGGGACCAGGAGATGAGTGGGATTGGAGTGCATGGTGAAATTCACAAAGAATCAATAAAAACTTAAAAAAAGAAAAGAAAATCTCAAATCACTGCTACTGGACCAAACTATAACTATATAATGCCACATACCACAGTCCCCTTGGGTCAGAGTGACTGGAGAAGTACTCTGAAGAGTACACATAGAACCTGGAAATGTTACATCCAGTCTTCAAAGGAACTCATACAGGGTGGAGAAATATACAACCTGGCTGAAGGGCTTTCAGCCATAGAGCTCTCCCCACCAGAGGTGGGAACTAAGAGCGAGCGCTCATGCCTTTACAGCTCAGATCTACAAATGCCTTGTTCACGGATGTCTCTGCCTCTGACAAGCAATGTGGATGTCTGGAGTTAGCTGTTTTCAGAGAATAAAACAACCACAGAAGACAGCATGTCCAAGTCTGAGCGGCATGCAGAAGCCCAAGCAGCAAGGAGAACTCTTCAGCACTCCTTAAAGAGAGGCCGCAGATTGTATACACACGGACTCCTGGGTCTTCGCAAATGTCATTGCAATCTGGTCTTGGATAAAAGACCTTTGATCTAAAAAAGACTGAATTTTTCTTCTTCTTTTTGTTTGTTTGTTTGTTTTTCATGGTTTTACTATGTAGCCCAAGCTGTCCTGGAACTTGCTCGAACCTATACTTGATACAGATTTAGTTCAAACCCTCTTAGTCCACCCACACAGCAAACAGCTCCTGAATTCTAGCCCATATGAATGGCTTGTTTGTTCCTTTAACAACTTTGATGTCCTTGTGTACTATAATAAAACTATATCACATAAAGACAAAGACCAAACACAATCATATCTTAACCAAGAATGTACCCACTTAATTGGGCCTTGGAAAGTATGTATTAATAGTTGTTATCAAATATCTCCTTTTATTTGATACTTAACAGCACTGCTGAAACTTTAAGAGGCCATGACATCCCCAAATCACTCAGAAAAGTCCCACAACAAATCTCAAGTAACCTAGAAGATGACTAAAAAACAATTCCTAAAGCAGCTCAAACACATAATGATAGCCTAAATTCTTGTGCAGAACAAGCACATGACTTTCCTGCTGTGGTAAGTGTCCTCAGTATAAAGGTAATGGGCTTAGCACAGTTTGTTAAAGGCATTAGTGAGCGCTGCCGCCTAACTCCATGGCTTCCACAGCTCCATGCACTTGTTTCTTATAAAGGCTCAGGCTTGGATTTCTCACCCAAGGTTGGTCCTGACTTTGGAACAGACAGACTGGTGACTGTAAAACTTCTCTTCTGAATTTTGCTGTGTTATCGTTTGCTTTTATTTATATGCAATGGTAGTAAGACATATTAATCCAAAACCCCTAAATATTAGGGCATTCTGGGATCCAGGGACATCACAGAAGAATATTGAGTTCTTTAGATTGTAAGATGTATATCAAATTGTCTTTTTTGTTGTTTTGTTTTGCTTTGTTTTTTGAGAGAGTCTCTCTATGTAGTCCTGGCTGTCCTGGAACTTTCTCTGTAGACCAAGCTTGCCTTGAGCTCACAGAGGTCTGCCTGCCTCTGCCTCCCAGATGTTGAAATCAAAGGTGTGCCCCACCCAGGTCAGCAAGACTTCATACTCTATTCTGATACTAGCCTTGACCAAGGTTATATAGTATCAAGATAGTATCAAGGGGATGGAATGGCCGGGCAGTGGTGGCACACACCTTTAATCCCAGCACTTGGGAGGCAGAGGCAGGTGGATTTCTGAGTTCGAGGCCAGCCTGGTCTACAGAGTTCCAGGACAGCCAGGGCTACACAGAGAAACCCTGTCTCGAAAAACCAAAAAAAAAAAAAAAAAAAAAAAAAAAAAAAAAAAAACCAAACAAACAAGGGGATGGAATGCAAGGAATATAACTTAAAACCGTTTTGTGTGACTCAAAAATCATTTGATGTGACTTAGAATAATACAGTGCACATGAGAGAGAAGGTTGCCACCAGAGGGCTCTGATAAGAGAGAAGCCTTAGAAGCAAGCCCCTGGAAGGCACCAGGCAGCTCTGATACCAGCCTAGCTCAGGGTAGAGCCCTGATGTACTAATGCACTAACCCCAGGGTGGCATTGAACTAGTCCCAAGCTGTGAGCACTGGTAATACAAAGCTACTCCCCAATGAAATGATACAAAATTAGGAACCTTGGGGATAGTCTCTAAGATCACATTGCCACACTCTGAGACATGACTTCTCCAGCCTGTGTTGCTACCCATCTGCAACAAGATTTGAGACTGTGCATGGCCCTGGCCTCAGTGACACTGGACTTCATGTGCTGCCACAGGGCCCACACAGTCCGGCCTGTCAGTACAGCCATTGGCCTAGGCTTTCAAGGAGTTCCTGGACCTCCATCAGTGCCGTCCTCCCGGCCTGCCATAGCTGAAGGACTTGGCAGTTGTTGACCCAAAAAGCTTCCCAAGAGTCCTCCTGACCAGAGAAGATTCCCCCGGGGAACCCTGCCACAGCGTTTCTGCATAGACAACTGTTCCTCTCTCCGTGAGGTGTCTGTTCACCTGTCATCAGTGGGGTATTATAAGGAATGTCTGTATGAATAAACCCAGGGTACTGAAAGGCAAATCTTGGGTGGATGTCCTAATTGTTGGATGCCTTTCAGCCCATAAGCTGTGTTCTCGGCATTCAGGCTGACCTTGAACTTCAAGTCTTCCTATCTTACCTCCAAGTGCTAGAATTAAAGGCTTGGGGCAGTATACATGATGACTGCTGGCTATTTTTCATCTTTTTCCCCTACAACTCAACACTCAATATGTAGCCTTGGCTGGCCTGGAACTTGATCTGTAGACTGAAGCTGGCCTTATAGAGATCCATGTGTCTCTGCCTTCTCAGCCCTGAGACTAAAAGCAAGCACTACCATAGCCCAGGGCAGAGAGCAAAGGAGAGGTGCTACAGAAGTGCTCCCCATCCCTCAACCCCAATGACCCAGAAAGCTGGTGCTACCAGAGGAGGCCACTCCCCAGGGCAGGGGCCCACAGCCAGCTCTGTCATTTAGACACACTCATTTTCCTTTTCTGACCATTAAGCCCGTCTGGCTAGAGATCACAAGGGAATCTCCAGGCTTTGGTCTGTCCTCTGTCCCCTTGACTAAATGTACCCTCCTCCCAAAATACACTTCAATTATAAAATTAACCCTCTAATCCCATCATGGAGTGTTCTTCCTAGCTCTGTGCAGCCTTATCCTAGCCTCTTTTCTGAAAAGCCATTTGGGAGGGTTCTATTAGTTTGATTTTTAACTGTTTGGGGAAAATGAGCATTTATTATTTAACACATCTTTCCTGAGTCCCCACAGTATCATATGGACTATTCTAGAAGCTACAGGCACAGCAGTAACTAGAGAGATGCTTGCTTCTTCCTGGAACTTTCATGAACAGCTGAGCACAATTATAAAAGACCAAACAGATAAGAATCTCACCAAGCTATGCTTTTTAAAGTACCTTGCTTGGCTAAGAGAAGCTTCATCACTGAAGCAAGGCCAGAAGGAAGTCCTGCCATGCAGCAATTCCTGTTTATTCCTTAAGAGGACATTGGTATGCATCTGACACATTATACTACAATGTATTTATTGAGTGGCTGTTTTGTCCACTACCATCTCTTTGCTGCCTGGAGTAGTAAATGCTTAATAAATATTTACTGGCTAAATGAATGATGTTAGGCATTAAATACCCAAAACTGATTGTATTGGTGCATGCCTTTAATTCTAGCACTCGGGACTTAGAGACCAGCTTGGTCTACATAAAAAGGTCCGGGACAGCCAGAACTGCATAATAGAGAGACTCTGTGTCAAAAAGACCAAGAAAAAGAATAAAATAAACAAAACAATATGATTGATATTGATGGATGAAAGAAGAAATCAGAAAATACTTTCTCTTTGGAGACACTGAGGCAGGAGGATTACACACACTCAGAGGACTGGCTTCTGAGGTGGCACCAAAGCATGCTTAAACGGGATGGGAAAAAGAGAGAGGAAGCCACCACACCGCTATTTGGACAGGAATGAAGTTTGAAATGACTGCCCTGTAACACAGAAACAATGACTAATAAGCCAGTGAACGTTGAGACGATATCTGGTCAGCACAGGACACAGCAGCTGTTCAGGCCCCTCTACCCCAGCTCTGGCCACTTCCTACATTTGTGGGCTGTGATGCAATTCACATCATCAGACGATTTGGAGTAGAGTGAGCTTAGTCTGTGCTGAGCGAAAGGTTGACTACAGATAAAAACCAGAAACGACTTTCCTCCTACCTCGGCCTCCTGAGCACTGAGGTTGTAAGCATGAGCCACAAGAACAGCTGGCCATTTAATTAAGGGATTCCTGTGAAGTGGAGAACTTCCCCAACCCGGGACTCCCTAGCAGTAGTCCAGTTCATGACCCCTCATACTACACAGTGGTCCGGGTACTACTTACAGATTTCTTTCTTTCTTTCTTTCTTTCTTTTTTGGTGTTTTCAAGACAGGGTTTCTCTGTGTAGCCCTGGCTGTCCTGGAACTCACTCTGTAGACCAGGCTGGCCTCGAACTCAGAAATCCACCTGCCTCTGCCTCCCAAGTGCTGAGATTAAAGGCGTGCACCACCACCACAGACCGGCTGCCTCTGCTTCTTAAATGTTGGGATTAAAGGTGTATGCCACTATTCCCAACTCAAATGTATATTCTTCAGCCAATCAGTTTGGGTTCAATTTCAGTCCAATTTCTTCCCACAAGTCTTAATCTCAGTATCTTCACCTGTTGAATAGTTTGCTTTGGGGATTGCATGTACTTATGCATGAAAAGCTATTAGAACCATGTCTGGCGTATAGACAGATTCAACATAGTGGCACACACTTTTAACACTCAGGAGACAGAGGCAGGTAGATCTCTATGGCTGTGGGTTCTCCTGGTCTATATAGTAGGTTCCAGGCCAGTCAAATCTGTTCCTATATAGGAAGAATTTTTAACTTAGATACAAGGACAGGAGGGAGTTAACTAAGAAAGAAAAGACTTGTAGAGAAAGAGTACAACACATTCAAAGATCGTGACGGCTTCCCAAGGGAGTCCTAAGTGTTCCGCAGTAGCTAATGATAGGGTTTTCAGATTCCATTGCTCAATAGATCCCTAAGACACTGCTCTCATCTGTATCTTTTCTCTTTTTCAATGTGTAAGGCTATAGGGTGGTTCTGGAGGTGCCTTGGACAAAATTGCAATTAGATAAGATAAAACATGGAACAGAAGGGCCGGGCAGTGGTGGCGCACGCCTTTAATCCCAGCACTTGGGAGGCAGAGGCAGGCGGATTTCTGAGTTCGAGGCCAGCCTGGTCTACAGAATGAGTTCCAGGACAGCCAGGGCTATGCAGAGAAACCCTGTCTCGAAAAACTAAAAAAAAAAAAAAAGGAACAGAAGGGTCCCATAAAGGGGTTAAATGTCTTTTCCTATAAGTGGGTTTTCTTCTGAGAGTCCTAGAAAACTGCAGGCTTATAGCTGGGAAAGGAGAAAGGCCACAGGTGCTTAAGTCGTAAACAGGATTCTTTAATATTTTCACATTCCTTTGAAATATGTCTATGTGGAAAAAAGTATTGTGTCTATGTAGGCAATCTCCATAGCAAACATTGTTAACTCTATTGGAATTATAAAAACGTTAGGCTTATTTTATGCGTATTTTGTTTGTATGTCTGTGCACCGTGTGCATGTAGCACCCATGGAGGGCAGAAATAGCCTCCCTGATATCCAAGAGCTGGAGGTACAGGTGGCTGTGAAGTATATGTGTACTGGGAATCGAACTCGGGTCCTCTGAAAGAGTAAACAACCACTGAGTCATCTCTCCAGCCCTGCATATTGAAAGTCTTAACTCAGCTGGCAAGACAATTCAACCAGATTCCCAGACTCGTTTCTATTACCATTTTTCAGATCCAGATTGCTTGGATTCAAATTCCAAAACTACCACTTGTTAGCTCTGTGATCTTGGGAACGTCTTTCTGAATGTTAGAATCCTCTGCTGTATAACATGACCATGAGTAAGAGCCTGGACATATTGGGAGGATTAAATGAGTGAATAGCTGAAGTGTATGATATATATATAAGTAAGTCCAGGAAAGAAAGTTACAGATTACCAAGAATATAAGGCCAAATTAGAATCTTTTATTAGCTAGCAACAAAAAGAGCATGTTCTTGCCCTAAAGAACTCTTGACACTAAAGCTCAGTAGTACAGAGATTTTTAGCAACAAACCTCACTGTAACTTTAATTTTTTTCAAGGATTACTTTTTTTTGGGGGAGGGCGGGCTGTTTCGAGACAGGGTTTCTCTGTGTAGCTCTGGCTGTCCTGGAACTCACTCTGTAGACCAGGCTGGCCTCAACTCAGAAATCCGCCTGCCTCTGCCTCCCAAGTGCTGGGATTAAAGGCGTGCGCCACCACCGCCCGGCATCAAGGACTACTTTTAATAATGGTTCTTAAATGCTTTAACCTCCCTCCTAGCCCACCACCCACCAGAGGTAGTGGGGAAAAAAGGATTCCAGGGAAGAGGACCTGTTTAGAAATTGTTCTTTGGAGCAAATTCCATCTGCTTTGTCAGGAAATCAGCAGTTCAGTTCACAGGTCAGCAGTGGCAGCTCAATCCACTCAAAAATGCTTCATGGATACACCAACAGTCCAGTTCAGTAGAGTCTGGATAGCAGCAGCAGTGGCACGACCTAGAAGGAACAGCCAGGCCTCAGCTGAGTCTGCACGAGTCAGCAAGAGGTATTAGGATCACCAGGAAGAAGTTCTTAAAGTTCTTTGTTGTGCCTCTCTTGATGAAGCAAAGATCTGGGAAGACTCAAGACCAAGAAGCATTTAACTGTGCAAGCAAGGTTGAGTCCTATTGGTACTTCCTCCAAACGTCACGTGTCATTTCACGTGCTTGCTTCAGCGGAACGTCCTTTCACCTGTGTCTGCTTCAGGAAACGTTCCTTCACGTGTTTGCTTTAGCAAAACGTCCTTTCACGGGTGTCTCATTCAGGAAAACACTTCTTCACGTCTTTGCCCCAGCAAACCACCATCCGACACAACTGACTTTCCAAAGAACCCTTAAGTTTCCACTTCATCTCACAATTGCTTTATCAGGTATAGGTTGGGGAAACCCTGGTAACATTTGTGTTGACAAATGTGTTCAGCAGATATTTTGGTTATCCATGGTAGTCAGGGTCGTGAAAAGTCCCCACTCTGATGTGAATATCTTGCCAAGGTGAACATGACTGTTCAGGGGCTTAGGAGCTGAAAATTTCCTGAGCAGACACAACATGCAGTCAGGGTGAAATCAGATGTCTGAGTCACTGTTCTAGTCCTGGAAGAGACACCATGACCAAGGCAGCTCTTATAAAGGCAAGTATTTCGTTGGGACCAGCTTATAGTTAGAGAGGGTTAGGCTGTCATCATGATGATGGGGACATGGCAGGAACATGGTGACACTTGTGGCATTGGTGCAGTAATTGTGAGTTACATCCTGATCCAGAGAGGGAGAGGGAGAGGGAGAGGGAGAAAGGGAGGAGGGAAGAGAGAGAGGAAGGGGTAGAGAGAGAGGGAGAGGGGGAGAGAGGGAGGGGAGGAGAGAGAGAACACTGGGCTAGGTACAGGCTTTTGAACCATCCAAGCCCACTCCTAGTGACATATTTCCTCCAAAGCCACACCTCCTAATCCTTTTCAAATAGTGCCTCTCCCTGATGACTAAGCATTCAAGTATCTGATCCTGTGGGGGCCGTTCTCACTCCAACCACCACACAGAATTAGGTATCATTTCCTTGGTTACTTCATAAGTCTTTGACTACACTCAGCTACACCCCACTGTATTCACCATAAGTTTCACTAAGGATGACTAAGGCTGTGATTGCAGTTCAGTGGTAGATTGTTTGCCCAGTCTAAGGCTCTGAATTCAGTCCCTGGTAACAAGAAAATAAAACAATAAGTAAGATTTAAAAATTAAAAAGTAGAAAAATGACTGGGCCACACTTAATTGGTGTTCCACAAATATGGATTGATATCCATCATCTATCCTCTATCTCAGCCCTGGGGGTCACATCCCAAGGCTTTAGTTTTTATTCTTTACCTATTTTAGATAGGGTAAGGGTAGTTGAGACAAGCTCTTCCCTTGTAGCGCGGGCTAGCCTCAGCCTGCCAGGTGCTGGGATAAGCATATACAACTATGTCAGCTCTATGCCTTTGCTTAAAAAGGAGTGGTGGACAAAAGGGAATGATCTGGCCTGTCACCTGTACCCCAAAGGGCCTCTCACTCCTTCACTTCCTGGCCAGCTGGCAGGTCTTGACTTACTTATCAAATAGGTTGAACATTGCTAACTCTGAAATCTAAATGTTCCCTGATCTTGAAGGTGTGTGTGAGTTTGTGTGTGAGTGTGTGTGTGTGAATGTGTGTGTATATAAGTGTGTGTGTGTGTGAGTTTGTGTGTGTGTGTGAGTTTGTGTGTGTGTGAGTGAGTGTGTGTGTGTGTGTGTGTGTGTGTGTGTGTGTGTGTGTGTGTGTGTGAAGGTGGGGCAGGGAGAAGCACCCACAGCAAGTTGGAGTTAGTTCTCTGCTCCTATCACATACTACTCTGAGGATCAAGTTCAAATTGTCAGGCTTGAGAACAGGGAGACAGCAAGTGCCCTAACTCACTGAGCCTTTTAAAAATTTATTTATATGTGTGTGTTCACTCAGGTGCCGGAGAGGATTTTATGATTCCTTGGAGTTATGGGTTTTTATGAGCCACCTGATGTGGTTGCTGGACTCCAAACATGGGTCCTCTGATAAAGTGGAAAGTATTCTCTAGCTCCCAAATCCATCACTTTAAAAATATTTTTTTTTTTAATTTTTGAGACAGATTTTCTCTGTGTAGTCCTGGCTGTCCTGGAACTCACTCTGTAGATCAGGCTGGCCTCGAACTCAGGGATCTGCCTGCCTCCGCCTCCTGGATGCTGGTATTAAAGGCCTGTGCCACCACCACCCAGCTAAAAATCTTTTTTTTTTTTTATTGCTTTTGTGTGTATGGATGCATGTTTGCTTGAGAGTGTGTCTGAGTGCCATGTGGTTGCCTGATTTCTGGGGGAGGCCAGAAGAGGGCACAGGATCATCTGGGACTGGAGTTACAGCTGAGAGCAGCTGAGTTGTGGACGGCTGTGTGGGTGCTGAGAATCACATCTGGCCCCTGGAAGAGTAGCAAATACTTTTAACCAATGAGCCATCTCTCCAGCCCCCACTGAGCTACCTTGACAGACTCAATCTAATCTTTTGAGTGCCAACGTGATGCCACCGTGGGAAGTTCCACACTTGACCTTATGTGACTCCGCAGAAAGCATTCAAGGATTGAAAATACATAATGTTATTGCTTCTTGACCTTATGGATCAATAAAAGGATGTAGCATTGCTTCTGAGTGTGTGTATGAGGCACATAGGAAAGAAAGAATGTATCTGGGCTTTTGTCCCTTTCTCGGGGGGTCTCCTTATATAGTATTCTCTGTTCCTCTCAGCCCCCTGTTCCTCTGGGAAGGAGGCTTCTGCTGGCTGGGCCCATTCTTCAAGGGAAGAAACAAAGACCGGAGAGTGATTTTCAAGGGTTTCCCAGCAAGTTGTCTGGCTCTCCTCTCAGATTAGCAACAACTGGTAGTTCTTGCTGTTGCTCTGAGTCAGGCCTTGTAATACCCACTAATAGCTGAACCCCCGTCTTACCAATGCAGGGCCCCTGCTTAGTGTTTCATGATCAGTGGCATGGTGAACCCCTCAAGGTCTGGCAGTTTATATTTCCTGTCTCATACACGGATGGTACATATGGAGAAGCTGATAGATAGAATGGCAACGAGCTACCCAGTGGCAGTGCTGACTGGCTTTATTCATTCATTTATTTCCGAGACACTCACTATGTGTATTTGGCTGTCCTGGAACTCGCTATGTATGTGCCTTCTATCCTGTGCCTAAACATAGTGTCATTGAACCAACAACCTTGGAGGGCAAGAGGCAAAGCCTTCATTTTTCCCAGTAAAAGGGCTTTTGTAAAATTAGGTCTAGAAATGCTAGTCTGTTTAGGTACAGGATGGCAGGGTGGTGGGGAGGGGTGTGGGAACATTGGGGAGGGCTGGACAGTGAAATTCCTGATCATTCTGTGAGTAGACACTGTAGGATTTCTCCCTATGGGCTGGAAATGTAGCTCAGTGGTCGAATGAGAAAAAAAACATCCTAGCTGGGCGTAGTGTTATATGCCTCGAACCCCGGACCTCATGATGGAAAGTTCCAGACCAGCCTGGGCTACATGGCAATATCCTATATTTTTAAAAAAGGGGTGTGTGTGTGTGTGTGTGTGTGTGTACACCTGTCATAGTGGCAAATGCCTTTCATCTCAGCACTCAAAAGTTAAAGGCAGGTCACCGTGAGTTCTAGGCCAACCTGGTCTACATAGCAAGCCCCAGGTTAGCCATGGCTATACAGTGAGACTGTCTGAGAGGGAGTTGGAGAACTGGCTCAGCAGTTAAGGGAGCTTACTGATCTTCCAGAGGATACCAGTTCAGTTCCCAACACCTCTGTTAGAGAGTGTAATTGCCCCGGTCACAGGGGATTGAACGCATTCAGTTTCTGTGAGTGCACACATGCTATATATAAACCCTGATATACATACAGACACAGAGACAGACAGACACACAGACACACACACAGACACACACACACACACACACACACACACACACACACACACAGAGCATTAAAAATAAAATAGATGTTTGAATCAAAAACAAAACAAAGAGATGGAGTAGGGCCCAGTAAGGCCTCATCTACTTCCTGTCCGAGGGAGGGAGGGCTGTGCTGGCATCAGGGGCTCTCCACCTGGGCTCCAAGCCTCCAGGTAAGGTTCAACCCCAGGCCTTCCTGCCTTCCCCACAGGCCATCTTGGTGGCACCATGGGGCTAGTTCTGAGCTTTGGCGCTGACATCACAGAACCTAGGGATTCCCCAGTAAAGCCCAAACTGGAAACCTGGAGGCTGAGTTCCATTCTCCATTCTCTTACTGCTCCCCACGTGCCTCCACTAAGACTTCTCTCCCTGCAGCTCCAGTGAAGTCAGCAGATGCTGACCCCAAGCTCAGGGTTCCCCCAGGCTCTGGAGAACCCGCAGGGTGTGGGAAAGAACTAGAAACTTGGCGGGCAGTTCTTTCGATCTTGCTCTAGGTTTTCATTTCTTGTGTAAGCGCAGTGGCTGCCCTTGAAACTAGCTGTCAAGTCACAGTGAGGAAACTGAGATCTAAGATAGGCAAGTCACATCCCAAGCTTCCTAGTTTCCGTTTCTCACCTCTTACCACATCCCTTACATTTCCTGTTGGCTCCAGCCTAAGTCATAGCACTCAGGATACTGAAGCGGGAAGAGTTTGAGTTTGAGGCTGCTCTGGGCTACATAATAAGACTGAGTCTTTTTATTTTAATTTTTAGTATGTATATATGTACACACACACACACACACACACACACACACACACACACACACACACACACACACGTTTGGAGACAGGGTCTCACTATGTAGCAGACCAGGCCAGCCTCATAGAGATCTTTCTGCCTCTGTTCCCAAGTACTGGGATTAAGTGTGTGTGCCACCATGCCTGTCTTGAGACCCGGTCTTGCAAAACATAGATAGATAGATAGATAGATAGATAGATAGATAGATAGATAGATAGATAGATAGATAGATAGATAGACAAGTAAAGCTCATAAATATAGCAGGGAGGGCTAGCAAGGTGGCTTAGTGGATAAAGCATTTGCCATACAAACCTGAGGATCTGGACTGCATCCCTGGAACTCATGTAAAAGTGGAAAAAGATAACTGGCTCCACAGAATCATCCTTTGACTTCCACATCTGTGCCTTGATGTGCATGCCCCATACATATCACATACACACACACACACACATTAATCAGGAAAGGATAGCAGAGATAAGTGGATGGTTTTGGTTGGGTTTCAAGGGGCGTTGTGTAGCTCCCACCTGAGGGAGAATGTATTGGGTGGGTCATCTGAGGCAAGGCAAGAGGCAGGGGTCTTTTGAAGAGTAAACTCTTTAGTATCTGAGGAAAGGAAGAGGGAACAGCAGGTGTAAAGGCCCTGAGGACCTGGTGTTCTAAAAGCAACAGAAGACCAGTGTGTCAGAGCATGTGCATGGGAGCAGAGTGAGCAAGCTGTAAGAATTGCAAAAGATCCACTGGAGGTGAGACTTGTGTGAGGACGGGACGAACCATCTCCCAGAGAAACCAACAGCAGAGGGGATTGCTCCAGGGTTCGGCTACTCACAGGTGGAGCCATTTGCACAACACTCGGGACAGCACTGCGGTTTCTGAGCCCGGACATGTGAGGGTGCCTCCAACTAAAGGTTGGGAGAAGTGATGAAGGCCAGAGGGCCCAGGAGGGGGGCCCAGGGGCCCAGACAGCTGTAATCAGAGAGGCAGACAGTGGGACAGACAGTGGGAGGGCAATGGACAGAACTGAGGGAGTACCAAGGATTGAATGCTTTGTGGTGAGGAGAGGGGCGGTGTGCAGAGGAGTAGGCTGACCAGTGTGCCCACCACGTACACATGTACACACGTACACACACACACACACACACACACACACACATCAGCGGTGGGTGAAGGAGCTGCTGCCACTGGGACTGATGCAGCAAACACCTGCCTGGACCAGGGTGTTCTGCTCCAGCTTCCCTTTCCTTCCTTGAAGCTCTCTAGTAGCTTCCCGGACTTGATAGCTCCCTGGCACTGTGGCCCAAGAATCCTTAGATGGGCAGGCAGTTCCTAGGCAGGGACGAGGAGGTGCGATACCCGAAGGGGAAACCCCATTAGTTTCTATCTCACAGAAGGAACCCAGTAGGGAAACCCCACAAGTCCCAAAAGGAAAGCAGGACTTTGGGGAAGAGCAAGAAACCCCCATGCTCTCTCCGAAGATGGGAAACCAAGGGTGTGGTTGAGAGCAGGTTATGCTAGAAGGAACGCTGTGGTTAGGCCCCAGCCCTGTGAAGATCATAGATTTCTATGATCCTCATGGTGCTGAAGCACTGGGATTGCTGTGGGTCATGGCTGAGCCTTGACCTGACCTTATGCAACACCAAACTGGCCACAGGCTGAACCTCAATTCTAGTCATTGGTTGAGTGCTTACCCTAGCCTTCACCTTACCCAAATCACAGCTTTGGTCAGAGACTGCACAGCTCTGTCCCTGATGAAGCTCTAAGCCTAACCCTGACCAGCCACAGCAGAAGGTTCATTGATAGCTCTGACCCCAAACACAGACAGTGGGACCACATACACTGGCCCCAGGCTAGGCGCTGAGTTTAAGCTTAGACCAAGTTCTGACCCTTTCATATGAACTGCCCCCTAGTCCTATGTGACTCTGTCTGTAGACTGAGCCATTGTCTGAATGAGGCTGATCATGAGACCATGCCCCTAAGATGCCTCCATTCATGACACCTCAATGGCAGTTCTCAATGCATCAAACCAGTTCCTGCCAGCCCCACACAGACTCATCCAGCACCATGGAACTATGACTTCCCGCACACTCTTCAGCCATCTGTTAAACCAAATGAGGGGATGGATGAGTCAACTCCACTGAGTCCCCTCTTATGGGTAATTCCCTTACCTGGCCATCTGTCATTCACAGGACAATGGACTACCGATGGCCCTTGGACACTGGTGACAGTAGAGAAGCACAAGGAGGTCAGGTCTTTTGGGCCCCACCAGTGGACAGTGCTAGGTGAGTGGCCAGAGTTCCAGGGGTGGGGAGGTGAGGGAAGGGCTGGACCTGGGTCTGGAGCTATGGGCTAAAACCCCAGCTTCCTGCCACCCCCATGCCTCCCCCTCTGGGAAGGGAAATTACGTTTCCCCATTTTAACCAGGGAAGACTTAGTGAGCACAAAGCTGAAAGTACAAGCAGGACAGAAAGTGAAACCGGGCACAGCCCCCAGTATAAGACCCCCCTACCCAGGAGATGGCCGCACACAGAGGCTGGGCCCTGACATGGGCCAGGTGACAGGAGGCCTTGGCTGGCGTGAGTTGGAAGCGGGGACTGGGCAGAGGGCTGGGAGATTTGGTGGAGCCTGGGAGAGGTTGGGAAAGTTTAACAGGTTGGATTGGGACAGAAAGCTGAGAACCAGCACTTTGGCCAAGCAGACAGGCATGGCTAGCTGATCATGGGAACGAGACTGGTATAAGTGGGCAGGGGTTAGAGCAGTAGAATTATGGTTTTGCTCAGGCTGGGCAAGTGATAGCACAACTTGTCTGGGATGTATAAGGAGGACTGGACAGGCAATCCGGCCAGGAGCAGGACGAAGCAGACAAATGAAGAGTGTAGAGGGAAGAGGCTGAGAATGGAGAACAGTTGGAGGAATGGCACAGGGGAGCAGATATGAGTGGTGACTAGGACCAAAGGGGCAACTCCTCTGGGTAAAGGTCTCTAACCTGAAACTTAGAAGATTGCCCAGTCTGCAGCTGGTAATTGAAGGACTAGGAACAGCGTTGTAGGAAGAGGGGCAAATGGTGGGGCTGGGTAGACTCAAGAGCTGGAGGATGATGGCAGGAGTCTCTACAAAGGGCTCTTGGAGTGTCCAGAACTTAGAGAGGTGGTAAATGGGTATGAGCTGGCACACCTTAGTCTGGGGTGTAGTATTTACCAGACCCAAGGATTCATGCCCTTTCCCAGTCTTAGAGCTAGGAAGAATTCTATTTAGTCTCCAGGGTACTAAGGAGTCAGAATGTCTCTCAAGCCAAGAAACCTGAATGCCAGAGATTTCAATCACTGCCCACTTCTGAAAGTCCATGGGGAAAATAGATGGCCCCAGAAGCTTCCATTAACCACTGCTGAGGGCACTCTGGAGAGGCTTATAGATTGTGAATGGGTAGGGAAGGGACCTAGAGAGGAGCAAGGGTGGGGAGAGACTTGGGGATGGTTTTGGTTTGGGTTTCGGGGGGAATTGTGTAACTCCCGATTGAGAGAGAAACCACTGGAGATTGCCCTCTTCCAAGAGCCCCCACTTCACAGCCCTGCTCCCCTCTTACCATGAAATGCAGGGCTTGAAGTCCCCTGAAGTCAGATAGCCTGACTCTCACTCCACAGCTGGGAGCCTGGGACACAAAGATAAGAGGTGACCTGCTCAAGGCAGGATGAGGAAACTAGCCTCCCCCCTCCATCAGTGCCATCCCCACCACATGCCCCTTCCAGGACAATACTGCTGATTTACTCCAGAAGGGCTCAGTGCACAGTGGTGGGTCTTCCATGTGAGTCCCTAGAATAGAAACGCTGGCTTTGCCAGGTCTCCCCTAGGGCCCTAGGTCTGTTCAAAGCCTCAGAGCTGCCTAGATGAACCCAAGGAATCCTTGACAGGAAACAGTGTCTTCACTTCAGGGGCAGGTGGGTTCTTCCTCTGAGTTCCCTGGGGAAAGAGTACTGGCCTGTGTTTGGATGGATCTGGAATCTAGCCCTGCCTCCTTGACCTCTCACTGACTAACTGTGGCTAGTCAGTTTACTCAGTCTCAAGATCTAGGACACATACATGCAGTTATGTAGGCTGGGCACTTGAAAAGACAATTGACCAGGGGACCTACTTGGAGTGTGTGTACTAAGATCCTGTCTTTGGTGTTCTTACAACAGTGTGCAGAGATGATGTGGGGATAGCCTCTGTGGTCCAAATGATGGTTCTAAGGGGGCAGCTTGAAGATGCCAGTCAAAGAGACTCAGTGCTTGTATAGACTGGTTTCTCCCTTCTCTAGGGTTCTCCCGCCTTTAGCTTGTCCCCTTTCCCCCTCTCTCCAGGGCTCAGCCTGTTGCTGCTACCTTTGCTTCTGGTACAACCTGGTTCCTGGGGGTTCCCAACAGACCCTCTGAGCCTTCAAGAGCTGCGCAGGGAATTCACAGTCAGCCTGTACCTTGCCAGGAAGCTGCTCTCTGAGGTTCAGCGCTATGTCCACAGCTTTGTGAGTCTCTTTAGTGCAACTGGGTATGGAGGTGAGGACACCCCTAAGTCTCACTGGCCCTAACAAAACTTACCCCTCAGGCTGAATCTCGCTTGCCAGGAGTGAACCTGGACCTCCTGCCCCTGGGACACCATCTCCCCAATGTTTCCCTGACCTTCCAGGCATGGCATCACCTCTCTGTGAGTGAAGGGCAGGGGGTGGGGAGACTGACAGTAAAGCATGGTACATGGACAAGTGTTTGAGCAGATGAGGATCTACAGATTTGTGTGGCTAATATGTCTCTGTATATAAAGGTGAAGCTGGAAGCTGAGGGTAGTGGTACATCTGTAATCCCAATACTTGAGAGGCAGAGACTAGAATTTGAGAAAGATAGAGGAGCAAAGAGGGAGAGGGAGCATGCTGGGATTTGAAAATGAGGACTGGAAGATGGTGAGCATGACACTGGGTGGGGGAAGAGGTGGGGTCGGGGAACGGAGGAAGCTGTGGGAAGAGATGGACTGGTGACTAGGATGGGAGTGGGGTCGAGTCAGAGAGAAGACAGTTGTGGCTATGGGTGAAAATTGGGTTGGATATGGAAGAAGAAAGTGCAATGGACAAACAGTGAATCTAAGTCTGTGGAGGGAGGTGGATTTGGGTTAAGAAAAAGAATGAGAGGGCTGGAGAGATGGCTCAGAGGTTAAGAACACTGAATGTTCTTCCAGAGGTCCTGAGTTCAATCCCAGCAACCACATGGTGGCTCACAACCATCTGTAATGGGATCTGATGCCTTCTTCTGGTGTGTCTGAAGACAGCTATAGTATATATATATATATATATATATATATATATATATATATATATATATATATATATGTGTGTGTGTGTGTGTGTGTGTGTGTGTGTGTGTGTGTGTGTGTGTGTGTGTGTGTGTGTGTGTGTGTATGAAATGAGGTAGGAAAGCAGGTAGAGATGTGGGAACAGGGTGTGACTGACAGGTTGTACGGAGGGCAGAGGAAGGAATGGAATGAAGCTGTGGATAGACGGACTGGACTGAGGAGAAGAGTATGGGCCAAGAAGACGATGGGACTGGCCTCACAATGATAGGAGAAGGCAAGAATAACTCCAAGGAGGCTAGTGATATGGTTCGGTAGAGAAAGGCTCTTGCTGCCAAGGCTAACAATCTGAGTTCAATCCCTGGGACCCACATGGTAGAAGAAGAGAACCAATTTCAGTAATCTGTCCTCTGATATCCACAGGTATATGCAGAGATACACGTACACACATGCTCTAAATAGACATGATATATTCTGTTGTTGTTTTGGTTTTATTTTATTTTATTTTATGTATATGAGTACACTGTAGCTGTCTTCAGATACACCAGAACAAGGCATTGGATCCCATTACAGATGGTTGTAAGCCACCATGTGGTTGCTGGGATTGAACTCAGGACCTCTGGAAGAACATTCAGTGCTCTTAACCACTGAGCCATCTCTCCAGCACATTGTTTTGGTTTTTTGAGACAAGGTATCACTATTTGCCCTGGCTATCCTGGAACTCACTAAGTAGACCAGGCTGACCTCTAACTCACAGAGGTCCACCTGTATCTGCCTGCTGAGTGCTGGGATTAGGTGCATGCTACCATGCATGAGATAATAAAAATTTTAAAGCATAAAGTTGTGGATGAAATGGAAGCTAGAATCAAGACGAGACCCACATAAAAATGGAGCTCAATTTGGTATTCTACGGCTGTCTCTTGATGATCCCCCTTCTCTTCAATAGGACTCTGAGAGACTCTGCTTCCTTGCTACCACACTTCAGCCCTTCCCTGCCCTGCTGGGAGGACTGGAGACCCAGGGGACCTGGACAAGCTCAGAGAGGGAGCAGCTGTGGGCCATGAGGTTGGATCTCCGGGACCTGCACAGGCATCTCTGCTTCCAGGTAGAGCATGCACTGTACCCTTGACCTCAGGGATATACAAGCAAAATGGGCTCACTGGCTCTCTTTTGAAACACCTCTGGGAATCAGGTTGAAGAAGCCTAGTGAGACACTTCAGCTTCTGTGAGTGAGTAGTAGAGCCTGGCTCTGCCCAAAAGTCTCTGCCTGCTCTTGAGGGCTGGACTCCAGTGAAAGAAGAGCCATAGGACACCAGGACAGCCCCTGTCATCATCAGGCCTAGGATCCGTTCTCTTCTCCCTCCAGTTCTGACTTCACTCAGATTCTCGGAGATGGTTCAAAGGGCAATAGAAATTTTACCTTAGTAAAAAGAAAATCGAAAATGCAAGACAGGAAGTACATGTGTCACCCCTTCTGATCCTGAAAAATCCTTAACAGCAGAGAATTTTCTGACCAATGACCCTCAGGGCAAAGCAATCCTACCCAGTTTGGAGCATCTTCCTCTACCATGACCATAAAATAGAGAGATAGGTAGGTAGGTAGTTGGATAGATAAAAGGTAAGGAGACTGGAGAGAAAGCCCAGTAGTTAATGGCACTGACTGCTCTTCCCGAAGACTTGGGTCCAATTCCCAGAATCTACATGGTAGCTCACAACCATCTGTAACTCCAGTTCTAGGGAATCTGATGCCTTTTCTCACCCCCTTGGCACTTGGTAAGTGGTACACATACATGCAGGCAAAACACCCATACACATAAAATAACTTTAAAAGTTTTTTTTTTTAATCTAGTATGCCAAGTGTGTCAATACATTCCTGTAGTCTCAAACACTTGGTAGGCTGAGGCAGGAGAATTGTGATTTCAAGGCCATGCTGTGACTATATAGGAAGATTCTGTAAAATAAACAAACACAAGAAACATAGAGCTGGAGAGATGGCTAGAGCAGTTAAGAGCACTTGCTACTCTTGCAAAGGATAAATGCTGACAAACACCTAGTACCCTCTCTGCTGGCCTCCAAGAACACCAGTCATGTAGGCAGTGCACATACATGCTTATATATATATATATATATATATATATATATATATATATATATATATATATATATATAT
>CM052703.1:70687545-70736451 GCA_028551405.1 Uromys caudimaculatus
ACAGATGTGGTACATATTAATACACATAAAATTAAATAAATAAATAAATAATAGAAATGCTAAAGAGAAAAGAAATAAAATGCAAGACTTAGATAAAGACATGTCTAGATTAGATAAAGACTTTGACCCTGTAAGTTTGAGGTAGAGACTACCCAGAGCAATCATGGCCCATGGTTACCGATGTCATGGAGGTGACGGGCAGCAGAAGGAATGGAGGCTCTCCCAGGTTCTTGATGTGGCACTGTGTGACCCATGGGTCTTTCCTCACAGGTGCTGACTGCGGGACTTAACTGTTCGGAGGAGGAGGACAAGGAGGAAAAAGAGGAGGAGGAGGAAGGGAAGGAGCTGCTCCTCGGGACTCCGGGTGGCTCCGACCAGGTGTCATCCCAAGTGTCCTGGCCCCAGCTGCTCTATACCTATCAGCTCCTCCACTCCCTGGAGCTTGTTCTATCTCGGGCTGTTCGGGACCTGCTGCTGCTGTCCTTGCCCAGGCGCCCAGGCTCAGCCTGGGATTCCTAACACCTAGCTTCAAGCCCTATGGAGTGACCTTCTGGCTCCCTTCCCTCACCATTAAGACTCTAAGGCTGGAGTCTGGCCAACCGTGCAGGGCAGTCTCTAGCTCGTTTGCCTTCGACCAGGCAGGGCTTCACTAGTTCCCAGCCCTGACCCAATAATTTAAAAGCCCTCCAGTCCTTACCAGATATTTATTTCTTGGATATTTATTTATTTTTAGGAAATCATTTATTTATTGTTTCATTCTTGAGTTAGGCCACCATGCTGGGTGCCTAATAAAGCCATCCAGGCCAGTTTATGTTTCCATGTGTTTTCACAGGAAGGTCTGACAACCAAAGATCAGTACAGCTTGGGAAGGAGTCAGGGAGGAGGGGGGAGGAGTCAGGGTGGAGGGGACGCTTCCAGCCACCCAGAACCCCCCTCTATTTTTGTATTCTTCCTGGGCAATGACCCCCAACTCTGGCATGGAGGTTAGCATAGTAACCTGAAGAGTTGTGATACTGAGCTGTCATTTTGGAAACTCAAAGCAGCTGGTCTGTTGCCCAGTGCCATCGACTCCAAGCAGTGTCTCTCGGCCCCTTGAACCTCTTTTCTTTGGGCTGGCTTCCACCCCAGAGGTGTGCAATCTTACACAGCTCTCTGTAGGGCTCCATCATGATGGGTAATTAGGGAGCGGGTGATCATACAGGGGAAATTTAGGGGAAAATAGTCTCCCTAGCCCTGTCTTCCTTGTAGTCTTCCAAATAGCAGAGACAGATGGGAAAGGTGATCAGGAAAGGAATCCATGATAGATGCCAGTGGAGCAGGTCCCCACTAGTTTAATCAGACACCTTAGATTCAAGGTCTTCAGAAATATCTGATTTAGCTGAGGCCCAGAGGGTGAAAAGTATGTGTTCCAGTGGCTGAGGGAATCAAGAGTAACCAGGGTCCAGAAGAGCCTTCAGATCCTCCCTTAGGAGGTCTCTCACTAGGGCTCTAGGTCGTGTCACTGTGGCTTCGGCCGACTCAGTCGAACTTGCAGCTCCTGCATCATGCCAGGATGAGCGAAGCCAAACCTGTAGAAAGAACAGACCCATGGGAGCTGTGGGAACTGAGGTTCCCACAGCCTCCTAACCATCCCAAGCATAGCGCCCCTGCGCCTACCCACGGCCCAGCACTTTTCTTCTGGCTGGCACTGGAGTCCCTTCAGGCTTTGTGGCACTTAGCTCTGGAGTTTCCTCTAGCTGAGGAGAGGACTGCTCAGGGAATGGCAGCTCCTCCTGGGGTTGGGGGCTGGGAGGGTCACACTGCGGCTCAGGAACAGAGATTCGACGGAAAGAGGGCCTTGAGCGCCGCCGTGAGGAACTTCGTGAGAGGAGCACACGACTCCGAGGGACAGACACATCCAGGCGGGACCCAGGGAGCAGGGCCTGTAGGGCAAGGGACAAAGAAGACTGTGGAGAACTGAGTTCCAGATTCTGCTTGTCCCTCTTGGGGCCCTGCTGAAGGCCTCACCTCATTCCAGTTGCTGTGAACATCCCCTGGGGCACCTGCTGTGGCCTCAGCTGATTCCGAGGGCCCAGGCACAGCTACTGTAGGGATTTGGTGTGTCTGCTGCCCCTCCTGGCCTGAAGAGTCGTCCAGACCTGGATGGGTCTCCTGGATCTCTGTCCTCTGTGCTTCCCACGTGGCATCCTCCTCCTCTTGTAGCTTTTGGGTCTCGCCCTCTGAGTTGTGGACCTTTTGCTCTTGTGACTGCCCACCCCCAGCTTCTTCTTTCAACAGCAACTGATCTCTCAGGAGCCCCTCAGTCTCCATGGTGGTTATGGACCCCTCTGCTCTCTCTGCCTGGGAGCTTAAAGTCACACCAGCCATCCTCCTTATTTCTTCTGCCATTACAGATGTCTCCATCTCTGCCTGCTCCCCCTCTTCTGTCCCATCAATTTCTTGGATGTCGTAGCCAGACAACTCTTCTGCTGAGCCCTCCAAGCCAACTTCCTGCCCACTTTGCTTCTCTGTAGCCTCCTCCAGCTCGGTGCCTCTCCCAGTCTCCCCCCTGCCCTCGGAATACCAGGCTTTCCCAAGCTCTGTTTCTGGAACCAACCCAGCTTCCCATTTTGTCCCTTCCTCGGCATCCACAGTTCTGATACCCACAATAATCTCATCAGCCAAATAACTGGTCTGTGTATCCTCACTGTCTTGCAGGCTCAGAGCCACCTCCTCCAGCCTCCTCTTCCTGCAAGTTCCATCTGTCTCCCAAGGCACTAAAGCCTCCTCCTCCTCCTCCTCAGCAGCCTCGTTTTCTGTGGGCTTGGATTCCTCTACTGATTGTCCTGTCCCTGCCTCTGTTCCTTGGCTTCCCTCCAGCTCCAGGTTAAGTGCAATAGAGGTCAGTTCCTCTTCTCCCCCTGACCAGAAGACCTCTGGCTGTTGGGCCTCCTGGCCTCCTTCAGCCGTGACCTCCACTGCCTGCTCCGTTGCAGTATGTTCCTTGCCTGCTTCGACCTCTGCTTTTACCTCCTGGCTATTTCTGCTGTCAGGATCTTTACTCCAGTTTCTCCAGGCTTCTAGCTCAGGACCTGCAAACCCCACAGGCCTAGGACACTCCTTCACGCTTAGCACCCCCTCTGGGCTCAGGTCTGGAGCTCCACTAGTCTCTTCCTGAGCCTCCTGTCCTTCCTCGAGTTGTTTAATCAAGGTCTGGGAACCTCTCATCAGCTCAGGCTCCTGTCCTTCAGTGACCTTTACTCTCAATACCTCTGGTGTCATCTGAACTGCTTCACTCTTCTCTCCCACAATCAACTCCTCAGTCCTGGCTTCTGGAGAGTCTTCCCAGTCAGGCTCTTTTTTAGCCTCTGTGTCCAAGGCTAGTATAGCTTCTGTGGCCCAGTAGCTCCTTATCTCCCTGGAGGATTCTTCTGCCTGCACCTCCTCTTCCAGACTCACTCCATTATCCCTGATGGCTAAGTCTTGCCTTTCCTCATCCTCAAAGCTGTCGCCTGTCTCCGGGTCTCCCACAGCCCCCCTTCCAGTTATCTGGCCCTCAGTCATCTCTCCGGCTCTCTCAGCCTCCAGGGTCTGGATCGGAAGCTTAGCTTCAGCCTCTCTCTTCTCATCGACCTCATCCTGATGGTCTCCCTTGCCAGCCTCTTCTAGGACCCAGACTCTCCCAGTAGCTTCTGGGATGCTGTCTCCTGGGTCTGACCCATATTCTTCTTCCTGAATTCCTAGGATATCAGCCCTCTCCCTGCCTAAGACTGTCAAGGCCTCCCTTCTCAACATGGCCCAGTCCTCAGACTCTGCCCCTGGACACTGTGTCACCTGTGCCCTTGCACTTTGGCCATCCATAGTTGCCTCTTCCTTGTCAACCCCTTTGGCACCAAACCACTCGACCTCTGCAGCTATGTCTTTGGCCACCCAGTCTATCTCTTTGCTGTCCTCTGTCACATTCTGCCTCTCAGTGCCAGCATTCCCCTCAGGTTCACAGTGCCAGGTTGGCTGTGACTCCACCCCCCTGGCCATCCCTGGCTCTGCTGCTCTGACCATCTCCTCCTCTTCCTTCTGTTCACAGGTTCTCTGCGGCACCCCACTATTCTCTTTCTCCTCACTATGCACCCAGATCTCCTGGGCTGTATTACTGCTCCTGTCTCTGTGAGTCCCAGGCCCTGCCCCAGGCTTCAGTGAGACACTTGGGTCCTGCCCCCTGGCACCCTCAGCTGCCTTTCTGGACCCAATGTCCTGCCTTTCTGCTAGGGGCCTTTTGGAGCTATCTGCTCTCCACCCCCAGGTCTGTCCTCCAGCTAAACTTTCTTCTTGGCATCGTATGGACTTTTCAAGGGCTCCTACCCTCTCACTCTGGCCACTTCTAAGCCCTTCCAGTGCCTCCTGGGCTTCCTCCCCCACAACCTCCCCTGCAGTCACCTCCCCCAATTCCTCAGCTGCCTGTGTCTGCCTCTCTACTGTGGGGACTGTGTCTCCTATGAGATAGGACACAAATGCACTGAAGGAATCCTAGAAGAGAAGAAAGAAGAGTGAAGGCACTCAGGGGAGGTCTACCCATTTCCCTGCATCAACAAAGCCCAGGTAAGAAATCAGAGATATGGAAGTCTGCTAAGGGACCAAGACAGGGCCTAGCTTGAGTACATGGGTGCGCTTGTGGAGGCGGGAGATTGAAACCCAGGAAAGACTGGGCTAGGAGTCTGGCTGACTGTAGAAAAGAGGACTCGAGCTTGAGGAGAGGCTCTAAGCGGGGAGGAAAGGTGAGACTACAAGGAATGGGTGGAAGTTTCTGGTATCTCTCAGCCCCTCTCACCAGTGCTCCCCTCAAAGCCTGATGTAGGCCAGGGAGATGAAGCCGGAGAAAATCCATCCTGCAGGTCTCTGTGTGTCCAGAAAGCTCACAATGACCATCCGTCCCCACCCACGAATGCAAGCCAGTCCTCCCCAGCACCCAAGACACTTCCTCTTCCCCTGTCTCTCCCTGACGTATCTCCACCCCAGGCCCTGTGCACCTCCCCCACGCTCATGGATGACTTCATGACAGGCAGAGGAATGGCTTAACAGTATCCAGGTGACTCAGACTCAGGTGCGCATCTGGAACTAAAGGGCAGAGCATCTGACCAGAAAGGAAAAAAAGTGGAAACGGGAGACCTCAGAATTGGATATAGGGGAGGGGGTATGTGGCAAGCGCAGCCTGAGTGACTCAGGTCTTGTATTCACACCTCAGCCATTTCCGCCTTCTCCAAGCCACAGCCTTCAGTGAGAGGAAGCTAGGGTTTGTGGTTCCTGATTTATCTGGGGAGAAGCAGTAGAACTGAGGATGAGACCAGTGGAAGTTCTGGCTTCCCATTTCAATGCTGTTAAGATTTTTCTGGGATGAAAGGTCTGGATTGGTGTTCCAATGCCCACATCGTCACCTACGGTTATTCTTGTACTGTGGTCATTTGTCACTCACAGCTTACTGTGAGCTCCTTAAGGACAGAGGCTGCAGAATTTCTAGAACCCTGCATGGGTAGTTGGGTTCTTTTTCTCAATGGTTGAGTGATCTAGAAAGAACACCACAGGAGGGCATATTCCAAACAGCAATCTTAATGACAGGTGGTTGATAAGAACTGGTAGAAGTGGGCAGAGGCTGCTGGAAGCCATAGCAGAGGAATAGGCTTGATGAAGAATTGTCAAGATGCTGTCTTACCATCGAGCAGAAGGTAAGGGAAGGACTCCTTATTGGGACTATGTGAGGTGACATATTCCAACTGTCCACTCAGTCTCATTCTCCTAACTTCCAATTAGGACAAATGGCTGACACCACAGACCAGGAAAAACGCTCATAGGAGCATGCTCAGTGAACTTAGCACCTCTGCTCTACTTCTTTCTGCTAAGTGAGTCTCTGAAATCAGCTAAAAGTCTAGCCTCTGTAACACAGGGGGGGAGGGGACCTTGGTTTTCTCATTTGTAAAAATGGGTTGGACTACAAATGGTATTTGTTGGTTCTAGGATAATACAGCAAAGGAAATTTCTTTTTTTTGTTTTGTTTTGTTTTGTTTTTTCGAGACAGGGTTTCTCTGTGTAGCCCTGACTGTCCTGGAACTCACTCTGTAGACCAGGCTGGCCTCAAACTCAGAAATCCGCCTGCCTCTGCCTCCCGAGTGCTGGGATTAAAGGCGTGCGCCACCGCCGCCCGGCAGAAAATTTCATAACATCGTGAATATAGCTATAGACAATTCACAGAAACCTGTTTGGTGTGTGTTTATCTTTTAGCTTTCTAGACAATCGGTCTACTCTCAGTTACTACCCAGATGCTTATTATAGGTCTTTACAATTAGGTCTCTAAGGACATCAGATAAGGAGGATTGAGGCTTATCGCCTTTGCTCCCAAGCAGAACTTGTCCTTGGGACTTTGGGTGGGGTAGTGGGACAGCCGCAGCAAAATAACCATATTTGTTTCAGGCCAGTAAGAGCAGCAGGAAAGAAGCTGAAGCCTCTCGCGCCATGACTAGTACTGGCAGATTTGGTCGGCGTCTAGAGTGCCGCTTTTCATGGCTCTACTTGTGGCTCCCTTTGGCTCCAGTTCAAAATCAGTGCTTCCAGGGTTCTCCCGAACTCTCCTTCTTTTACTCCCCGAAGTTTGAGAAGCCCAAAGGCGAAAAGGCGAATAAAGGACCCGGAAGTAGGGAGCAACCTCCAAGCACGTGATGGAAAACTCACGGGTACTGTCACGTGACCCCCAACCCGCGATTCTACCTTGCGGAGAGTTCAGCCGCTCTTAAAGGTACAGACCTGGGGGCGGGAGCTTTGCTTTAGAGGGGCAGGGGGCGGGGTCAGACGGGTGGGGCTTGGGTGAACTGGAGCTGGAGACCTGGGGGTCTTTTGATGGATAGTAGTGTATAGCAGAACCTGGGACTGACCACGGGGAGTTGATCCTTTTCACCCACCTGTCCCAGACTTTCATCTATTTTCTTGAAGCTAACTCCGAACACACGCTGACTTCGGGCCCTTTGGGGGACCCGAACTCAATGTTATGGGAAGCTCTGCGGGCTCGTGGAGGTGCCTAGAGGATTCCGAGAGTGAGTACTCTCATCGGTTGCTTTGGGAATGACCACCTCTGCCCCGCGGCTCTCCCGAGGAGTTGGGATGCTGGCACTGCCCCCTCAACACAATACGGGATAGGCGGGGCCTTCGTGTACCCGAGTGAGTGGTGGGTTATGCTGCTTTCTCAACCTCCCAGGGGAGGAGACCGACTCAGAGTCCCAGGCCCCTCGGTTGGATAGTCTGAGTGTCCTTTGGAAGAATGCGGTGGGATTCTGGTAAGTGGTCCGAGAGTTGTACAAAAATAAAGTGCAGTTGGAACAAAGATGATGAGAGCCAAGTTGTGAAAAGCAGTTGAATACACAGATACTGAATCAACTGTGAACTTTCCAAGTTCATTAAATTGCCACCTTCACCTACTGATCAGATCCTCTTAGTATCTGTAGTGTTATTAAATGTTTTCCTCCAACCAACTCAGTTGCAGCAACTTTAGGTTTTTTCCTTTCTTTCTTTTTTTCTTTTTTCCTTTTGGAAAGGTCTTCTTCAAACTCTACAAGCAGTAGAGACGTGCTATGAATTTCTAATCCTGCTTTGCCTTCCAGGTGCTGCAGTTACAGGCCTACTGTAGCACCATGCCCAACTCACTCATTTGTTTGCAGCACAGGGTATTAAAACCAGGTCCTTCCAGGGCTCATGGAGTACTGACCCCCTGTGAGCTCTGACCCCAGCCAATTTGCTTTTTCCAAGTGCTGAGCACAGCTCTGGGAGATGAAAACAAAAACAATATGCCCTGCTATTATTTTGATTCCTCTAGCACTCTTCGAGGTCAGCAGGTGAAAACTTGTCCCCGTTTTGCACAGGAATATACTAGGTATTTCTAGTGTACCATAGTGTATCCGTTGATGAGAAATGCCCGAGGAACAGAATCTTAGGGTAAGCATAGAAGAAAGTGCTTAGAAAGAGGTCTTGGCACTTGGCCGTGAGCTGGTGTAATCTCAAGGTCTGTTTCGATAGTGGAGAAGGGGAAAAAAGTGTTTGAAGGATACAGATAAGGGAGAGATCTTTAAGGACTATAGGTGGACAGATAGCCAGAAAGTGAAGATCTGTCCTTATTCTAGGATCTTGGGTCTTTGTAACAATTTCTCATATGTGGTGATGCTGAGCGCAGCCCATGACATCCTTAAGCAGGAGCAGGCGTCTGGAAACCAGAGTCACGTGAGTGCGTCCCTCTGCACCATCACCATATGGTTAGTCTTCACGGGAGCACCAGGGACTCACCTAGGGCCAGAGGTAGCCTGAAAAGCTCATAAAGTAGCTATGGGTGGGCTAAGGGAGCTAAAGGTCTTAGTCTCCCACATCCTCATGGCAGGAGGGATACTAAAGAGAGCAACGGGTACCAGGTTGGTGGACTCAAATAACTGGCTGGGTAAGACCTTATTTTGTGGTATGTTTTGTCACTGTGCCCTGTTGACAGTTGCGGTCAGGTGACTGTCGTGAGTCTGCCCTGCATGTTGTAGGTGTTTAGTAGCATTCCATGCCTCTAACAACCAAAAACGACAGCCAAGAATGTCTCCAGATGTTACAAATGCTCCTGGCAGCTAAAACCACCCTGGTGGAGAGCTTTTTGCATCAGTGAGCTAGAGCACGGAGACCCTAAGAGGTGCAGCCTCCACTTTGCAGGTTCAGTAGGGAAATTGACCCAAGCTGAGGTTTCCAGAAACCCAGATTTCTACATGAATGTTATTAAATATGGTACATCCATCTTGGGGGGCTATCTTTGACCACTGGGCCATTAGTTTGAGATGTTTGTAAACACTCTCCTTTATTTTGGACATAGAAAAACTAAGGCCCCAAGAAGCCATGCCTACCCACAGCTATTTTTGAAGTTAGGGCAGAGCTGGGACTGGACCTTGGTTAGCCTCCTGCCTCTTTGTAGGAAAGACTCTTTTCTCTCCCATAGGTGGAACCAGGCCCAACACCCATGCCCCACAACAGCTCATCTCAATTTGATTGCAACTCAATCTCCACAGCTGTGAGTACCCATGTGAGGTCCCCATGATCCATGCCTTTCCAGCCTCATTCCCCCAACATCCTGTTGGGTCTGTCAGGATTGCAATGATCAATACTTTCCATGAATGGTAATTATTAGCGCAGGTAGCCCCACCCCCACCCCCCATAGCTTTGTGAACGAGACACTGTAAGCTTTCCTGTTTGGGATGAGGAAACTGAAGTTCAGAGCATGTAAATATGCTCTAACACCCATCGGAGAAGCCCCAGAGCTGGGAATGAACCGAGATCTATCTGACTCCAGAGCCTGAACTTGCAGCAGGTCTCATTGGCTGGCTCCAGTGCTGGGTTGGGAAGGTTGTCTCTGGGAGGGTCTAGGCTCTTACTGTGTTCTTCTGTCTCAGGCGGTGCTCCTAGCAGACATCCTTCCCACCCTTGTCATCAAACTCCTGGCTCCTCTTGGCCTTCATTTGCTGCCTTACAGGTCTGGGTTGGGGTGGCAGGAGGAAGGCAGAGTGGGAGGAAGCAGGAGTCTGGAGAATCTCTCATGGAGGTGGTCTTCTGAGTTCCTCCCCATCTCTTCTCAGCCCCCGGGTGCTTGTCAGTGGAGTTTGTTCTGCTGGAAGCTTTGTTCTGGTTGCCTTTTCTCAGTCGGTGGGGTTAAGCCTGTGTGGTGAGTATGAAGCTGGAGAGTTGATGAGCCCAGAGAAGCCTCAACAGAGTGATGTGTTGTAGTCTCCCCAGCCTCCCAGAGTACACGGATATGTCTGTAACCCCAGGAGACAGACAGACAGACAGACACACACACAGTTGCAGTTCTAACACTTGGGAGACTGAGACAGGAAGACTGTGAATTTGAGGTTAGTCTGGGCCACATAGTGAGTTCAAGGCTATCCTAAGATGCACAGCAAAACCCTATATCAAAAAAAAAAAAAAAAAAAAAAAACCCAAAAACCAAAAACAACAATAACAACAAAACCAAGGAGAGGGCCAGTCCAGGCTGATCTATGTAGCAAGTTCCAGTCTGGACTTCTAGAGCTTCCCTATCCAGGAGTGAGCTCTAGCAACAGTTGGGGGTGTCAATAGGAAGAAATGGGGGAACCGTGTATAGATTGGGATGAGCAGGGTTGAATAATTGGGAGTTATTAACTGAATGAAGATGGGAGTACAGACTCGGAGTGGACATGTGGAGGAGGGTGTGGCTTTTTCAGATGAGACCCTAGCCTGTTCAGTAACAGATCTATTCTTAGCCCTGCTGAGCTGATGGAGATGAGGCTGTAAACAAACCACTGGGGACCGTGGCTTTCAGTTAAAGGTCACTGTATGCTGTTTGTCCTCCCAGGAGTGGTTTTGGCCAGCATCTCATCAGGTCTAGGGGAGGTCACCTTCCTCTCACTGACTGCCTTCTACCCCAGGTAAGTGGCCTGGACCGGGAAGACTGGGAGAGGTGTGCCCCCTGCTGGCTTCCATCTTCCTGAATGCTCCTGTATTCTTTTCAGTGCTGTGATCTCATGGTGGTCTTCGGGTACTGGGGGTGCAGGGCTTCTTGGATCGCTGTCTTACCTGGGACTCACGCAGGCTGGCCTCTCCCCACAGCACACCCTGCTTTCTATGTTGGGGATCCCTGTTCTGCTGCTAGCCAGGTGAGTGTCCTTAGGCCCAAAGGATGAAAGCTGGGAAGAGGAATTTGATCCTAGTCCAGTCTTCGGGTCTCTTCAGCCTTGCTGTGAAGGGGTGTGGATGCTGGACTCTCGACGCCCCTCCACTTGAGTCCCAGAGTGTGTGTGGTGGGTTAGGGGAATTAGCTATGTGATTCTGGACAACTTCATTCCTGACCCTCAGTTGTCTCTGTCTCGTGGTTTTTGTCTCATCTGCATAGGGAGGCCCCAGAGCCTGGGGCTAGGACTGAGTGCACCTCAGCTTATTCTGTGTGTATTTGTGTGTTTTAGAAAACATTATTAAGCCAGGTGTAGTGGTCCATGCCTTTAATCCCAGCACTCAGGAGGAAGAGACAAGTGGATCATGTTATAGCTTAGGGCCATTGTGGGGCATCCACCAGAGAAGACTGCTCAGACACTGGTTTAAACCAATGGAAAGCCAATTAGCCGCCTGGTGAATACACTGGGTGATTGGGGTCCCAGTGTAGCCTGAGCCTTTCTCAGGGTGAGCTTTTAAGCGCAAAACCATGGTCTGGGTTGACACACTTCAATTAACAAGAGCAGTTAGTCAGAAGTGGAACTACAGAAGCCAAAAAACAAGGTTAGTGCATTCAGAGACTGCCCCTGAACTATGGACTTTGATAGATTAGGTCTTTGTTTTAGTTTTGGCAGGTGGTGCTGTCTATATGTAGAATTTTATAGTTTGAATGGCGCTTCCATTGAAGTGAGACGTCAAGGTCTAGGGGCTTGTTACAAGGACAAGACTATATTGGAAAAAGGAGTCAGTGTGTGTGCAATGCCCAACACTCATGGCCCTGGCAATGCCCAACACTCATGGCCCTGGCACGTGGGAGGCTGAATCAGAGGGAACACATGTTTGAAACCTACCTGGGATACGTGTGGAGACCCTGGCTCAAAAACTAAATTAGATAATTGGATATATGGCAAATACCTTTAATCCAAGCACTTAGGAGGCAGGTGGATTTCTATGAGTTTGAGGTCAGCCTGGTCTACATCTTGAGCTCCAGGCGAGCCAGAGCCACATGGTAAGACCTTGTCTCAGAAAAATCAAATAAATCTCATGGTCATACAGACCCTGGGTAAACTCAGTCACAAAATGAAACAAAAAGACACTGAGTATGAGAAAGGGACCTGTGACGTGGGAGAGGTCACAGGGTGTGGGGACACGAGAGGGTGGGGAGAGTCGCCAGAGTGCAGCATATACGTGTATAAAAATGTCAAGAAACACATTTAGTAAAAATTACTGTAAAGTACTGAATATACAAGAAATGGTACTGGATACTGAGAACAGGGAGACAGCTGCTGCTGTGACTGAGTCAAATGAGGTCCCTGGGTAGAAATAAAGAGCCAAAGTTGGCTTCCACAGGATGCATGTGCTTGTAAACATTTGAAGTTCTCCCAGCACAGAGTACTGGAGAGGCTGGGCGTACCCCATGCAAATGTGAAGGACCCTGGAAGGACAGGGCCTGCAGGACCTCTGGGGCCTTTCCCAACGAGAGCTCCCTGACTGATTCTCCATTCCACCCCAGCTATTTCTTGTTGCTCACATCTCCTGAACCCCTGGACCCTGGAGGGGAAGACGAGGCAGAGACTGCTGCCCGGCAGCCTCTCATAGGCACCGAGACCCCAGAGTCAAGGCCAGGTAGGATACAAAGGCCCTCCTAGGGCCACTTTCCCCTTGGGGTTTTGGTCTCAACAGTGGACACAGTTGAGGGAAAGAGACTGCTGGGTGTACAGGTTTGGGTCAGAGCAGTCGTGTATACTTACTAACTACTGACTGCACGCCACACATTCCAATTGCTGGGAGAGGTGGTGCTCGAGATGAAGAAATGAGAGCATTTTCACAGGACATAGAACCATGATGGCACCCAGAGGGGTGGCGCATGCCTTTAATGCCTCCACTCGGGAGCCAACCACAAGCTGATCTCTATGATTTCAAGGCCAGTCGGGCTACATAGTAAGACCCTGCACAAACCCAGAAAATAACAGTTAAGGAATGGGATGGGGATGATTAAGGGCTCTGCTTTACAGAAGGTTCTAAGTGTGTTTTGTTTTGTTTTGTTTCTTCAAGTTTTTGCTTATTTATTTTTAAACAGTCTGTGTAGCCCTTGCTGGCCTGGAACTCACTATGTACACTAGAATGGCCTCAACCTCACAAATCCACCTGCCTCTGCTTCCCAAGTGCTAGGAGTAAACACATATGTCACCGTACGCCTGGCTAAGATTTATTTTTATATTTGTGTGTGTGTTTTTGTGAACTTATACCGTGGGTGACCAGCAGAGGGCATCAGATGCCTTAGAGTTGCAGTTATAGGCAGTTGGGAGCTGGCTGATGTTGCCAGGATTTAAATTCTGACCCTCGGGGTTGCGCAGCCAGTGTTCTTTTTTTATTGTTTGTTTGTTTGAGGCAGGGTTTCTCTGTGTAGCCCTGGCTATCCCGGAACTCACTCTGTAGACCAGGCTGGCCTCCGACTCAGAGATCCGCCTGCCTCTGCCTCCCCAGTGCTGGGATTAAAGGCGTACACCACCACCGCCCAGCGATTTATTTTGATTTTATGTGCATTGGTGTTTTGCCTGTGTGTATGTCTATGTGAGGGTGTTGGATCCCCTGGAACTAGAGATACAGACAGTTGTGAGATGATGTGTGGGTGCTGGGAATTGAGGTCCTCTGGAAAAGCAGCCACTACTCTTAACCACTGAGCCATCTCTCTCTAGCTCCCAAGAAAACCCAACAACAAACCATATGTCTGAGGATGGAGTTGCCTGGGGAAGGGCATGTGCACGAATGTGAGGTCAGATATTCTGAGGAGTGAGCTCTGCTCATTCAGACTCAGCAACAAAGCCTGGCAGTGGTGGCAGAGGCAGGCGAATTTCTGAGTTTGAAGCCAGCCTGGTCTACAGAGTGAGTTCCAGGACAGCCAGGCTAAACAGAGAAACCCTGTCTTGAAAAACCAAAAAAAAAAAAAAAAGTGTCAGCCTTGCAAATTTCTAGGTGAACATGTTCTAGGCACAGGAAACAGCTCAGGGTGAGGCCTTATGGGAGAAAAAGAGCCTGTTTATTCTAAAAACAGAAAGCACAGCCAGAGAGTCTGGGATGGAGTCAGAGATAAAAGCTGTACACTGATCTACAATCTTGCTCTTCTTTTAAAAATCAGTTTTATATGTATTTGTGTGTATATACATATGTACACAGCATGAAGTTTACCATTTTAGCAACTACTAAGTGTGCAACCCAGTGGCATTTAAATCCACACACTGCTGTGCTGGTTGCTTGGTGCATGCTGGCGTCTAACTAAGCATTCGCTGTGCAACTTCCTCCCCTTCTCCCTGCTCCGTAGGTGCCAGCTGGGACCTCTCCCTCCAGGAAAGGTGGACAGTGTTCAAGGTTTGGATGGTGGCTGTGGGTGCCCTGCGAGGATCCTCTGCCTCCTGCCTCCCGTTCACATCTCCCGACTCTTCCAGGGCCTCTTGCGATACATCATCCCCCTGGTGCTGGTCTACTTTGCAGAATACTTCATCAACCAGGGACTTGTGAGTGAGGGGTGCAGGGGAGGGGGTGGTGGTGGAAGGAGAAGTAGGACTGAGGTTCCGCCATCTCCATTTGTCTGGTCTTGGCTGCAGTTCGAGCTCCTGTTTTTCCGGAACACATCCCTAAGTCATGCTCAGCAGTACCGATGGTGAGAGCAGTTGGCAGGTGGGCAGTGGGCTGGGAGGATCCCTTGCTGGTCCTGAGGTTGACCCCACAGGTGCCCAGAGGAACTTCCTTCTCCTCTTCTCTGCCCCCTGCCCCCACCTTAGGTACCAGATGCTATACCAGGCTGGTGTGTTTGCCTCCCGCTCTTCTCTCCAATGTTGCAGAATCCGGTTCACCTGGGTCCTAGCCCTGCTCCAGGTACTGAGTCCCTGCCCCGTTGGGTCACACCCACCTTGGCTCCCCGAGTTCCTTACTCAGCAGAAGATGTTAGTGTTCTCCAGCATTCCTAAGTACAGCACTACACGCCAGCAGGGCTCCATATAAAATGTGTGGTGGCTTCAGGAGGAGCCAGTCATACTCGTGGGTGAATACCAGTTTGTGAATTCAATAGCTGTGTGACTCAGAGCAGCTCTCTGAACCTCTAATGAGCCTCAGTTTTCAAGAAATCAGATGTGGTGGAGCAGGATTGTATACCTCAGTGGCAGAGTGTTTGCCTAGTCTGTCTGAGGCTGTGGGTCCCATTCCTAGTACTGCAAAAGTTAAAATATTTAATAGCCGTGGGCAACACCTATTTCTCAGTGTGTTTGTATAACAATGTTGAGAGGAAATAAGGAAGAACAAGGAGCTGGAGAGATGGCTCAGTGGTTAGGAGCACTGACTGCTCTTCCAGAGGTCCTGAGTTCAATTCCCAACCACATGGTGGCTCACAACCATCTGTAATAGTATCTGATGCCCTCTTCTGGTGTGTTTGAAGACAGCGACAGTGACAGTGTACTCATAAATAAAATAAATCATTCTAAAAAGAAAAAAAAGGAAGAACAAGATTTTTTTTGATTTATTTTGGTTTTGTTCTTGTCTGCTTTATTTTTTATTATTTTTTTCTTTGTTTGTTTTTGAGACAGGGTCTCACTGGTAGCCCTGACTGGCCTGAAGCTCACAGATCTGCTTCATGACTGCTGGCATTGAAAGCCCGTGCCACAATTATGCCTGGCCTTTGTCCTTTGTTCTTTCTTTCTTTTTTTTTTTGGTTTTTTGAGACAGGGTTTCTCTGTGTAGCCCTGGCTGTCCTGGAACTCACTCTGTAGACCAGGCTGGCCTCGAACTCAGAAATCCACCTGCCTCTGCCTCCCAAGTGCTGGGATTAAAGGCGTGCGCCACCACTGCCCGACCTGTCCTTTGTTCTTATAGTCATTCTGACTGAACCTAGGGCCTTGTTTATGCGAGGTCAGTGCTGTTTGTTACTGATCTTCTTAAGCCCTCAAACTTTGATTTATTTATTTTTTTACAATTTAAATAATTGTAATTAGATTTATTTATATTTATTTATTGGTGGGAAGGAGGCAATTGCCAAATCGTGTGTATGGAGGTCGGAGATCAGCTTGCAGGATTGGTTCTCTTATTCCACATGTGGGTTCTAGGGATCAAACTCAGGCCATCAGGTTTGGAAGTAAGTGCTTGTAGCTGAGCCATCTCATCAGCTAAGCTTTTTATTTGGAGGCAACGTCTTCATAATAAAGCTGATCTTGAACCTACATCTGAAGACCACATAAACACTGAACATTTTAAAATTTATATATATGAACCTTTGTCTACATGTATATATGTGAACTGCCTGTGCGCCTGGTACCCACCCATGGAGGCCAGAAAGAGTGTCAGATCCCCTGGAACTGAACTACAGACAGCCGTGAACCACCATGTGGGTGCTCTGGAAGAACTTCGAGTGCCGTTAACTACTGAGCCAGCTTTCCAGTCCAAAAACTTGTACTCTTGACATTTGCAGCTAGATAATTCTGACATGTAACTTGCTGTCTTATGCATTGTGGCTGTTTAGCAGTATCCCTAGGTAGATGCTGGTGAGACAGCCAGGTAGGTCTCCAGATATTGTCAAATGCCCCATTGATCTCAGTGCAGTAATTACGGGAGAATAGGTGCTATTTGGGGGGGGGGGGGGGGCAGGCCTTAAGTGCTGAAGATAGGACTCTGGTAGAGCATTTGCCTATGACGCACAAGCACCTGTGTTAGATCTGCTGTGTGTGTGTGTGTGTGTGTGTGTGTGTGTTAGGGGTGTCTAGGTGTGATGATTCATGCCATTAAAAATAAACAAAAAAACAAGAAGGAAAGGAGGTGACCGATGACCACAGTGGGAATGACCCTGATCCAATTGAGAGATCACCAGTGATGAGAAGTTGAAGAACATTCCAGGCTAAGAGTGACAGAGACAAAGGAAGGGGAGGAACCAACAAGGCATGTGAGGGTGAGGATGGGGCCAGGGAAGGTCCACCAAGATTTTAGGGTCCCACGGGCCCAGCTGGGCACTGGGATCCTACACAGCCCTCTGCTTCACCAGCATCTCCTGTAACCTGGCAGCTCTGAGACCTGCTGCCTCCCTGTCCTGCTGTTGCCCAGTCTTAAGCCTTCCCTTCCCTCTGCCCACAGTGCCTCAACCTGGCCTTCCTGCTGGCGGATGTGTGCTTGAGCTTCCTGCCCAGCATCTACCTCGTCTTCATCATCATTCTGTATGAAGGGCTCCTGGGTGGGGCCGCGTACGTGAATACCTTCCACAACATCGCTCTGGAGGTCTGTGCCAGGTGGACAAGGGCAGTGGGTGGCCTTAGGAGCCTTGTGGATGGATGCCTAACCCTTGTTCCCCGCTTTCCCAGACCAGTGACAAGCACCGAGAGTTTGCCATGGAAGCTGCCTGTATCTCTGACACCCTGGGGATCTCCCTGTCAGGGGTTCTGGCCTTGCCTCTGCATGACTTCCTCTGCCACCTCCCTTGACACTGACCTGCAGGCACATGAGCAGATCACACATCTGCGAGCTCTGCCACAGACCTTCCCGCGAGACTCTGGAGTGGGAAGAGCCACAGTCCTGCCCTACTTCAGCAAGGAGCCCCCATTGTTTCCCACTCCCGAGCTGGCCTCGGGGAGTTTTCTCCCACCCTCTGCCCTTCTAATAAATGCTTATTTTACCAGTTTACTTTCTGTGCAGTCTCTGAAACTGAAAGTTTATATAAGCCCCTTGTGGAATATATGTATTTGTGAATGTATAAAGTATTTCTGGCTTCTTTATCAACAATCAAGTGTCTATAGGTGTGTAGATTTATATCTGGGTCTTCGATTCCACTGATCAACCTGACTGTTTTTATATCAATACCATCTGGGTTTTACTACTATAACTCTGTAGTAGAGCTTGAAATAAGGATGGTGATAGCTCTAGGAGTTCTCTTACTGTACAGAGTTGTTTTAGCTATCCTGGGTTTCTTGTGTTTTCATATGAAATTGAGTATTGTTCTTTCAAGGTCTATAAAGAGTTGTGTTGGAATTTTGATGGGTATTCATTGAATCCATAGATTGCTTTTCCTAAGATGGCCATGTTTTTTGTTTGTTTTTGATATTTTTACTATGTTAATCTTACCTATCCATGAGCATGGGAGATCTTTTCATCTTCTGATATCTTCTTCAATTTCTTTCTTCAGTGTCGTAAAGTTTTTGTCACGTAAGTCTTTGACTTGCTTGGTTAGAATAGAATGACCCTAAGATAGTCATAGAAGAGAAAGTAGGTAATAGCCCTGCATGCATGTCACAGAAGATTAACTTCTTGAACAGAACATCAGTAGTTCAGGCACCAAGACTGACAATAAACAGGACCTGATGAAGCTGAAAAGCTATTGTAAGGCAAATGATGTCCTCAATAGGACACAATGGCAGCGTACAGAATGGGAAAAGATTTTCCCCAACTCCATATCTGAGAGAAGGCTAATATCCATAATACATAGAGAACTCAAGAAGCTAGACATCAATAAGCCAAAAAACCCAAATAAAAAATGGGGAACTGAGCTAAACAGAATTCTCAACCGAGGAAGCTCAAATGGCTGAGAAACACTTCAAAGTTCATCATCCTTATCCATCAGGGAAATGCAAATCAAAACCACTCTGAGATTACATCTCACACCAGTCAGAATGGCTAAGATCAAAAACAACGAGTGACAGCTCATGCTGGCGAGGATGTGGAGCAAAGGGCACACTCCTCCGTTGCTGGTGAGAATGCAAACTTGTACGCCACTTTGGAAATCAATATGGTGGTTTCTCAGAAAATTAGAACTCAATGTACCTCAAGACCCAGCTAGACCACTTCTGGGCATATATACCCAAAGGACGTCCACAAGGGCACTGGCTCAGTTATGTTCATAGCAGCTTCATTCATAATAGCCAGAAACTGGAGACAGCCTAGATGCTCCTCAACCAAAGAATGGATAAGAAAATGGACATTTACATAATGGAGTTTTACTCAGCTGTTAAAAAATATGAAATTTGCAGGCCAATGGATGGAACTGGAAAAAAAAAATCATCCTGAGCGAAGTAACCCGGGCCCAGAAAGATAAACATGGTATGTACTCATAAGTGGATATTAGCTGTAAAGAATAATCATGCTACAATCCACAGATTCAGAGAGGCCAAGTAACAAGCAGGGCTCAAGGGGAGACACATGAATCTCTCTGGGAAGGGGAAATAGAAGAGGGTGGACTGGGGGCAGGAAGGGATGAGAACAAGAGGCAAGTGGGGGCAGGATGGAAGGAGAGCATACTGGGAGAGATAACCTGGAATGGGAGGCATTTGGGGGGTAAGGTAGAAACCTAATGCAATGAAAACTCCCAGAAATCTATGAGGGTGACCCTAGTGAAGATCCCTAGTAATAGGGGATACAGAGCCTGAGCAGACCATCTTCTGTAACAGGCAGGACCTCAGGTGGAGGGACTGGGACACCAACCGAGCTACAAAACCTTCAACCTACAAGTTGTCTGGCTGTTGTAAACGCTATCAACTCTATTTGTTCTTAATATGACCCAGCCAGTCCCCCAATAATTAAGACAGAGTCTTATTGATTTATTTTATCAGCTTTAGCACAATTACTGGGTGATTATCCCTAAACTGTTTTTCTTCACTAGACTGGCTATTTCCCAGATGCACTCACCAAGTGCTTGCTGTTTGAGTCCCCGCTGTGTTATTTTTGTTCCATCAATCTGTCTCAGGGTACACTTCTCTTGGCCATGTGCTCCCGGTCCATCCGTTCTAATAGAGACCTCCTGCTCTCTGTATCCTCTTTCTCCTTCTCTCTCCTTCCTTCTTCCTCTCCTCGTGGCCCCTACCCAGACCCCCCCAGCATGATAACTGAAACCCCACCTATCTCTATTCTTCCTAGGAACTGGCTGTAACCACTTTTATTTAACCAGTCAGAGAAGATTGGTGAACAAAGTTCACACAACATCGTTTGGTGCACATGAGAATGTGCTTGAGACTGCAACCAGAGGGCCAATATTTAGCATTTGAATACATAGCAGCACCAGACCAACCCCCAACACTCCGGCCAGCAATATGTGAGGGAGGTAAAGGTAGCACAGAACTTATGGAAGTGACCAACCAATTACTGGTCCAACTTGAGACTCATGCCATGAGAGGAGGCCCACACCTGATATGCCTAGAGGGCTTGGGACCGGAGGCTGGAAAGCCATAGACCTAGGATAGAACCAAACATTATTGGAAGAAAAAACTGTCAATGAAATGATTCCTAATGATATTCTGTTATACTTGTAGACAGGAGCCTAGCATAATCGTCATCTGAGAGGCTTCATCCAACAACTGATAGAAGCAGATGCAGAGACCCACAGCCAGACATTAGGGGATGCTCGAGGAATCCTACAAAAGAGAGGGTGGAAGGATTGTAGGAGCCAAAGGGTCAAGGACACTACAAGAAAGCAGCCCACAGAATCAAGTAAACAGGGCTTATAGGGGCTCACAGTACTGACTATTCCCCGTGTGTGTGTGTGTGTGTGTGTGTGTGTGTGTGTGTGTGTGTGTGTGTGTGTGTATGTGTGTGTGTGCTGTGTGCTGTGTTTGGTTTGGTTTTGTCTTGGCATAGCCATTTTAGTGAGTATGGCATCTCCCTCTGGTTTGGTTTTCATTTCCTCTTTTAGTAAAGATATTGGACTTTTAAAACTTGTTGTTGTGTGTGTAGTTCATAACATAATCACACATGTGAAGGATTTAGAGTGTGACCTTGTCAGGCTTGATGGTGCATGCCTTTAATCCCAGCACTCCAGAGGGAGAAGTTGGAGGATTTCAGAGTTCAAAGCTAACCTGGTTACAGGGCAAGTTCTGCCAGAACAGTTGAGGTTATAAAGAAAAACCCTGTCTTGAAAAAAAGAAACAAGAAAAAAATAGATGTGGCCTTGGAGGAGGTGTATCTCTGGATACAGGCTTTGAAGTTTCAAAGGCCCACACTCTTCCCAGTTCTCTCTGTCTCTCTCCCCCTCTGCCTCTCTGTTGTGTCATCTCTCAGCTCCTGCTCCCGTGCCATTCCTGTTGCCACGCTCCCTGCCCTGTTGACTGTTGTTCATGGCCTCACGCTCTGAATCTGTAAGCCCTAGTGAAGTCTTTCTTCTATACGTTGCTTTGCCTAGAAGTGGTTTCTTCACAGCAGCAACAACAAAACAAATACTTAATCCTGAAAGCTGAGCTCAGGCAGGCACATGCATACACAAGAGACTGCCACACTGACCTCACACAGACATACATACACTGCCAGGCAGGCGAAGGCGAAGCTTCAGGCCTCTGACCTCATGGCTGTCTTTATATAAAACCCACTCAACAGTGACATCTTGCTAGAATTATACTTCATTGTTTATTTTTGGGCACCCCAGACATCAGTTGGTGAAATGCTTGCCTAGACCCTGGGTTCCATCCCAAGCACTTGGTTGTGGAGATGTACCCTTTAATTTCATCACTTAGAAGGTGGAAGCAGGAATATTAGAACTTCATGTTCATCTTCAGCTGTCTGAGGCCAGCCTGGGCTACTTGAGACTTAGTCTCAGAAACAAACAAACAAATATGGCTGTGGATTCCTTTACATTTTGCCCACTTTACTCACAGCTGTATCCTGTGCCTGTGACATTGCTCATTCAGAAAAAAAATATTTAGTAAATACTCCTGAAGTAATGACTGGATGACAGAGTATTTTTATTATTTTTAAAATTACATTGAGAGAGAGAGAGAGAGAGAGAGAGAGAGAGAGAGAGAGAGAGAGAGAGAATGCGAATGCAGTCCTGGGAAGCAGCCAGTCAGTCTTAGACTCTTAAGACTTAGAGCCTCCACAACAAATTCATCCCAGGCCTTGTATGGTGCAAAGGCCACTGGGAATTGTGGGGGTGGGCAGTGGTGGTCAGGGGAGGTGGTCAGAGGACAACTATCAGGAGTTGTTTTTTTCTATTCTGTGGCCACAGGGAACTAATTCAAGTTCTTCTGTTTGGTCTATTTTGCACAAGGTACTGTCCCACACACTTCATATGTTGTCATTTTGTTCCCCTGATATCAAATGAGCAAGTGCTATTATTCCCCTAGCACAGGGAGAAGAGCAGAGAGAGGTTAGAAGTTAGAAAATTTGCCTAAGAAAACGGTAACGCTAGGATTCCAACAATGAAGATCTACGAAGTTTGTTTAAACCTGCAAAACCGCGCTCCCTTCAGCAGCACACACGCTAAAATTGGCAAGATACAAGGAAGATCTGCGCAAAGATGACACGCAAATTTGTGAAGCGTTCCGTATTTTTAAAACCCTTTTCTAGGGGCTGGAGAGATGGCTCAGTGGTTAAGAGCACTGACTGCCCTTCTGAAGGTCATGAGTTCAAATCCCAGCAACCACATGATGGCTCACAACCATCCATGAGATCTGATGCCCTCTTCTGGTGTGTCTGAAAACAGCTACAGTGTACTCACATACTTAAAATAAATAAATAATTCTTAAAAAAAAACAAAAAAACAAATAAAACCCTTTTCTAAACCAAACCAAAACAAAACAAATAACAACAACGACGATGACACCCCTCCAAAACCTAGCAGGCCATCGTCATCACGCTGACAACGGCCCTTAGATTCTTACTCTGAAGTTCAGATGGCCGCCAGAGCATTTTTTGTTTGGTTGGTTTTTTTTGTTGTTTTTGTTTTTGCTTTTTTGTTTTGCTTTGTTTTTCAAGACTTGAGTTTTTCTTGGCTGTCCTGGAACTCGCTCTGGAGACCAGGCTGGCCTCGAACTCAGAGATCCACTTGCCTCTGCCTCCTGAGTGCTAGGATTAAAAGTGTGAACCACTGGGCTGGAGAGATGGCTCAACTGTTAAAGGCTAGGCTCACAACAAAAAGTGTGAGCCACCTCCATCGGCTTCAAAGCTTTTTTTTTTAGGCCAGTCTGGCCTTCACCCTTCCTAGTGTAGGAATTACAGATGTGCACCATCAGGCGGTCACTAAATTCTATATTTTCAGTCTTGCAGCCTAGTCCCGGCGGCCCTAGGAAGAAGCCAGTCAGTCTTAGTTTATAAAGATTCTAAGACTTAGAACCTCTGCAACTAATTCGTCCTAGGCCGCGTATGGCGCAAAGGCCACTGGGAATTGTAGTTATTTAGCGCATTCTTTGGTGCTTCCGGGAAGTGACGCCCCCAACCTTTTCCTCTTCCGGCGTCGTGCCTGTCTTGCCTGCTCTCCGGGACTCGGGAGCTTAACTGGTTTGTGTTTCTTGGGCCTCGTGGTCCGTGGAGGGCAAGGAGGAGGGCGTGCAGGCGGGAAAGGGGGTCCGGGTCGGGAGATGGTAGCCGCGGTTGCCCCCAAACCCTGACGCCGCGGTTTCCCTCAGGTTCCGGCCGCGAGCGCCTCAGCCCTTAAGCGCCGTCGCCATGTCGCGATTTTTCACCACCGGCTCGGACAGTGAGTCGGAGTCGTCCTTGTCCGGGGAGGAACTTGTCACCAAACCCGTCTCTGGGAACTACGGCAAACAGTGAGCTGGGGGCGCTGAGAGGACGGTTTTGGCGGCCTGCGGGGGCTCGTGTGGGCGAGGGGAGCGAATGGGCTGGGGATCGTCTGAGAATGGTACCTCTCCCAGCGAGCTGCGAACTTTGGGAGTCCTCGACGTCCTCGGTACTAAGGACGGAGGAGCAGAGGTTTCCCGCTGCTTAGTATTGCATCAGCTCTTAAGGCCTCCAAGTCTGCAGCCTCGTAATTCTTGCTCACATTCCATCTCTCGTATCCCTTCTTGCCCCTGTCTGTGTCGCACTGGCCTTCGAAAACTCCCCCATATCGTAGCTCTTCCCACCAAACTTAGTCCGAGGTGACTTGTATTCATGGAAGGAAACCCTCAGTGTTTGGTTGGTTTGGCTCTGAAATCCTGTCATTTGGCTCTGCGTGCAGATGTTAAACACTGCTGTGTTCACCTTTATTTTACTACTGTCTTTTCTTCATCTCTGCAAATTAAAATTTCTTTTCTGTGCCTTTAGACTGTTAGTTGTCTCATACTGTACAGAACCTCTTCAGCTATCTGTTCTTGGGGACACTCTTGTAGATACAGTCGGGGTTTGATGAAAGACCTCATTCAGAGTTGCAGCTGTTTAGGATAAGTGTGAAGAGTAAAAGTCAGAAAAGAAGATGATATGCATGCCTCGAACCTCATCTGAGAAGAGAAATTATACCAGCTAAGACTGAAGATTGATGATCTGTGTTCCTTCCAAACAGGCCTTTGTTACTGAGCGAGGATGAGGAGGATACAAAGAGAGTTGTCCGAAGTGCCAAGGACAAGAGGTGAGGCCATAGGAGGCTGGGGTGGGTGGGTGGTGGTGTTGCTTTCTCCATGATAGCCAGTCTGGTATTGAACTCCTTACCCAGGTTTGAGGAGCTGACCAACCTCATTCGAACCATCCGTAATGCCATGAAGATTCGAGATGTCACCAAGTGTCTTGAAGAGTTTGAACTCCTGGGAAAAGCTTATGGGAAAGCCAAGAGTATTGTGGATAAGGAAGGTGTCCCCCGATTCTATATCCGAATACTGGCTGACCTGGAGGACTATCTTAATGAGGTGTGACTCTGAGCATACAGACGGGGTTGTGGGCCTGGCTGTGTGCTTTCCTGCTGCCAGGGGTCTTTGCCTTCTTATGTTCAGTGTGCCCTAGAAAATAGAAAATGAGATAAAGCAAGGAGAGAAACCTATTTTTGGACAAGAGCTTGATTGTATTTATTGGGGTTTTGCTGGGTTTTTTGTTTTGTTTTCTTTCTTTGTTTCTTTCTTTTTTCAGGACAGGGGTTTTCTGTGTAGTTTTGGCCATCCTGTAACTCACTCTGTAGATCAGGCTGGCCTCTCACTCAGATCTGCCTGCCTCTGCCTCCCTGCCTCTTTCTCCCTGTGGCTGCCTGGCTTTGTATTTATGTTTATGATCACCTTTTGCTTGTGACTTTGTATTTGTAGTAGAGATTTATAAAGCTCTTTAAGAAGTAACTTATGGTTGGAGTGTAGGTCAGCTGTGGGCTACTTGCCTCCATCGAGTCCCCAGCGTTGCTTAGTTACCAAACAGTCTTGGTTTTGATAATGGTGCAGATGGTACAGAGCAAGATTTAAAGCCTGTGTTTTGAAAATGGCACCTAGTCTCAGGTCCCTGTTCTTCCTGTTGACTCCCATTAGCTTTGGGAAGATAAAGAAGGGAAAAAGAAGATGAATAAAAACAACGCCAAGGCTCTGAGTACCTTGCGCCAGAAGATCCGAAAATACAACCGAGATTTCGAGACACACATCACCAGCTACAAGCAGGTGAGTCAGCCAGAGGCCAAGGTTTTGAACTAGAAGTTTGATCCTGTGACAAAACTAAAGAGCACAAGTAGGTGACATGTGGCTAAGGAGAGAACCATAACAAACTGACGTTCAGAAGGAGGATGGCTTATATTTGGCAGACATTTTGTTCTCTTGTTGTTGATGAGTTGGAGGTCTCACTGTGTAGCTCTGACTCCTCTGGAACTCACTATGTAGACCAGGCTAGCGTTGAATTCACAGAAATCTGCCTACTTCTGCCTCCTGAGTGGTGGGATTAAAGGCATAGGCTACCATGCTTGGCTTATGTTAGGCGTCTTAGTTCTCTGATTTTCCTCAATGCAGAACCCTGAGCAGTCTGCAGATGAAGATGCAGAAAAGAATGAGGAAGACTCAGAAGGTGAGAAAAGACCTTTATTGAAGATAGTTGGAAGGCCCAATGTCATGGGTTCTCTTGATCTAGTTTCTGTTTTCAATCTTGGTCTTCAATGTTCTGGCTTTTTCCCTCCCACTTTCTACCAGGCTCTTCAGATGAGGATGAGGATGAGGAGGGAGTCAGTGCTACAGCTTTTTTGAAGAAGAAACCAGAATCTTCTGGGGAAAGTCGAAAGTTCCACAAAAAGATGGAAGTAAGATTTTCCAGGGGTATCCTGGGGGTGATTGCCTTTCAGGATATTTAGGTCTTGGGAAAAAGAAGTTTTATTTTGTTTTGTTGTTTTGTTTTGTTTTGTTTTTCGAGACAGGGTTTCTCTGTGTAGCCCTGGCTGTCCTGGAACTCCCTCTGTAGACCAGGCTGGCCTCGAACTCAGAAATCCACCTGCCTCTGCCTCTTAAGTGCTGGGATTAAAGGCGTGCACCACCACTGCCCAGCTAAGAAATGTAATCTTATGGGATCCTGAGGTTCGGAGAGTGAGTTAGTGCAATTTGACTTAAGAACGGGCATCCAGTTGTGTTGGACACTAGGTAAATTAGGATCCAACCGCCAGACCCCCCACAGTGCTGGGGAGCTGTGGATACTCCCTTGGGTAATTTGTAATCTCCAGAGTTATAGTGGGCTGCTTTATCTGATGCCCTGATTCCATGTTGTCAATGGAAATGCCTGGAATGTGTGTCAGTGGGAGGGACAGAGAGTGCCTTGTCTTCCTCCTGATCCTCTCTTCTCTCAAAGGATGATGATGATGACTCTGAAGATTCTGAAGACGAAGAATGGGACACTAGTTCCACATCTTCTGATTCAGACTCCGAAGAAGAGGAAGGAAAACAAACTGTTCTAGCCTCAAAGTTCCTTAAAAAGTAAGGAAGTAATGGCTTTGGGGATACATGGAAGGGTTAAACCCTTCAGTCGTTTGGAACACTGTTGCCCTTTGCCTTCATAGTCTTCAGGTAGAAGCCCACTGCTGCCCTTTTACAGCAGGATTTTAGAATCAAGTACAAGGCTGAAAGCTAGTATGGCTTGAATATAGGATTTGAAGGCTCCAGAGTTCAAATATTTAACCACACTCTCAATAGGCATCTCACCGTGGCATCTCTTGGTTATGTTATAGTCAGCAAGCTGTACCTTTCAGTCTTTAGTTTATTGCATCTGAAATGGGCAGGGGCATCACCGCCCAGGAGAGCTGTTAGAGGGAAGCGGCTCACCTCAGGACTGGCATGTGGTGGGCACTCAGTGATGGCTGCTATTGTGTTTGCCCTTCCTCATAATCAGCTTTTCAGTGCATGGTATGTACAGCGCAGCAAGCCTTTGTAAATCTAACTGCAATGGTCAGGGACTGAAAGAACCTGATAGGGCTCTGTCACCAGTCTTAGCTGTAGTAGCTGTGTGGTTAGGGAAGAAGAGAGTGAGAGCGCTCAGTGAGAACAGTGCCTCTAAAGGAGTGCATCGCCCCGTTGGTGCTCACTGCGGTGCTCTGCTGGTTTTGGAAGTCTGAATTACGTTGCTATAGGGAACAGTAAATTCCTTGACACTAGAAAGGGCTAGACATAACCTAAAGAACGTTGGTAGGCATTTCGTTCAGAGGCATTTTTCATCAAGCGACAAGACTGATCAAGTTTGATCAGACATTGTTATGTCTCTTTGGAGGGTTCACAGACTTACACTACTAGTGCATTAGAATCTGAAAAGCTTTACCAAAATAAACATATTTAATGTTCTGTAATTATCTTTAACTTTCAAGTTTACTTAATCTTATTGTTTTCACATATGGCTATGCACCACATTTGTGCCGTGCCCATGCAAGTAGAAGGTGGTTTTGGATCCCCTGAGACTGGAATTACAGACTGTTGTGAACCACTACATGTGTGCTGAGAATCAAACTTGGTTCTCTGGAAGAGCAGCCAGTGCTTAACCACTGAACCATCTCTCCAGCCCCTCAAAATTTTATTTTTGTGTTTATGTGTAGTGTGTAGGTGTATGTGTGTGTGTGGAGGTCAGGGGGTGTACTTTGGGTGGTATTCCTCAGGAGCCATTCAGCTTGGTAAAACTTTTGTTTTGTTTTGTTTTGTTTTGAGACAGAATCTCACTGTCTCAAGTCAAAGTAGCCTGGAACTCAGAGATCTGTCTGTATCTGCCTCCTAAGAACTGTGATTGAAGGCTAACTGTGTGTGATACCATGCCTAACCTTGCCTTATTTTTTAAGACAGTGTTCTTCCATTGTCCTGTAGCTTACTGAGCAGTTTAGCTTCCTGGACTGGGAGCTCCAAGGATTATCTGTCTCTGAGATCTGAGATTGCAAGCAGGTGCTACCACGCCTGGCTTTTTTGTGTATGGGGCAGGGACACAGGTTTATAATATATTATTTCTCCCTTCCTTTCCTTCCAAACCCTCACGTATCATCCTTGTTCTCTTTCAAATTATTTTTTTCCCATTAATTGTCGTTACATACATAGGTATGGGGGGGGGGTGCGATTGTGTTGGGAATCAAACCCAGATCTCATTTACACAACAAGCATGTTACTGGGTCATTTCTATTTCTCCAACCCTCAAAAAGTACTTAAAAATTAAGAGAAAAATTAAGTGTAGGACATCATAAACACAATCTGACTTTCAATCGTGCAGTTATGTCTTTGAGTTTTTTCTTTTGTTGTGTTTTTAACATAAGATTTACCACTTTAAACATTAAGTATTTATTTTGCTATTAATTACATTTTCATGATTGTTCCAGTCATCACCCCTGTCTCCAGAACTTGATCTCTGTTCCCCCCCCCTTTGGTTTTTCAAGATGGGGTTTCTGAGTGTAGACTAGGCTGGCCTTGAATTTAGAGATGTGCCTACCTCTGGGGTGTACCACTACTACCTGGCCTTTATCTCTTTTTCATTTGGCAAATTTACTTATTGTAGTTATTAAGTATTTGGGTTGGTTGCTGTTTGTTTATGAATTGTGTTTTCTTGGGACAGGGTCACCTGTGTCCAGGTTGGCCTTGAGCCCCTGAAGCGCTTTCACCTTCCGCACCTGATTATAGGGGTGTTCTCCACTCTTGACTTTTGACTTCTTTGGAGTTTTTAATAGCTTTAATCAGGTATAATTGTATGTGTTCACTCACTGGTTCAGAACACTTGTTGCTATTGCAGGGGACCTAGATTCAATTCCCAGTACCCACATAATAGCTTACAACCATATGTAATGCCAGTTGCAGGAGGGTCCGATGCCCTCATCCTGACTTCAGCAGGTAGTAGACATGCACTTGATGTAGTACATGGGTGGAGGCAAGACATTTAGATATACAAAGTAATTTAAACACAAAAAGATAGAACTATACTGAGATACGATGTGTCTTAAGAAATGTCAAACTCAAATTATAGATCTCTTGACTTTGAATTCAAAAGGTGAATTCTTTTTACTTTTTTTAAAGTATGAACCACAGTATCCTTAGCACTAAGTAAAACTTCAGTGCAAGAAAAATGAAGTTGATTGGAAGCACTGATGATAAGTAGCTCAAACTCCTTTAGTCTCAGAACCGCGGGCATGATGTATATTCTCTGTAGACCAAGAGAATTCAACTTACTGAGCATAACTGGCATATTTACAAAGTGTGAGAAATGAGTTTGGGCCTGTGGATGTAGCTTAGTTGATAGAATGCTTGCCTAGCAGGCGTGAGGTCTAGGTTTGATCCCTAAGCTCTGTGTAAATTAAGTATTGGTGGTATACACCTGTAACCCCAGCATTTGGGAAGAGGAAGCCTCAGAGATGAGGAAAGGACTTGTTCATTTTCTCCCTCATCTCCTGTCAGGGCGCCCACCACAGAGGAGGACAAAAAAGCAGCTGAAAAGAAACGGGAAGACAAAGCCAAGAAGAAGCACGATAGGAAGTCTAAGCGCCTGGATGAGGAGGAGGAGGACAATGAGGGCGGGGAGTGGGAACGGGTCCGAGGTGGCGTGCCACTTGTTAAGGTGAGCATTTTAAAGGGATCTGTATAGAAGGTGCCCGCCTGGTTGGAGTGGGAGGGGCCTAAAGCTAGAACAGGTTCCTGTTGACGTTTGTATAACAAAATATGTTTTTAACCAGGAGAAGCCAAAAATGTTTGCCAAGGGAACTGAGATTACTCACGCTGTTGTCATCAAGAAACTGAATGAGATTCTACAGGTCAGAGGCAAGAAGGGAACAGACCGGTAAGATGTGCAGACTTGGGCATTGCTACTTTTTTATAGTTTGAAAGCTTTCTTTACAGCACAGTTAAGCATTGATGCGAGGGGACATCACTCTTATTTTGAGAGAATCTATCTATGCTTGTATACTGGGGACCTACCTGTCTATTTCCTGTTGTGTGCTCTTTTATAACTTTGAACTACTGAATTTCTGTTGCAGTGTTACTATATGTCTGTAGTTATTAGGTAATCAGATAGGATGGAAAGAATAGGTAGCACTTAAGGTTGGCTGCATTACTAGTGTTTCTTTGGGGAGTTTAAAAGAGAAGCAAGGGTTGGGATATAGCTCAGTTGGTAGAGTGCTTGCCTAGCATAGGGAAGCCCTGGGTATGAGTCCTGGCGTCACATAAACCAGGTGTGGTGGTACACAGCTGTAATCCCAGCACTTGGGTGGTGAAGGTAAGAGATCAGACCTTGTAGGGCCTCCTTAGCTGCATCACATGCTCCAGGCCTGCCTGAACTACAGGGAACCTTGTCTCGAGAATACATAAATAAGAAAGAAACCCATATGCAGATAGTAAAAACATGTGGATTTGTCTGCTTTGCTGGTCTAAAGAGGATATCCTGCATAACAGGATGAGACTGACTGAATTATCTCCAGAGCCTTACTCAGTTCTGTGTCCCTCCAGTGCCACCCAGATTGAATTGCTCCAGCTGCTGGTTCAGATTGCTTCTGAAAACAACTTGGGGGTGGGTGTCATTGTCAAGATCAAGTTCAATATCATTGCCTCTCTCTACGATTACAACCCTAACCTGGCCACATACATGAAGGTGAGAACAAGAGAAGAGCACTGGGGTTGAGCTGGGGGTGGTCAGGGGTACCTACTGTCTAAAGACCTGAGGCCTACAGCAGTCTTGTGTGTTGAAGGCCCTGTGATTCTTGGTGAAAGGGTTCTTTAAAAATGTCACTACATCCCTCTAACTTTGTCACTTCATCTCTTGACAGCCAGAGATGTGGCAAATGTGCCTGGACTGTATCAATGAACTCATGGATACCTTGGTTGCACATTCCAACATCTTTGTTGGAGAGAACATTTTGGAAGAGAGTGAGAACCTACACAATTTTGATCAGGTAAAGAGAGGGATTGGTTGGCTAACTGGGAAGGCATGGTAGAGACAGGAGTTGAGATTAGGATACAAACCTGGATTAACTGTGTTCCTTCTTTGCATAATTCTTTAGCCACTGCGTGTACGAGGCTGCATCCTAACTCTGGTGGAGCGAATGGATGAAGAATTTACCAAAATAATGCAAAATACTGATCCTCACTCCCAAGGTAAGCCTAAGCAAGTGGGGACTTTGGTGACAGGAAAAGTACAGAAGATAATACTAATTATTAGCATTATATAAAGTCAGAGGCAAGTGCTATATTTATAGGCCCTGTTGACCAAGTTGGCAATTCAGGTACTCTCCTAAGCATTGAGATGATAAGCTCATGGAAGAGGATGCTGTTTTTAGGGTATGGTTGGATTGCTGGAGATGGATGGTTGGGAAAGGCGGTATTCATGTCTGAGATGAGGGTGGGTGTCCTTACAGAGTATGTGGAGCACCTGAAGGATGAGGCACAAGTATGTGCCATCATTGAGCGTGTGCAACGGTACCTGGAGGAGAAAGGTACCACTGAGGAGATCTGCCAGATCTACTTGAGGCGCATCCTGCACACTTACTACAAGTTTGATTACAAGGCCCATCAGCGTCAACTTACTCCTCCTGAAGGGTCCTCAAAGGTGAGATTACTTGGTAATCATGAGGAGCAAGAGAAGTGTGAATTTATCCTCCTTATCTAGTAGGCCTTGATGATAATGTCTTCTATCCCCGAGACTTTTGAAGTAGGAAGGGGGGTGGGATCGGAGGGATTGCAGTGAGGTTGGAAAGAGTCCCTTGTTTTGTTGCTAGAGCCTAAGCCATTTAAAGCCATGGTCTTTGCTGGATAGCCATTGCTAACAACTTCCCATTCCTCTAGTCTGAGCAAGACCAGGCAGAAAATGAGGGTGAGGACTCAGCTGTGCTAATGGAAAGACTGTGCAAATACATCTATGCCAAGGACCGTACAGACCGGATCCGTACCTGTGCCATCCTCTGCCACATCTACCATCATGCTCTCCACTCCCGCTGGTATCAGGCCCGTGACCTCATGCTCATGAGCCACCTACAAGACAACATTCAGCACGCAGACCCGCCAGTACAGGTAGGTAGGTGAAGGGGACGTCTGGCCTCCATTAGGTAAATGGACTCTATAAGAATTACCATGTGTTTAGCTAGTGTAGAGCAAGACAGGTTTTGGTCTTTTTCCAAACTGTTTGTTTTCTTGTTTGCTTATTTGTTTATTTTCCTACCTAACTACCTAGTATCTGATTCAAAACATTAGGAGCTGATCTTACTTTTCTAGAAAGATAAAAAGGATCTTTGAAGCAGTTGTTAAATTGGGAGGAAAGGGTCCTAGATAACTGAGCCATATTGAGATATACTAGAGTGAAATCAGCAGGATTCATGACAGTAGGGGAGCCAGCAACACCTTGAGGACCTTTTTATATAGAAAAAATACAGAAAGCTATATCTGAGGTGTAGATCCCTCTTGTGTATATTTAAAACAAGTGGCAATTTATATTTGATGAACCTGTCTAGTAATGGTGGTGAGGGGCACTTGTGCCATGGCACACATGTAGAGGTCGGTAGACAGTCTGGTGTGTGTCCTCACCTTCTGCCTTGTTTGATGGAGACTGTTCTGTTATTTGCTGGCCCATGGCTCCCCAGGACTCTCCTGTATCCTGTCTTCCTATAGTAGCAGTGTGATTAGAGATGCACTCTTCAGCATCGGCTGTTAATGTGGTTTCTGGGGAATTCAAACTCTGATCTTCATGTTTGTGTAAGAGAACCACACCCCACTGTGCAGTTTCTCTAGTCCAACAGCAGTGGTTTAGGCAATACCTTCTCTTTATTCTTTTATTTCATTGATGAAAAGCCAACTCTTCCTTATTTTTTTATATTTGAGTTTTCGTGTTTTTATTATGGAATTGTAGGGATTTTTTTTTTGTTTTTTTTTTGACTTTTCAAGACAGGGTCTCTCTGTGTAGCCCTGGCTATCCTGGAACTTACTCTGTAGACCAGGCTGGCCATGTGTCCTAAAACTCACTATGGAGACCCACAGAGATCCACCTGCCTCTGCCTCCTGGATGCTAGGATTAAAGGCATGTGCCACCAAGCCCAGGTTAAGGTTTGGTTTGGTTTGGTTTGGTTTGGTTTGGTTTGGTTTGGTGTGTTTGTTTGGTTTGATTTTTCAAGATAGGGTTTCTCTCTTTGTGTAGCCCTAGCTATCCTGGAACTCATTTTGTAGACCAGACCGGCCTCAGAGATCCACCTGCCTCTGCTTCCTGAGTGCTCGGATTAAAGGCATGCACCACGACCCAACTCTGGCTTTTAAGTTTTTTAAAGAATAAAAATAAATAAAATTCATGAGGGTATTTTCACTTTTTTTTTTTTCTTTTTTGATAAGATTTTGTAGTTTTAATGTTTACATTTAGACTTAGAGTTGATTTTAACTTAATATTCTCATGTAGTGTGAGATTGGGGTCAGTTATCTTCCTTTCACATTGATACTAAGTTGTATCAGCATCATTTGTAGCAAATACTCTCTTGCCCTATTATTTTGCTCAGTTGGTTTTGTGGAAAACTGTATAAACATATGACTGTCAGAGTGAAGCCCTTCTGGGCTCTCTGTTCTGTTCCACGGATTCTGATTTTTATCTAGCATTATACCAGTCCAGCAGTCAACAATCAGTCTCTCTGTCTCCCCCCCCACACCCCTGTGTCTGTCTGTCTGTCTGTCTGTCTGTCTCTCTGTCTTCCTATGGTTTCCTGTCTTTACATCCTGCTTTATGTGTGCCCACTTCCTGGTTTATGGAAAGGTCTTTGATCAGTCTCAGCTACATCACTCTTGTTCTTCAAGTATTCTTAGGTCAGATATTCATCTGGACCACTGCATTCCCTTTTCCAATGTGGACCTTACCCCTATTTATCTGTAGGACTTCTTTAATTCTTAGCTCATCTTCAATTTTTCTTTACCAAACCTCCATCATTCATACATACATACATACATACATACATACATACATACTTTCTAAATTTTCCCCTCATTTTATTTTTTTTCTCCATTCTCATAGTAATTTGTCCTGCACACTCCATGTCTAGAATAGAAGGTAGGCCTTGGTAAACAGTTTGCCTGTGGCTATCACCTCTGTCCTTTCTGCTTAGATCCTGTATAACCGTACCATGGTGCAACTGGGCATCTGTGCTTTCCGTCAAGGCCTAACAAAGGATGCACACAATGCACTTCTGGATATTCAGTCAAGTGGTCGTGCCAAGGAGCTTCTGGGCCAGGGCCTGCTGCTGCGCAGCCTACAGGAGCGCAATCAGGAACAGGAAAAGGTAGAGCGGCGCCGGCAGGTGCCCTTTCACCTGCACATCAACCTGGAACTGCTGGAGTGTGTCTATCTGGTGTCTGCTATGCTCCTGGAGATCCCCTACATGGCTGCCCATGAGAGTGATGCCCGCCGACGCATGATCAGCAAGCAGTTCCATCACCAGCTTCGGGTGGGCGAGCGGCAGCCCCTGCTAGGTGAGTGTGGGCCTCTGTGGTCCTGTACTCTTCTTGGATCTTTGCTTGTCCATAAGCGTTAAGAGAAGCTCATGGAATAACTTCCTCACAAGATGACTGGATGACTGCATTTGATTCATATTTTATATTGATGTCTCCTCTGCCTGGCACAGTCTCTGAGAAATAATAATTTATTATTCAAGACATGATGAGTTTGAGGTCAGCCTGCTCTACAAAGAAAGTTCCAGGGCTACCCAGGGCTAGTTAGTAATCTGCTATTTTTTCTTTTTTTAAGATTTATTTATTTATGCAATTTATGCATATGGGTGCTCTATTTGCATGTGTGCTTACATGTCAGAAGAAGGCATCAGATCCCATTATAGATGGTCCTGAGCCACCATGTGTGTGCTGAGAATTGAACTCAGGATTTCTGGAAGAACAGCCAGTGCTCTTAACCACTGAGCCATCTCTCCAGCCCAGTACTCCTCTCTCTTAATAAGACAAAGTTTATTAAAGTTGTATTAATGGTAAAACGCATGATATGTAAGTACTCTTGTTAACCGTAAACCTGATGGTAAAAGACGGCAGTACAGAGAATTTAAACGACCTGTCCTCAGGTACTGAGGTTCACGTGTGCCTCCTTCCTTTTTGTCAACTTCACGAACATCATCTGTCAGCCAGTACAACCATAATAGAGTGTTATCATCCAAGAATTTTAACATTGGTTTCTTTAATCACTGTTTTGTTTTAAGGCAAAGTCTTAACTGTATGGCCCTGGCCTTCCATGTAAACCATGCTGGCCTTAATCTCATAAAGATTTACCTGCCTTTCTATCCCCAGTGCTGGAATTAAAGGTGTGTACCAAGCTGATTTTTTTTTTTTTTTTTTAAGTGTTGCTAGTGTGCTGGAGATGGTTCAGTGGTTAAAGTGCTTGCTCTGCATTCATGAGGACCAGAGTTTGGATCCCAGCACCCATGTAACAAGCTGGGTATCCCTGTAACTCCAGCTTCATGTGGATAGAGGTAGGAGGATCAATAAGGCTTGCTGGCTTTCCAGCCTAGCCAGGAGGGAGCTCTAGGCTCAGAATGAGAGCCTGCTTCAAGGGAGTAAGTAGAGTGAAGAAATGATCGATTCTATCTCTCAAGTGCTGGGCTTAAAGGCACGCACCTCCACAACAGGCACAAAGAACAAACGAGATGATGCTAAGGATGGAACCCAGGGCCTTGCATATCAAACAAGCATCCGTGCTTGTGAAAGGCTCTCATTCAAGGAAAGGAAGTGACTGCAACTTCCTATGCAGTGGTTCCTGGAAGGACTTGAGGGAGCCAGGCTCCCTCTTCCATGTTGTTTCTTTGTTGCTCTTGCTTAAATGGCATGCTTGGGTGCAGATGCCATTTAGTCAGTTTTTATGTGGCTTGCATAGAGATGCTTTATTTTCTGGGGAAACTTCCAATGAAAATCTGAATTTCTGTGTGTCTTAATAAAATCTTGTCAGATCTAGTAGTCTTAGGGCCTGCCTTCTCATGGAGCTCGCTTTTTTTTTTTTTGGTTTTTCGAGACAGGGTTTCTCTGTATATTGCTGGCTGTCCTGGAACTCACTCTGTAGACCAGGCTGGCCTCGAACTCAGAAATCTGCCTGCTTCTGCCTCCCAAGTGCTGGGACTAAAGGCGTGTGCCACCACTGCCCGGCAGCTCACTTTGTAACAGCTATAAAAGGACGGACTTTCTGGCTCATCATAGTCCTGACTCTGTTATGCATAATGCGGTGCCAGTTTCTACCTCAAGACTGATCATGCACACCTTTAATCTTAGTGCTTGGGAGACTTAGACAGGAGGGCCTCACGTTTGAGGCTCTCCTCGGCTACATAACCAGATTGCCTCAGAAAAAAAAAAAAGCCAGTATGTCTTCAAGCTTTGAACTCTTGTTTGTTTGACTTATAGAGATACTCTTTTAGTCTCTAACCTTGCTTAAACACTTTACACTGGTTTATGTAGTTTGTATGCACATATACTTGGAATTTAGAGGACAACTTGTAGGAATGAATTCTGACAGGTTGCCATGTATAGAACAGATTGGTCTTGAACTCACGGATCTGTCTCCCCAGTGCTATGTTCAAAAGCATGTTGTCGCCATGCCTGGCTAACCTTGTCTTTTTTAAAGTGGTAAAGTGGGGCCTGATCCTAATGCATGCTTGCCAGTGTCTGCCATATTCATATAAACTGTCCATTCCCAGACTTGGAACTCTTGTGTTTTTTCTCTAAATGCCAGTTACATTCTGGCTTATCCCTCAAGCCTGAGTTCCTGATCAGTATGTAAAACCCTTTGGTTTCGTAGACATCATTTTAGGTTGAGACCAAATATATTTGTCTTAAAGTTCTTTGTACTTTTTTTATTGTTAGGAGGGAATCACACATGTGCCATAGATACATGGAGCCATCCCAGGACTCCTTCCTTATCTTCCATGTAGATCCTGGGAATCGAATTCAGGGCATCGGACTTGCCTTCAAACACTTCAACACTGAGCCATCGCTTCAGTCCAAACCTAAACTTTTTTTTTTTTTCTCAAAGAATTATTTACTTATTTTATTTATGAGTACACTGTTGCTGTCTTCAGACACAACAGAAGAGGGCATCAGATCCCATTACAGATGGTTGTGAGCCACCAAGTGGTTGCTGGGAATTGAACTCAGGACCTCTGGAAGAGAAGTCAGCGCTCCTAACCACTGAGCCAGCCCTCTAGCCCAGTGACTTTTTTTGTAAGGTCAAGAACTTTAAGAGAATCTGATGAAAGTTGTGGGCCCCTTTCTAGGAAAATGTGCGTGAGGGTATACACAGAACCATTTGTCAGCAGTTTCAGGGGATTCAGCAGTCCCTTGACGTGGGTTTATGGACTGGTTTAGTTCAAACCAGAGTTTCTTCAGCTGTCAAGTGACTTTTACAGTCCTGTAGTTACTCGGTGGGAGCTGAGAAGATCTCTAGTCTAGTTGTTTGCCTTTCTGGCCTCTGCTTCTCCTTAAACAATACTCACAAGGACAGGAGTCTTGAGTTTGTTTCTGTCCTGCCTTATTCTCATCCATTCAGGCCCTCCTGAGTCAATGAGGGAGCATGTGGTTGCTGCCTCCAAGGCCATGAAGATGGGTGACTGGAAGACCTGCCACAGTTTCATCATTAATGAAAAGATGAATGGGAAAGTGTGGGACCTTTTCCCTGAGGCTGACAAAGTTCGCACCATGCTAGTTCGGTGAGCAATAAAGGGAGCCATGGTGGATGGAAGAGAAAAGATCAGCTGGTCTCCTTCCTTTAGGACCTCACGCTTTTTTGTCCTTCCCTCACAGGAAGATCCAGGAAGAGTCTCTGAGGACCTACCTTTTTACCTACAGCAGTGTCTATGACTCGATCAGGTAAGATGGGCTTAGAGGCACAGAGGGCCCCAGCTTTGTGGGCAGTGTTCCTAATGGCCCTGTTCCCTGCCTTTCTTCCTCAGTATGGAGACACTATCGGATATGTTCGAGCTGGATCTACCCACTGTTCACTCCATCATCAGCAAGATGATCATTAATGAAGAATTGATGGTGAGGGCCAGAGGTGGATGACTGAGTAGGTACCGCTACAGAGAAGCCCGGATAGGCTGGGCTGACTGTCCTCTCACTCCTGTCAGGCTTCCCTGGACCAGCCAACACAGACGGTGGTGATGCACCGCACTGAGCCCACTGCCCAGCAGAACTTGGCTCTGCAGCTGGCCGAGAAGCTTGGCAGCCTAGTGGAGAATAACGAGCGGGTGTTTGACCATAAGCAGGGGACCTACGGTGGCTATTTCCGAGGTGAGTGAGTGCTTGGTTCCCTCACTCCATCGTCCCATGACCCTCGCACCTTCATCTGTCTCCAGGCGCTCACTCCCAGTCTTTCCTATCCATCTTTTATCTGCAGACCAAAAGGATGGCTACCGAAAAAACGAGGGCTATATGCGCCGTGGTGGCTACCGCCAGCAGCAGTCTCAGACAGCCTACTGAGCTCTCCACCTCTGTCGTCCCTGTCCAGACTAGCTTTTTGTTCCTAAACTCACCCCAGTCATTAAAGGTCTGTTGAGAATTTATATAGTGGCTTGTTGTCTGCTTGCTGTCACATAGCTGTCTTGGACTCACTTGCCAATTATGTTTCCGAGTTTCCACCCCATGACAGGTGCAAGGTTCAGATGCAGGATGAACTGACACGCCCTCACTTCAAAGAGTTGCTACTCTTTGACATCAGCAGGAAAGCGTCATAACATGTTACAACAAGAATATGAAGGAGGAGTTAGGTATGGTGAACAGAATGTGATTATAGGTGTGGTGTGTGGAAGGTGTAATGGGCCTAGAGTTGGGTAGGTAGTGCTTTGTCAGGCAGGAAGAGTTAGTCCACACCACTGTGTAGCAGATTCACTGTGAACTAGCATAGACCAAGTACCATAATCACTAGTAATAAGCATTGAGAAACTATTACTGAAATGTCTGAGCCTGTTACTATTTTACTAATAATTTGTATGATTCCTGTTGTATTTTACAAGTTTCAGTCTCCATAGATAGGAAGTTTTATTGGTTTTTTTTGTTTGTTTTTTAAGATAAGGTCTAGCTCAAGCTAGCCTTGAACTCCTCCTGATCCCTCCTGCTTACAGGCATGTGCCATCATGCCTGCTTAGAAGCCTTTTTCTTCTTACAGATGATTGTTATCCTTGTAATTATTGAAATGGTGTCTCACGTATCACAGGCTGGCCTCAAACCAAACTTCTGATTCTTTTGCCTCCACCTCCCCAGTGCTCGGATTACATGCGTGACCCACCATGCCTATTTTATATGATGCTGGGATCAAAGCCAGGTTCTTGTACCTGCTAAGTGAGCATCTTGCCAACTGAGCTGCGTCCCTTTCTCTGCAGATGAGTGTCAGCAAGTTGAGAAGCGTGGTTATTGGGAGGGGAGTAGAAAGTAAAGGAGGACTGGAGGAAAGGCTTTTAACGCTTTGGACTTTTATAGGCAAAAAATGGGGATGGATCAAAAAATGTAATTGTTTTTTTGAACAGAGTTTGACTATGGTTTTCTATGTAACTCAAGCTACTCTTGAACCTTCTGCTTTTGCCTTCTAAGTGCTGGAATTATGGGTGTGAGCCAGTATGCTTTGCCTTGAATCAATTTTTAAGATATTTAACCTTTGTTTTGTTTTTTGAGACAACATTTCTGTGTAGTTTTTCCCAGTGCTGGAAATAAAGGTATGTGCCACCACTAACTGGCCTTGGTTATTTTATTTTGTTGTGTGCACACGTACACGTGCAGTAGTGGGTGTCAGAGGACAGGTTTTGGTTCAGTTCCTAGGGACTGAACGGAGCAACCAGCTTAGTGGCAAATGCTTTCCCTGCTGAGTCCTCTTACCAGTTCTTGGATCAATTTTTTAAAAGATAGTGATGAAGCATTATAGATTGTGAAATTGGAGGCAGAGAGCTAGCGCAGAAAGAAGTGTCTACAGCCAGGGTAGTTGGATGAGAAGTAGAGGAAAGATGAAGTCTATGTGTACAAGCTCAGGTTCCAGTGACACACTGGAAGCAAGGGTGACAGACAGATCCTCCCGTTAGATACAAGGCTGTTGCCATTACAGTAGGTGGGGCAGTCCGCGTATCCAGGCATATACGAGGAAGTATGTAAGGCCTTAGTTTGAACATCTTTGGGAGAAGTGTAGCAGTAGGTGAGAAGTTTGGGATGTGTACGGGTCAGACTCTAAGGTGCTCTGGCAGACTGAAATTGATGCAAACAGAGTAGTGAGGTGGGGTCCAGACTTTGAGGTTGGGGGGCAAGTGTTGCATGCGGTAAGTTAATGGTAATTAAAAGGTTCTTGTTGTAGCCCATAGGAAGGAAAAGATGACGTAGTGTCCATGGAAATTAGACTTCTATTGGTAAACGTTTGTAGTGTGTGGACAACATACTGACTTCCTCGCACTCCTTTACTTTTTAAACCACTGTATAAACAAAATGTAAAATTCATTCTTGACTAATAGTGGTAAAAAATAACAAAGAAGCCAGGCAGTGATGTCTCACACCTTTGATCCTAGCACTTGGATGGCAGAGGCAGGCAGATAGATCTCTGAGTTGAAGAACAGCTGGGGGGCTACACAGAGAAACCTGTCTTGAAAAACAAAAGACAAAACCAAGATGTGTGGACCAGATATGGCCCATGGATCGTGACTGGCTAACTCCTGGATTTTTATTTGATAGCATCTGCTAAACCTTAGGGACACGTGTAGGGGTAGGGGTGGGAGGTAGTCCCTCCCAATGCAGACTTCATTTTTTATAAGAAGCTCACTTGTATTCTTCAATTTGGAGAAAAATCACTTGAGTTTTATAAGACAACCGTGGTTTTACAAATTATCTTCAAAAGGAACTTCCATATGTGAATTTGAGCACATATAAGATGAAATGATTAATTACAGCTCAGCACTGCTCTTCCAGAGTTCAGTTCTTTAAGATCTATTTATTTTATGTATGTGAGTGCACTGTAGCTGTCTTCAGACACACCAGAAGAGGGCATCAGATCTTATTACATACAGATGGTTGTGAGCCACCATGTGGTTGCTGGGAATTGAACTAAGGACCCCTGGAAGAGCAGACGGTGCTCTTAACCACTGAGCCATCTCTTGAGCCTTATTTTTCTTTTTTTGAGGTAAGTAAAAGCTCATGATTTTATTGTCTTCATAACAAAATCAGCTTAGACCTGGATCACACGGCCCTTTTTTTACTTCACAGTTCAAAATGCTTGCATCTCCTAGTAGCCAGCGTTCTCTAGAGTTAGGCTCAACACACGGAATCCTCAGCACAATCATTGTAGGGTTAGCCTGTCTGCAGAAAATAGGTTTAGTCCGCCCATCATAGCAACTCTGTTTCCTGTCCTAATGCTGCTTGCTTTCCCTGGACATAGGAAAAATTCTTGTCCATGCACTGTGTAACTGTGGGTTGGTTTCTTGCAGAATTTCCAGCAGGTCTTAGGAGTAGTCACCATGTTCGATACATGCATAGAAAGAAGAGGCAAGGCCAGCAATGGAAATTTATAGGAGGTGCCTCTATGTGCAAATTCTTAAAATTAATTTCTCAACCAAGCTTAAGAAAGTATAGGTGAAAAGGGTTGCTTTCCAAGTTGAGTCTGCACAAGCCTAAACTACCATAGCAGTCATGAAAACATCTCAGAATCAAGACTTTACCTGCTGTGGGATTAAGGGATCATCTTCCAGCCTGTGCCTTGTTTCTCCCTGAGGATAGGTAGAAATGAGAAAACACACAAGAAGTACTGTGAACTTTGCAAATGAAAAAGCAGACTGAGGGCTCAGAACTTGAAGCAATCCACACAGGTAGTAAATTTCCTGGCAATTTTCTTTTTTTGAGGCTGTTTTAAACTTTAAGTTCAAAGTGCAAGAATCATAACAGGAGGACCAGGCAAAAGGATTCTGAAGTTAGGAAGCGTGCGTGGTAGGTGGGTCCGTTCCCTTCTCTAAGTGTAGGCACCAGAGGCTGTGGGAACCTGGCTCTGGCAACTAGGAAAGTTGACAGCAGTGAGGGAGTCCCCACTTGTCTTTGATAGTTTAGCCTAAGATTGCAACTGTAGTTGTGGCAGAGGCATCAAAAACTTTCAAACAACTCTGCCCTCTGGCAAATGTCAACTATCTACAGGTGTGAATAATTGAGGGTTGGTTTTTGATTTTGTTCGTTGTATTTTTGTTGTTTGAGATGGAATGCTGGCTGTCCTGGAACTCACTATGTAGACTAGCCTACAACAGCAAGAGAATTCTAGCTTATTGATAGTACTGTGCACCCTGACCAAGTAAGACCAGGACACAGTTTCAACACCAAGGTATTTGGTAGCCTGATCCAAATGCATCTAAACAAATGAAGTAGGGTAATTTTCAGATGACTCAATCTGTTTATATATAACTACCGTGTGTGTACCCACACACGTACACCCCATACATATAAAACAAGGGAAAAAAATCTTGCGGGGGGAGGGTGCACTAGAGAGACAGCTCAGCAGTTAAGAATCCTTGCTGTAGGACTGGAGAGATGGCTCAGCAGTTAAGAACACTGACTATTCCTCCAGAGGTCATGAGTTCAATTCCCAGCAAACACATGGTGGCCTATAACCATCTGTAATGGGATCTGATGCCCTCTTCTGGTGTGTCTGAAGACAGACAGCGTACTCACATACATAAAACGAATCTTTTAAAAAAAAAAAAAAAAAAAAAAATCCCTGCTGCTCTTCCAGAATTCCATTCCTACAGCATGTTAGGCAGATCACAACATCTCTAACTCCAGCTCCAGGGTGCTTACATTCATAGACACCTATACTTAGGTACACAGATGCTAACATCTACACATAGTTTAATAAAGATTTTTAAAAGAAAAACCAAAAACAAGGCTAAGAGGCTAAGGAAATAGCAAAGTTGTGAGATTAAAAGAAAGCAGTTGCATACATTGGAGACATGGGACAGGAGTATAGCTCAACAATGTATGTCCCCCTGCAGTGCAGAAGGTAAGCATGCGCATCTGACTTCCTGGGGTTCTACCTAAGACCCGTTTGGAGAGCCTTGGGCTTACTAAGTTGTCTAGGGGACCCTGGGTAATTCAAAGGCAGCTGCTGGCTAGTCTCAGCTGCTTTACCCACCTAGAGAAGGAGCCTTGCAATCTTCTAACTTTATGAGCTTCCTCAGTCTTGGGAGCATCGTGGTTAGGAGGGAGTGGTGCTCTGAAGCAAAGGTAAAGATACTTAGTCTGGTGACAGTACTTTCTGCTGTGGTAGGTCTCTATCACTGTGACCAAATCCTGATAATTAAAGGGGGGAGAGGCTTGGTTTTTGGCTTGAAGTTCTTAAGTTTCTATTCATGGTGTCTAGTTACTGCTCTGTTGCTATGAAGAGACACCATGACCAAGGCAACTTATAAAAGAAAGCATCTAACAGCCCACCCGGTGGCACATATCTTTGATCCTATCACTAGGTGACAGAGGCAAGTAGATCTTTGTGAATTCAAGACCAGCCTGGTCTATAGAATGAAACCAGAGACCCTGTCCCAATTTAGGTTGGGTTCCCCACCCCATACTTAGAATGGATTTTTAAATGATGATTTTTGTCATAAAATTTTTAGATTAAAAAAAATGTTGAGCGGGGCCAAGTGGTGGTGGAATATGTCTTTCAAGGCAGAGTCAGGCAACTCTCATGAGTTCAAGGCCAGCCTGGACTAGAGTGAATTACTTGACAGCCAAGGCTATACAAGGAAACCCTCTCTAGAAAAAAAAAAAGTGTAATAAATAATTTATTTTTTAAAATTTATTAATTAAGTATATTTATAGATTTATAGGGGCTATTCAACGACTGACTTAAAATGTCTAGCCTCCTGTCAGAAATTGTGATTTTTATCATGATGGACTGGACAAGGATCAAGAAAATAAGTTTTCCTGTTTCTCTATGGCAATATTTAATTTATGGTTTTATAAAACTCCCAGTCTCCAAATGGGCTATATTTATGATTTAAAGTTTTATTTTGATATTAAAAGCTTCGATTTAAAAATTATGATTTTAAGGCTGAAAATAGGAATCAAACTATAAAATTCTAATCTTATAAAAGCTGCTAACTCATCAAACTATTAAAGATGATTAAAATATGAAAATTAATGTTTAGTCGTGTTGTGGATGACCAAATTCTTTAATGCAGTTCATTTCCTAGACAAACTTTATTTAGCTTTCTATGTATATGGTCAAGGTTAAAGCCTAAAACAAGGAACTAAAAACAAGTAAAATTTATTTAAAATCAGGTATACTTAATAAATTAAATGTCGGCCCTCAAACTCCTTAGATTTCTGCATAATATAGCATTAAAAATGCAGGAAAGCTTGCTTAGCAGTGAAGAGTACTTGCTGCTCTTGCAGAAGACCTATGTTCAGCTGCCAGTACCCCACAAAAATCTTTAACTCCATTTCTAGGGGACACAACACCCTTGTGTCCTCCATGGGCACCAGGAGTATGTACATGTAATAAAATTTTTAAAAATGTTTAATAAAAAGAGCTTTCCTTGATAGAACTGTCTGCTCCTAGATGCAGCCCCAAGGACTCCTTCAAAGATCACAGGACACAAATGATTGTACCTAAATTACGATAATGCTAACCACTGGCAAAGAACTGCCATGTGCTTCACCCACCAGCAGGATCCTGCCCAGACTATGGGTACTAGAGAATAGACTGCCCCTCTTTGCCGTCTCTCAAGTTCCTCATCTACCAAAAATAAAAGGATCACAGATCTCCAAGCCCGGCAAGTGAAGGCCTGTGTTGCCCTGGGTAGCAATAAAAGACTTAATGCTGTCCTTTGTGACTGCTGAAGACCAAGACCTCTGCCCACAAGACCACCATGGAGAAACACAGGGTAACTGGCCTAGTAAGGGCGTCAGTTTTATTGGATTATACTTCCTGCTCAGATTAATCCTCCTCAGATCTCTGATAATGTTGATGGCTAACTGTAGCTTTATCTACAGCAAGCACCCAGCTGCCTGGTCAGTCCATTTCTAGAGCTACTAGGTCTCTTGCTGAAAAAAGCAGACTAATTTACCTTGCTGACAGGCTTCACACTAAAAGATTTGGAGTTTCTAAAGGTTATGACAGTCTAGGAAAATGATTTGGGTATAAATTATAAAGGGCTAAGGATAAAAAACCCCTTCTACCCTCCTCCCCCAACCCTACCCTCACTTGGAAAACTCTGAACAAAGGAATGGTGCTAAAAGCCCAGTTCCACATTTCTGACAGCCAATACAACCTGCCTTTCTGACATGACCAGCCCACCCAAGAACCCACCCAGGGGCTTAGCTTTTGGCATACCTGGGCATGGTCTCAGCTCCTGGCTGACATATCACCCCTTGTCTAAGATCTATAAAACCTCCCTGCCACTCCCAGGCAGTGGTGGCGCACGCCTTTAATCCCAGCACTTGGGAGGCAGAGGCAGGCAGATTTCTGAGTTCGAGGCCAGCCTGGTCTACAGAGGGAGTTCCAGAACAGCCAGGGCTACACAGAGAAACCCTGTCTCAAAAAACAAACAAACAAACAAAAAAAACCCCTCCAAAATCTCCTGCCTTAGCCCCAGTGTGACTTCCCTGGCTTCATTCTTTTGGACTGGTTAACCTACCCAGGTGCAATGCCCAATAAACTTGAAATTATTGTAGAAAATATTTAATCTCAATTTGAGGTTTCTACCCCACCTTTGATTATCCAGTTCCCAGATTAAAGGCACACAACTTCTTTTTTAATTTTTATTTTGTTTATATACTTCTTTCATATATATGTGTGTGGTGTGTGTGTGATTTGTTTTATGTATATGGGTATACTACATGTAGCTGTCTTCAGACACACCAGAAGAGGGCATCAGATCCCATAACAGGTGGTTGTGAGTCACCCTGTGGTTGCTGGGAATTGAACTCAGGACCTCTGGAAGAGCAGTCAGTGCTCTTAACCTCTGAGCCATCTCTCCAGCCCTCTTAAAAGAGTTTTAATACCATGAGATACAATATTAACAAATAAATTTACCATTTGTTGTAGTCTCCTCCTCCTCCTCCCCTCTCCTCCTCCTCCTCCTCCCCTCTCCTCCTCCTCCTCCTCCTCGTTGTTGTTGCATGGATACTGAAGGTCTTGTGGTTTTCCCATTTAAAATCCTTCCGTCAACCCCTTTCTCACAGATATCTCAAATTTGCCTCATATTGTTCATCCTGCTTGCAGATAATAAATCTTTAATTATAATGAGATTGAGCCTACAGTCTTTTCCCAGGGGTCACAAACTTCCTAACAGTTGAAGTCAGTGAAGCTGGGAATGGTGGCCTGTGATCCTATAATTCAGGAGTAGAGGCAAGAGACACTCAAGGATAGCCAGACAGGGTGGCACAGACCTGTCATCCAGCACTCAGGAGGCAGATGTGGGCAGACCTCTTTGTTTAAGGCCAGCCTGTTCTATACAGTGAGACCTGTCAAACATAAACTGCCTGGGGATATAGTTTAATATTCCAGTGTTTGCCTGATGTGGGAGGCCTCTGGTTGCCTAGGCATGACCATTTTTATTCTTCTACACTTTACATATAGTTTATCTTGCAAAAACTAGAGAGAGCTTTGATCAGAGCTTCAGCAGTCTCTGACCCATTATCTGAGTTCTTTCTTTCCTCCCTGTCCTTGTGACCTGGATTTGCCCCAAGAATATTCCTCCTAGGCATCATCTGGTGCCTGTAGTTAGGGCCTGTGCCCAACAAGACATAGAGAGTTTCTGGACAGGGACACTAGCTTGTTACCTCATTTCTTTGACAAGGGCTTAATAAGGTAAACTTGCCTGTTTTTTTATTTGTAAAAACAAAGTATGGTAGTTTGAATACACTTGGCCCAGGGAGTGGCACTATTAGAAGGTGTGGCCTTGTTGGATGAAGTGTGTCACTGTGGGGGTGGGCCTTGAGACCCTAGCTGCCTGGAAGTCAGTCTTCTGTTTGCCTTTGAACAAGATGTACAACTCTCAGTTCCTCCAGCCAAGCCTGGATGCTGCTTAGCACCGTGATGATAATGGACTGAATCTCAGAACCAGTAAGGCAGCCCCAGTTAAAAATCCTTCATAAGAGTTGCCTTGGTGATAGTGTCTCTTTATAGCAATGGAAACCCTAACTAAGACACAAAGCTAAGCCGGGCAGTGCTGGCGCACACCATTAATCCCAGCACTTGGGAGGCAGAGGCAGGTGGATTTCTGAGTTCGAGGCCAGCCTGGTCTACAGAGAGAGTTCCAGGACAGCCAGGGCTATACAGAGAAACCCTGTCTCGAAAAACCAAAAAGATCCTACAGGGTTTTAAGCCCATAATCCAGAAACATCTGTGCCAAGTTATTCACTGATCAGGATTTAGGGATGGGGGATTTCCTTAGAAACAGGTCTTTGTCGTACACATATCCTGCTCCCATTGGTTGGGGTATTCAATTGTGGTAGGGGACTGGCTTGTCTAACATTCATGTCTTAACTTGCCAACCAGAATGTCAGTTACCCAAGTACATGTCTCTTTCTGCCAAGTAGGATCTCAGTTTCAAGAAAGGTCTTGGGAATTTAAACTTTACTGAACCACTACTCAAATGAAATTATTTCAAATAATTTCTTTTTTTGTTCAAATAGTTTCTTACATTGGTGCAGGTGTCTCTCTTATGTTGGGGTCCATCTCAGGGGCAGCAGCTTATACCATAAAAGTTTATACACAGGTGCAGGAAGTACTATTGGTTGTTTGGTTAGTTTGGGTCCAAGCTTATTGTAGGTGACTATACAAAACTGTTCTATTGATTTTTATCGCAACTGGTTTCCAAGGACACAGAACAGAACAGAATGTGTAATCAGTCTTGGCATTAGAAAGTTTCCTAGTAACAGCAGGAACATGTGAGAAAGTTTCCTTATAATGGCAGGCCAGCCAGGTAACTGCTACCTAGGCCTTAACATTTTACCTAGGCCTTAACAACCATGTGGGTGCTGGGAATTGAACTAGTATGCTCAGCAAAAGCAACAAGTGCTCTGTACCCCATTTTTTTAAAAAAAGATTTATTTTATGTATATGAGTACCCTATAGCTGTCTTCATGCACACCAGAAAAGGGCATCGGATCCCATTACAGATGGTTATGAGCCACCATATGGTTGCTGGGAATTGAACTCAAGACCTTTGGAGGAGCAGTCTTAACCACGTAACTCTTAACCACTGAATCATCTCTCCGGCCCTCTGTACCCCATTTTTAAATAGGGATATTTAGTTCTCTGGAGTCTAACTTTTTCTTTTCTTTTTTTTTTTTTTTTCCGAGACAGGGTTTCTCTGTGTAGCCCTGGCTGTCCTGGAACTCCCTCTGTAGACCAGGCTGGCCTTGAACTCAGAAATCCACCTGCCTCTGCCTCCCAAGTGCTGGTATTAAAGGCGTGTGCCACCACTGCCCGGCTGGAGTCTAACTTCTTGAGTTCTTTGTATATTAGCCCAAAGGGTTTATTTCAGCTTACAGTTTATAGTCCATTATTGAGGGAAGCTAAGGCAGGACCTCAGGGAGTAACCTGGAAGCAAGGACTGAAGCAGAACCCCAGAGGAGTACTGCTGAGCTGACTTGTTCCCTATGGCTTGCTCAGCCTGCTTTCTGTTATTTCTTTCTTTTAAAGATTTATTTAGCTCCCAGGGACTAAACCACCAACCAAAGAGTACACATGGAGCCACCCATGGCTCCAACCGCATATGTAGCAGAGGATGGCCTTGTCGGGCATCAGTGGGAGGAGAGGCCTTGGTCCTGTGAAGTCTTGATGCCCCAGTTGCAAAGAGCTCGCTACCCGCCATGTCCTGGAGAGCTCTTCCAGGATAGGCTAGCGACTAGGTTCGAAGTTCCCGCCAGCGGGAGCTCCGTGCTGTAGAGAGAAACCGTCGGTTGGGGAAAGAAGCAGGAAACAAAGAATGCGTTTGGAGCAAGATGAAGTTCCGTTCAAGCTCCGTTTAATTTTTAATGTTACGTATTTTTAAACACTTTTGGGCGGGAAATGGCAGAGGGAGGGGAAATTCCATAATGCAGATCAGACATAATCTCTGAGTAGAAGGCCGGACGTCTACTCCCTACCTGGGGGCAGTAACACTGGGGAGGAAAC